>RJWH01000142.1:0-744973 GCA_004363575.1 Solenodon paradoxus
TTTTTTTTTTTTTTTTTTTTTTTTTTTCTTACCTCCTCTGACCTCTCTAGCCTGGAAGAGGAAAGTCAGTGCGAGGGTTGTTATGGTGAAATCCCAGAGCCACCGTTTCGTTTTCCACCTAGAGGACCACCGCTCCATCTCCGAGCCCCGCTCTCACAACTGTGAACTCAACCCACGAAATTGCGATTGCAGTCCAACTTCGTCCCTTCCACGGTCTCGTCGGGGCTATTTGCTACACGGCCATTGGGGAGGGAGGGAGAGGTGGAAAAAGTCAAAGGGCTTTTCTTTTCAATTTGATGCTTTGCTGCCTTTCCGTCTCGCGTCCCCTCCTCTCCCTCTTGGTTGGCCCCGCCGCCGGGACCCTCCGATCCGTCTGTCTTCTGCGGGGCCCTGCCTTCAGACTGAAGGCCGATGAGGGGCTTCAACCAAGAATCTGAGAGCACTGCGTGCCCCTAAACGCTTCATGCCGTCAGTGGGCCGGACGAGAGGTTCTGGGCAGCCCCCTCCTCCGCCCACTCCCCTCCGGTTCCCCGCTTACCCCCGGCGAAATTGACAAGCCGGCTGAGGGTCAAGACCCAATCACACGCCTCTGGGGCGGCCCCGAGCCCGCCCCGCTCTCCCTCAGCCCAAGAATCAGGATTCAGGGCCTGCCCAGCCCACCAACCACCCGGGTCTCCCCACTACTCTCCTCCCTCCCCTCCAGCCCAATTCCCCGAGAAGAAATGGGAGGGAGTTATGGGGGACTCGTGCTTGGCTCCTGTACTTTGGGAATGAAAGGAATTGCAGGAGAGCCCTGGAGCCCACAGAGTTTTCAAGGAGCTTCTGTATTCAATAAAAACAGCTACTTGTCTACTTGCACCCGTCTGTTAAGCTTCTCTTTCGTCCGGCGGGGGAGGGGAGGAGTCTGCTGTCTGATCTGCCACACCGCTGGAGTTCTGGGCTGGCAGCTGTAACCCTATCCCTGTGCAAAAATCTGCTTCTTATAGCAGACGTGGAGCCAGAGAACTCATTGCTTTGCCTGCTCCGAAAAGTATTTTTATTCTTTTTTAAACGGCGAATTAGAAGGGTTGAAGGTGGGTTGGAGTGGCTCAAGAGATCAAAACCCATATCTTACAGGGAAGGCCTCCTTTGAGATCTAAGAGTGACAGATTTTTCCTCTTAAATATTTACATCCTGCGCTAGCTTCATTCACAGGTTCCTCTCTGAAAGAGCTGAACTGTACTCTGAGTGAGGAGGAGAAAGAAATGTATGGGAGCTGACATTAAGGGGTGAGTCATTTAATTTTCTAGCTGATTCTGTCCTGATTTGGGATGACTGGGCAAAAGGGTGAGAAAAAGACAAGGAAAGCTGCTAACAAAGATCTCTAAGCCTGTAGGCCCACACAACTCAGAAGGGGCCTTGGGAGCTAAAAACTTATCCAGTCCACAATAAAATTAATGAGAAGGGGCAGGTTTCTAAATTCCTTTGACATACTCCTCCTCAAAGCAATCCACTTACACCTGGAATAGAGATTCCATGATTCCCCCCCTCCCCCTCACACACACATTTAAAGTATTCCCTCCAATTCCTTTTAATTCCTTAATATTTTTTAAATTGTCTTTCTCAAAAAATTCCTGGAACAGATCCTAACAAAGTGCCTGCATACACAAGGCTCTCAACAGAGATGTACTGAATGAATGGATTCATTTCCTGTTAACAAAGACTGGAAGTTTTGGCCAGGACCTATGAAGAGTACTTAAGATACATAAATGCCCCAGGCTTCTGAACTAAATTCACCAGGCATATATGTCCACTAAAAATCAGAAACACAGATTTCTATTAGTTATCAAAAAATTAAGAAACAAAATCTTTATATCAGTAATGTTGCTGGAAAAATGTTTGGGATTCCTTATATCAGTAACCGAAAAATATCACCAGCTAGCTTTTCAGATTACAAGTTCAAGTTGTTAAATGTAATTAAATAAAATAAATACGTTGTGTTTAAGCATAGAATGTTCTTATAAATTAAGAAACACTGTAAATATAGGTCAATTTGCAATCTTCGGAATCCTCATAAATGGAAAATCTGTATGTATCTTCAGTGTCCAAATATTTTTGAAAACTGATTTTTATGTCTAATTCTTTGTCTATTTTTAAATTTATTTTCCAGTTCTTCTCTTAAATGTGATATAGTGATATTAACAGAAAGTATAGAAATATCTATTTATGAGAGTGCCAAAATTCTAAATCAACTCTGTAGCTAGAGAGTTACAATGTTTGCAGCAAGACATAGAAATGGTGTTCCAGATTGCTTCTCAATAGTTTTCCTGATCTATGCATGGCCTGGTACTGTTCTAGAAGGTGAGAAATGATGCAGTCAATCCAGCAAGCCCCACCTTCTGGTTGCATCTCAGACCTGCTAACTGTGGTGAAAGGGTCCTTTCAGGCAAAGTGTCTTGGGTGAATAGCGTTATTGCTAGCTTATGCTCTCTGTACTCTGTGGTCTGAATTCCTCTGGCCACTACCCAACTAGGCATAACCTAGGTCTGAATTAATGTCGTCTCTGGAAAGAAATATAGTAGATTCATAGTAAGGGATAATTATTATGCCTACCCTGTCTAACCTGTATCTAGCTATCAGATTTTGAGCCTCCTAGGAAATTGCCCAGGGGCTTATAGTAGATAAATTCAGTGGGGAAAAAAAAAAAAAGATAATACACCAAACAAGATACTCTAGCTTGCAAGTGGCATTTTTTTCTAAGTCGTCTTTCAAAAATTCTTGCTAGTTGCTTAATCGCAGATTCAAAATTTATTAGAATATGGCGGTTTTCCTGATATAGGTCTATAATTTGAAGCACTTCTTATTTTGCCACAATTTTAAAAAGCAATTTTTAAGGATAATTGTTCAGCTTTGTGGAATTCTTTCTGACTGCAAGTCTCTCAAAAACAAGATGAAAAAAGGTGAGAGAGAATATTGTCACTTTCTTTGCAAAAGTAATTCAATTAACCATCAACCATATCAGCTTTTCAGAGAAAATGAGATAATAATTTGATAATTTTTTGAAAACAGATTAGGGAAATGTAAATGTTCTAGATAATCTTCAGAGTTCAAGGAGTTTTATTAAACAATGTTCATAGATATCCTTTAATAGCTTCATAAATCTAAACCAATGTTTTAAATACTGAGACTTCAATAACTAAACAAGGACTAAAGAATCCTTGTCCATACCATGATGCTCCTAATATAAACAGAAATAAGTATTGAAGGTAGAAAGAACTCTGTAAGACTAAATTACTATAGCTAGATTTAGAGGAAAAAGGAAATAAATTACTTAGCAAAATTTTATAAAAATATTTCACCTTTTAAATCACTTGACATTTATTTTTTCTTTTATTAATGTTTTATATTTAATGTTTTTGTTGGTATATAGAAAGAAATCTTTTCTCCACTTTACTGTAACTAAAATCATTGCATCAAATTTGATTTAATGAATGAGAAATTATTATGGGGGTGGGGAATTTTTGCACACATCAGAAAAACTTAAAATGTTTAAAAGGAAATAGCTGTTAAATATGATTCCCCCCATTACTATGCTTAATGATTTGTCTTTCTTGCCCCTTTCTGAGGTTTAGGTCAATTATTTTAAGAAAGAAATGACTAAGTAGTTTGACATTTACTTTACAGGTTTTTTTTAATAAGGAGTGGTTAGAATTAGTCCCTCTTACCTCACAGATGAGCCATTGTATTGTAGAAAGTGGGGTTGAAGAGGAGACAGAGAAGTTTCTTTCCATAGTCTATCTTACCTCACAAGTTCCCCACAGTAATGATTGGGCATTTTCTGCCAGTTTTACTGTGAAATAATAAGGAACTTCAGAGGCATCCACATTCAGCCCAATTTCCATGATACAATGGGAACTTCCATTAAATAGTTTGGTCTGTTGAAGTGTTGAAGAAACCAACTCAGAGATGACAGAACCACTCTGTTTAAAAGAACCCAAAGTAAAATAAAATTTAAGTGAATGAACCCAAAACTATCAAGAAATCTGGCCTTGTACCTTCTTTAAAATATCCCTCAGTTAGCTATACACATAGGAAGCTATCATAGTTCTTTTTCATAATTGTGCAAAGAGAAAAGGGAGGACTAGAGAACATAATTTTTTGGGGGGAACATTGCCAACATAGTTTTACTCTGCATCTTTTTGCTTCTTAGTAGAATGAATTCAGCATTCACTCAGCTCCTGTGTGACATTTTACAAAGTGATATAGAATAGCATCAGCATTTCTATCAATAGAAAATAGGATTTTAAACATTTTTATGAACTATGTGCTAAAGATGAAGCAAGTACTAAACCGACATTCGATCCCAATGATATTCTACTGCATAAGGTGTCCCAACTGTCATATGAACAGTATTGCCTTGACCTATACTGGCTGCTCCTAATAAAATAAATTTGTTACAGGTAAGAATTTTACCTTCCTTAAATTATTTACTCTTAAGAATAACTCATAACACTTTTACAGATATCTTTTGTAAATGCAGTTTTGGTGGCGCACCCTGGTGACCTAGCATGCACTCTGCATGCATCCCAAGATGAACAACTAAATAGAATAATAAAGTGCTTCTTCCTCCTCTTTTTCTGCCTTCTGTCTGTTTGCCTACACACCTTTATTCCTGCTTTCACCTTTTCTTTTTCAAAAAATGTAATATTAGAAGTAAAATAGGATGTACAAATAATTTTCCTTTGACATTTATTTCATAATATAAATAATAAACCGTAACAAGATGACCAAGCAGATCATTGCACATTCTAAAATAAGTAGACTCCTATTTTCCACCTCTCCCTGTCTTCACAGATTATCTAATCCAATGCAGTTGTCAGTATTCTTGACTTAAGATAAATATTATTTCCAGACAACCATATGTAATTTGTTTTGTGCCTCCACCATTCATACCAATTCATTTAGTTCTGAAACCAAATGCATATGCTTCAGAAATCTGAAGACTCACATGAAACAGATTTCTGAATTATATATATTATTTCTGTTATTTTTATATGAAAGACATATACATTCGCTTGATGCTATAACAAATGATATTAAATACACAATTTAAGTCTGGTAAGTATGGTTAAATATTGGAATAGGTCTTATTTTTAAAACATCTGTGATGAATAACTCCAACTTAATTTGTTTTGCAGATTCCTTAATAACATTCCCAATATTATATTTTCTGCCAGTACTGGTATGGTCAAATTATTGCACATTCAAATGCTGAACAAACAATAGATCCTATTTCAAACGTTTTCACAATCAATTCTATAAAGAGTGGAAAATAACAGACAGATCTAAATAGTTGCAGCACAAGCAATATTTAACTTTTGAAAGTAAAATTTCTGTGTCACTATAATAAGAACTTTACAAGTTTGAAGTAATGGCTTTTGTTAGTTTCATAACATCTCCATGAGGTAGGAATGTGGTAATTTTAATAGTTTCATTTTAAGGATGAGATTAGAGATGTTCAAAGTTAAGCTAGGAATATGGAAACATTATATTTAAAAAATGTATTTTCACACATTTGTTCTGATCACCATAGTCACCATACTCCTGAGGCCCATGTTCAGATTGGGCCCCTAAGTTACTAGTAGCAATACTATGGAATTATCACCAAACTGTAAAGAAAATTAAATATTAGCACTATCCAGGATACTGCACATTTGAGGTGTGGACAATAAAGACAAAGTTTGACATATTCCAAGAGGCACATTTTATTGAAATATTTAACCAAATCACGGTTTACATTTTTTAGGAGGATCAGTTCTGCTAATACAGGTCACATTAGGTTCATACCCTTCATCTCCACTGTCTCATGATGATATGAATCCTGCGTTGTGTCCAAGTGCCTAAGAATTTTGATATTGACAACCAACTAGCACTGCTTCCTATTGTCTCTACTGTCTTCTAGCATTATTTCTACTCACTAACTTTGAAGCAGGATATCTGAATAAATTTTGATGAATGAATAAAACCAGGAGGAGGGCAATGTCAAGGATTTCATATGAGGATTTCAAACCATTGAATTACAAAAATACTTTTTATTTCATATGTAAACACATCTTATAATACCAGCAAAAACAATGTCATGAGTTATCCAAAACACTATGTCATATATATGGAAAATGTTTTCATAAATATTTGAATGGTACTTTGACCTAAATACTGAGTACCTTACGCTTGTGTGAAGAATGATAAATATGTTAATGATAGGCATATTAATGAGACAAACATATTAATGATAAACACATTAATGGTTCTATTAATGACCTAGGAAATCAGGCACCTAAATTAGGAAATAAATTTTAATTTCTTTCAGAAAGTTATATTTTTATAAAATATATATTTTTTCATTGCTGTCTTACATTTTTATTTGCTATTGGAACAAATAAAATTGGATTATGTATTGAGTGGAAATGTTTTACATACACCATTAATTTGCATACATACTTTTATTGCTAGCTCAGATAAATATAGAATGTGAACATTGTCCAGAGAGTGATATGTATTATAGCATTCTGAACAAATGTATAGTAAGTTGTTTAGTCTCTAACCAAAGAACAGAAAAAGATACGAGAAATTCACTAAAAACCTGCATCAGTCTCCATCCCACCCTAGTCTTCAAAAATATTCCTGGGAGATATTCACAAAGAATTCCTATCCAGTCATATTCTTATAGTTTATGGACAGCTTTGAATCTGTTTACATTCCAAATCCATTGCTAAGATATTTTCCTGAAGCTGTACTGCCAGGTAATTTTATTCCTTAGACTCTGAGGGGGTAGGACATGAATAACAGGTTAAGTATGCCTGCAAGAAAAGCAATCAGTATGGAATAAAATTGCATATCACAAGCATAAAAGATGAGGTACTAGTGGAAGCAGATGGAAACAAAAAAAAAGAATATTTAGCAGTCTTTATAAATAAGAAACGTTGAAGAGAGATCTTTCTAAGAAAACTTTTTTAGAAAGACTCTCTAGTATACATTTTCCTACATCTCCCATTATTCTGCTTAGCTAAGACTTCTCATATCTTCTCTTTCCCTTGAACTGAGATTTAATTGTATCTGATCCCGTGCTAGTCAAGACTTTGGACTTCAACTTAATCATATCATCTAGGTGCATAACTTGCAAGAAACAGATCATAGGACATCTCAGATTCCAGAATCATGTGACACAAATCCTCAAAATAAATCTCCATTTATATATGCAGGATAATAACTATATCTATAACTGGTTATATTGATTCTGTTTCTCTGGAGAAATACAGTCAATTTTAAATAGTTTTGATTTCATTTTAAAATTTTGGATTACTCAATTTCTCTGGAAACTCTTGCAGAGAGATGAAGTATTCACTTCCTCTATACTATAATAATATTGTTTTTAAAAAGATTTCAAAATAGAAAATAATATTTTTAAATGATGTAAAAAATGAAGAGTACAGATAGAAAAATCAAAATGCATATAACAAATATAATCATTAAATTGTTGCTCTTTCATATATAATCAAGCTGTAATAATAGTAGACTTAAGAGAAAATTTAACTACATTGAAAAATTTCATATAAATTGATGTTCTATTACTGAAATTTGAATCTTAGATATACAACTATATGATCTAGAGATACTAAAGTATATTTCTACTACTATTAAAATAAGTCACAAGACAAATTTAGGGAAAAAGACACTTATTTACAAACAGAAGATGAAGATTCAGGAGCAAATAAAACTTCAAAAAGAGTAGCAAAAATCTGTTTTAGTGTTTCTTGATAAAGAAGATAATTTTGAAAGAAAAAAATCTTAGTCTATTTGGGATGTTATAATAAAACTAATACAGATGTGATGACTTATAAAGAACAGAAATTTGTCTCTCACTGTCCTGGTGACTAGAAAGTCTAAGCAAATACCAACAGACTGGGCATCTGTTGAGGGCCTACTTCTTGGCTCATAGAAAATTATCTTTTTACTGCAAACTTACATGGTAGTAGTTATAGTAGCTCTCTGAGATCTCTTTTAGAAGGCTTCATATTTAGGATGCAATCTTCTCACAATGACCTCATCTTCAAATACCAGCATATTGAAGAATATGTTTCAATATGAACTTGTCAAAGGAAGTATAGCTTATAGCAAATGTACCTATCATATCATAAACTAGTTATCTCTTCATTTTTATGCAAAATATTCTGTGGGATATGTATTATGCACATCAATCGAAATCTACTTTTGAATGGCAACCCTCACTAATGAAAGCTTAAACTAATTCCATTATGAAGGCAGGATAAATTAAATCCACTATAATTGAAGAAAAATCTCCAGGCTTTTTTCAGTGGTATTTAACTTTTAGTGAATCACATAATTATCAAAAGTTCAACAAACCCTATGTTAATAGGTCTCTTATGGCATTTCAAATTTAATCTAAACAAAACTCTGAGAAAGATTAAATGTTTAGCTAAAATGGCAGAGTAGGTATATCCAAGGTTCTATATACTAAAAATTAAAAGCAAAGGTATTTAGAATTAACTTTGTCAAACACTGAAAAGAGAGTTTTACCACAACAAAATGCTAAATCAAAAAGGACAACATCAAAGAGTAAGAATGAATTGTAACATTTTTATTTGCTCTTGCCCTAACCCCATTGCTGGCTCAGCAGTGATCTCAAAGACCACAACTGCCCATTCCCAATATGTGACCCTGGTGCCAGGCAGAGGGAGAAGAGCAGATTTTATTCTCTAAGAATTCTTCGCTGTCTAAAAACTAACTGAAAGACTGATGCCAACTGTTTGCGTTTGTTTTGTCTACCTCAAACTCATACTGAGTAGAAAATATGCAGACATTCTTCAACCACATTATAAGACAAAAGAACAAACTATAGCTGCCTGGTTGATAAACAAATACTAAGCTGCAAACATTAGAAAGATTGCCTAAAGGGTGGGAGGAAAAGCTGGGGAAACAGTTTCTTCTGAAAATTAGGAAATTTAAAGGCACCTCTGTACATGGAAGATTTTAGAAAGCCACAGATCATCCTCAGAAAATATTTGAGAAGACCTTTATCATTCACCACTGTTCAGTTGAAGCAGGAAGTGATGGTTAAGGGACAATTTTAAATGGACTTGCTAAGCAAGGTAGAGCAAACAGAGAAGCAATCTGGAAAGACTGGCATTGATTTGAGCATCTCTCTCTCTCTCTCTCTCTCTCTCTCTCTCTCTCTCTCTCTCTCTCTCTCTCTCTCTCTTTCATTTTTCCAGAATATTTGTTAATATATTATCTGAACTCAAGATAAAGAAACAGAAACTTCAGAGATCACACCTGAAAAAGTTGCAGACTTCAAAAATAATTTTAAAAGCATTCTAAACGAATAATTAAAACTGTCAGTAATAAAAAAAACCTGAGAAGCATAGAAATTTGACTTACAGTGTTACTGCATTTTAGTATTCAGGGTATTCCATTTTTAATAAAAATTATAAAGCATGTTAAGATAAAAAAAAAGTTATGTCTCATTCATGGACTAAATAAATAAAAACTGTCCCTGAGGAAGTATAGTAGATATTGGACTTACACCACACAAAGGTTTTGAATCAACTATCCTAAATATGTCTAAAGATCTAAAGAAAATTACAGAAAAAGAGATCATAGAAATCAGGTGAATGATGATGAACAAGTAGACAATTATGATAAAGTTAAAGAAACTTTAAATTCTATTCTAGAACAATTGTAGAACTGAACAGTATAATAACGAAAATGAAAGCTAAAGCATTTCATTTGCATATTTGAGTAGGCAGAAAAATTATCAGTGATATTGAAGATAAGTTCATTGAAATTAGAATTGATTATGTTGTTATATGCCAATTCATTGAAAGTTAAAATTTCCAAGAACTTTTTGACAACTGAGGAATTACTATACCGACCAACGGAATAAAATTGAAGTCCAAAAATACATGTATGGCAAATTAATTTTGTCCAAGATGAGACCCTTTAAATGGGAAGAGAATAATCTCTTAGGCAAACACAAAAAAAGTGAAGCTAAATCCCTGTTATAAACACAGTAACTCAAAAAAAGGATAAATGAATATGAGAGTTAAAATCTTAAAGTTCTTCAATGAAAACATAGTGGTAAGTCTTCATTATATTGCCAATGGACTCTCAATTATGACTCCAAAAACATGAGAAACAAAAGAAGAAAATAAATATATTCGACTTCATGAAACAAAAATTTTGTTCCTCTAAAGGCACATTACAAATAATGTGAAAAGATAATGTACACGATGAGAGAAAATGTCTGCAAAGAGTCTATCTACGAAGGGTCTGGTGTAGAACATATAAGGAACTTGTGCACTTTAACAACAAAGACAAGCAACACAATTTAAAAATGGCAAATAACTTCCATAGATATTTCTTCGAAGAATACATACAATGGCCAACAAGCATATTAAAGGATGTTTAACATCAGCCATTGGGGATGTGCAAATCAAATCTATGAAAATGAAATATCAATTCACAACCACTAGAATCAATATGATTTAACAAGTGAAAACCACTGTTGTCGACAAGGTAAAGCAATTGTAACTAAACTTTTCTGGCAGGGATATCAACTTTTTCAGCTGTTCTGGAAAACAGTTTGCTTATTTCTCAAAAATGTTAAGCACAATTCCCACATGACTCAGCAATTCCATACCTACATATATATTCAAAAGAATTGATACTACAAATGACTGCATACTTATGGTCATAGTAATAGTATTCACAATGGCCAAAAGATGGAATCAATCCAAATGCCTATCAACATATAAACAGATAAGCAAATGGTGAGATATATGAACTATTTAGCCATAGAAAGAAAGCACCCTTAAAAACATTAGATGAAGGTCCTCCCTGGTATAACAATGGATTCATCAATCAGCTCTGAAGGAGCAAGATGCATACCCCTGGGTTCCAAGTTCCAGGTCTTTGGGGAAGCAACCAGAGTGAACAAGGAGTGAAATAAGGATGTTTCTTCCTCTTTTCTCTTTCTGCCTGCCTGCCTAATTGCCTTCATTCCTGCCTGCACTTTTCCTTAAACACACACACACATGCACACACACACACACATTAGATTAAGTGAAACAAATTAGGCACAAAAAGGTTTCATGTTATATCACTGACTTAAAGAACTATATAGAATAGTGAAATCCATAGAGACAGAACGAATGTTTGTGGTTGTCATGGCCTAGAGAGACAGGAGCATGATAACGGGATGTCCTTTTGAGGCAGGGAAAATAGTTCGAAACAGCATAGGTGTGATTACTGCACAATACTGTTTTTGTACTAAATTCCCTGAATTGTTCACTTTAAAATAGTCAATTCTCTTTTCTATACATTTTACCTCATTTAAAAAAAATTATATCATTGGACATGCATTAATTTCTTCTTACACTAGTAAAAATGCCTCAAACTATGCTAGTAAAGCAATATGGCATAAAAACTAAAATGCATTTGTGGCAAGTACTATGGAAGAAATAGAATGAAAAAAATTAAACTTATTGTTTAGTACCAGAAGTTTTATGTATAAGGAAAGTACAGCTGTTTCTAGCATTTCTCAGTTTATGATTTTAGTAGACTCTGCCTCAATAATAAAACAAAAAAGACTATTTTTGTGTGTGTGGTCAGAAAAATAAAGTTGTACTGGAGATGATCTAAAAGAATCCTTGATACAAATAGCATTGGTTGGAAAAACAGTGTAAGTGTAATCATTTTAGCTTGTGCTTTGAAAACAAAAAAGAAAAAATGATTTTGAAGTTATGTTCAACAATATTACTAAATTAATATTTATTTTCAAATGATTCATCAAGAAACCACTGCTGTTGTAACAAGTTATGAGAGTAAAGCAATTATAACTTAAAAAGTCACAAATATCATCAATGTGAATAATTTAAAAATATTTTTAAGTATAATAAACTGTAGATTATGTTACTGCTTCCTCTCTTTTGTTTGTAGCACATGCAAACCAAATGTTTGCTTCATCTAAACTTGGATGAGTACAGCAGTTCATCTGTTTTATAAATAAAGTTTTATTAGAATATACATAAAATATAGTTGATTTATTATGAAACTATAATGCAATGGAGGAATCAATGAAAATATCTGGTAGTAAAGTATTCAAGAGAAGAATGTACATAATATTTTTCTATTATCATTCCTCCCCAAATAATGCACTAAATTTATTAAACTTGGTGATTAGTGTAAACTATTAGTAAATCATTCAATCAAATTTTGCACATTGAATTATCCCTTCTGGATAAAGGTGACATTTTCACAATTTTTTAATAGAAAATGATGCTACAGAGAAAGTGTTTTGAAAACTACATGTGGAAATATTTCTGTCATGCAATCAACGACAGACTAGTGTGTGATCTGCAAAACTTTCGTATCTGAACTCATCAAAATTGAAAACATCTTTCACCTGTATAAAATCTTCCAAAGAAAGATTTTCAGTGAATTTGAAGCCATTTAAAAGCATATAGATATGCAACACTTTCTGAAATTTGAAAAAAACCTGATGGAGTTCAGGGAAAACATTTATCTAAGTCATAGATAGGATTGAATAGTGAATACCATTATTTATTACTCAGAGTAGATTCTTTCCACTTACAACCAATGAAATAAAATGACCATATAAATTGTGTATGGAACATATTTTTGTTTTCCAAAGAAAAATGTAAAGTTAATATTTTTTTAATAATGAATTCATTTCTAACACATGTCTTCACTGCCAAAGTGTTAATATTTTATATTTTACAGGGACTAAATATCAAAAAACAGGAAAGAGGAGACATCAGCAAGATGGTAGAGAAGGAAGTACAAGCTGTCATTCTTTGACAGAAACACAAATATAACAATCATCTGTAGACCAAAATGCCTATAAGTGAAATCCAGATACAATACTGAGATCACCTTGGCCTATGATCTTTCCATCAGGGTAAAAGTGAGAATGGGTGTTTGCCTGGCCTCTATGCCTTAAAATGTGCTGCCCTGAAAGTCTGGTTTCTATCTCACTTCGTACCAAGTACAGAAAACCAACATGACCCAGATGTTAGGGAATGGAGGAATAAAGGAAAATAACTGAATTTCTCCCGACAGCCAGCATTGCTTTGTAAGACTAGGAAAAGCTGCCTGAGTCTTTCCTTCTCTGGGGAAGAGAGAAAGCACGGCAAGTCGTCTCCTCAGCCTTTTAGAGTGTTCCGTAAAGAGTCAGTTTTGACTGCAACTCACAGCAAGTGTTGAAGAACTGGCAGAGTCTGGAAACTGAAACAACTGGCAACAAAAGAAAGAAGGGATGGTGTCTAACCACATGGATTCTACTCTGAGATTGGGAAAAGTACTATTTCTTCAAATGAATAGGCACCAATGCAACACGACAAAATCATGAGAAATAAAGAAAACATCCTCTAATAAAAGAAAGACATCTCTCATTACCAACCCCAAATAATTCATAAGTAATTGATCTCCAATAAATGGAGATTTATGAATTACTTACTAAACAATTCAAATTAATCACCTAAAGAAACTGAGTTATGAGAACATTTATGAACAATTAAATGTAATCAGTAACATGACACATGAACACAATGAGAATATTGAGATCAAATCTATAATAGAGTCAAGCAGAAATACTGGAAGTGGAACTCAAAAATGCAGTCATTGAGCTAAAATTTTTACTAGAGGAGCTTAACCACAACCAGAGTAAACCGAAGTTAAAAATCAGCAAGACTGAAGATAGGGCATTTTAAATTGTCTGATCAGTTGCAAAAAAAAAAAAAAAATTAAAAAGGAGTCTGAGGGAATTACGGGAGCAATTAAAAGAGCTAATATACACAGTATGGGAGTCCCAGAGGAGAAAAGAGAAAGAGAAAAGGAGGAAAAGTACATTTAAATAAATAATAGATAAAATCTTCTAAAATCTATGGTAGACTTCCAGATTCATAAACGTCAAGTTGACTAAATCTAAAGACCTCTAAACTAAGATACATTAAATCAGTTTGTCAAAAATCAAAGTCAAAGAGAATTTTTAAACCATAGGAGAAAAGTAACATGTTGAAAGGAGCTTCATAAGCCTTTCAGAAGATTTCTCAGCAGAAACCTTACAGGCCAGTAGAGTGTGATGATATAATACAAGTGCTAAAAGAAAAATAAAAAGTCAAGGTTACTATTGCTGGCAAATCTGTCCTTCAGAAATGAAGAAAAGATAAAGACTTTCACATATTGAAAAAAAAAAAAATGTTGAGGGAGTTCATTGTTAGTAGACCTGCCTTATATGAAATACCAAATTTAAACAAACAGACACTAACATGAAATTATATTAAGTTATACTCTTTCTGATAAAGTAGATATTCACTTCAGAATGTTCTAATATTTTATGCTCTAGCTTATATCACTTAGCTATAGTATAAAAGTTCCAACACAAAGTGATTAAAAATAGCTATAACAAAAATAGTTAATGAATTCACAGTAGAAAAATATGTAAATGGTGACATAAGTAATGAAGTCTGGAGAATAAAAGTGCAGAATTTTTTAACGCAAATAACATTGTTATTGACTTAAAATACTCAAATATGATTATATAATTCTATGTGATATTGTTACTTATGATAAATATATATTGGTCTTTGCTTTTATTTCTGTCACAGAGTTCCTAAAACCCTTGACATTTCCTAAGTGTTGGAGCCATAAATGTCTTTGTATTATGTTAATAAGGTGCCTTTTAGAACTTAAAATAGAACTAGTTACCAGTAGAACTAACCATTTTGCCAGAACATTAAACTATCAGTTTTGCCGAGCTCTGGTGGCCTACCAATTTAGTCCACCATACTGCAGTCCACATACATGCCAAGATGCCTGGTTCAAGACTACGGGCAGGGGAGAACAATCAGGAGGAACAAAAAAAATTAAATTAAATTAAATTAAGTAAAATGCTTCTTCCTCCTCTCTCTTCCTGCCCGCCTACAAGTCTTCATTCCTGTCTGCAAATTTCCTTTAAAAATCAAAACATGAAAAAAACCCTTTCAGTTCTACTGCCCAACCTTATTATTTTTATAGATTGAATAACAGACCTTAAGAGTTGCCCAGAGTTGGACTTGTGTGATAGTGTGACATTTATAAGTCTGTGTCATCATCAGCTGCTGGTTGACCGTGGGAAGAAGGAAGCATTCCATTTTATTAAATAGCTCACCAGAATGGTATCCCTCAAGAACTGGCAACAATCTTGCAAAGATGGTGTGATTTTCAAAGGATGAGCTATAAACCTCATTCTGGATCCTTAAGCTCTAGAAATCCCAAATGATACATAAGTTGTATGTACATTCCTTATGTTTTTTATTTCTCAGATGCACTCAATGGAGGGAAAAGGAGATGTAATATTGCTATTTATCATTATCATTATTTAAAATAATTTAAAGGCTAAAATGTAGAAGTCATGCATACCCTGGTGGAGTATTGGTTGGGTTCACCACCTCCAATCAAGCATAGTCCACATACACCCAAAAACCCGGGTTCATGTCCCAGAGTCAGGGGCAATAACCAGATGAACAACACATAAAAATAAAAATAAAGTGCTTCTTCCTTGGCCTTCTTCCTGCCGGCTTACTCACCTTCATTCCTGCCTGCCCCTATCCTTAAGAAAAGTTAAAAAAACTTATATATATACATACACACACACACATACGTGTGTGTGTGTGTGTGTGTATACATATGTGCTCTTTTGGAGAAGCATAAAAAATTGATTGCAAATTTAGATATGAAATATGCACAACTTTTCCATACTGAGAAATGTTAAACATTTCTAAATATTTCCTTCCAACATGTTTAACATGCTAGTTTTTTTCTACATCACATAAGAAAATGAAAGTCTCAATGAGGTTTAAGTTGGTAAGCAGAGAAATTTAGTGTGAAGGTTTATAAAGGATTCCAGATTACCTGTTTCCTATCTACATGTTCCAATAACTGGATTTCCTTGGTTTCTACTCTGTCATTATAAGCATTAAATTCTATTACAAACACAATTTAAGATTTAAAGTGAAAACATTCAATCATTCTGACAATATTTGATATTAATGGTTGCTAATTCTTTACATCTATTGTTTCATATTGCTTCAAATAGAATTATTTTAAATGTGTATGATGAACAAAATCATATAACTCCAATTTTTTTGGATTAATAATGAGAAAAATGTATATAAAATGTGATCTTTTTGGGCTAGATTTTCCATTCATTCAACTTATTTTAATGATGTTCCAGATTTTATCTTATTAATGCTTGCCAACATTTACTAGCTACTTAGTATTTCTGATACTATTTTTCATGTATTGCACACATCATAAATCGGTATCCTAATATTTCTATAAGGTCAATCCTATACTGCCCTTTTTATAGACAAAAAGCAAAAGATTCAAAGACATGATTGAGGTCATGCAGCTCGAACTAGGAATATTGTTCCCTCATCTGTGCAAAGCATTGATTAATTCTCATCTTGAAATCTCTGCTCAAATGTCACTTCTTCAGTCATTTCTTAGTCATTTTATTGCAGAGTCCTACAATCTACTTCATAGGAATTATCATAAACTTTGATTATGCTGTTTAGTTATCTGTTTGCTTGTCTATTTTCTCATTGTCAATTAGATAACAAGTTTTATGAAAGGAGGAAAACCTTTTTTTTGTATGCTGTTTCATAAATATCTATCACATAGTAAATATTTTATGAATGAATGAACACTTTGCAATTTTATTTGTAATAGTACATGGAATGACTTTGTGTCATTTTTCCTAAATTTACATAAATATATCTGATGTTTTCACTCTTCTATTATTCTAAATAATCTTTGGGTTTATTATGCTCAGAAAATGTAGTAGAATTTATAAATAATGAATGGCTTTTTTTTTTGGAAAACTTATTTTTTTTTAAATCCAAGAATACAATATTTCTTTAATGCAAGTTGACTTTTCTGACTTTCAGATGTTGTTCCGTTTTCTGCAAGGGAGAAGCTCTAATTTATCAATATGTCCACAGCTCGGTGTTCTCTATTGCAATAGTCTAAATGTCAGAGTAATGCTGATAGTAGTGGTACTCCTGGTGGTAAGTAGGAGAAGAGTGTGACTGAGTCAGAGTTAGAATTAATATAAAAGTACTAGTTGTTATTGTCATGTGAATGGCTTTTCCACCTACATCTTATTTTCTACATAAAGTTGTTCAGCAAAAGCTATTAACATTTATTAACGCAAAATTGCTTTATAAATTCTATTGCTTTTTTCATCTTGGATTTTTCTGAAGATATAACATTGTTTCATCCTTTCCAAAACTCTCAGTATTTCTGTTTATGCTGGCTCTGACCTCTTGCTCTCAGTTCCATTCCTTTGACTGCTCTTGTTTCAGAAGACAAACGATCCTAGCAGGAGTCTTTTCCCAGACATCCATGTCAGCCAGTTTCTGGCTTATATGTCCAGTGAAATGTATTAGCTAAATTCAAGGAAAAAGCAGGAATAAATAGGAATTTGTTTTCCTTCTCCGCTAATATCCCTGGCATTACTTATTTCTCCTCTGGTTCCAGCTATTCAAATTCTGGTCCACTGGGCTGATGAGTTAATGTCACTTATCTTTATGTTCCTCCACTTTAGGGAGGAGCAACCTCACTGATTGCCAACTTCTGGGTTATCTCTTTAGCTTCACAGATCTTATAAATCATAGACCAAATTTTTCTGAATTAAATTATCTCTATTTTAGTGTTTGAGGTAGTTCTGTCTTACAGGTTGCAATCTGGTAGAAGGTTTGGTATATTGTTTCCTTGGCTGGAAATATTTTTAAACACTTTTAACATTGTGCTGATTTCCATTTTATTATTTATATTGACAACTAAAACTCTACCCATGACAAGTTTATGAAAACATTAAGTGAAATATGTAAGTATTTAGGAATGCATTTGGTGTCTCAAATCCATTTTAGAAATAGTTAGGTTATAAGTCAAAACACCTCTTTAAAAGACTTTAAGTGGTACCTGTCAGACCGCTCATGAAATGCAGTAAAATTTACTTGAAACCTAATGGTTTCAATCATGCCATAAGTGGCTGAGAAATCATAAATACATGTATAAAAATATTAATGCTGAACATAAATAGTATACAGATGTTGATTTATAATGCAGTATACCTGAAACCTATATAATGTTAAAAACCAATTCTACTTAGAAGAAATAAAACAGGCTCATTTGTTTGCTTCTTACTATGTATGAGTGAAATCATACAACCAAATAAATGAACTAAATCAAATAAAAATAGACTTACAGTCTACAGAATCAAATTAGACTTACCAGAAGGGAAGGAGGAGGAGGTGAACATAACGGGTAAAAGTGGTCAATTAATTGGTGAAGGTTAAAATTGTACTGTTGATGGTAAACCCGATGTATTAGTATAGTTGCTGATTTATGATAACACACACCTTAAATCTGTAAAATGTTATGCTACAACATTGATTCAATAAGATAAAAAATATCAGTGTTCATGATTTCTATTTAAATTACACATACACATTTTTAAAATATTTCCATAAGTAGAGGAAAGAGCTTGTTGATAAAATCCACAGCTTATTGTTAACAAGAAGACAGCAAAACCAGCAGTAAGGTGAGGCAATTGATATTGATATTGATAATAAATGCAGGCAAGTTTGAGACGCAGGCATGAAACACCACATGAGACATATCTTGGGGGAAAGAAATATGTACACAAATATATGTATCTCTGATGCAAAACGCTCACATTTTCAAATAAAAACTAAGCTTAGAAAACAAAAAAAGGACATAAGTTATTAAAAGTGAACAAAATGAAGATAAATTTAGAAGATAAGAAAAATAATTTTCTCTTAGGGTATGCCAGATAGATATAGTTATCAGTTATTGATATTTTCTTACAGATTTGAGAATCTTTATGGTACGTTGAATAATATTTGATCCCCATCTATTCTTCTAGAGTGGAGAGAACTTTGGCAATTGTCAGAGTGAATTAGTTAGCATGTAATTGTGAAACATAGACATCGAAAATCTGGAGAAAGTTTCACTCTATAGAGAATGGAGATGAAGAGAAGGCTTCCATAAGCTGTTCGGATGGCCTCCCCAAGATATGCAGAACAGGCCTTTTCAAGTGGTATCATTCTAGCATGTTTTTCAAGTCAAGGTCAGCTGGGACCCTGCAGGTTCATGAAAAACATTACCATTCCTTTAACTACTTAGAGGAATGAAAACTGGAATTAGAAGGGTATTTTTTTGTTTCTGTTTTGTTTTTTTTTTGTTTTTTTAACGAGGAATAAATTTTCACTTAGAGAAACCTATCTACTGGGTAGCATAAACATCTAATTACAGAGTTTCCGGTCCTCCTCATATGAATCCCACTTCTGTCTTCCTGAAGTCCCATTTCACCGTCCAATTCCTTAGCTTTTGTGAAGCTTTAGAAACTACATCCAAAAAGTTTCTCCACAAATACACAATTAAATTGTTTTGTTTCTCCTGCTAATCTGTCTGAAGTTAATTTTATTGCTGGTCCCATCCAAGACTAAACCGAAGTAAAGGGAAGGGTAAAGGGAAATATTTCTGTCTCCTTACAGATCTATGGTATAAATAGTCCACAAATATTGTAAGTAATTTGAGAGTTTATAGGAACTATATGGTGAGAGTGAAAAAGAAAGAACTTTAAATGTATAGAGAAAGGGACATTGAAAATATTCAACAAGGCAATCCAAGTCATATGCCTAGATGAACACTGGAGAATAAGTAGGATAAAAATTTTATTAAATACATCATATAGTATAACTACTAATATATTAGTAATTTTATAAAATAAATTCAGTTTTTCAGAATATTATTTTCATTATATCATACTTCATCTTTCTGAATCTCCATAATAAAATTCAATTTAATTTTAAAAAAGGAGTATTTAAATTTAAAAAAAAAATTAACTCTCATGTAGACATGTATTTAGCTAATATGTTCAGAGTGAAAATATTAAACCTATCCATATATTAGAAAAATATCAAAATTAATTTCAGTTTTTCTTCTCTTAGATGTGCGTGCATACACACACACACACACACACACGAACACAGAAATAGTAAACATAACAGCTTCTCATTCTAAAAAGTTCAGATTTAAAAGATGTTTTTCATACCAAACTGATATTTAGAAATTAGAAAATCATTCAGCTTGCTCAAAGACAGCTTTTAAATTTTTAATAATTTCATAAAAGCATGCTTTTCAATCCATCCACAGAATGTCCTTAGCGGTTATTATACTAAAATTGTATCATGTGGAAAAATAACAATCCGTGCTGAATTTCTTAGAAATGAAAATGACCTATTCACTGAAATAGTCAGGTATTTTAATTCCAAATTTCTTTTATAAGTTCTTCCAGATCCATTTATAGTAGAACAGAAGCTACATTGCTGAGGAGACCTGCCTACTGAAGCAGACTAGAAAAAATCTATTTATGTTTTCCATGCATTCATATTAGCATTTAAATATAATAGTTTAGTATACATCCTTAATAATTTAATGTTTATGTTATGTATACACCTATATCTATGTTCATGTTTCTCCACTTGAATAAATGCTGCCTAGTGACAGGAACTGCACATAATCCAAACAATATAAAACAACTAAGAGCTATGTACTATAGAGTGATCATTAACTTTCAGTAAGATTATAATTCTTCAGAATATAAAGCAGACACTTTGCTAGCTTATGATTTTCATGTGAATGTTACTTAAGGAGTGACTGTGATTGTCACTTTGAAAATGAAATAGGAAAAACTCCCTCTGGGAACTCAGTCCCAATATTTCAGGTGGGGGAATTGAAGGATTTCAAAGAAAAGAGCAAAATCAACTCAGGGTAATGTAGTGCATTGAACTTAGCTTTAGCAAAATACTGACTTCTTTGAAAAGATAAGAATCAGGCAAAAAGGGAAATGCTTTCTTCTACCCTTTAGTCAAATGCAAACATTCTAAATGCAGATTTTAAATAGAAATACTAACATTCCTATAAACTTTAACAATGTATTCAAATGACCTGAGGATATTAGATCTTTTCTATTGATGATCACTACTGTTCAACTTTTCAGAGAACAATTATTTATACATAATACATAATTATTTATACACATACCACCAAAATAGCAACTAACTTACTTGCCTCCTCCAATGTAAAACATTCAAGAGTTCTTAGTGCTATGGCCAGGAAATTGACTATTTTTTTTTTACTTTTGAACTTCATGAGAATCAAATCTACTTTTACTGTATTATTCAGCTGCTCTTGCCCTGCATCTGTCCTAAAGCTCATTTAAGTAGGTATTTAGTTATCACAAAATAAATATGCATCATTAAAGAATACAAATTATTGCATGCAATAAAATAATATCACATACAGTACACTATGAATGTTTAGTGCATTCCCTAGACTTCTGTTTCTACTCATGTCTATATGTCAGGTAATACCTTGTTTTAAATAAATTATCAAAAATTCTGTAGTATTGTTATAACCTATTTTTGACTTACCAAAACAATGATGTCTGTAACATAGCATATTTTTCTACAACATTTTAATTACTGCATATTATTTCATCATTCCAATGTGCCTACATGTACTTAACTTATATATTATTGAGTAATGGTTATTTCTTTTCTTACATTTTATAAAATACGATAAAAATACACTTCTAAAACTGAAAGTGCTAAGTAAAAGGATTAAAAGGATGAATAACAATATTCTGTTATGTTATTAGCAAGAATCCTCTAAATATATAAAAAAGAGCACTATCACCAATTATGTAGAAGAGAACTCAGTTAATTATATCCACAGCAAAAGTGGCCATAATGGTGCTTCCATTTAAAACTCTTCATATGGGCAGGACAGAGTAAAAGGGCCTAATTGGTTTAATTTAAAGATCATTTGTGTGGGGGTTTTCAGGTCGCTCAAAGAACCCAAGGCAGAGTTAGGCGAGTGAGCAAGCAGAGGTTTAATCAGAAGGTAAAGGGATGGAGCTGACCAAGGGAGGTCCAGACTCCCGTGGGTTCTGCTCCACATACCAAACAGGCAGTGAGTAAGCAAGTTGGGGGTCCATTACTGGGGAGCAGAGAGAGAGAAAGGATGGAGCCAGCCAAGGGAGGCTGAGTTCTCTATTAGTGGGGAACAGAGGGCGAGAGACAATGGAGCCAGCCAGGAGCCTAAGACCTCATCAGTGGGGAGGCTGACTCGAGGCCTTGCTGGTGGCCTGAGTTTTTAAGGGAAAATCCCACATGGTGAGGAAGGGGGATGGAGAGAGGATTCTGCAGACCAGGTTTCAGTTCCTGATTGGCCAAGGTGACATTGTCCTTTGAGGTTATTGGTGGTCTTCTTCAACTGATGTCATTCTTTTGTTTCTTGGTCAGGGTCTGTGCTGGTTATGTACTACATGTCCCACATGTCAAACTCGTCCATCAGCTTTCCTTATCGATCCGGATGCATCCACCACTGGGTGCTGGAGCCAGAGGCAGTTCACTGTCTTGACAGTTAAACTTGAGTCCCTGGTCTAAGGTTTGCTCTTGTGAGGGTTCTGACAATTGGCTAGTAGTATAGTTGATAAGTAAGTAAAAATATATATATATATAAATAGGTATATATATATGTATATATGTAATATAGTTGTCATCTGTATTCTGAATTTGGAAATCATCCTGTTAGCATTTATTGAAATCTTCACTGAGCCAGTTCAAACAGCACAATCATTAACTCTCGCTAGTTGAGTTGGTTTTAATCAATATAATCATCTGCCACTGGGCTGACACTAAACAATAAAATCATCAACTCTGTTTCAAATTACAAAATTAAATTTTTCCATTTAGTGTCACATATAATGAGTATAACAAAAATGTTTTAACTTTATTTTGTGGTCTCAAAAATTAACCTTACTTTGCTTACTTGATGAGAATGGTGTTTTCAAGAGAATATGAAGCTTTCCTGCAGACACTAATTACAGGCATTCTGACCTAGATGTACACCACTACACACCTCTCCCAATGACTTTCAGTCCCCTGGAACAAAAATCACTACCTAGGAACCAAAGTTCTAAGGGAACAATGGTCTGGAGCATAGTCTTAAGAGGAGTCCACCAATAATGAAGAGCTGTTTCTGATGCTTCCTTGACAATACATGGACAATCAAATTGCTAAGCAGTAATTTGCTTTCCTCTAGTCCTTACTCCTTTAAATTCTTACCCTTACCCTCAGTCAGAGGATAGATCACAGATTATGATTCTCATGGCTGCTTGCCTGCTGACATGCAATAAATCTTTTCCTTTCCTCAGAACATAGTGTCATAATACTAATTCTTATGCAGAGAGAGCAAAAGTTCATTGCTTGGTAACACTATTATTGCTCAATATTCTGAAGCATTCAATCTTTCTATTGATTCATAAGAGGATTTTTATAAAGTATGAACACATATTCTCTAAATATTTATAAACTGTTTCTACTTTGTCATTTGTTATTAATTTTGTTCATAATGTTCTTGATGGATAAAAATTTAAAGCTTTTATGCCACAAAATCTACCCATTGCTTTTTGTCTGTGGTTTTGCTCCTAAAAGGTCCATCTCATCTTAAAAACAAGGTTCACATGTAATTACTTTTTCACATTTTCAATGGAAAAAATCTTTATTATTAGCTTTAATAGTGGTACATAATATGCTGTAAAAAGCTCACTAAATTGTTTTTAGAATAACTAATCTATTATCCAAAATTTTTTTGACTTAGTTTGTTCTTGGTTTGAAATGGTATCTTTGTCATGTATTAATAGCTTGAAGACATTTGGGGATATTTTACACTTTGCGTCACATAGTGCTACTTGTTTATTTTTACGCCTCAACTACTCACTTTTCTTTTTGAAGTTTTATTTGTTCTTCAACCATAAATTCAGTACCTACAGTGTGATAGTCACTGTTCTAGGAGTTTGAGATACATCTATGAGCAAAAGAAACAAAATTTTCTAGTCAGGGGAATTTCCATTGTAGTTTTATAACAGAAAAATATTTGTTGGTTTTTAACTCTTAGTGATTTTGATAACCCATAATATGTAATTGCTAATTTTCCAATTATACTTAATGATATATATAATTACACCACCACTAACACTACACACACTTACATATATAAATAGGTCATCTTAAAAACATTTCATAAGGATTCAAAAACCTGGTGGATATTCCATAAATATAGACAAGAAAGAAACTGGTTAAATGACAATTATTTAGTCTGTGTGAGAGAACAAAATGTTAACATAAACTCACTCAATCTCTTCTTCATACAGCCTTTAAAAAGATGAAGTGGTTTATGAAACAATTTTATCAATGTCAGTGACCAATTGTCTTCCATTTTTACAAACTATAAGGAAAGAGGTTTCAATTTAGGTGAAGCTTTGTTCAAGAAAGTTGTGAAACACTAGACTACTTCAAAGAGCCGTGAAATGTTTACTGGGTTTAATTAGACATTGACTTATGAATATATTTCTGGAATTATTTGGATATAGTATTGTATGTACATGCAAGTTAATGAATCACAACCATAATAATGATCCAGTAAGTTTTGGTTGATAAATTGAGTGTTGTTGATAAAGTTAAGTTTCCTTCCTAAGGAAAAAAAAAATCAATGAAGATTGGGGTTAGTATTGAAAGTTAAGTCCCCCAGGACAAAATTTAGATCAAAGAAATCAGAAAGATTTGGTCTTTTTGGTCTCTTTAATAAATCCACAAACATGAGGTAGTAGGTCTTTCTTATTTATCTCTAGAACACAGAATTGTAGCTGAGTTTGTCACTGGAAAGGAGAAGGAAATATGGAGACCTCAACAACATGTAACATGTCGAACAAAGAATAGTTCAGGAACTTTAAAAAAATTTT
This sequence comes from Solenodon paradoxus, assembly GCA_004363575.1. Taxonomy (NCBI): domain Eukaryota; kingdom Metazoa; phylum Chordata; class Mammalia; order Eulipotyphla; family Solenodontidae; genus Solenodon; species Solenodon paradoxus. Next base: position 24,959 of record RJWH01000142.1, read on the forward strand.
TTAAAGGAAATATGCAGATAGGAATGAAAGCAAGTAGTCAGGTAGAAAGGAAGAGAGAAGAAAAATCACTTTGCCCTATTTCCATTGTTGTTCCCGCTGCTTTTTTACCCCCCCAGGGGTATGTGACCTATGTTCTTTTGAAGACAATTTACCCAACCACTACTCCACCAGGGCAGACCTGGTTCAGGAACTTTAAAATGACAAGAATAGCTAACATTTAACTTTATTTGAATAATCTAGCAATCCAGAGAAAATTGTTGATCATAGCAGACTATCAGGCAGTATCTGATATAGAATAAGCTAGTTGAGAGGGACGTTTCACAGGACTAAGAGTATTAACAGGAATATAAGAAACTGGAAGAAAGTCTTAGACTAGACTGGCTAAATAAATTGTCCCACTCACACTCCACCTTATCCCTTCCAATTGTATTAGAGTTGTCTTACTTTTCCATTGTATATGAATGGAAGATGGCAGCACTATTTTTGGTTTTGAATTTTTAAAATCTAAGGTCACTACTGGAAGACTTGAGGATTTGGGATGTTATGATATATTGGATTATGTTAAATTCCAAGTATAATAAAATGAGATTGTATCTCTAAAGTTTTATAATCTAACAACAAAACCCCACTATTTTAATTTCATGAGAACTTTTATTAACTACTTTGTGGGAGACCATAATAGTGTTAACTGAAGAACTAACAATGTGAGTACACCTTAAAGAATTCTGACATTCTGGATAAACCAACTATTCAAACAGCCTTTAAAATCTAACAGTACTTTTAACTAGAGGAGAGACTCTCTCTTGACCTGATATTTTCCCTGCCTCTTGTTATGAACTGGAGGGAATAGATTGTGATTCAATAACCTTCTTTAGGGGAACCTATGAGATTTTGAACCATACAAAATTCCTTCTCCTTATAATTCTTAATCTTCTCAATGATTGAATTCACATTGCATGCTTCCCTAATTTTATTACAAACTCTGAAAAAAAAAGATTCAATTCATATTTTACTTCTTTGTAAATACCATAAAAACAACTGTGATTTCTTCAAGTATCAAAAGCTACTATTAATTGTTGATTGAAAAAAAAAACTACATATTTTTTAAAACACAGACAACTGTATTTTAAATAAATAACATTTTAACTGAAAAGCTTAATATTTTATTAGAAAATTAATGCTTAGTGTGGTTAAGTAACATCCAATCCTTCAAGGAAGAAGCAGATCAAAATTATGTTTACAAGATATTGAAAGAACTCATTCAAAGACATCTTGCCCTACAGAGTCAGAATAAAAGATGTTTTTAGGATAATACTAATAATTTTGTGGAATTTTGGTCGTATTTTTTCAGAAATTACTATTGCTTTACATGAGTATATTATTTAAATATTTACTGTATTTCTTGAAGTTTAATTGGAGGTCATCTTATTCCATTAGTTCAAAATATGTCTCCAGGTTAATAAGTGATGTCAGTACTGCCTAACTCCACTGAAGGAAAATCTTAAATTAGCCTGTTTGCATTGACATTATGAGTTTCTCCAGCTCCATTTGCTAATATCTGTTGGAGAAATGGAAAAAAGCTGCATATGATTTTGGAAACAGGTAGAAAGAAACATGGAATGTGATCATGCATGTTCAATGCATTATAGCTGGAGCCACCGATATCATAGTTATCTTTTAAGAGATTAAGGAATAAAGATGCCCTCTCTCATATTTGTCTTGGCAAGTTCATAACTGTGTCTTAGACTGAAAAGATTGTGAAACACTGATTTAAAGACATGGGGAAAATATGATTTAACTAAAAGTAAGTACATTTATTTAAGGTTTATAGTGACTAGGAAAATACAACAGAATAAAAAGGAATTAATTTCTTATAAATCATTTCTTATAATTTTGTGTGAGATAACTATATTTCCTTTGTTCAATTGTAAAAAAGTGGTTTTTCTCATTGTAAGTTCTGGTAATATGGTTGTGAAAGCATTTGGTCTCTAAATCATGTTCAACAACTTATGTTACTATATATGAATTCAGACTACTACATTAAAATACTCTGTCCCTCATTTGTAAAATAAATAGATGAATTTAAAAAGCTTTACTATTATCTTTTGATTTGATAGTCTGTGAAGCAATATTCAATAGTAAACATTTTAAGTTACCCCAATATTTTTCAATGTCAAAATTAATTTTGCTGGTATATTAATTTTTTGCTGAGATTTAATTTTCTATGAAAATTTAAAAATCTTCTGTTTCCAATAGCAACCAGCACAGATGTGGTCAAAATATACATTTTCAAAAAATGCCTATTTAAAAAAATAAAAACTTAAAAAATTTTATTCATTTATGTATTTCACAGATTTTCCTTACAGACCACTAAACACATTGAATTTGTCCTAGAGATTAAAAAAAAAAGAAAAGTGTGTCATTAATGAATTCAGTTTCTTGATATCCTGCTGCACTAATTTGACTGTTTTCAGAAAATGTCTGTCACAATAAATCACAGAGGAAAATACTATAAAAGCATGAGCTGCGATGGAAAAAGAATGTAACTGGAAATTAAATAATTCTGTGTAAATAGGTAAGACTTAAAATTTACAATTTAGAAGTTATCAAAATCTATGGAATCTAAGCGGGAAAATATGAAAAATTCCACCCAGGATGTAGTAGGCTTAGAAATTAAGTCCCATTACTTTAAATATCAGTTATAAGATAACCTAAATATGGGGATTTTAGAACGGAGAGAATGATCAAGAAACCAAACTGACTTCTTTTTTTGTGACTAATACTCTATTTCTGGAAAATATGCATTTCAAAGCACCATGAAGAGCTGAAATTATGAAAGAAGAATTCAAATGTTTGAAAGCTCAGCTGGTCTGAGGTGAGGAAAAGAATGTGGGGTTTGAAGCACCAAAGTAAATTACTCTAGGCAAGAACTCTGGGAAACCAAGGGCCATACCCTAGAATGACCCTTTCCAGGTTCAGGAATCATTGAATATTACAGTTAATAATTATTGCACTTAAATTTTATACACTTTGCTCTTTAATCAAAACTTTTCTATAGTAGGTCTGTTTTGGATAAAAATATTTAATTTGAAATGACTTCATTCATTTTCAAAGGCAAATTCATTTGAACTACCTATTAACAAAATTTGATCCTAGTTAATATTAACTTAAGCATTCTTACAGGAGCATGATGCATATTTTAAGAATACAAGCAACAATATACAATAAAGAACATTTTATACTGTTACTGTATTTTCAAACACCAAAATGAAATTTATGGGTGTGTTATTTGCTGAACTTTAAAAATAGTTAATCACTTGTTTTTTATCTAGGAGAATGTGATATAGATACATGATCACAGAAAATTTTATTTTGAATGCTTAGCCTTGAGTCAGACAAATATTTTCTATTAGTATTCCAGGAGTCAAATCTCCTGTCTAATTTAAATCAGCATCGCTAAAGCTATCATCTCTGTCAGAAAAAAATAATTAAAGTTAACACATCTGTAAGGCAGTATAGTTCGCCAAGTCCCACTGTCTGCAGGCAGGCTGCCCAAACAAACAAAAAGTAAATAAATAAAATAATTAATGTCACTTTTAGCCATTGGTGCTGAAGCTCAGTATTATCCTTTGCCTGAATGGTGCTAATGGAAGGAGTTCAAAAACAGGAAATGGAAGGGGAAAAAGAGGCTCTTTCATGAATCACTGACTCTCTAGACACCAAATTGCTTTCACCTCTGAATTCCCTGCTTGTAAAAAATGCTAATTTACCTTTACTCTAGAAAAGTAAAAAAAAATAAAATAAAAAGGAAAAAAAGAAAGATACAAATGAGCAGTCCGATATAGCTTAACATGTAAAAGCTAGTTTCATCTTTTAAAAAGTGTTTCCTTATCAGTTTGGCCAGAGAATCTAAAGAAAATAAACTATTTTTTTATCATTCCTAGCTAAAAGATGTTAATTCTCAAAAAGATAAAAAAATTTAATTTCATTTACAGATGAAAAGTTTCTATACTTATTTTTTTAAGAATGCTCTTATTAAAAAAAACAACTGGTAGTAGAAAATTACATTTTGGATTCCTAATTTCCATGAAATTTCTTAAGCTATTTTTTTTTTTTAATTTCATGTCCTTAAGTGGAAGGAAAAAATGCATTTTTAGTACATGGCCTGTTTTTAATTTTTTCCACCCTACTTCAGTTGACTAAAAGCATGAAAAGAAACCTAAAAACTATTTCACACTAAATGTACTGTAGAAAGGGAGTGGTACTAGTGGTTAGAGAGTGGGACTTGTAGCTCACATTTTTTAGTTCTATTTCTGGCTTATTCCTTGGCAAAGTCTGTGGTTTTGTGATAGTTGCTTATATGGTCATATACTAGTTTGCCTATCTTGGAAACTAGGTTGTGAATACACTTCACTTATAAGAAATAGTGTTAAACAGAGATTTGCATTCAATTACCCATACAATTTGATTAAGCTTGTCACTTATTTCACCTTTAAAATACAGTCCTTAATTTAAGTTTATCCTCTAAAGTTTTCTAGTATCTACCTTACCTAATATCTACCAGACATTGAAATTGTATACATTCTTCCATATACAATTTGCATCATAATGTGTCTTAAACACTAAAGATTATTTGATTGTGATTTCACCTAATTTGCCCATCCCCACTTATTCCTTTCTGGGAAACACTAATGTAATTATATAGACTGAATCTATATTTATTTGATTATGATCATTCATTTGTTTGATTTCTCTATACATCACATCTGCATACATATGGGAGTTTTAGAGAGGTGTTATCTTCCTTGTTATTTTCTAACCTTGTGAATCTGTGGTTAGATGTCTCACTCATTTTGGAAACTTCTCAGTCACTATTACTTCAAATACTTCTTCTGCATATTTCTCTATTTTGTATTAAATTGTATGTCACTACTTTTAATTTGCCCCCCCCATATTTTTCATTCTCAAGTGTTATTTTTTTTTTTCTATGGTAATTTTAATTTCGAAAGTTTTTATTGACTTACCTTGAAACTCACTGATTCTTTTCTTCACCATGATTGGCTGTCTGAAAGGCCCATTAACAACATTCATCATTTTTGTTGTTGTTTTTGATTTCTGTCATTTTTCTGAGATTTTATTTCTTTATGCTTATATTCCCATCTCTTCTTACATGCATTTAATTTTTATTAAAAACATATATATGAATCACAGCTACTTTACATTTCCTGTGTTATAACATGTAGCATCTTATTTGAGTCTGATTGTGATTATTGTTTTGTCTCTTTAGTGTGTACTTCTGTTGTTTTTGACATACAAGGTAAGATTTGTTTAAAGTCAGAAATGTTTCATGGAGTCTTAGGAACTGAAGTAAATAGGTCATTACTGTAAGGATTTACCTTAATCTGGCTAGGAGTTTGAAAGTATTTAATATTTGTTTTTTTATTATAGGTACAAGAGGTTTCAAACTCTCCTGGTGTCCTTGTTTATGTCTCCCTTCTTGGTTTTGGATCTTTTATTTTGTACATTTCATTGGAGAGAAACTATCTTACAGCTCCTTCAGCAATCATCTGCTGTTACTATACTGTAGCAGTGCTGGTGTGACAGTGGCAAGATATGATATCCTACGTAAGCTAAATCTTTAATGGACTTTGTATTCAAGATTAGGAACTTCTTATGTGTTTCTGTCATGCCTCAGCTGGTACAGTTCTAATTTCTTTTTCTCTTTATCCCATTCTTTTTCTTTTCTGTAGCACTTCTAATGTATTTCCTTAGAGCCCAGTTTCCTGTATGTTATCTTTTTCTAACTTAGAAAAGACAAGAACACTAGAAAGAGCTAAAGGGGAATTCCCATCCTTCAGTTTATATAGGGTTTCAGAATTGTGCTGCTACTATCTTTCCGTTTTGAAAGTATGCCTCTGATTTGGAGAAGGCAATGAATGTGTTTGGCAAAGCTTGCTCTTCCCTTCCCCTTGCCAGGGACCACAAGGGTCTTTCTTGCTACTCTCTGTGAACCAGACTGGACCGTTGTTCAAAACCCAAAATGACTGATATCTGTTCTGCTAACAAGATAGAATACTCTTAAATCATCTAAATGATACTCCACATGTAAATGTTTTCCACTCTGGTAAGTGGTAACAGGTCCTTTCTCTCTAATGTTTCTCATCTTCAGTTCTTTGTCTTGTGAAGTCTAGTGTCATATTCTTTGTAAACTGTCAGTCTTTTCTCTTGCTCATAGTGAGTCCTCCCTGTTGTGCCATATTTTGCTCTTTTTAGAAGTCAATTTTTAAATTATTATTGAGGTACCTTCGATTTACAAAACAATATATGTTTGGACATGCAGGCTCACTATTCATAAAATATATAACACACCGTGACCAACATCAAATTTCTAATAGCTCTCCTTCAGTGTTCATTGGATAATCAATACCCTCATTACTCATGCCACTTTCCCTCTGGTAACCTCAGTTCTCTTATCAATGTTTAAGGATTTGTTTTTGTTTTTTTTGTCTGCTCATTTGACTGTGTATCTTTATATTCTAGATACAAGTGAGATCATTCAGAATCCACCTTTCTCTGTCTCACATGTCATTTAGCATAAATTCCCTTTAGCTCTATGTTGTCACAAATAATAGGATTTCATCTTTGTTTATGACAGTATAGTATTCCAGTGTGTGTTCGTGTGTCTGTATCTCACATCTTCTTTATCCATTTATCTGCTGATGGGCACCTAGTTTGTTTCAAAGTTTTTCGCTATTGCGAATAATGCTGCAATAAACACTGGGTGTGCAAAATTGGTGTTCTTTGACTAAATACCCAGAAACAGGATAACAGAATCATGTGCGATTTTCATTCTCAATTTTTTGAGGAATCTCCATATTGCTTTTCAAATGGTTACACCAATTTATACTTCCACCAAAAGAATGTGAGAGTTCTCTGTTTTTTACATCCTTATTAGCATTTTTTGTTTTTAATCTTTTGAATAATAGTTATGCTCACTGGTATGAGGTAATACTTTATTGTGATTTTGATTTGCATTTGCCTAATAACAGGAAATATGGAGATCTTTTCATGTACCTATATATCTTTCTTTGGAGAAATGATCTATTCAGTTCGTCTGCCCATTTTATGATTTGGTCATTTGTTATGTTGTTGAATTTTGTAAGTTCTTTACATATTTTGCATTTCAAATCCCTATTAGATATATATGTGCAAAGCAAACATCTTCTACCAGTCAATAGGATATATTTTTGTTTTAATGAGAGTTTCTTTTGCTGTGAAGAAATTTTCAGTTTGATATAGTACTATTTGTTTCTTTCGTTTTTGTTTCCCTTATTGTTGGAGTCAAGTCTGCAAAGACCTTTCCAGGGTCAATGTCATCCAAGGTACTGTCTATGTTTTCTTCTATTTATTTTATGACTTCTGTTTTGCTTCTAATCCATTTAGAATTTGTGTGTGTGTGTGTGTGTGTGTGTGTGTGTGTGTGTGTTTAGGGTGCTAGCAAGTGATCTATTGTCAATTTTTTGCATGTGGCTGTCCATTTTCCCCAACACTATTTGTTGACAAAACTTTAATTTTTCCATCATATGCTCTTTACTCTTAGTTGTAAATCAAATGACCATACATTGGGACTTATTTCTTGGGAATCAATTCTTTTCCACTAATCTATTTATTTTTATTCTAGTAGCACACTATTTTGATTGTTATTACTTTGTATTATAGTTTGAAATCCATTAATTTTCATTCCAATCTTTTTAAAATCATGATTGTTCTGGTTATTTGATGTATTTTTGATTCCATACAGATCAACTTTTTGGACTTTATTTCTTTCAAAACATCCTGTGAAATTTGGTAGGAACTTCATTCAATCTGTATATTGTTTATATCAAAATAACCATTTTACCAATGCTAAATCTTTCCAATCATGAGTATAAAATATAGTTCCATCTTTTTTTGTGTCTTCTCTGCTTCTTTTAAAAATGTCTTGTAGTTTTCATGTACTACAGGTCATTTAGCTTTCTGAAGTTTATTCAAAGGTATTTAATGTTTTTTGTTTTTAATTAAATGGGAATGTTTTCTTGATTTCATTTTCTTCTATAGCATTGTTTTCATATAAAGGTAAAGCAGATTTTTGTACATTAATTACATAACCCAATACTTTAAGTATTTTTAATTCTAATTGTTGTTATTTAAAATTTTACGATTTTTGATGTATATTATCACACATCTACAAATAGTTACAGTTTTACTTCTTCTCATCCAATTTGAAGTCCTTTTATTTCTTCTTGCCTTGGTGTTCAGGCTAGCACCTCCAATACTATGTTTAAAAGTAGCTCTAAGAGTGGACAACTCTGTCTTGCTTCTGATTTTAGAGAAAAAGCTTTAGTTTTTCATCACTGAGTAGACTAGCTGTGAGTCTATCAAATATAGCCTTTATGATAATGAGGTAGGTTCTTTTATCTCTATTTTATTGAGTTTTTAATATTAGTTGATACTGAATATTATCAAATGTTCTCTCTGCATTTATTAATATAACCACATGATTTCCATCCTTGCTTTTTTTTGATACAGTATACTTCATTAATAGATTTGGGTACATTGAATCATTCTTGCATGTCCAGAAAAAAAAATTCCACTTAGTCTTAAGGATAATCCTTGTAATGTGTTTTTTTGAAATTTTGTTTGATAATATTTAATCGAAGATTTTTACATTTGTGTTAATCAGAGATTTGCTGTGCAATTTTTCTTTCTCTAATGTCCTTGTCTGTATTTGCTATCAGTATAACATTGACTTCATAGAAAATGTTGGATAGGTTTCCTGTTCTTGAATTGTTTTGGAGATAGAGAAGTATAGCTATTAATTTTTCTCTAAAGTTTTGGTAAAACTCACTAGCAATGCCATCTGGTCCACGTCTTCTACTTTTGAGGAGGCATTTGATTTCCTATTCTGTATTTTTGCTTATGGTGAAGTCTGTTTTTCTATTTCATCCCGATTCAGTGTTGGTAGGCAATATGATTCTGTGACTATGTCCATATCATCTAGGTTATCTAATTTATTAGCATTTTACCGTTCACAGCAATCTCTTAGGGTACTTTATATTTCTGAAGTATCTGTTGTAACTTCTAATCTTCAATTACTGATTCTAATTGTTAGAGTTTTCTCTCTTCTTTTTTCTTAGTAAGCCTAGCCAAAGGTTTGTCAATTTTGTTTATCATGTCAAAGAAATAGCATTTAGTTTCACTAATATTCTGAATTATCTTGTTGATTTTTATTTCATTTATTTCTGCACAAATTTTGATTATTTCCTTCTACTAACTTTTGGCTTTAACTTTTCTTCTTTTCCTAACTGCTTTAGCTATGTTAGACTATTTATTTGAGATTTTTCTTATTTTTTGAGTTAGACCTGAATTGCTATACACTTTTCTCTTAGTCCTGATATTTCTGTATCTTGTAATTTGATTGTTCATGTCTCTATTCTCTTTTGATTCAATTTCTAAATTTCTCCTTTGTATTTCTCTTTTACCCAGTAGTTATTTTGAAGTATGTTGTTTAGCTTCCAAGTATTTTGGTAGTTTTCAGCTTGTTTTGTGGTTGAGTTCTAGTTTTATGCCATGATCAGAGAAGATACTAATATGATTTCAATCTTTGAAAACTTGTCGACACTTGCTTTGCTTCCCAACATAGAATCTGTCCTTGAAAATCTTCCCAGAGTACTCAAGAAATATGTGAATTCTACAACTGTTGGGTACACTAATCTGTAAATGTCTATTAAACCCATCTGCTCTCATTTGTCATTTAAGGCCATTTTTCCTTGTTAATTTTCTGTCTGGTTATGTTTGTTGTTTTATATGCTGTGTTGAAGTCTCCTACTATTTATTGCATTATTGTCAATGTCTCTCTTTAGGTCTGTAATAATTGATGCATATATTCTGATGTTCCCTTGCTTGGTATGTATATATTACTAAGTGTTATGTCTTCTTGCTTAATTGACCTCATAATCATTATGTAATGTCCATTCTTGTTACCTTCTTTAGCATAAGTCTGTTTGATAAGATGTAAGTATGGTCCTCCCTGCCTTTTTGAGGCTACCATTTGATTATAGGATTGTCTTCAAACATTTGACTTTGAGTTTGTATTTGTTTTAGAACTTAGTGTGTTTTGTATGTGCAGTGTAGAAAGACTGATTTTGCTTTTAATCTACATGGCCACTCCATGACTCTGGTTTGGCAAATTCAATCCACTAATTGTAGGGTGATTATTGATATGTAATTTATTGCCCTTTTGTTATTTGTTTTCTGGACTTTGTTGCAGACTATTACTGTAAATTTGTTCTTGATCTTTTATTTTATGATTCAACAACATTTCAAGAAGATTTTTGTTGTGTTTGTTTTCCCCTTTACATTTTTTTCTATGAATTCATGTTTTGCTGTGTTTTGCATGTATATTTCTATGCTTCTCTTTTTAAGTTGAAAGCAAGTTAGTCTTGAGCTCATTCTAACGGACCACATTTTTGTTTCTTTCTCCACACATCTTATATTTTTGATGCTTTAGTCTTTCTAAGTAGGGTTTATTTCATTTTTCTAGCGATTTCTTTAAGACTATTAGTGTAAGTGGTTTACTTATGTATTCTGACATTTCCCTGAGCAAGTACTAAACTTCCTCTTCACCGGAGCCTATCTAATGATTCTCCCTCAAAGATCTCTGAACCCCTTTGCAGAAAAGTGCTCAGTTATCTGTGCAGAGGTTATAAACTAGGTAACCTATTGCCAGGTAATCATTACTCCAGCAAATCTGAGAACTGCATATCCTTGAACAAACTCTTAAGCACCACAAGTCAGCTGATGGAGGAGGGATGGGACATTTTATCCTCTGGATTTTGCTGCAATAAGATTATGGGGCAATCAGTTTTGGTTCCACACAAGAGTACCTGGAGAGGACACCCAGCGGCATTTTCCCTTACAGATAGTCTTTCTTTTTTCTTATTTCACATGCTGAAGTTTTTGGTGCAACAAATGAGTGTCCTGAAGGTGGGACTGTTCACACTTTATTTATAGGCACCCCATAATCTTTGTAATGTGTTCTTTCTCCCAGAATTCTGTTGTTTTTCAAAGAAAAGTTCTTCTGTTTTCCACATCAGATTGTATGTGCTCATGAGTCAGTTCCATTCCCTGAGTACATTAGATATTGAGAATGGTATTGTTAAGGTCACTTTCCAGTTCAATAAACAGCTTAATTTTTGGATAAGGGCCTGTAAAATAATTTATTTTAGGAAGCAATTCTCTATATCTTTTCACTATAACTCCAGAGATTATAGAAATAACTTTTTCAGAGTCAAATATAAAAAACTTGTACTTAGAATTATAAAGGAATTTTCAAGCATTTTGAATAACCAGATAATAAGTACCATTTAAATAAAATTGGTATTAGTGTACCACTAACATATATTCATATTTACCAGCAATTGAGTACTTCATACTCTAACATATAAATTCAACCATGCTCTAGGTGTACACAATGTTCAAAAGAAATATTTTCAGTGCCCTTATAGAACTTAGAGTTAGAAAAAAGAGAAATACTGCACAATAAACGCAAACTTGGCATACTGAGGGATATATAAGAGACATTTGTGCTGTAGTGAGAAGCAAAAATGCAAACATTTAATTTGGCCAGAGTAAACTTCTTTAAGTGATATTTAAAATGAAATCTAACATGGTCAGTTAGGTGTGCTACCCAGTTTTTAAAAAAAAGAAAGAAAGAAAGAAAAAGAGAAGAAAATTAAGTGACCAGAGAGAGTAAGGAAGGTATAAAGAACTGAAAAAAAGACATATATATCTTGAGTGGAAAGAAAAAAGAAGGAATATGGAGAGCTGTAAGGCTTTGTTGATGCATCAACATTAAGCTATGCAAAAGCTTTTTTGTCAAGTATTTTAAGAGCAATGGGAAGCCAATAAATTTTTTTAACTGAGTATAAAAGTGATCATATTTGCATTTTGGAAACCATTTAAAGAGTAATTGAAGTATCTATGTCAGACATAATGTTAGCTTGAACACAAGTGGTGATGAAAATGGAAATAATGAATAGACTCAAGAGATGTTTTGAAAGCAAAATTGACAGTTTTAACTTATTTTGTATTCATAAGTTAGTAAGACTGTCGACAGAAACAATACACATATAATTTAACATCGATGGGCTAAAATTGTGCGGATATATATTTTCCACAATACCTTGCTCTCACTATTTCATGAGTATGGAGGATTTTAGACATAACATTTGGAAACAATATGGAATGAGTGTACCTCAGACCAAATGAATATGTAATACGGGAGACATACCACAAAATACATGGAAAATGGTAGGTGGGAAGACAAGAAAAGGAGATTTTGTGATAGCATTTCTTTTTTTTTGTGGAATTAAAGAGCAACAAATATGAATCCAGAGGACTCAAAATCAAGTGTTTCCTACTAACACATCTTGGCTTTTAAGTCCTGGATCTCAAGGTACAGGTGCTGTAGGGCAGACATTCGGAAGTGAATCTGGGCTCCCGTTCTCTCTCTAACCACATGTAGTTAGTAGAATGACAATAAAATACGTCTTCTTAAAGGTATTTATTGTGAAAAATTATAAGGACATTATATTGGTCTTTAGGAAATAGTCTAATCTTTCTAATTTTAGGATTGCTGTGCAATTAAATACAAACCCATGTTTTTTTAACAAAGATTTAGTTAGTCTAAATAAGAACAGACATTAGTATCTTTAGAACACAGTGCTCAAGAATGCAAGCTCTGAAACAAATCTGTTTTGTTTTAAATTCCATATGTACTAATTTCTTGCAAGATGATCACTGAGGGGATATGTAAACTCTCAGTCTCAGTTGACTCAACTGTCAAATGAAGAAAACAAAATTACCTCATATGGATGTTGCAAGAATTAAATAGAGTTAATAGAGATAAAATACTTTGAAGACTGTGTATACATAGGACTCAAATTATTAAGTTTTATTTATTATCTGTAAAATTGATGTAATAAACCTAACGTACAGCTATGGTGAAGGCTACTGATATGCTTTTGCAACTACCAAAGAATCAGGAATTCCTTCATCAGGATATTGATTTCTCCTGAAATAAGCATCCTTATAATGTGCATTGTTAGAGTGTTAATGACAAGTAACAATATGATAAAATTTCCTTGTGATTCTGCAGGGTTTGGACTGCTCTCAGCTTCTATTAATTCCTATGCCAAAGTAGCATGCTTGAGAGAGACCTCTTCTAAATAACTTGAGAAAGTCTATCCTGCATGATATAGACCCTTCATTTTTAGAATTTATTTAATTTTATTGGATGAACATCAAATCTTTGCATTAGATACATTTAAGGTAAGCGTCATAGTAAAAATCACAGATGTTTATGTTAAGTTCACCATTTCCGTTCTTCTTCACTATGAAATTAATCCTACATCTTGATATGATATACATCAAAGATTTTATAACCGTGTTTTAACAGTCATAGATACAAACAGTTAACATTGAGAGGCAACCTTCACTCTTTCTGAAACAGTGTGTTTGAAACACAAAAACAATTTTAAACCATCTCAGAACACTTTCAGAATTTAGAATTTGATTTACTCAGTGACTCAGTTCCTTCTACTGTAAACACCAAACTCATCCCCTTTTGAACTGCTAATGTTTTTGACCTTTTCAATAACATTTACTCCACTGAACAAACAGTTGTAAAGAATTACGTCAGATTATATTTAAAACTAAAGTAAGGTTTCAAAGTATAGAATATTAAACAGCAATTTATGTTATCCCGAATCTGTTATATCTAATACCTTATAGAAAGGAAAAGCTCTATGTTTAAAATATCACTAGATAGACAGGGATATTTGAATGTCTTATACACAGAATTTTTCATTCAATGCAGATTCTGTATCTAAGTCAGTAAATTAATACTTAAATGTCCTACTCCCTTTTATGTGATTCAGATAATGGAAGTACTTTTTTTAAGAAAACTGGATATTTCAATGATATTTGTTAAAATGGAATCCACAAAAAATTCATAGGTTGACAGAATAGTGGAACACAACAACTTTACGGAATGAATGAAAGCAGAGTTATATTTGGCATAGGTAAGTTTCTTTTAAAGACACGACTTTCAGGTTGGAACTTTACAGAGAATTTCCGGGGATTAGAGTATAAAATGAAGTCAACCAAAATTATGATTCAGTAAAAATGCGTTGTTTCAAAAATTCCAAGTTATAGAATATTTTTCTTTACATGATCTCTTACATTTATATAATATTTTATTGTATTAAAATAATTTTACAGTGTCTCATATCTCATTGAATCTTTACAAAAGCAATAAAATGTCCTTTATATGAGGGCCATGAAATAAAACAGGCAAGACAGTTAATTAGTGGAAGAGTCAGGACAAGAATTTTATACAAAATGAAAAGATATTAACTTCATGCTGAATCTTGAATAATTATTAGCAGGTCCTAGTAGAGAGATGGTTAGTTCTGCAATCTCTGATCAAGCATGGTCCACATACATCTCAAGGACCGGACTGGACTGGAACCAGGAACAGAAACAGCCAAGATGTACAAATAAATAAAATAAAAATGTTTCTTCTTCTCTCTTCCTGCCTGTCTGCCTACTCACCTTCATTTTGCCTATAACTTTGCTTAAAAAAATAATTGCGATTGTTTTAAGAATTCATTTAAAAAAGTGTTTGTGTCAGATGTTTTCAATATTAAAATGATTTGTGTGATATTTTGTTTGTTTTATCTTAAGAGGGTAAGCATAAGGAAAAACAATTATATGTCATTAGGGCACTTACGCTAGACTTGAGTATATAAATTAATAACCTGGAACTTGAAAAGGGTAAAAATATTTGTAATATCTCAGAACATGAATTTCTGAAAACACATTCTGGAAATTTTATTAAGATGTGCTTCACCCTGAAAATTTATTTAAATGTAAGTGAAGGAAGAATGCAAGCTTAAACCTGAAAGTACTAAAAAGGGAGGAGATAAAGTTATAAATGTGAAGGAAGCTTGGATACGAACTATGTATGTTATGTCAACAAATTCTGTTTTATAAAATCAATCCTAATAAAAGATCAGGAAAGATATAATAAGGCAATCTCCGTGTTTAGAGATCAAGCAAAAACTGAAATGGACATGAAAGCAGTGTTCTTAACAAAAAATAAAGGATAGGATGATTAAGTAAATTTAGTATTAAAGTCCCCTGTACCTCCGAATTCTCAAAAGCCCTTATTGCATTGCCCTGTGGGAGATGAGGCTTAGGGAAAATCATCATCTGGCTACTGCTGTTACTTTGAGTGATAAACTGTTCTTTTTCTCTGACCCGGTAGTTTTGTGTTTCTGTCATCTCCACGAAAATGGGACATACTAATGTGTTAGCTTGCAATTAATGGAAAATGCCAGACCCTTTATAATTCTTGACAATCATCAATTACAAATAAACCTCAGCAAGGCTAAGTGATATGCTCAAGTTCATAGGCTAATACCGGGCAAAACCTGGATATGAACTATGTATATGATGGCAACCAAGGCTAGATAAGCTATTAGAATGAATGCTTTTGAGAGAGTAACTGCCCTGGTGAAAAAGAGTCAAGGGACAAGAAGATTATCTGTGTATCAGTTTCATGTGGGACATGTCAGTCTTTCAGTGGAATGGCTCTTAAGAATGTCCTATACATTCTTCAGAAAGGTCAGCTTTACCTTTCTTTAAAAAGAGAGAGAAACTCAAAGAATGGTCTTCTTTAAAACCAAATCACCAAACTGTAAACTTCCCTAAAGTACCCTGACAATATGTTCTTACTTCTGAAAGATTTCTGGATGACATTACTTACAATAATGAGTTCTTAAAGTAACATGATGTGTAGAATCACTGGTCTTTACACTCCCAAGCTTCACAACACAAGTGGAAAGCTTTAGACCAAACAGACAATAAAAATCAAACCACAATGTGATTTCAAACATCTGAGACTGCAGCTGCCAATTAATGGTTACCTCTGACCAACATCTGTCTTTCCCACTTCTGATTGCTTTCCAACTATAGGAACCACAAGAATTGACTCCAGGCAAACAAAGCCCTGGCCACATGATGATATTCTTTGCCACAACATCAATGAGTTGCTCTGGAAAACCTTATCTCCAGAAAAAGACTTTCACATTCTGTTAATATATTGCCATCTTTTCCTGAGATACCTGTGAAAGAAAACTCAGAAAGGTTTTCAAGTGGATGAGAAAGGAGAGAAATCATATTTCCTAGAAATTTTAGAAAATATTTCTTTTTTTTCCTAAGTACTCTTTTTGTTCCTTCAAACTCTGTTAACACAGTTTTAAAAGAAAGTTTTGCCATTTTTTAAAAAAGATACTGCTTACGTAATCTATCCTCAGTCACAATCTTAGCTCCAAACTCTGTTTTGTAGATTTAGAAACTAAAGCTCTAGATATTTGTGTCTCAACTTAGGTAATTAACAAGTGGCAGATTCTAGGATCAAATCTAATGTTCTTTAACCCCCAAATAGCAATATTTCTATTTCTTTATGTGGACTTCCCACTGGAAAATACCATAACGGGAAATGAGAAAAAAGATCTCTAAAAATGTAATAAAAAACCACCAAACTCAACTTTTTCTTACTTTGGAGTTTTTCTGATCAACTCCATACCATCCTAAAGATTCAAAATTATAATTAGAAGTAAAGAGAAATTACAGATTTTGAAAACAAATTAGGTACAAGCCAAAAATTTTAATATGGCATTTTTAACTGAGGTCTTCTCCAATTATTTTTTTCCTCACAGGAAAAAAAATGTGCAACTGAATGCAAAAATTATGCCCTTTTATGTCCATTAGTTAGTAGCCATCATAAGATTAAGTATTTATATTATTTACTGATATTTATCAGTACCTGAGAGTTGATCACCTAGTAAATCATTGGTATATATAAACTGAACTATATGAATAAATGAAAGAATAATTATGAATTTTTGGTCTCAAAGTTCGATTTTAGAAAATCTTGCATATGAATATATTCCTCTCAATAACTGCATTAATTCAAATCATATATGGAAATAATTAGGAAGTCCATCTTTAATAGTGGGTAAGGTGCAGAATTGATGTGTGGCCTTATCTAGGAGCACTAGGGCTCATGATTTATTCTGAATTTACCCTGAGTCAAGTGAGCAACACATTTCTACTTTAATCTCCAATGTGAAAGTCAGCCTATGCGAATAGGTAACTTCTATGATCAGAAATTTGCCCTATTTAGAAAAACTTTGATCTCGTTTTTCCCTGTCTTCTGTCACAAGGTTGAACCTCTGTCACAAAGGTTGAACTAACCCTGTGTTCCAGCAACTGATTACACTGCTACCTTGCTAGAGACATTGACACATACATCTCATTCATATCAAACCTATGAAATAATACACTGTAACTTATATTTAATAAACTTTCCCCTAAGTTGTACATTCTTCAAAGACTAACTTATTTGCTTTGTCTAATCCTTATATTGAATATCATACATAGCTATAGCATGTATTCAACAAATACATGTTTATAAACTAAGCTTTGGTTTTCTAGCAATTGCCTGTTATACTATATGATATAGTTCAGAATTTATACTTCAGTTAATTAATTCAAAATAATCCCAATAAATTTGAAATTGGTATTTCTAATTTTAACCTTAGTGTTCAAAGAAATGTCAGAAACTGATTTAAACTATCTGCCCATAACATCATTTTCTTAACTTTCATATCAAAGACAAACATTTTAGAATTATTCTGCAGGCAATTTTAGTTTTCATAAGTAGTCTTAATAAGGTTCTGAATAAAGCAATCCGCATGATCAATTTTTTGCTATTATTCACAAAATATGCTCTGCAAAAAGGAATAAAGAGCACCACTTAAAGGGATTTCTCTGAATGCACAAAATTTAGAAAGCTATCAACTCAACAGTTGCTCATTAGACAACTAAGCTAATAATTTTAAATTGCTTTGAAGTAACTAGCATAGTGTTAAATCCTATTAAATCATATGAATAATATAAATTAGTTAATAAGAAATTATTTCTGCTTCCATGGAGCATCACTTGGTAAGATAAATAAATAAATAAATAAATATATGTATTTATTTATATATGGTACACCATATATACCACCTGTATATATGGTATCATGCATATGTGTGCTCCTGGTTTGTAGAGAACCCTCTTCCTACTCATAAATTACTAATCCTATCATCAGGGCTCCATCCTCACAAACCAATGATCTCCCAAACATCCCCTCTCCATCACAGTGGAGATTAGAGTTTTAACAAGACATTGGAGAGACACAAACATTTAATACCAATCAGTAC
Source organism: Solenodon paradoxus (assembly GCA_004363575.1). Classification (NCBI taxonomy): domain Eukaryota; kingdom Metazoa; phylum Chordata; class Mammalia; order Eulipotyphla; family Solenodontidae; genus Solenodon; species Solenodon paradoxus. Next base: position 43,336 of record RJWH01000142.1, read on the forward strand.
CCCAATTAAGTTTCAGATAAACAATAGTTTAGTGCAGATTGGAGGGATAAAACACTTCCTACCAACATGGATATCAATTATAAGTCTTTTGAGATGACTATAAATAAAATGGGGAGATTAAGCATTGTGAGCAGAAGCAGTAGAACTTACACAAGGAATAAAAAGATGGGTATTTTTAGAAAAGGAGTCTTAATAAAGATTGTAGCACAGTTTAAATGATCTGAAGTCAATATTATAGTGTTTCTATTGAATGTGTGTCAGAGAGAGAGACAGAGACAGACATCGAGGTCTGAAATTAGTTACTAGTATAAACACCGTGCCTGCTTGACACAAAAGACTGCTTCCAAAAAAGTGTATTTTATCAGTCAAAAACTCAGCAGGAAATAAATTGAAAAAAATTTAATAAAAGTATTATTTACAGGTGTGTGAGAATTTAAGGAACCAGCAGGGGATGGTGAATCACCCTGGTAAACTATTACTACCTCTAGACCTGCTGTGGGAGGGGAAGGAGGATGCTGCTATTATGAGAACCCCGAAGGATATGTAACCTTAGAAGGGGACTTCAATTAAAATCATAAAAAGAAGAATAAAGCTATTGACAAAACCATTTGGCAGTAGCAAGGATTGGAACAATTCTAGGCACACAGACCACTTCTCTTCCTCTTCTGGCTTCTGTTGCTTACTACTATTAACAGTGATTTTCAAAAGGTGCAGTTTTGCCTCTCATAGATATCTACAATGTTTAGAGACATTTCTGATAGTCACTACTGGGAAAGAGTTATTTTTGGAATCTGATAGGTAAGAGGTCAGTAGTTACTCTAAATACTCTGCATTGTGCAGGACAGACACAATTAAAAAGTTATCTAGTCTCAAATGTCGGTAACACTCAGGTTAAAAGACTCTTCTAAAATAATCAAATCTAACTGAAAACCAAAGGATTAGGGGGCAGAGTGACACAACCTTGTTCTCAGCCTCTTGGGTTGTAGAATAGTGCAGAGAAGGGCCGAAAAAAGATCTGGTATAGAAGATGTCAAATAGAGAATAATGAGCAAATATATTCAATTTTATTATCTGCCTTCAAAAATATTCGGTTAGTTTGATGGTAATTTGATGAAAAAGATGATAAAATTTTTCAAAGCTGTGCTGTTTGAATATTCCATTTTCTGTAACGTGATATAAAGTACCATGCCCATTTTAAAATAGAATGAATTTAAGGAGTAAATTTTTCTTTAAAACTCTTAAAGCCTTAACCCTGTGGTCAAGACATAGTAAAAAGTAAAAGCTATAGTGTATACTTGTTTCCTTAAGGAAGCAGTCAATAATTAGTGAATTGCATCCCCTTAGAAAAATACATTAATATATTTAATTATTGATTCAACTTCACATTGAGAAAAGCTGTATACCCGATAATTTTTGTTTAATATCATACTTAGTTAAATGTAAATGGAAAAGCTGTAGAGGAAAGGTTTTTAACCAAATGAGAATGGTTTACAGCAATACTGGAATAGATCCTCTGCTTCTGAGTTTTTTGCTGCTAACATGGTTTCCAAATCCTGTCATATCAATTTCTTAAATCAAAATTTTATGATGGGATTTTTGTTATAGGTTTTTAGATTTTTCTAAGCAGTCTCCAAATGATACTAAAATGAAGTATAGTATCCTTTCATTTCTTCATGTTTTTCAAGATTTATTTGGAAAATATTTGTATATATAGTCACATATAATTGGTCAAGAACTTTTATCTGCAGATGTTTAGAATCATTAAAATCAGAGTTTTAACTAGAATACAAAGAATAAAATAATTTACCAAACTACATTTAAAAATTTAGACCAGAAGTTAACACCCAATTGGAAGATGACTGATGCAAAATGCAAAGCAGTTATTATGTAGCTAAAAATCTAGTTCCAGTATGCTGAGCTAATTATCTTTATTTTATATATATGTTACATTTGATAATATATAACATATGATATAATCCTGTAATATAGTACAAGGTATAAAAGATCTGTCAATCATCTATTACCCATCTAAATTCAGCTTTACAAACAATAATACTTTCACTATATATATATATATATGTATATCTTCAGAAGGTTGATTGTTTGCATCATCACATCAGTTGCTTTGATAAAGATACAGGTGAACAGCAATTCAATCATTGCAGCCCTGAAATGATTCATTTTACACCCTGAAATCAAAGACTTCAGCTCCTCAATTGTAGTGTATATGTGAATGCAGACTCTATGAATGACAGGTGACTACATAATTTCAGTGCAAAAGAATAACCATTATGGAATTGAGATACTTGTCATTATGTTGTACTTCCTGTGCATATTTCACAGTCACTGGGAGACCCTCTTTATTACAACTCAGCAAAATAAACCCTTGAAAGGTATCAATTGCAACATCTATATGTTTAGTTTTGGGTGTGGAGATTTTTGAAGCGTATTGAGTCCTTAATGTTTTGCAAGTAGCATGTAGGAATAGCCTTATGTACTTGTTAATTAGAAGAAATACATAATCAAATCACATTCCCATATTCCAGAAGAAGCCTTCTTGCTTGCATATTACAAAAAAAGTAAAAAAATATATACTTTCTTGTTCATTTTAAACTGAATTTGAATTTGTTTTAAATGGTAGTAAAGATGTTTTCTTATCTATTTTTTGAACATTAGCATTTGAACTGTGCTTTGTTATAAACTAGAGTAACAGACTTAACTCATTCACATTGTAGAAAATGTTCACTATATGGCATAATCGGCAAAGTTTATCTTCATTGTCAAATCAACCAGCCAAATAAATTTTGTTTTCTGTCAAAAATATTTAGACTTCACTAACACATACACATTCACACAAAAACACACACACATATATATCCATAATATAATACAGTAAGTTTTAGTATAATACAACACAAATACATATATACACAGATAGATGTATTTTTGTATATATATATGATATACATGTATACAATATATACACATATACACATGCATACACACACAACCTCTTGTAAAAATCTATCTATATGGTAGAGTAAAAACTAATTACAGACCATCTAGTCTTCATCATATGAGTAAACCTCCTCACTCCTTGAAGCCCCTGATCCCTGTCCCATCCCTTAGCTCAGGATGTATGTCCCCATTTCTTCTCACTGACTTTGGAATCCACATCCATGAAGATTCCCATATTCTTTTTTCTTACTAATCTGTTTCTATTTTTATATCTGTATCAACCTGAGAAGAACCCAGAGAGCTAGAGGAAAATTTTTCTCTCCTCTCTTATAGCACTAAACTCATGTTGAATAAAAGCTCTCTAAAAATAGGATCATGGTCTATTTTGTTCATTGATTCTATTAGAAAGTTTTTGTTGTATTAAATGCTGCATAGCTAACATATCTCGGTGGTATCTACAAAAACATTTATTTCTTATTCAGGTTACATGAACATCCTTCTCCTAGTAAAACCCTCCTCACTTTTGAATTCTAAAACTAAAATAGTTAAGGGAGAAAGTGAGTAATGGTTGCAGGGACATTTGTTAGGAGAGGGTCACAAGGTTAAATTAAACATAGATTCCCACCACACCTCCAACACCCCCATATACAACATGGAACTCCATCTTTGCTTTCACTGAGAAACATATTCCTTTATTTGATGTACTGGAGTTTGGATCCTAGGGCTGAAAAGATTTCTGCATGATTAGGGTATATGTTCTTTTTAATGTAGTATAAAGGTAATTATAATAAGGAAAATGAGAAAAGAGAGTAGCAGACCAGAAACACACTGTCAAAAGAACAATACTAGGAAACAATCACGTGGAAAATGAGGATTTGAATATCCAATCTTTTAATTCTACTCATTCTTTTCATACTTAGAAAAGCCTTCAAATATCCTCAGGTATGTATATACCCACATTTTCTATAATAAATGCATCTAGAGAATATCTACTCCTTCCTTGTATTTCCTCAATCTAAGAAGATCCATACTGCTCATTAGAATGTACTAGCATCTAGCAGAACCTTGGATGGCCCAAAGTCCTCATGCAACCTGAATAAAATGTTTTATAGAGAACACTGAGGTGTGTTAACTATGCAACATTTGCTGCAACAAAAACTTGATAATAGAATCAATGAACAAAATAGACCATGTTCCTAATCACAGAGAGTTTAGATTCTACATTTATTTAGTGCTGTCAGGGAAGAGAGAAAAAATTTCCCTAGCTCTCTGAGTTTTTCTCAAGTTGATGGAGAAATAAAATTAATTTTAGAAAGATTAATAAAAGGAAAAACAAATTTAATTACATATGGGTACTCTACATGAATGTGGATTCCAAAATCAATGAGGAGAAACGGAGACATATGTCCTGAGCTAAGAAAATAGGGATCTGAGGTTTCAAGGAGAAAGGAGGGATACTCACATGATGAAGAGAGGGTGACATATGATGAAAACCAGATGCTTAGTTATCACGTTTTCTCTGTCATATTGGCAGTTTACAATATAAAGGGTTTTTTTTTTGGAAATTAACCTAATTCTTGATAATGCCTCCAATTTTCATTTTTGTAGGTAGTTAAGGGAATGATAAATATTTCTCATAAACCTCTATGGACGTTAGCTCAAAAAAAAGTGACACACCTTGGGAAAGCCTGTTGCGAATTTCTTAGGCAGTTTTGTTCTGAATATCCTGGGGAGACCTATACTTCGCGGATATAATTTTTGAGCTATTATGTAAGCCATTATGACAAATAATGGAATAATAACTATTCTCTTTGGTCTATACTTAAAAAAAAACTTTTCAGCTGACGTTTTTCCAATTTCAGGAAACAAAAGCAATAAATGCATAAAAATGACCACACTTGCACTTTTGATTTCCTTGTACTGGTTATACTCCTATTGAAACAGTGGAAATAAAAATTGATGTCATAAAACAAGTTCACCTTGAAGTGTAGAAAACTATTTTAAGAAAGAAAGAAGAAATTGCTTGAATTGGGTATACTATAAATCTAAATTATGAATGAAACTGTAACTCTGAATATTTTTATACTGAAAATTTACATACCTGTCTAATATCCTTTCTTAGAGTGAGGTTTTTTTTAAACTTTGTTCTAGACTTTTCCTTTTTCCCATGAACTTTGCCGTGACCCACATGGCTGATCTAAAGAGTCCCTGAGGGGATGCTACAGAAGCCTAAAGAAAGACAGACAATGTACATCTAGAAAAGCAGGAGCCAGGTGGGACACTGCTCTCTGTTTGAGAGGCAGTGACACTGATCCTGACTCCTTGATTTATTTTATAGGGCTGGGTTACAGTGAGGCAATACGAATGTTTGTAAAACAAAGAAAGGCTGCAAACATTAACATGTTTAACTGCTATCAGGAACATTTGAATATTTGAAGGTTGGACATTCTGAAACTCAGCTGCAGTCCTCTATTATCTGCTTCTAGCTCTGCTATCATGTGAGAACTTCTACCTTAGGATATCTTGCAGAGACAGGCACAAAAGTTTTATTGTTTTAGATGTACTGTCACCCATCGGTCCCTTCTCCTTTTGGAGCCATAAGTACCAATGGGGTTTCAGTTCTTAATGATTTTTTAAATATATATTTCCTTTTTTGCATGGTTTATGAAGTTAATGCCTCAATCATGATAATAGAATTTTTAGGAATAATTTTCTGTCTGGCACTGAGATCACATTGCTGGTACAAAAAGTAGGAAGAGGAGGAGAAAGGGTAGAATAAAGGGAACCCTTTCTTTCTTACTGCTTATATTCTAGAAGTTAAGGGAAAAACAAATAAATGTAAAAAATAGATTTTTATAATTATCCACACACAATAGTAATAAGTTGAAATATTTAATTGGTTCATCAAGGAGAGACTTTCTGCCTAGGTGATAATTGGAGTGTGTGCCCAAAGTACTGTTGTTGCTAGACTCGCAGACATCTATTGGAAGAGGCTTTTGAGCAGAGCGAGTAGCATGTGCCAAAGCCTTGATAGCCATCATGTCTAAGAGGCAGAAAGAAGGCCAGTGCAAATAGAGAGCAATGACAAAGAAAAACAACAGATGACTTAGAGTTTGGGATCTAAATCATGTGGTGTCTGAAAGGCCATTGTAAGAGTATGACTACAGTCAGAAGTTACTGGAGGATTAGAAACAGGTAAGTGGCATACTGACTTATGTGTTATTCTGATTATTCTGATCTTGTACTGAAAAAGTACTGAAGCACAGAAAAGTAGAAGCAGAGATAGGAGTTAAAAGGTGCTGAATAACTGAGGTGTGGGAAGATGCTGGCTTGGTACATAAAAGCATTAAATTTGATGACGTATTATTACTTGGAAGGGTCATGTTATGTGCTTTCTCTTTGTGGACGTTTTTCATTTCAGAGATAGGCAAGTGGGGTAGGTTATTGATTAGTTGTAAAACCATTTATACACACACAAAATTAAGACCAATAAAATCTCCATTTGATGGTTCAAGAGCCCACAATAGAAATTTAGGATAAGGCATTCCTTTAAACTATACAAAAAATAATTGTTGATTTTGACATAGAAAATGCATATTGATTAAGTTTAAATAATTAATAATATACTTAGAAATGTAATTGTCTACACTGCATTCTGCAACTAAAAATGCCATTCAAAGAGCACATTAGGAAGAGATAATTCAGAGTTTTTTGATGTTCATACTTTTGATGTGATATATTTCTTTGTATCTACAGAACACATATAGGTATCATAACAATATGTGGTTTAATTTACTTATTCTTTAATTTTACTTAAATAATATAAAATAAACTTTATTCTAAAACTTTTTTCTTGTGTTACATTTCATATTTATAAGCAGCAGCTCTGTTAATATATGTAGATAAGATTCAATTACTTGCATTGTTCCTTTCATATCATTGCTGCTTTGTATCATTTTATTTATCTATTTTCATGTCCAAAGATATTTTGAGCTGTTTTCAATGTTTTGGTATCATGAACAATTCTATAAATATCTTTGCACATGTCTCTAGATCATATTGCTTGGAGACTTCAGGTGGGTGGAGTACCTATCTGAACTGAAATTGATTGAATATAAGACTGGAACATGTTCAATTTTACAAAGAATATCAAGATATTTTTCAAAAGAGTAGTACTGGTTATACTCCACTATCACTGTGAACATTGTATGTTCATACATTTCCTATAATTTATATTTCCTGAACATATTAGCTAATGTTTCTGTTTTTCTCATGCTGTCAAGTATAATATAATTTAATGTGAAATCCTATATGTTTATCATTATACATCATTTTAAATTTTGTGTAAACACTGTACATACTTTCACATTTGACTGAATTGCATTTGTTTTATCATTATTGATTTTTAGGTGTATTTTATATATTCTGAATGTTAATACATTGCTAGTTTTATGGTTTGTGGTTGACTCCTCCTAGATTAGACCCATCTACAATCAATCAGGATGTTTTTTAAATTAAAAGTATGCTCTTGGCTATGCTTTTTGGTCACTATTTAGAGCATATCATTTTTAGATCACTTACCTTTAGAATAATTCTTTTTTGATGAAAGTTTGGCATTACAGCCAAATTACAGATCAGTGAAAAGTGTATAAACATAAAAATAACTAAAATGTCAAATACTTTTGATGGTCACTTGATTTCTGTCAGAGCAATTGAAATAAATACAGCTTAATTTTGACAAAAAAATTTGTATAGATCACCAATATTATATCATTAGTAATTGTAAGTAGCATCCATTATCCTCTTTTTAGAGTAGTAATTTGGGGAAAAATGAATAAAAACTTGTATGAATGAAGTGGACTCGTAATATAAGGAATGCCAACTTTTACCCAAAATTTTTGAACTTCACTAAAAAATAGTTCAAAAGAGTAATGAAACATTTTCCATGAATAAAGACTATTACTTTAAATCAAAAGAAAAAGGAACTACACATTCTAATTATAAAAAAGCTTCATGTTAAAGTTTATCATATAAATCAATAAAAAAAGAATCTGAACCAGTGGTAGGTCAGTCTCAGAGCTCACATATTTTTAATAAAACCCTCCATTATGTGTTTGCAGTTGTTTATGTAGTTTCTTCATATGGTCAGCAGCTGGGAATTATGTAACATCAAAACCATGAAATGTTGTTCAACATAATCCCCAATGCCCTCCTTATGCAAAATCATAACAGTAGCAGCGTTATGAATTTAAGCTGTAGATAAATAACACATCTTAATGCATTCTGAGAAAAATGACCTTAGCATTCTACAACAATAGCAAAGCACCTGAGATATTCAAAGGGGCTCTAAAACTGAGAGACTGACAATCTAAATGTTAGTGCAAAGGGAGAAAGGATGCCAACTGACATGGTAGGTACAGAGAATAGCACACATTTTGGAACTAGCATGAGTTTGTGTCTCAATTCTCCCTCTTATTAGCTGTATAGTTCATTTAATCTGTGAAAGAGGACAGTTAATACTATTTTGGTTAGGTTACAGTTACAAACAATCCTAATACTAAAGCAGTTTACAAAAAGAAAAATTCTGTTTGCCATGAATTGACAGACTCCTTGGTATCAGCTCCCCATTATATCTGCTTGCTGTGCCACAGCCTGATAAAGAGACCACTATTTCAAAAATTGTGATTAACTGACTCAGAGGGAAAGCAATCGCACAAATGAATAATTGAGTCCAGAAGTAACACGTGTTATTTCTAGTCACAGTACATTGGCTGCCTCTCACCATATATTCTCTCATCCTAGGGTTCAAAAGCGTATTTCCTGTACCTGGAAAGAAAAGATCCAGGAATGCCAAATAAAACATTAAAAGCTACCACAGGACTGTTGAAAATTTACTAGTATAATGTATAAAGTTTCCAGGATAGTGTTTATGAATATAATAGTAAATATCTGGGAGCATTCTTCATTAAGGATTGTTACTGAAAAATAGGAACTCTTGGTAATGGGAAGGATGAAATACCATCATTTATGAGTAGAATTTGTTTATCCTTAGTTTATAGGTCATCTTAAGTTGTTTTTTGGTGAAAACATTTCAAAAAATTACAATGAATATACTTTTCATGTTTTTGAATATTTGAAATATCATTACCATGGGTGATAACAATTATTCAGCCAATATAATATTGTTAATTTTGAAAGAAAATTAAGAGGCATAAAATCTAGGTACTCTTTTGATGTTTTCCAAATTTATTAAATGTGATAGATTTTTTATTGAGCAAAGTTTTAATGAATGATTAAAGTGAAAAGTTTCAAAAATAAATTTTATGGTTTGATGCTTTTTAAAAAATTTTAGGTAAGTAGACCCAGACTTTTAATTTTTTTCTCCAAGGGCACGTACTTTTTTGCTGGTAGGGATGAGGGAATAGTCTCCAAATCTTCTTATTCTATTACTAAGAGAGATAGACTGATCACAAACATGTTCGGATTTTTAAAAGTTTGTGTTTTCTAGATTGTTCCACGCAGAATAGTGTGTAAAGTGCTATAACTTTTACATTGAAAAAAGAAAATTTACTGACATATTTCTAGATGTCTACCAGATTAAATATCTCAGATTATTCCATTTTTATCCATTACTATATGCCATGATAAAAAATTTTGTATGTTCTTATGAGAAACTAAAAGTCTTGAAAAAAGATTTTAGATTTTGTCTTCCATTGTTGACAGATGAATAATTCACAATTCAGAAATGTTTGTATCATTTTATTATCATAAGTCAGTATACCTCAATTCTAAATTAACAGATTTCTCACAAATGTAATTAATTAGACTTTATTTTATTAATTTATTTTTTATTTTAGTCACCATTTTGTACATCTCCAAAATTGTTTATAACTGTAAATGTGCACCTTAGACTTAAAATTATATCTTAAAACTATAAAAAAGGAGAGAAAATTAATATATCTTTTCAGGTAATTTTATTTAGAGCCAAGGAATAACAGCATCTTGATGAGGAAAAGGGGTTTTATAATCATAACTATATATGATACTTACTTAAATAAAGTTTGCTGACTGCTTACCTAAACCATATGTCTCTGAAAAGTAAGGATGAGCATCTGTGCCTTTAAAAAATGGTAAAAGTGTATTTATTGATTTTCCAGTTAAATGATAAATCCAATATATTTCAAGAAATTGCAAAAAACAAATGTTTTTATATATACTATTTAAATGTTACACAGACACACACATACCTTCAAATGATAAAATTCTATTTTCCTTTCTTTTACCCTTCAGACTCAGATAACTGATTCAAATTGGGTCAAATATTATACATTCCAACTCATGCCATACAATATTCCTCTAGTAAGGTCAACTGTTACAAACTTTCCCAGGATCAGAGATTGATTCTTAATCTCTCTTGAAAGACAGAGCTGGGAGATATGAGTTGTGAGATAAATACGGACAGATTGAGTCTGTGGTTTGCACTCTTAACCCCTCTATTGCATCTCACTTGAAACTATGGAACAACCAAGTATCAAGAAAGGAATAAAACTACAAGTTTTGTCAAGAGAGAAGTAACTCTCTTCTTAACATCTGAAATCTTAAACAAAAATTCTTAACATTTACTTGTATAAGACAGATGTAAAGCTGCTTATAGCAATGTAATAATTAATAATTCAAAATTAAATTGGAAAAAGAAAAACAATATTCTACAATTCAATTTTATATTCTTAATAGTGAAGCTGAATAGATTCTTCATAAAATTATGAATAAAGAATGACATCAGCTTTCATCACTCATTCCATATAGCAGTGGAACTCCTAGATAATGAGCAAAGAAAAGGCAATGAAAAGCACGCATAGGAAAAGAAGATACAAAGCTTTCCCTATGTAAATAACAGCATTATCTAGCCTAAAGAACCTACTGGAAAAAAAAAAAAATTCTAGAACTAATAATGAGCTCAACAAAGTTTCAGTCTAAAAGGTCAGCATATAGAAATCAACCATATTTCTATCTACTGGCAATTAACAGACTAAAAGCAATAGCACATATAATCACTCAAAAATGAAATACACAGGTGTAAGTCTAATAAATTATACCCAACATTTGTATACTGAAAACTAAAAAAAGATGAAAGAAAACCAAAATTAAGATGTGCATCATTATAAATCAGCATCCATATATACTACTTTAAATTCATCACTAATTATCCACTATGTAAGTACAGAAAACTAGATAATGTGGTACTGTAGATAAATAGGTAAGTAAATAGATCAATGAAACAACTTAGAGAAGTTAGAAAGAGGAGACTCACACAAATATGGCCAATTTGTTTTTAAAGAAAGTATAAATACTATTCAGTGGAGGAAGAATAATCTTTTCAAAATTTTACTGGAGCAATTGGCTATCCATAAGCAAAAAATATCAACCCGCCCCAAATATGAAATTAATCCCTAAAAAATATTAACTCTAACTGGGTCACACATTCTATTTTGAAATATAGAACTTTAAATCATAGAAGGAAATACTGGAGAAAAATTTCAGGATGTAAGATTTGACGAAGAGCTCATAAACATGACACCAAACGCATGATAACAGGAAAACAGTTGATAAATTATACTTAAACAAAATTTTATAATTCAATTAAGGAAGCGAAAAGAAAATCCAGAATAGGAGAAAATATTTCCATACCTTGTATCTGTAAAAGGTCTTTTGTTTAATATACACACAGAACTCTTAAAATGTAACCAAAAACAAAGACACACATACACAATCCAAATAGAAATTGGACAAAAAGACTTTGAACAAACATTTCAAACATTATATGTAGATGGAACAAAATCACATGAAAAGATGCTCAACACCAGTGACCATTAGGGAAATGAAAATTAAAGCTATGATGAGTCAGTACTAAACAAATATTACACGAGTTAAAATAAAATAGTGGCTACACAAAATCGATGAGGATGTGGAGTAACTGAATTATTCTGTAGGCATGTGAATGTAAATAATAAACTCACTTAGATAATAGTTTGAGAATTTCAGTAAAAATACACTTTCTGCAACACAACAATCCTATTCCTGATTATTTAACTCAGAGAAATGAAAATTAATATCCACACAAAAATATACCATGAATGTTCACAGCAGTTTTATTTGTCAGAACCCCAAAATGGAAATAGATTAAATGTGGCATATCCACATTGAATGTAGTGAAATACTGCTTAGTAATAACGAATGAACTATTGATTCCAAAACTTGGATGAAAAGCAATGGAATTATGTTGAGGAAAAAAGTCAGTTTCGAAAGATTATATACCAGATGATTCCATTTATATAATATTCTTTAAACATAAAGCTAGAGTAGTGGAAAACAGATTAATGATTTCTTAGTCCTAATGACATGGGAGAGGGAGGGAGGGAAGGATGGTTGTAATTAATGAAGAGGTAGCTTGAGGGAAATTTTTGAGGTAATGGAATAGTTCTGCAGGTTGATTATGGTAGTGGTTACACAATTGTACATATGTCATAAGCTAACATAGAAGCATACAGAAGACGAGTGCATGTTAAATTGATGAAATTAGAACAAGGTCTGGAGATTAAACAAATGTCAATTTCCCAGATTTTCTGCTGTGCTACAGTAATGTTGGATGTTTCCATTGCTGGAGACTGAGAGAAGGTTATATGGGAACTCTCTACTATTTTCATAACTCTCTATGGATTTATGACTATGTATAAGTCATTTTTAAAAATACTTTCTAGTAAAAGCAACAACATGCAAAATCAATAATATTAATAGATGCATATTCATGCAAAACTATGATATGCAGTACAGGTGGGATGCAGGGGTATAGGAAAGGTGTCTGTGGGATAATTTGATACCAGTTCAAAGAGGGTTATAAAAACGGAAATGATATTTTCAGTTCCAGAAGGTTAAAGAAATTACTTAAAACAAAATAACAATTCTGAGACTAATAAAGATTTCATATTCTTGATAAAGAACTATGTTGAGTGTATCAGATCTGATATGTTCTATACATTTGGGAATCAATTTAATATCTCAGTAAAAATGATAAACACATCTTACTGAAGATATATTATTTTTCTTAAATATTTGCCATGAAAACACACATGTATCTTCATTTTATGTTTTAACAGTTCTTATTAAAGAATAAATTGTATTTTTTAATTTTGTCAAAGTTATTGAGATGCCTTAATACATACAATGAAGAGTAAATTGTCACATATTTAAAAATGGGAAGAACTTCTTTAACTTTAATTTTATAACTTTTCTATTATTGTAAAGTCTGTTTTCTAAAGACAGCCTATAAATTTTCATTTACAATGAATATCTTCATTTATTTACAAGGTATTCATTGTAAATAAAAGTGAAATTATTTAAAATATTTACAATGACTCATTTGAAATTATGCACAATTAATTTTTCTACATTTACATATTATTTGGGTTTGACTTTCAAGATTTAATTTCAAAAATATTACATGATTAAAAAGTATATTCTTTAATAGAAAATACAGTGCATTATATTATAAACAAAAATGCTCATATATGAGAACCCTTAGTCTTGTACACCTGCATTTGCAGTCTGAATCCCAATGTTCAGAGTATAGCATAACATTTCACTGTATATAATAAGCAAAATAATTTATATAAAACCTAAAAGCAGAAAATTACATTATTCTGTTTAAGGAAAAGCATTATGAGGTGCAACAGGAGTAATGACAAGTCTCTCCAAGTCAAAAAGAAACCAGTAAAATATTCAGAATAACTTTGTCAATGCTAAAATTATTTCTATCACGTTATAGCACATTGAACACGGAAAACAGAATACACTATCATGTGAAAAAATGATGGAATAAAAAAATGAGGTTGTTTTACATAGAAAAAAATGCAGCTGACCAAAAAAAGTTCCTTGCCCTCAGATTCGTTACTTCACCTATGTTGCTCCATTTCCGCTCCTACTTGACTTTGGGCATTTTTCATCTTGACATAGTACAGTCTTAAAACTATGACCTTCCAGAGAATTTAGCAGCATCAGAATTTATTGCCACAAAGATAAGCAGATTATTCTGTTTTTCAAATACAGTTCAAATAAATGTCAAGACTATCTATTACCAATCTTAAAACTTAAATGGGGTACATCTTCAAAAATTACATATTTGTGATACAAAAGAAAGGTCATCTAGAGTATCTGATAAGTCAAGGAACTGCTTTATTTGAAAAAAAAACCTATATATAAATTCCACAGTGTGAATTTAACTGGGATGTAAGTATTTAATGATTCTTAACATTTCAAAATTCAGCCAAGAGAATTTTAATTTCACCAGTGGATAAAAAATTTGTTTTTTTTTTTTGTTAGTCCTTTCTCTGCTTCCCAAAGCACCAGTTAATGGTAGTTAGTGCTTTTACATTTATCTTTATGAGAACAAATAGCTAGCTAATAAAGAACAGAACCAAGAACTAAATTTGGTTTTGAATTTTAAAATGAATAATGAAGGAGGTTATCAAATAGACTTAATAAATTAAGATTACTAGCTGAAGTTCAGGTCACAGAGGTTAAAGTCACTCATACATTCTTCAATTGAAGGAGAACAGCATTAGTAGCTTGAGAGCAGGGGCTTGGGAAAATACCTTGAATTGCGTTGTATCTCTACCATTCACTGACCATGAACGTGGATTTTATATCTAACGTCTCCAAGTTTCTGTTTACTCAGTTGTAAAAGTGTAATAAATAAGACCAATCTTATAGAGATGTAAGATTTTTTAATGAAATACTTACCCCAAATAAATAACTATTCAATGAATCTCAGCTATTTTAAACCTGCATACACCTCAAGAGGAAGGAAAACTGTTAAGATTACCTAAAGATAATTTAACTGATGACTTGAAAAAATACTTGAGAACCAACACTGATGATTTTTATTTAGAAATAAATGCTATCATATGAAATCTGAATTTCAAATATTTATTTACTGTTATATAACTAGTACACTAATGGGATTTCTGGGAGCAAGTTGGTGTGAAGCTAAATATATCATAAGGGTTAATGCTAACTTACTAGACAATAAAAATTCTTATAGGTTTAATCATTATGAAAATTATTGAGTGACCTTTGTAGAAAATTTCAAGTGTAGAAAGAAGAAGGAAGTTATGGCCTACTGTTTTTTCTTAATTTATTTTTATTAGTATTTTTCCATGTCATTAAATTTTCAACAAAAGTTTTAAAACTTGGTTGCATAAGTATTCAAATGAATTTTGAAAACTTTTTAGCAAGTTGCTTTGCCTCTTTGAGTCATAGTTTCCTTGTCCGTAACATGATGATGGTAATAATCACCCCAAAGTTTTATCATGAGGACTAAGTGAAGCAATGCTTGTGAAAAATCCGGTAAGCCAGTACTCATGATACAAATATTAGTTATTATTAGCATTATTAAGCCCACAAGAAAGAGGAAAATGTGATGGGTAGATACAGAAAAGCAAAACAAAATGTGACTATTTTATAGTTTCCTACTTCAAGAGAAGGATTGGGTTTCATAATAGTTATTTTTAACTTATGAATTAATAGTACTGCCATAATTAGAATAACCCTAAAAAAGATGGAAACCAGAAGAAAAATAAAAAATCTATAAACAGGTAGAGACTCCGAGTAAAAAGTTGGAAAATTTCTATCAAATGGTTTTCCTTAAGCTTGGTAATTAAAACATTATATTGGATATAAAGAATTTGAAATATTCACACTTAAAATGCAGTTTTTTGAGTGTTTTGAGATGGCGTTTTGCTTTAGATAGCATCATAAAGCAAGAACCATCTTTCATTAATCCTTCCTCCTGCTTTTCTTTGTTTTCACTAAATCAGTATTCATACATTTGGGGGGTATTTTAATTGTATTAATATGGGTGATTGCTCTAAAAAGTCTCTTGGTCGTGTTTCTATCATAGTAAATTATAGAAAAAGTGCTGTTTTTTAACTCCTTTTGGGGAGATTATGCTTCAAAATGTTGAAATATGTCGAAGTGCCACACAGGCAGTTTTCTTGCTAATACAACTATCCGTTTTATTTAGTGTAGTTTAATACAACTAAAACCAGTTATTGTGTGCCCAAAGCAAATCATATCAATGCTTTGGGTTCAGCTACAGAATACATGAGTTTTAGGGTTTAGACTATAGGGTGTAGATGGGACTCTATTCCAGAAGCACTGGAGGCTGACTGTGGAAGCAGGAGGGATGTGCCTTGTTTTCAGTGGGTCACCAAGTTTGGAGTTGGTCTTGGCCGAGTATCACGGCAGTTACATCGCTTGAGGGGTTGGCCTTCCCAGGCCTTTGACTCAACTTTTTGATCCTTCCTGGTCCCGGCATGTCAGATTCTTTAGTTCAGTATCCAAAAGGAACTCCAGGATCACTCACTCAGAGTGTTAATGATTAAGAAAAGTTTTATTGAAGAAAAAAGGGAAAAAACACTGTCAAGAATGAGAGTGGGTCTTCTTCTTTGATAGAAAGAGAGGGAAGAAGAGGCAAAGTTTACAGATGACCCCTGACTTTATAAAGACATGGTAGAGGGGAATTATTTTGGTGATGTATTCTTATCTGACCCAAACTTTGTGTTAATTGACTGGTTTTTCTGCTATCTGAACCTATGCAGGTATTTTTATTAAACATTGAGCCTGTTTTTCAACTTCAACCCTATTCTGTCCTTTTCAATTCTGCTGGTTCTGCTTTCTGTTTGGGCAATGACCAAACACAAGTCATTTAGTCTTCCCAATTTCAGCTTCTAATTCTTTAAAATTAAATATATGATAACTATTTAACTCCAAAATTATTTTTAATTGAATAATCTTTATCATACATCTAAAATACAATTACATAAATCCTTGTTTTACAGAATCTAAGTATGACAGGCATTTACTTACAATGCAAGTCAAATCCCATTCCAGGTATATAAAGCTTTGATTTGCAGTATTTGTCATTTAAAACATAAATAATATAGATAGATAGATAGATAGATACATTTGGACTTCTCTCTGAACTCCTTTATATCTTTCCTATGTAACTTGCATATCATCCTCTTTTTTTTACAAATTTTTGTCTTCTTTTAAAGAGACATGAAAATGTATTATAAATATAACTAGAATTTCATAATTTCCTGAAATTACAACTAGACCCTCATGAAGACTGCTGTATTCACTCAACATCGTTCTGTAGCTTATGTAGAAAAGTCATGGTGAAAGATTTTTAAAAGACTTCTGTAAAGAGATGACATATGAACAGAGAAAATAATGTCCTGAATATCACATTGTTTGCATTCTATTTAAGGAAATACAATTTATGGAGAGCAAATAATTAGCAAACAATAAAACAAACCTCAGACACAGTTGCTGAGTCAACATGTATTTATGAAGTGACTAATACATATCTCACCAACAGTTCAGCTGTGTGGTGTGGTCCAGATGAGGATTGCAGGAGTTGGCAGCAAAGATTGCCTATGTGATCTACTATGCTTCCAAGACTTTTATTTTAAACACTGCAAACTACTATGAAGAAAGCTTGGTATATTGATCGTGGATCTAATCTGTCAACTACTTTTGAAGGCAGATATCCCAAATGGATTCTGTAAAAGGCAGAGAGAAATGCGATAGAGAGAAATACGATAGAGCAAAAGAGAAAGAAGTCTCATTAAGTCAGATATCATTCATTGTGTGAGTGACTACTTGAAGAACTTTCCAAAGGAGAAAAATGTAATTCAATTTAAAACAGCATCTGAGAAAGAGTAGCATTTGAACTTGGTTTCAGTAATGTCAGGGATAGAAATGTCTACAATATTTGGTAGTCTTTACCAAATTCCCTTTATCCTTTCCCAAACGATTTCTTATTAATATTTTATTTCTATGACTGAATAAGCTCTTTGAGTCCTATGAATTCAATTTAATTTTGTAGTAACTACTTTTTAGACTCAGATGACCTGAAAGTGTTCTATGCGTTGGTTCATTCACTGCTTTATTTTCAGTTCTGGAATTGTGAACACTAAATGAACTATTCTTGGGATGATATCAAATAAATTAATCTCAGGATGATTTAGCACCCATTTAGCAATAGCTGATTTGATGAGTTTTGTTGAGAAGACAGTCTATTGATACTCAGTTTCAATCACTGAATTGATCACTCAAGTAGGTCTTGTTCTCTATTCCTCAGTCATACCGCTCAATGATAGGCAGCAATAGCCATATTTATACAGACCAAGAGAATTTGTAGGCTCCATTCTTCACTCTCTGGCTCAAAGCCTTCCTTTCCTATCTGAATTTTCTTTATTCTAGCCAGCATGCTTATCCTTGAATTTTCCTCTTTCTTTGCTTTGAAATCAATAAGAAACGTGGCTATAATACTCAGAATTTTGTCTGGGCTTTGGTTTTACTTCTGAACATCACCTGTTTGATTACCCATTTTGGTGACAGCCAGGAAAAGTCAGCTCAGCATCTCTTCCCCAGTCCCACTCCATGGACAGCCCTGGAAAGGATAGGTCAGGACTCCAATTTGTCCAGAATGAGAGGAACTGACAAGTTTGTTTCAGGACTGTGATTCACCTGGTAACTCCCTGTTTGAAGGGACAAAGAAAAAATGTTACTTCCTACTTTCCCTAAGAACCAACAGTCTTCTGTTGTCCCTAAAGAGTTTCTAGGCAGTCATGTTGATGAGGTGTCTGATTTTTTTGTTTTTATGTTTTAAGGAAAGGAGCAGGCAAGAATGAAGGTGAATAGAGAGGCAGGCAAAAAGACAGAAGACAGAAGCTTTTTTATTTGTTTTATTTAGTTGCTCATCTTGCTTGTTCCCTCAACCCCCGAGACGCAAACCTGGGTCCTTGGGATGTATGTGGACTATGCTCAGCCAGAGGCAGCAGAACCAACCAGGATGTGACTTGATGAGGTTTTATAAATGCAAAAATTAATCCCTGTAAAAGACTTGCAAATAGTTCTTTCCTTGTTTATTAGCAAATTACTCAAAATAATTTGACTACATTTTCTGATACACATGACTGGGATCTTGAGGCTAGTTAGAAAAGTACTGATTTTTATTAACTACACTTCTGTTTTCCATCCCTTAATTGTGCCATTAAAAAAACATTGGTTGCTTAATTGGTTGCTTACTTGCTGTACTGATTATGAATCCTATCATTGACTGCCATTATTTCTGACAACATATTTCAGTAAAGCAGAAAAACTTAAACCCTACTTTATACAAAAATGTGAATAACATTAATTTAAATGTTTTATTTTTAATATTTTAAATTTTCTTACAATTATATATTAAAGTAAAATTGCATGATAACATTATATAAATTACAATTGTACTTAATTACCAATCACCATCTGTATATAATATATTAAGTTCACCATTCAAAGTATAATTCTATGCTTCACTATATAATTGAGCCCTTTTACTCAGTTTGTCCACCTCCCCTACCCCTCTTCCCCTGTGGTAACTATTAATTTGGTCTTAGAATCTAAAAGTTTATTTTCATTTTATTTAGCTAATTTGCTTGTTTTGTGTTTCTACACACCATACGAGTGAAAGCAGATTGTGGTTTTTTTTTTTGGAGGGGGCTATATATTTTCTCTTATTTCCAAAATTCATCAAAAAAATTTTCCATTCTTTTCATAATAAATATTTTAGTACTACTGACTATATTTATTAACAGCTTAACTCACAGATTCCAGTATATTAAAACATTTATCATCATTTTCTGATAATTTTTATTATACTTTCAGATTATTACTAAAAGAAACTTTAATTAATATTATTGCTATCTTAAAATAAGCTTCATGGACTATTAGTTGAAAACTAACTTATGTACTCTAAAATATACTTTTACAAAAGTTTATTGAGATGTCATATTTATTATATTCCAAATTAGACTCAAAAACTTCAGCTTCAAGCACCAACTTTCTCAAATTAGACCCTATTCAATAGTCCTTATATTTTTTAATAGTATGAGTCAAAAGACCTGAATCATCTTCAGCTGCCATCACATCTTTTTATTCTCTAATATCAAATTAGTTCCTCTGTCAATTTAGCCTCACACTTATTTCTTAAATCTGTCTTTTCTTAGAGATCTGTGCAATGGCCATGTTATTCAAAACATAAATTTCTTTCAGAGTATTAGAATCATGTTTTAGACACCAGAATTCCTTCAACCTTTCAAGCAATTACTAGACATACCTCCTTATAAGGTAAACCTCCATATAATTATTCAGTCAGTCACTTTTATATTTTTTCACTTAATACATCAAGCAATACCTTCTTTGAGCTTAAAATTTTGATTTTGATTTCCTTTTTATGTTGCCCATTAGTAAGTTTGAACCACATTCATACCTCATCCATTGCAAATATAGAAATTCTTCAGTGAGTGCCTTGGTGTTCTGCCTTCATTGTTAGTCCATTTTATATAATTCCTCTTATTTACTTTTTATATTTGGGTTTATCATTGGTATTATGTATAAATTCATAATTATGATTAAGTTAGGTAATATATATTTATTCATGTACATTTCCAAACCTAATCTTCCTGGCTTCAAAAATTATTGTGGGCTCCCCACATCTCGTCTGATAAAGTAAAAACTCCATAATGTGGTTGTCTTATCGGGCTCAAACAATGCTTCAAGTCCCACAACTCTGTGCTCAGAAACAGACATCTAAGAATTCTAGAATAAGTCTTAGATTTCAACTTGCCATGTCTTTGTGTTTTTGCTGATATTGTCAAACATGCTCTGAGTAGCATAATTATTTTGCAATATATGAAATGCAAAATATAAATTTCTCTTACAAAATTTATAGTGTCAAGTAAGTGTAAAAAGTGGCATATATTGCATTCTACACTCTTCTTATGAGGATATCAAACACACAATTACTTAAGCAGTAGTATTTTTCACTTGAAGATTTTGAGAACCATCTGGGACATAAAGGAATTATATATGTAAAGTGAAGGCTAAGGTTTGAATGTTTTTGTCTCCTTATATTCATATGTCAAAATCTTAATGTCCAGTAAATTGGATATAGAGAAGCAGTCTTTGGGAGGTCCATAAGTCCTGAGGTATAGTTTATGAACTGGATTTGTGCCTCTGTGAAAGATTCCCAAGAGAGATCCCTAAGACCTTTCTACCAAGTGAGAACAGAGAGAAAATTGCAACTCAAAAGTAGACTTTCCCTGTTACACAATATGATCACTTTGATCTTGTTCTCTCAACCATCAGCTTTGTGAGGAGTTAAGTCTTATTATTTATAAGCTATCCAGTCCAAAGTATTTTGTTTTATATATATATATATATATATATATATATATATGTATATATATATACACACACATACATATATAAACACACACTTAAATGGGCTAAAGCAGTGATTTCATGAAAACTGTATTTTTATTAAATGATCTAAGATATCTTCACAATCAAGAAAATTTAAGAAGCATTTATTAAAATTTCTGAGACTTCTGAAGAAATGTTTCATCATTTCTTAACTGATTTCTTGCAAAATCTATTTAGGTATGAACTTTTTTTAATCTGACTTCTGGATCATATCAGAAAACTACTTAAATGTTGTTATTCTCTACATAAAATTCTATTGCCATCCAGGAAAATTATTGAACATCCTATCAGACTTACCTCAAAGCAACTTTGTCCATGAAGACATCACTCTGGTTTCTGGCATTATTATATTTGTCTAGTCAAATTGTATTATTTTAATAAGTCTATATTCTTACTCTTAATTTCTGGGCAACTTGGTAGAAAGGAACACTATTGAGTCTTATATATATATAAATACATATTATATATAATATCTTTGGCATACAGAAACATGATTTACATGATGAACACACATGAATAAATGTATTAATGACTCCATGAATGCATAAATGAGTGAAATCATTATATCTTTTAGAATAATTATAGAACTATTAGCACAATCTAATTAGATAGTCAGATTCTAATTCTCAGGCTATCTAACTCATTAGTAGGTCTAAATACGAATATAAAGTAATCTTCACATGAAATCTTAGGAAAACCTTTTCCCAAATTTATGATCTATCACCCTTCACCATGTTAAATTTTTTTTCTAAACTTTTGTTCTTTGTGCTACTTTTTCCTGGACTACTCTATCACTGGAAGATAGTAACTCTTCTATTGTCCCCTGGGACATTTACCATACTCTTCTTGAGCTTATAGATGAAGTATACATTTTAAGATTTATAAAAGAGAAGAAACAATCCTATGAACTATTTGCTCAAGCAAATATTATACAGGTAAGGTACAGAAAAAGAGTTAAAAAATTAATACATAAAATATCTCACTATGAACTTAGTATATGTACTCAGTATTTTAAAAAATTTTCATCTTCATTTTGAAATTCTTATATTTGATATTCTTACAGTTTATATTCTTACATAAAAATTTACTTAATACTATCACAAAAAAATCTAAAATGAACATCAATTGACATTCTGTGAAGTTCCTTAACAAAAGAGAGAACTATAATGTGTCAGGGAATCAAATGTTTATTGTCAGGGGATATATTTTGATATTATAATTTCCACATAGTTACTCCAAACAATATGCCAGTATAATCTTCTCTTTTCTAGTCAGCAGACATGTACTTTTATAACCTATTGTTAACTTCACAATGAAAAAAATGTTTTTAGAAAGAATGCAGTTTGATTGGCAGACATAGTCCATTGTGCTGGTGTTCATGAAAGTAATTCTCTTTAAGTTTGGAGACTTCAAAAAAATCCAGAATTTGTTTTGAGAAATTTATAATTTACTACCTATATTCTTAAAAATGCCACTTTATCCTTTAAAGCTACGTGCATGTTTTGTTGCCAATAGTGCATGCATGAATAACTTATAAAGCATAATGCTCTTTCCTCTAAAGTACTAGATCATCTGCATTTGATTGAAAAGACAATCTATTTTTAACCTGCAAAATTACTAAAAAAGAGCTTTACATCCAGAAGACAATGAAATTATTTAGTTACCTATCAACTTCATTTAACTACTCACTAAGTCACTTATATGAAACATGAAACTCAACAAAATAGCTGTTCTGATCTATGATGAAGAAAAGAAATGGTGAGATGAACAGTTTAATTTTTTTTTTTTAAAAGCAAGAGTTAAGCAGCTAATTATAAAATGTCTTACAGAAACATCTGGATTATTTCCAAAAGTCCAAGAAATTCTTCTGATTAGAAATTTATGCACTGGTTCAGACAAAAATGTGACTCATTTCCATATCTTTAATAGTATTGCATTTGTGATATGCCACTTATGAGCACTGCTAGCCAATACTTACACAACGAAGCCACAGACAAGGAGAGGGAAAAGCCACAATCTACTATACAAATGAAGATTCCTAGAGCAAGCAATGTGGGTACACATTGAAAGAGGCTTGCAGAAGTTTGCCAAACCCATTTTTACTGCCTAAGGGACCACCTGCTGATGTTTGCAAGATTATGGGAAGTCACTGGTGTTATTTCTATCAGCAGGTTTTAGATTGTTCAATCTCTGCCTCCAGTTTCCATTCCTCTATTATCTAAGACAGGTGTGGTCAGTTTCCTTTGCTGTTGATTCATTGATTCTTATTTGTGGAAAACTCCCTGGTGTGTTCCCCAAGACAGGATTGCAATTCAGTTCCATTTTATTCATTCAATTTGCTGTTAAATTAACTGGCATGCTATGTCACAGAGAATTATATTATTGAATTCCTCAACTTCCCATTTGCTTTTCTTCAGACTATTTTACTTTAATCATGCACTCTGTAGAATAAAATAGTTATGTCTTTAACTGCAATGCCTGAATGTTATCATACAAATGTACATTTTCCACTAAACACATTATAAATGGACTCTTAAGAGACTCTAAGAAAAGTTTCTTAATATTTATTATTTAAGAATACTTCTTATAAATTAAATCTGTTACTTTGAGTTTAAACTCATTATTGAGGGAATATTTTAAAAATCCCTAGAGATTTACTAATTTCTATATAATTTATATTATTGACTATTGAAAATTTAAGCTATTTTCCTGTTGACAGATTCTGATTTAGTATTTCTAAGCCTTCATACTCTGTCACTATATTTTCCTTTGGTCGTTTTAAAACCCTAAGTATATCACCTAATTTGAAACAGACTTGCTGCTGTTTTTAACTATGTTCAGTTTGTGGGTTAAACATATGAGATAGGAATAACAGTACAAACTGAATTTCTAAGGCTAGACATTCCAAGAAGAACTTTTCAGCCAGGAATGTGAGTTAGTCTGGGCAAGAATTATAAACTTGGGTTATTTTAAAGTAATAATCAATGTGAGTGAATCCTGAATTTGGAATTTTATTATTTAATTGTAAGAAAAATTGTGTTTAAAGACAATTATACTTGAAACTTTAGGATTTCCTGAACTCCTGCATAAATATGTACAGTGTGATATAAGACTAGCCACACCAAAAGTAAGCAATGTAGAAGGAAATGCGGTTCCACTTCCTGCGTCCTTGTCTAGCTGTCAATCTCTGGTGTCAGCCACTTCATTTTAGTTGGGGAAGAAATAGGAAATTAGAATCGGTAAATAGATACATTTCTGCAAATAATATGACTCTGAAACAGGTTGTCCATGCTGTGGGAAATACCAGCAAAACACCCCTAAGTTTACAATTCCTGTCCAGACTAACTCACATTCCTATCTGAACAGCTTAGTTGGAATGTCTCATACCAGTAAGCCTGCAGGCAGAAGTGATGGCCATTGACAGTAGAATGGTTTTCACATGCTTTCAATATGAAGGAGGTTTCAGGTGACAGATTAATTTAATTGGCCACCCTCATGATTTGGATGCGGCACCAGAGGAGAAATATTCTTCAAATATCTAGGTCTGTCTCTTAGAGGAAAAATGCCCAGTAACAAAACTGATATGGTGTGGTAATAACAAATCAGTGAAATGCAGTCAGTTGCATATGTGAAAAATTCCAAAGAGTAGTAAAGGTTAAGAATAAGTGATTGAAACAAACACATGAGTTGCAGTGTAAAAAAGCTTTATCTAAAGCCATATCTTCCACTGCTGCAAAGAACAACTAACTTTTAGGAAGCATAAAATAAAATTGCTATAATTAAATGTTTTTTAATATAGGGAAGAACGCTTGTTCCAGTTAATTTCCTCAAAGGAAACATATGCTCAAACACTCAATATAGTAACATAGTGATAGGTAGCACATAGGAAACACAAGAGACTTACATTTTTTCCACTTTCAAGAAACAAGATGGTTTAATGTAAAGTGTTTAGTTTAATGAATCAGCCTACGCTTCAAAGTATGTGTTGCTTCATTTCTTCAGCCACAGTGGTTTTCTGACTAAATTTAGATTCTGGAAGCAGGACTAGCTGACCCTCTCAGATCATCGCTGCTCTTGAGGTTCAGGGAAATTAGGTAAGAAGCTGATGACTTACACAGTCAGAAATGAGAAGATCTAGTATGAAAATTAAGGAGTTTTACTCCAAACTTGATGTCCTTTCTCCCATTTCACAATTCCCTAAAATTATGATTCAATTCCCATTCAGCCGCTGACTATACTAAAGTAAATCACATGAAAATTTGTGCTCTCTCGCTAATCTCAGTTTCCATTTGGCCATGGATGGGCCTGATTATTGATTTTAATTGCGACTGGTCTCAAAAGTCCTACATTGGCTCTTTGGTAACTGAATTGCAAATTTAAAGTCCACAAATTTACTTATTCCTGTAATTAAAGCATGTTAAATCTAGTGTGGCCATAAAATCAAATCTCTTCCCTCAAATAATTCAGACTGGCTCCATAACAGATGATAAAACAATTAATCATGATTATTATGATAATATGCATATCATTTTTAAAGAAAAAAAGATAAAATTCCAAATAAACTTATAAAACTAATAATGTCTGGCAGCAAAAGAGTGACGACAACTGCAAAGCAGCACAGGAGAAAGTGCAAAGGGGCAGGTAGGCCATTCTTCATCCTTTCTCCATCTATAAAAAAGAAGAGTGAGAAAACTCAATGGCTATATCGAATCAAGGTGTTGCTATACATCCAGTAATCCATACTGTATATTGTTTTTTGCTATATCAAAGTTTATTACCATGTTTTCACCATCAAGACACAATCTTGGTCTTTCATTCTTGCTTTAGTATAAGGTCAAAGAGACATGGGCCACCTTGACATCCTTAAAGTAGAAGCCAGGAATGTCACCAGTGCATGACCTTTGCCACCAAAATCCAACAATCCCTCTGCATGGGAAGTAATTCCAAAGATTGGTCATCAGAGCTCTGCCAAATGATTTTTCTGTACTATTTGTCATGTCACTTCTGGTATTGTTGGTGGCTGGGGAGCTTCCTGGCAAATAGTTTACAGTGTATTTTTAAATTACATTCTTCTTGTTCTATGAGTAATGGCCACATGATGTTGAATATCTGAAACTTAAAATAATACTTAGATACTTGGCCAATTTTAACTGAATTGTATATTAATGAATATACCTATCCATCAACCTACAGATACATTATTCTAAAAATTGTATATGCATATATTAAAATATGAATTCAAGGCTATCTGTATTTAATCTTTATTAGGCCACTCTTAATGGATTCTAAAAATGAATTTTCAAGGATTTTTGTTCTATCCTTCTGGATTCTTCTTCTCAGTGTTACAGAAATAGTGTGCATGCTACTGAGATGTATATCCTGTACCTGGTAGTACAAGGCAGTCTCTTCATTTGTCTTTCCAGTATTTCTGGTACTTATTTGAGGATATTTAGCAGCTCAAAAGTGTGAGCCTGGGGTTACCTGCAATGAAAGAAGGAAATAGTGAACGCCCGTACATCTTCAATCTCTGTCAAAAATTTACCTGCAATCTTGGCTAGTCCCTGATTCAGACTCAATATTTATTCTATAAATGATAGTTAAAAGTAAAGCACATTGGTAGACATGATAGAAGTCTGATGATGAGTTGTGGTATTGTTATTTAAAATGCTGTCATAACAGGAGAGAGAAAATTAGCATGACAATAACAGCAACTATATAATAAGTGTAATAAAAGCTATATATGTAAAGTGTTATTTCAGCTATTTAGGGGGAATATGACTTCCAGTAGTGGATACTAGGAAAGACAACTTAAACTACAAAATAGGAACATGTCTCCTCATTGCTGAACACATTACTGAAAGGTATTTAGAGACAGGTATCAGGTAATACTGTAGAAAAACAATACAGTTATTTTTACTATAACAACAATGTAATTATAGGTATTGTCATAGAAAATGTTTTTGTTGAGATTTTAGAGGACACTGAACAATGAGTGTTAAAAATTATTAGTGTCAATTTCACATCCACTGAAATATATATTCTTCTACATACCTTAATATCTCACATTTACCAGCCTATAATTTTTGACTTAAGTATATATATTTTGAAATTATAGCTTGTAAAATAATTTTTCACTATTTAAGTTAAAATTATGATATTCTAACTAGCTATATGCTCGACTAGATTTTTCTCTTACTTTCGCCACTTGAAAATAAAGCAGCTACCTTTTCAGTGCGGAAAGAATACTTTCTTTTCAAGTCATAAAGCTTCTATATTAATAGAATCCCAAACATTCCATAGTGGTGGTTCAACATGCTAAAATGTGAATTCAAAAAGCCCATTTTGATCTCAACTATTTACTCTGATTTTCAGCAGGGGTACACTAAACAAGGGTCCACAGTTGAGTTCTTGAAATTGTGGTAGGAACCACAGGGAAGTTAACTGGCAACTTCCAGAAAGCCAGGTAGGGAGACAGGGCAAAGGGTTGTTTCTGACATTTTTCAAAAGAGTTTCTAAACAGAACTCTTCTATTACAGTTTTTGAAAGGGGGTTTCAGTAGTTGCAGTGAAAGACTCAGGGGTGGGAAAGTTTCTCTTAACATAATGGGGAAATGCATTTGGTAAAAGCAATCCAAGAAGAAAGAGGGAAAAAAGAAAGGCAGAGACTAATGAGATCAAAGACAAATGGCATTTTTAATCAAAGGTCCCACTTGCTGATATATAGAAGAACCCCCAAACACCATAGTAATACAATTTTTCTTAGATAGAAAAGGAAAAAATAGGTTATTAACCTAAATGTTGACTTTTACTTTGGAACCGAAATGTTGAATTTTACTTTGGACAGGGCAGCCATATTTAACAAAATGATGCAGGTGAATGATTGATTAGCATAATAGTCCCTTGAAAAAGCTGTTCTATTAGTTAGCCCTTGATATTATTTCCTTTACATGGATTAGTAAGTGGTCTTGACATGCAAAATTTGCTAAAAAGGTTACTGTGTTTTCAGGGGAGGTTTGAACTAAAAACGTCTTTCTCACAGAAATGGCCGCTTCCATAAGAAGCAACAAGCAGCTTCTGCCTTCTTTACAGAAATTGTTTATCTCATCTAACACCAAGGAAGTTCTTTTGGAGAAAACACAGCATTTTACCACTTTAGATACCTTGACATTTGCCGTATTAACCACAATGTAGAAGGAGTTCATTAAGTTCAGGGTGCCCTGGAGGCTTAGCTTTTAAGTCCAGTCTCTTCTTGTCATAATCCACATACATGCCAAGGATCCAGCTTTGTGACCCGGGGCTGGGAACGGAGGTGGTGGGGTGGGGACAACTACGATAAATAACTAAATATAAAGTTAATAAAATGCTTCTTCCTTCTCTCTCTTCCTGCCTGTCTGCTCACCCACTTGCCTGCATTCCTGCCTGCCTCTTTCCTTAAAAACAAAAAACAAAACCTCATTAAGTTGGACAGATGAATTTAAATGTCTGCTGGAGCTGAAACAACTTGCATTCAAATTCATCACTTACCGGACACAAAACTCAATTCCTTGTCAGAATTGCAGAAAACTTGTAATTAAATATAGTTTTTTGGGAAGTCTTTTTGAACAATGTCTTTCTTCACAGTGACATTACAATTTATGAATTTCAGCTGGAGAAAAATCACAAATGAAACCTCTTCCCTGCTAATTTAACCATGGAAATTCAAACATGGCAATCGATTTTTAGAAAGCAGAGTCTCTTTTATCCATCTGACCAACATAGCATTATCAGTTGACAGACTCATTATCAAATACATGGTTATCAACTTAAGCAAAGTAAAATTGTATAAATAACTAATAGTCACAGAAGATGTTAACAGAAAGATTGGTTTGGCCAAAATATTTAAAACATATTATATACAGGTTTATTATTTCTTATTACAAAGTGTTTTCACTTTGCAGATAAAACTGCGGGAATTGTTATGAACTTTTCCCTTTGTTGTTTAGATCAGTCAATACTACAAAACTACAAAATAGTTTGCTGCTTTCAGTCCTTGCCAATTTTCATAAGGTGCAAATATTTATTTGGCATAGAAGTGGAGCAAATGAGTATTTTATACCATTTCTACCTAGAAATAGAATTACTAAAACAATCTAAAAATTGATTTTATTATGTTCTATGTTGAACTTTTAATAGAATCCTTCCTTATTGGGATCTCTAGAGTAAATAGATTATTTTTGTCATTTAAAAATAAATATATAAAATATTTGTCAAGTTTAGTAAAGACAAGATAGTGTTTTGTTTTCTACTTCATTGTGTCTTTTCTCTTGATATTTTTATGTATTTGTGTTATCTTTGTTTTGACATGAGCAAGGTTGAAAGGTTGAGGATGGGAAAAAGGAAACACACTTTGAATACATTTCAACATTCATGCAGCAAATACTTCTGAGTACCTCATGTGAATGAGGCACAGGAGACAGAGCGTTGACTTAAAATTGGCTTTGTCACTTACAGTTAAATGAAAAAGGCCAGCTGTCAAGTTTCTTACTTTCAGATTTTTATATTATCTCCCATAGACCAGTGTAATTAAAATGAAGAAGATAATGTGACTTTAAATGGACATAACATCTCTTTTACTAACAATCTGTAAATAGAAGGATTTTACACAGTGAAACACTTTGTAATATTGGGTCCTTAAGTCTAATAGTAATTCAGTAAAAACAAAATACATTGTCTTTTAAAAATGACTGAGACTCAAGTTAAATTTTTCATAGCATATATTTCTAGTCATTGAATGTAAACCAAACCAAACTAATTATCTACATTATTTTTAATTATTATATTATTTTTAATAATCAAGTAATCCTGAATATAACTCTGCAACAATTGATATTTATAGCATTTTTACACAGTCACTTCTGATTTGTGTAGACACTTATTCTGTAATTGGATACGAACGGTATGAGATTTCTTTTATATTTTCTCAGTTAATGAGCACTTTATTATTTTCCCCTATTGTAACAGGCAGACTGGACCTTAAATCCATACCCACTCCAAACACACACACACACACACACACACACACACACACGCACACATTTGTTCTTTGCCTTCTGGTGTCCAAAACTCTGTAGGATTCCATCCCCTTTGTTATAAGCAGCACTGGTGACTGACTTCTAACCAACTGATCAGAAAAGCTGATGGAATGTCCCTCCTGAGATTCCATAACAAAATGTAATACCATCTCCACAGAAGATGGTCAGAGACTCCTCTGACTTCTCTGATGAAGCTAGAATCCTGTTAGGCATTTTCAGATGGCATCCTTTTGCTGAGTACTAACAATCCGGAAGAAGGGAAGGTCTTTGGTCCCTCCTACATCTACAAGAAAATGAATAATAATAGGAATCTGAATGAGCTTGGAAAATATAAATGAGAGCTTGGAGTCCTGATAGTGTCCAAATGAAAACTCCACAACTGTCACTTATAGTTGAAAATGAATAAGGCAAATATCTATCAAATTTCTTACTTTTGGATTTTTATATTCTCTCTCATGGACCAGCATAATTAAGATTAAATATCTTGAAGTCTTGTGAAATCCTCAGCAGACGACCCAGTGAAACTACACCTGAACTACTTGACTCACAGAATTTTGAGTTACTAGATGTGTGGTGCTTTTCCCATTATCTTTGTGATATGAAGAAACAGAGGAATAATATGCCAAGTATTTTAACTAGCTGAATCATAAGTAGCTGGAGTAATTTCTATAGATAAAGCAGTGATTTATTTTTCACTCAACAAATATTATTTAGTGCCAGATACTCTTCTAGAGTCTTGGGACATGGTAGGAAATAAAAAGACACTTTTCTGCTTTAACGAGGGATATTTTAATGATATTTTATAGTTATCAAGAATAATTCTTAATTACAATTGTGACAAGTAACAAGTGATCGAATATAGTCAAAAGAATTAGGCAAAACTTCCTCAGTGCTGTCCTAGATGTTTAACAACAGTTTCTTGGTAGCAGGAAAGGAAATGAGTCTGATTTATAGAATTTGTCTCTTTCTGTGCTGTAAATACCTGCTATTAATTTTATGCTAACATGATCAGTTTTGAGACACTAATCTGATAGCACATGGAAGTGAGAATTGAAAATAATTAACTTCTATAACTCGGTGCTAACAGACTCCCCCATAACCGTAGGGTTCTTCAAAAATGCGGCTGTTGGTGTGCCCCGGTGGAGCAGCAATTAGGTCAATTGTCTCCAAAGGGTACAGGTCACATACTCCTGGGTTCAAGTATTGGATCTGGGGAGAAATAGCCAGTGTGAACAACTAAATGGAGATAAAATAAAATGGTTCTCCCTCTTCTTTCTTCCTATCTTATCTCTGCTTGCCTTCATTCCTACCTGCACTTTTCCTTAACAAAATAAAAAATAAAATAAAAAATAAAAGATGACTGCTAAACTACCTGCCTAAGAATGAATTTGAGTCAACTAGCAGTGACAGAAAAAAAAATTATTCTGGAAGAATAGTTAGCGTTTAAAGAGTTTCCAAGTCTGAATAACTGAAAGAAGAATATGACTGGAACTTTTCTAAAGGGATAAAACTTTAAGGAGGGGAGAATGGAGAATCAGAAGAGGTCAGAATATTCAGAGCGTTAGACATTATGATAGAGTCTAGGGATATAAGAGTAAATTAGATACATAGAGTTTCTACCTCATGGTACTATGAGTCCCATTTAAGTAATGCTAATAATTGTACAGTTTGGTTTAATAGCAAAATAAAATCATTGAATTATTATTGGTAAGAAAATTATAATTTATTTTTAGAATATAATTCTTCTTCGGAAAAATTCATTTCAAAAATCATGTGGATATACGTGAAGTCACTTGAGGGAATATTACTTGTGTGTCAATTACTTAGTCTCGAAAATAAAAATGATAACAGTACCTTTATCATGGTTGTTTTGTGACTGATTTAACATATATTAAATTAATATATAATTTATATGCAAATTAAATATTAAAACAATATATATAAACTATAAAGATGGTCAGGACGTAGTAAGCACTCTAGAAATTCTGAAAATACTTTCCCCTTCTGTTTTTTCTTCCTTTTTTAAATTGTTATATAAAATATAGGATGAGGTCTGTGATGGATATGCATATTTGGAAGTGGTCATTGTATGAACCGTGTTGAAGTCATAGAAGAAGGAAAATTTCTAGAGAAAATCAGTGATAAATAAGAAGAGAAAGGGGGACCTTGTCAAATCCATGTGGAGTTCCAGAACTGAAAGCTTGTCTTGAAGCAGAGGAACCTTCCTCTTTTGGCAGACAAGTTATGTCATAAAGTATAGAAATGACAGGACCTGTCTGCAGAACTATGTTGAGCTCACACCTGGATTATAGGACTCATCTCTAAGGTCATCATTAAAGTATGTAGAAAAACTGGATAGAGTCAGAGGAAAGTAATGAAAATGATTAAAGTCTTGAGGTTGATGGATTTATAAGCAAAGATTAAAAACCAGAAGGTGTTTCAAAAGATTATGAGACGGATGGGTGCAATTAATTTCCTTGAGTTTTAAGAGAGTAGCAAACACGTAGGAAAAAATATTTTCTTAAGATGGAAAGAAAAAAAGTAACAATTAGTCTATCAGTGCAGATATTAGAAAAGGAAACCTTGATTTTGAGACATTTATCTTGCGAAAAAATGTTTCAAGGAAGCTGATAAGAAACTCTATTTGGAGACACTGAAAAACAATATTGGGAAAATAAAGTTTAAAACAAATTCCTCAGTACACTTCTATGAGAGTAAAAATAACAGATATAATGGGAAAAAAAAGCAAAAATCCTCTTGTCTTCATGTCCCAATCAAATAGAATCTTCATTAAGGCAGAGATTTATGCACTTTAACTGATGTATCATCAATATCTGGTGCAGTGCTTGATATGGAGAAGACACTCAATGATCAGGTTCATTTCTTTTTTAAAGAAAGAAGTATAGTTAAGATTTAAACCTCTAGATTTAATAGAGTAAAGAATGCATTAATGTTAGATTTACGGAGAGGAAATACAGCAAAGTATAGATAGAATTTGCATATACAAAACACTTAGATATTTAATTAGAGTAATTGAAGTCTATATCAACAGAAAGATTTGCATAATGAGAGTATAGCAGTGTAATTCATAATATTACAAAAAAAGAACCAACTTTCATACTCTTCAATAGGAAAATGTATAGTGTTATAAGTTCACACAATTAAATATTATTTCACAGTAAAAGGAAATGACCTAACAAGACACAGCAAAATGAATGTACCTTAAAAACATGTGAAAGAAACTAGGTACAAATGAGTATGTACTCTATAATTCTATTTTTTTGAAATTCAAAATCAGATAAAACATCACTATGAGAATATATGTTTATGAAAGTCACTGTAATAAGATCTATGCAGATTTTACAGTTGAGAGTTTGGGGGTACATATTATGTATATATATATATACATATATATATATATACACATTTTTTGGTTCAGTTAATATTTTGTTTTGCTGTCTTTTGTGTGCATTGTTTTAAAATAATTAGATTTTCTATGTGGTGGCATTATAAAATATGTGTTCTAAAA
Source organism: Solenodon paradoxus (assembly GCA_004363575.1). Classification (NCBI taxonomy): domain Eukaryota; kingdom Metazoa; phylum Chordata; class Mammalia; order Eulipotyphla; family Solenodontidae; genus Solenodon; species Solenodon paradoxus. The sequence continues at coordinate 77,265 of RJWH01000142.1, forward strand.
TTACACTATCAGGGTTTGAATCTCAGCATCCTACCTTGCTAAAGTTAGTAACTAGTGTATGTAGAATGTTTACGCTTCTCTAAAATTCATATGGCTATTCTTTATACCCAAAGTGATGGTGTTCGGAAGTAGAACATTTGGAAGAGGATTCAGTCATGAAGGTAGAGTCCTTGTGAATGGAATTAGAGCTCTCATAACAGAGGCCTCAAAGAGCTCCCTTAACACTTTCATCATGTGAGGCACAGAGAAGATAGACACTATCAGTCAACCACAAAATTTTCTTTTTTGCTTATGCCTTGACCTCGGACATTAGTCTCCAGTAATATGAGAAATAAATTTTTGTTGTTTATAATTCACTAAGTCTGTATATGGACAAAGATAGCAGCTTTGATAAGTCACTTTACCTTTCTAAGTCTCAATTATCAATTCTGCAACATGCAGATCTGGAACTCAAATAGCATAATACAAGCAACGTATTTAAATCAGGTTCTATAACATGATATTATACATATATCAATAATATTTATCAGTAAACTCCACATGCATGTTACCTAATGTAATTAGCCAAATACCAAGTGATGTAGGTTGTCTCAGTAATTTCTGTTAGTGAAGAGAACTGAACTACAAAATTGTTTATTTTCAAAAAGCAAGTGATTTGTAGAATCTCTCTCATCTTTGCATTATAAAAAGGACAGTTCTACTTACCTCTAATGAATTTTGTAGAACCTTAATTACAGAACATCTGTATTACAACTTTTTTCACCTATAAATTATTTCTTCACCTATGGATGATGTAGCAACACAAGCAGACAAGGACCTGCTATTGATGAAGACAGACTCTTAGAACCTTTTGGAGTTTCTATGCTAGGATTTTTAAATTTGCTCCTCTAGAGATATACTCCATCTGTTTGTTACCCTGCTCTGTGCTTGGGAAGCTGATTACAGACATCATCAAGAAGTTCCCTGGCCTCTTGGCTGCTGGTTGAACTTGATGGGGGGAACTAACATAAATATTGGAGGACATAGGAAAGTGCTGGTTCCTTGCAGATCAGTCGTGTGCATTGATAAGATTGTGGTTCCTTAAGTCACCCCTTTTAGAGTTACAGCTGCTGTCTCTCCTCCTTCCTTCACTCCTAGAGATGGCAACAGTTCTGCACTGTCACTCCTCCAAGGTGTTTTAGCATCCTTATTGACATCCCTTAACACTGTGCATAAATATACACATAAATATATATAAATATAAATATATGTCCCTTAATTAACTCTCAAGTTGCTTCTAATAATGCAATTTATTTTTATAAGGTCCTGAATGATATATATGTGTGTGTGATATATATGTTACATATGTGTGTGTATATATATAATTTTATCATCTACACATTTGAAAAGGGAGTGTATGTATTTATAGACCAGTATGTATCTCTATGTGCATGTATAAATATATGTGAGTGTGTGTAGTATATATGTGTATATATGCATAATTTTATCATCTATATATTTGAAAAGGGGAATATTTTTTTATAGACCCCTATGTATTTATGCATGTTTGTGTGTGTCTGTGTGTGTGGCATATGGCATACTAGAGCTTTCCTGCTTTTTTCCCCAGAGATGACAAAGCCTCACTGCAGTTCTGTTCTTATCAGAGCTTTCACTGTGGTCTAAGCAGAACCCAGAGTACAGATGTCTCGAGGGCTTGCATACCTTTAATGTTAGTTGACACTTAAGCCTCATCACAGCTGGTTTGAAAGGAAAATTATTTAAAAATAATTCCCTGACTAAGCAAAAGTTTATTCTGTAACAAATAGCATAATTTCAAGTTGATCTGGCTCCTATTATTAGCTAGGAGTAGTAGGCCCCATGGCAGCGCGTGGAGTTGGCAGGCCACAAATACAGGAGCCAGATTGCAAGCCTAGTGTAGGCTGCACACAGAGTGGAACTGAAACACATTTTTGCTTACCTTGGCCGAGAGCAAGTAAGCACTGTATGAAAGCCCAAAAGAACGTTATCCCTTCTGACAAGACTTTGTCTGTGCCTATACCATGGAACCTGGCAGGATATTTCTGGAACTACGAAAGTTAGCTGTTAGGTCGGACAAAAAGCCCAAATATGAAAACTAAAAGTCACACTATTTAATACTGTTCTTTAGATCGTTCTTAATAAGAACTTCTATTGAACTGAAAATGTCTACTTTAAATTTCTGTCCATTAAAGCTATTTGGCATACTAAATTTTGTAGTTTTTTAAAAAAATAATGAAATGAAAAAACATAAAAATACTTTAAAGTCTTTCTGTAAATCAAATGGACTTGTAATTTTCAATAGCTGATCTTTTAAAAATATATATGATTTATTCAATGTTTCTATTTGTTTTTATAAAAAGCTTTTTGATTAAATTCTTGGAAACAAAAATTGATTTCCTAAGACCATCATGAAAATAAAAATAATTTTATTACATGATTTCACTCGTCTACTATAAGTAAGTTGATATACTGGAAGAGAGATTAATAGTGGTATGAATTTTCTCCAAATTAAATATAATTGTAGTATATTAAAAAGAAGCTCTCTTTTATATATTTACCATTGAAAATGTTAATTCATTTTAGAAACCAAGAAATTTTATTTAAATGTAGCTTTACAGACTATACTATATTGACTTAATCATGATGGTTCTGAGATTTTAATAAGTCCATTTTCAATGTCTACTTTCTACGTTAGTGAGAATTATGATTCAACTGACTAAACAGCAGTGATTTATAATACTAATTTTAAGGATAGTTCTTAGTAGATTAGTTTTTTAAAAACATGATGAATTATATCCTCCAACAATTTAAATATGTTATTTTAATCTATTAAGAATTGCAACAGGAAATTAAAATTTCATTTGCCATACATTTTTTCTAACTGATTTTTTCACTTGCTCACTTACTATAAAATGTATCATTTTAAATTAAATGATTTAGTGGTTTCAGTAATTTCAGAAGATTGCACAATTATCACCATTATTCAATTTCAAATTTCTTCATCACTCTAAAAAGAAACTTCATAGCCATTAGCAGTCACTCCCTATTCCCCGCTGCCCTGTGTCTGCCATTCACTAATCTACATTTTGTCTCTATGCCTGTGCCTTTTTAAAATATTTCATATAAATAGTATCACACAGTATATAGACTTTGTGGCTGGTCTTTTCATGTAGTATAGCATATTATTAATTTATACCTTGCTATTACTGAATAATAATTATATGGATATATCATATTATATTTATCCATTTATCAGGTCATGGAGGTTTGGGTTGGTTCTACTTTTCATTATTATGATTAGTGCTCCATGTACATTTTCCTTTAGGCATATTCATATATATATGCATGTATGTATCTATTTATATATATATATATATATATATATATATATATAGTTTATGCCTAGGAGTAGAAGCATCACAAGGAATTTTTCACTTAATTTTTTGAGTATTTGGTAATCTTTTTTCTGAAGGAGCTATGTCAACTTACATGAACAACTTACATGAGGGTTTTATTTCTCCATATCCAGTGCTTATTTTCATTATTTGAATACAATCATCTCATGATGTTTTATTTACATGACTTTCAAAGAAAAATTGATAAAGCTTACATTTGGGAGGGCAAGAGAACAAGTCAAAGGTGACTCTGAACTTATAAGTGACTGGGAGTTTAGACTGAACACACATTGCTGAACTGAAACACATCTTGTTTATGTTAACTGAGAGAATGAATGAATGGTGGTGCCATCACAGAACAGCAAAATTTGGGGGATGAGACTAAGTTAAGAGACTGTAGAGTCATTTAATCATTTGCAATAGAAGGATGAGAATTTATACATATAACAGAGTATATGATGAATACTTAGTATATTTTAAGCATAGACTTTGGAGTCATGTGGTCTGGGTCTGCATCATTACTATGCATTTGACCTTTAGTATTCAACTTAATCTCTTTATTCAATGCCTTCTCCAATTGTAAAATAGCTACTATAATCTTTGTATCTGTCTCAAATGTTGCTGTGAGAATTAAATTTGTTAATACTTTACATGCAAATTAACTAATGATGTATCTCTTACATAGTAAATAGCTATTATTAAAGTGACCACATAATTTGTCAGAAGCAGAATAATTTCAATCTCAGAAGTGTAATTTGGTTGGGACAATAAATGATCACCCTGAGACTAGAGTCATAAATAGGTATTGTCTCAGCTAACCTGGCTTATGTGATCGCCCATGAATTTTTATTGTATTGATTTATTGTGCTGATGCATGCTCTCAATCTATTATTGTTGTGAATATTTGGGGTTTCCATTGAATCCTGAAACACCTTGGCAAAATACCAAGATGGGGTGAAGGGGAAAAGATCGTGTCACTTTTCCTGCTTCATTCAAAGTTTTGGAGCAGTTAATGAAATTAAAACTGAATGAGAACTTTGTGTTTATTTAGTATGGTATTAATAAAAACACCTTTATTATAGAAATGGCTGCAATTCAAATTTTTTTACTGCAGACTCTTAATTCTGCAATTCACTGTATTTACATTCTAATAACTTTGTCTCTGGATTTAGTTCCTTTACCTGCAAAAGAGTGCTAATATGTAAGTCTTTTAACTCTTTAATGATTTGCATAGACAGCATGTGCAAAATATCTTTTAAAATGCAAAAACTATAGAAAATATAGGTCAATATAATAAACTGGATGCCATTTTATTAATAAAAGTCTCATGTTCAAAACTATCAGAAATATTACTGTGTCTCTGATGTATAATTCATGAATAGCTTTTTTAAAACTATAGAAGTTTATAAAAATTGGTGAACAGTGGGATGTCTGCTATAGAAAAACAGAATATAGGAAGATTTATGAGGATGCAGAGAAACTTGAATTTTGTGATCTGTTGGTTGAATTGAAAAATGATCAAACTACTTGGAAGAAGTATAGAAATCTTTCTAAATGTTAAAAATAAAATTATGTGATCCAATAATTCCACTCTGGATATAAATCCAAAAGAAATGAAAGCAAGATCTCAAGAAGATAGTTGCACCACATTGCAACATTATATGCAATAGCTAAAAAGAAGAAACAATCCAAGTATCCATCGATGGATAAATGGATAAGAAAATGTGCTTCATGCATTTAATGAAATATTATTCAGTTGTATAAAGGAAAGAAATTTTGATACATGCTACACATGAATGAACCTGGAGAGCATTATGTTAAATGAAATGTCAGTCACAAAGACACAAATACTATACGATTCCACTTATATGAAGTCTCTAGAATAATCAAATTCTTAGATAAACAAAATAAAACGGTTTGTCAGGGGTTAGGGGAAGAGCAGAATGAGGAGTTATTGTCTAATAAGTATAGGTTTTTAGACTGGCGAGATGAAGTGTTCTAGAGATGGAGGGTAGTAGGGTTTGGGGATAATATGAATATAATTAATGCCACTGAATTGTACACTTAAAGGTGAAAACGGTATGTTACGTTATGCAACTTTTATTATAACACAAATTGGGGGGAGAATAGTGAACAAGAGACGAAAGTTTTGCTGCTTCCTTCCAAGTCTTGTTTTCCTGCTCACTCACAGAACAAAAAAAGAGTTTGTTAATTTTTTGAAAAGTTGAGCAAGTGATAGGTGATGCACATCAGGAGGGACTGAGACTGGGAACTGATACAGACTAATTGAGCAGAACAGTGGTAGCAGTACATGGGTTAAGTAACAGACAAGAGGCTGATTTGTATGGAAAAGATATGGTTTTCATTACTGTAACAACAAAGGAAAAATGAAACACCATTTAGCATTAAGTAAGACTAGATTGTAATATGAAGAACTCTATTATAAACAGATATAGTGGGGTCATTTCCAGATGTCTAATACAGAGATCAATGTTCAAGTCAAGTAAGAGATAGTTCAAGATAAATTAGTTTAGGATTTGGTTTTAAATTCTAGCTCTTTTATGCACTAAATCTATAGCCCTTAGCATGTCATTCAACTGTTCATATACCCATTTCCTGAAATACAAAATGAATGTAGTAATAATACCTACACAGAGAATTGTTGCAAGTTTTATGTGATTTAATACATGTAGAATACTTAGGTATCTGAAATAAGTGCTTAAATATGTTAGCTATTAAGGTATTCATATTAACTATAATTTTGATGACCAAAATATAACTACTCTAAATTATCACTGATGGTTAAAAAGTCTATTGATAATATCCTTAGTTATTAATTAATACAAATAACAGGTGGAGTAGCAGGTGGGCACAGTCCACATACAAACCAAAGACCCAGGTTCATGTCTTGGGACCAGGGTGGGGAACAAGCAGGATAAAAAAATAAATAAAATAAATTCTTCTTCCTCTTCTCTCTTCCTGCCTGCTTGCTTACTCGTCTTCATTCCTGCCTGCACCTTTCCTTAAAAATAAATAAAGAAAGAAATAAGTAGAGAGTCAAGTTCAGAATGGGATGTTAAGGAAAACATATCAAAATTCAGAGTTTCATTATTCTTGCTGTCATATACAGAGAAGCAAAAATGAGAACTCTGTGGTGATCATTGATTTTCAGAGTATATTTTACAAAGGCTGGGCTTGGTTAAAGCGTTGAGGGATAGGGGTGCTCTGGAAATCAAGAGACCATCTTGAAAATCTGTGCTTCTGTGAATGGGTAAGAAAGAAGGAATGGGAGCACATGGGTACTGTAAATGACACCTGAGAAGAAAGAAAGTAGAAAGCATCTGGAAAAAACTTTAGCTGATGTCACAATTTTGCTTAGAATACTGGTGAAAACTTAGAGAATGATATTGCTAGAAACTTAGAGTGCTGAAATCTGTCTCCAGTATGACAAGCCCTCCATGTCCCCACCCTAAATGTTACAGTGGCAAAAATATCTATTATTGGCACAAATTCACTATGGTAATTATCCTATTTATTTCATTTTTTGCAAGGAAAATTGCAAATACAGAAGGCAGAAAATGGTGATTTGTAACCACACATTTTCTTTTTGGAAGTATTATAGTAAAATTTCTTTTTGTGTTATTGTTGCATTAGTTACAGTAACTAGAGATAGGTTCTACCATATTTTTAAAGTCTCCAAGTCTCTGGCATACAGTAGCTTTTCAGCTAATAATTGACATATGTTTTTGAAATGCTGGCCTCAAAGATGAGCTGCAGACTAAACAGAATCCAACTAGAATCACTGGTTTAACTTAGCTGAATTGAAGATTTAGGTCTTTGGAAAATCATTCACAAGAATAACAAGTTGGTATAATATCTATTATTATGCACTTCTGGTTCCTAATTTTAGCCTGAATTGGGAAGAACATCAGACTCTCAGTTCAGAACTTTTTGGGGAAAAAATCATTTGTATCACTGAAAAGCATACAGCAAAGCTTAAATAAATCCCTCCATTGAGGTATTTGAGTGTGACGGATCTTTAACGCTGGACTCAAGAAAAAACAGTGATTGCAGGTTTTTCTTTCATGATCTCAATCTTCCCTTTTCACCTTCTCTACATGAGTTCTTTCCTGATTGCATCCCTGAGGTTAGGGGAAAAATTCAATTAATCAGGAACTGGCTTACCATGTCTTATTGGTCTTATTTTCCTTCCACAGGTTATAACTGTATTTTTTATATAAAAGAATTTATGAAGAATCAACCAAAGTTAATCATCTCTAACTTGTAACCAGAATAATGGTTGCTTTTCTGGGAGTTCTGAATAGATATTATTGAGATATTAATTTACACTTATGTTCATTATCTTATTTCATTATATATACAATTAATGATTGTTTCTTCTCAAATACAGCACTTAATGATTTCAATGATGAAACTCTTGAGAAACCAATATATTGTTTATAAATATTCATAAGTTTTATTGAAATAAATTTCCCATGTCCGTCCCCATAAGAGATTCAAAGCAAAACAAGAAATTGCAAGATATTAGACTTTGTCTTAAACATGAAACAGATGACATATGCTAACATTTCTCATGGTAAGAATTCTAAGAATTTTTAATATAATCTTTAACAGATCTGGTGAAATATTTCGACAATAATGAAGCAGATTAATCTATGCTCAGAAATTCATACAGTTATCATAAACAGAATTTATAAATAAATATGTTGTGAGTCTATTAAAATTTGGCCTTTATATGCTGATTGACATTTTTCAGTGTATTGATGACAGCGATCATATAAAAACCATTCTCAACTAAACCTTGGAGAAAAGTTTTATTTTATGTGGAGAAAAAATGACAGTCTTTTGGAGTTCCCAAGAACTTTTAACTTAAGAACTTTTCTCTCCATTACTTTTCAGGAAGTGGGTGCTGACTGGGTTTCCTAAAATGAATATTTGAGAGGAGGGACTGCTGCTCTTGGTGCCCTGTGTCTCCCAGGAGTATTATCTAGGTAACTGTGATTTTTTTGAGTTTCTTTTGCACTTCACAGGCCCAAGGGAAGTTCTTCTCTTTACAATAGAAAATGATATCTTGACTGTATAATAACTATCTTTACTATAAAATTGATACTTGTTTAAATTAATACATCATCCTTGATAGAAGTAGTAACCCGTGATTCAGTGACGATTACGTGCCTATACTGTTGTAAGAGATGAATCTATTAGAGCATAGATGCAACAAAGCTAAAACAAAATAAACAACAACAAAAAGAGCAAACAAAACAATAAACATTGCAAGCAACAGCCAAAATGCCAGCCACAAAGGAGATACATAGCAGAACCTAGACAGTTAACTCTCTCTTAAGTATTTCTCCAGATTCTGAGTAAAGTCCTAAGCATCTTTTAGAATATGAACTTGATGAGCATTTTTCTCTGTTCTTTTGCCTCAATTACACTCCACCTGTCATGCTGTGCCTTTCCCCCATTTTTCTTGCAGACTGTATACTTTATAATGCTGCTTTTCCTGAACTCTCCCTCCTTAGAACCTTTCATTCCTTCTCAAAGATTTTAATCTGTGTCTACATTCCTTCTTTAATCTAGCATCTATTAATTTGACTTTGAAGTTGAGCTTCTCTCATTTAGGCTTTTGGCACTTTCAAGGAAATATTTGGCCATATTCAACGATTTCTTTTATCAGAGCAGTATTTCATTAAATTATAAAATAACAGCTTCAAGTAGTTTTAAAAATTAATCATTTAATATAGGAAGTGAAGATGTCAAGAGATACTATATGTTAGTGGTAATTATTTCCATTCATATTTAGGCAGAGGCATGTCAGCTAAAAATAGCATTAATTACTTGGTGGAATATATTTCCTAATCCAACTGTAAATGTGTAACACACACAAACAGCAATAAACCTTAATAAAACAGCACTTGGTATTGCCTATCTATTCAACCCACACTGAATACCAGGACTTTAAGTGGTTTCTAACACTCATATGTATAAAAACATCTAAAATGATTCTTCGGTTTGAGTTTTTCTTAAAAAATGACTAGAATGCATCATGAAATAAACTCTATATACACTGCTAAAAAGTTAAACTATTTTGTTTCCTTGACTGCAGCTGAATAGTTTTTAAATGTAAGTCAGTCTTTACCAGACTTATTCATATATTCTGTGATCTCTGAGATGGCAACTTGTACAGAAATATAGTTAATGTGAAAAGCAAAAAATTATTTCTTCCCACATACATCATCTGCAGAATGCTGACATTATTGTTCTGGTTTCTAAACACTTCTAAATTTTACATTTCCCCAATATATGTCTTTCTTTTTTTGTTAAGAAAGAATTAATTTTCTTTACCTCTAGAGGGAAAAGGACAACTTTTGGTTACACACATTTATGAAACACTCCATTTGTGCAAAATATTCAATGTAATTAGTGTGTGTGTGTGTGTGTGGTGTTTGCATGTGTGGTATGTGTGTTATAAATATCAAACATTCTACTTTATGGCAAAAACTTATGTTTATCTTTATACCTGTTTAATTTTTATTCTATGAAGTTTTTTATTTTTTTTTAAAGGAAAGGTGTGGGCAAGAATGAACATGAGCAGGCAGATAGACAGGAAGATAGGGCACTTAATTTTATTCTATCTAGTTGTTCAATTTTGGTTGTTTCCCCTAGTCTCTGGTCTTGAATTGGTGATCTTGGGATGGATGTCGACTAACCCACTAGGCCACCAGGACATATTGAGGCTAAAGTTTATTATGCTATAGTATCATATACACATTAATTTTGAGTTTAGTATAAAACTATTTCAGCTGAGAATAATGACTGTCTTGATTTTTTCTCAGACAGTTCTTCAATTGCTGATTGTGAAAATTAAAAAAATGAGATATTCTATGGTCTCTGATTGCTTTTTGACCTTTTTGCTCTAAAAATTGAATGTTCCTTGTACCATCTGCTATGCATAGAGAGACATATTGAATAGGTCACATCACAGTCTTAAAGGGTTTACTAAATGGTGCATATGGAGGTAGACAAGAGAACAGAAATAATGACATTTGAGATGGATTTCAAAAATTGCTGGATTCCCAAATGCAGAGATGATGGAAATACAATTTTAAATAAAAAAATTAAATATAATTTTAAATAAAAACCATGGTTTTTGAAATAGCAAATTATATTTGTAATAGCACAAACCGGAAACAATTTCTATGAAAAAAATAGAGCAACAGTTATATAAATGATGCTATATTTAATAGTAATTGAATGCCAAGTTAATGACCCAAGAAATGACTCAAAAATCAAAGATATAGTGTTTCTATTTAACACAGTAATATATACATAATACATACAGACATATATATTAAAGTTATAATATAGGGTTGTGCATAACTAAGTTCCCAGATCCAATTGCAACACAATTATGTACAGAGGCTTTCCCATACTGAGAAGCAATTTTCAGGCATAAGCAGTGTTTCAAAGAATTAAATTTAAACTCAGTTCAATTACGATACTATATACCTGGAGTTAGTATCAGATTCCACAGGTTAAAGGGTTAGTCATCCAAGACATCCCTCTACTTCAGATTCCGGTGGTAATACCAGGCTATTACCTATACTTCTAACTAGATATAAAGCAATGATTCCTCTCACCTCTTCTGAGTTTCTATTAATTTGCTGATTGTCTCACAGCATTCAGAGAAACAGTTTACTCACTAGATGGCTGGTTTCTTATAAAAAGATATAATTCTGGAACAGCCAGATGGAAAGATACATAGGGAAAGGCATGTGAAGGGCAGAATTTACATGACGTCTCCGGGTCTGCTACTTATCTCCCAGCATCTTCGCGTCCACAACCCAAAAGGTATCTGAAGCCAGTCCACTTGGGTTTTTATGGAGGCTTCCTCTCTTAGCTATGATTGATTGAATTATGAATTATTTGATATGGGCAATTTAACTCAATCTCCAGTCCCTCTTCTTTTCCTGAATGGCTGGATGAGACACTGGAAGTTCTAGCCATCTAATCTCATGATTGGTTCTTAGGTCAACCTAGCCCCCATCCTTAGGTGCTTCCAAAAGTCTTAATTGACATAATAAAAGACATGTCTATCACTCCCAACACTTAGGAAATTCCAAGGAGGAATTTGAGGATCCTGGAACTATGGAAGAAAATCACACCCACACACCCACCGCCCCCCCACCCCCCACACATGTATTAACATAAATATGTATGAAATGACCAAATATATATTTCTTATAAATCACAATATCACAGTACAACATCTTTATTTTATTTTAATACATGGATTTTTTTAGTTATACCTTGCAACTTTTGAAAAGGAATAAGTATGTGTCTCTAAAGAGAATGTGGATCTTGTTTATCAATGTGACACTCTACTAATAGAAGATTTAGAGAACCTACACTGAAGTACCTCTTTCACCCAGAACTAAACAAGAGAGATCTTAATAAAGAAAAATGAGTGAAGAGAAAGATGGACTCCCTAGGGTGAGTGAGAAGCAATTATTAATTTCTAGATAAAACATAATAAGCATTTAATTCGAGATGTATATAAATATTATCAACTAGCTGGGGGAACCTATCTGAGTTTGGCCTAAAGAGAATTCTTTTCATCTTAAATGTCACTTCCCTAGGTAAGTCCATATTGATTAAGCTCTCAGAATATATTTAATTATTCCTCCTGTGGGCTCAGATTAGGTCCAGAATTTTTACACGTGATTTTTATGTGGTTGGCTTCTGTTAAAGGAATGGAAACCTGGTAGAACTGGAACAAAGAAGAGGTGTTTATTTATTGCAGTTGGGTAGAAACTGACCCAAGAAGCTCCTGAATCATGTTTTGAGCTGATGAGGGAGAGTGGGGAGCTATGCACATAAAGAAAAAGCAAAAGAAAAATAATTCACATTCAGGTCTGTCATGTAAATTAGATTACTAGTCAAGTTTCTATTGATGCACTAATATTATAAATTGGTTAAGAGGTAGTCCAGCCATGAGTTTCAGTCCTAGGTTATCTGTGGAGTTATACCCACCTCTATGAAGAAACTGAAACAACTCTACAAGTCTGGGGCCAGACTCCACACAGGTTCTCCTACTCTGTTTTGGTTTTATTCAGTTTGGACAACCCATTTTGTTTTGTGTCACTTCCTTTGCTAGAATGTAAACTCTCTGAGAGATCCAGTCCATTTTATTCATTCATATACATATGTTCAAGCTCTAGCAGATAGAAGATATAACTTTCTTTGTTTTAATAAGTTCCTTTTATATTTTGGAAGTATTGTGTGTTTGAGAAGAGTCTACATTAACTTTAATTCAAGTTGAAGCATCCATTCCAATTCTTGCAAAGCCATTTTTGTTGTGACCAAGTAAATGACTCCTTTTTCCTCATTCTTTCATATCTTCACATGTCCCTCCATCATCTGTCATGCTCTTTACATCTTATTTGTTTCTTGTTTGTGGCCTGAAGTTATTTCTCCAATTGACCATCATAGCATCTCATCTTTACTTATTATCATTTGCAATTATCCTTGAGTGCCATTCTGTTTTGATAAGCATCTCCTCTGCTTCTTTTTCTGTCCCATGTGATTCTAAGTGTCCTCAGGAGCTCAGCCTAGGGTAAGGCCACATGCTTAGTTAGCTATTCTAATGGATGAACACTGAGTCTGGGAACAAAGAAACAAATGAGCAGGTGCAAGATATTTTATTCTTAAATAATGTGTCTACTTGGGAATTATCTACTCTGGTACAGAAGAAAATCTAGAATGTGAAGGAGTCAGATATAAGGTTAGTTAGGAAGTTGAGTGACCTTTTACAGAATACATATAGGTAGAAGAACTCATTCTTCCTCCTCTTGACTATTTATTGAACAACTACTGCCCTGAGGAGAAAAAAGAGGTTCAATAATAAAATCAAATTTCAGATCAAAGCAGAAGCTTCAGGTCTAGATTTCAAAATTTTTAAACTAATTTTACAAAATTCATTCAGCTTAATGTTCATTTACTAAGCATAAAATAGATTTTCTTTTTTTGCATGATAAACAACCTATTTTGTACAAGTATTGTGCTCATGCTTTTTAAAATTCATATTTAAAAATTGTATTTAATTAATATTTTAAAGGAAAAGTGCAGGCTGGAATGAAGGCGAGAAAGGAGAAAGATGCAGCTTATTTATTTTATTTAGTTGTTCACATTGGTTGTTCCCTCAACCTCAGGATGCAAATCTGAGTCCTTGGGATATGTGTGGACTTGATTACTTTGGAGGCGACTGACCTAACTGGTATTCTACCAGCGCATGCCACATGTCTTTTTTTTTCGTAATTCTTAATTATGTACAGAAAATGTAGGCAGACTGTTTCTTCAGTAATCTATTTTATTTAATGAACTTTTATCTCTGTTATTTGCTGTGTGTCAGGCGCTCTTTTAAGTGCTTTAGTAACATTAACTTAATAAATCTTTTTGTTGGTGGTGTTTGTTTTAAGGGAAGATGCAGGCAGGAGTGAAGTCAAGTAGACAGGCAGGAAGAGAGAGGTAGAAGAAGCTTTTAATTTATTTTTATTTAGTTGTTTACATTAGCTTTTCCCCCCAGGCCTGGGTTTTGAACTCAAGACCTTTGGATGTATGTAGGACTGTTCCCTGGGTGTACTACACTGTAAGGCCACCAGGGTGTGCCCAACTTTAATAAGTTACTTTTCCTGATATATAAGTATATATTTATATATATACATATATATACACACACATACATATACACTATAATATATGTATATGTGCATTTATATATACATTAAGGAAAGGTACAGAGAGGAATGAAAGTGAGCAGATAGGAAGAAGAGAGAAGAGGAAAAAGAATTTTGATCCAGTTTTTATTTTGGTTGTACATCTTAGTTGTGCTCTTCACTCCCACCCCGCCCCACACAAATGCCCTGCCAGGAAGTGAACTCATGCTCTTGGGATATATGTAGACTGTGCTCAGCCAGAGGTGATGTGCCCAACTGCTACTCCATTAGGGCATGACAAGAATAAATATATTTATGTAGCAATCAGATAATACAATGGTAGATATATTGGTATTTATCCATGCTAGCAGTCTCTTTGAAGAATTTTTCTTGGTACAAAAAGGACACACACTTGAACAGATTAACTTATTCATTTAATCATGTATGCATACATACATTAATTTATTTGAAACTTTCTGTGTTTTCTATATAGAAGATACATGTTCAGTGAGTTTTTTTAAAAAAGAGGTGAATAGAATAACTTCATATTCAAGAAGTTTATTAACTGGGAGCTACTTTGGGGTAAAGAATTCAGATTAGGTGTGCCCTGGTGGAGAAGCTGTTAGGTCAATCACCTCTAAAGGAGCGCAAATCACATATCCTTGGGTTCAAGTGCCCAGTTGGGAAGAAGACAACCAGTGTGAACAATCGAATAAAAGTCAAAATAAAGATGCTTCTTTCTCCTCTCTCTTCCTGCTTGCCTGCCTACTCACCTTTAAAAAAAGGAATTTAGTAAGACAAGTAAGCAAATAATGAACTATACTACATGGGAATTTGGTAAAAAAAAAAAAAAAAAAAAAAAAAAGTTCTATAATAAATACAACAAAAATGTCCAAGGTAGACTACGTAAGACAACAGAGAAAAAAGTATTCAAGCTGAATATGTGCCATTATAGTGATGGAACTCCTTACTATCACACAGGCCAAGAGCGTGTAGAAAGGTGGCTGAACTTCAGCTGGATCAAGATTGTCCTGGGCTTAAGTGATGTGTTAACAATTGTTAGGGAAAAATCATTTGCTAAACTATCAAGAAAGTGCAGCCTTTCCAGAAAAAGGAAACTTTGTTACTAGTTTCCAGCAGCAAAATGGTCTACCAGTCCAACATATTTTGTTTGTTATACTGTTTCTGAAATTTGATTGCTGTAAGAACTAGAAATATCTTTCACCTCCAGCTGGCATTAAATCTCTACCCCATTTTCCAAGTTGGATTTCTATAATCTTCCTTAATGAGTCTACCATAACTCACTCTCCACAGCCTCCAACTGAATCAGAAGATAATACACAGCCAAAGAGCAGCAGAAAACCATAGTTTCTCCATCTTGATGCAATACTTTTTTAATAGTTATGATTTGATTTCTGTTCTGAGTATCCAGTGTTTGGTAAGATTTAATATAAAAACTGAGCCCTGAAAACCTCTGAAACTTGTTTACTTTTCTTAACATTATCATAATTAAAATACTTCTCAGATGTGGGGCAAAAAGAGTAGAAGGTTTTACAATTTTAACCTGGTATAAAAAAAAAATGGAAATCATAGTTTTACAGATGACATTATATAATGTCTTTAGTAATATTTTTGGTCTAAAATATTAAAACTTCAAATTTCAAATTCTGAAATTTTGTACATCTGCTGTATCTCTAATAATAACATATGAATGAAAGTTTCTTCTATGCCTTCAGGGATGTTGTTAATCTTGCATTCCATACAAGAAGGTCTAGTATCAACAGCATTCCAAAACAGACTGAAAATGTCATTTGAATAGATGTCTTACGAAAATCTAGTTAAAATAGATAGTTGTAGCCTCTTCTTAAGAAAAACGAAAGACAGTGTTTATATTAGATTGCATTTAGAATAACTGAGTAAATTTTTTTAAACTTCTATTTTATTGAAGAAACATTCTGTCATAACATCACCTAGCTTTAAGATTTGCATCTTCATAAATCAATATCGTCATACAATACGTTAAGTGTACTACCAACAGTCTAACTCTGTACTTAACCATATAATCGACCCCTTTTACCCAAATTTCCCTCCCCTCTCCTCTTTTCCTTCTGGTATTCACAAATTTGAGTTTGTAGACTAAAAGTTTATTTTTGTTTAATTTGGTTAATTTGTTTGATTTATCTATTTTCCATGTCAATGATAGTGGAATAAATGAATTAACATATTTATTGTGCATAAGTGTACTTTTTTCCTTATTCAGACAATGTAAAAAACTGCTATCAAATTATGCTAATTACAGTGCTGATGGCAGTTAAATGTGTATGGAAAGTAGAGGTCAGAAATATTAGGTAAAAGCAGGTCATTGATATAGACAGGAAATCTCATCTCTAAACAGTACAATGTGAGGCCTCTTATAATCCAGACTTTCTATGGATGTTTCTTCCATATGAAGATAGAAATTGTTTAAAAACTATGGGTGCTGTGAAAATAATCAAGTTATAAAGGGAATAGTTTCACATTTTTTATGCATTAGATCACATGTAGAAGACAGATGTTCCAAAACTTGCATCAACAATAATACAAACCTCTGCAGTCTGATTCTTTAAAGCAGGCTTGGCAAAGCTCAAGCTATTTACTAAAGACAAGACAAAACTCCAAATCAGTCTGAATTTCACAGGACTAACTGAAACTTAAAGTGGGCCATGTGTGGTTAATTGGCCAGGAAATTCACTGGAGACAAATTGCAGTTTTAGTTCACACCCATCACAGTTTTTGAGACTGCACACTTACTCATACAGTATATTACCTGTAGTCAAACAGAGCAAACAAATCTTGAACACTTAAAATCACTATTTTAAAAAAGTCCATTTTTTTTTTCTTTTGTTATGAGGAGTAAAATGTTTCTTATGCATATAGCTAAAAATGTTCTTCTGGTTGGTTTTATTTCATGTGTCTTAAAGTCTTAAACAGCTCATTTTCTTCAGATTTATTATCACCAATTACATAGTCAATCAATATGTCAAATGTATAAGGTTCATGCCACATGAAGTATTCAAGATTAAATAGCTACTAATTAATGGTATAAAATATTAGACTTCAGTCTTGTTCCAATTGGGGGAAATGGTGGGTAAAAGAGAGGGAGAGGACAAGAGTGTATCAGAATACTGAGGACTTTATGGACAAGTGTCAAATTAACCTATGTATTGAAAGGAAGTCTGGTGGGATAGGGCCTGTGGATGTGATAAAGCAGTAAAACAGGGACAGAATTGAGATTCAGAGGAATAGTGCATTTCTTGCTAGACAGTGCAATATTTTGGTAAACTTATTCTGTAAGTCTTGTCAGTGGGTCAAAGATCACTTCCTTTTAGAAAGTTGAACTTCATACATTCTGTTTTTCCGAGGTTATGTACTCATGTGACTGGACTGCCCAAGTCACGAAATTTGGCTTAAATTTGGACATTTCAATTTCTCAGTATCTCGCTCTCTCTGTATACTCTCTCTTACCCTTCTCCCTCCCTCCCTTGCTCGTCTTTGCTCCCTCCCTCCTTCTCTTTTTGTCTCTTTTTTTAGTGACTGCAGTACCAATTTCTACAAGGTCAAGTTCCTTGTGCATAAGGTTTTGTGATTTAGTTTTCAGTTGGGAGCTCACATTCCTCACATCTTTGTGGGAATAGTTTGAAGACTGAGTAAAGGATGTGTTCTTCTGAGATGTTACAAGACAGACTGTTTTCACAGGCACAACCTTGGTCATAATACTCTGGGAACAGCCAAGAAATCAGCCTGACTAGTCCATTAAGTAGTGTCTTAAGTAGGCTTGTACTCAAAGAGCCATTAGCATGTCTTTCTTGGCATGTGTGGTGATTCTTATTAAAGGTCCAGGATTAGTCTTGTTTAGTAGTATTCAGAAGTGGGAATAAAAAATATTAGGCAAGGGGGAACTGTAGTTGCCAATGCACACCGTATGATTTTTTTTATGACATTTGATTCTTAGCTGAAGTTCTGTCCTATATATTGTTACACTTTAATAGGACTTTTTTCCTTTAAGGTGACTTTTCAAATTGAAACAAATTTAAACTCTAATGGAAGATACTTGCATGTGGATTGTGTCATAAAGTCACAAATTCATGTTTCATTTCTCTTAAGAAATTTATTCAAGAATTTATTGGGTGTTTGCTTATAAATAAAATCAATGGGTCTTATCGTGCTGAGTGCAAAACCTTTCCAAAATTATTATACCAATTTAAATTCCAATCAGTGACAACTCCTATTTCACCATATATCCATCAACATTTAAACTTTTCAGTCTTTACCATTTTAGCCATTTTGATGAGTAGTTTGAGTAGTATGCTGTGCCTCACTGTGACTGAAATTTACAATTTCCTGTTGATTTAAGAGGTTGAACACCCTGAATACTCTTATTGTCCTTTTGAATAACTTTATATGTAAAGTGAGTATTCATATTTTTTGCTCATTTTTAATTTGATTATCAAAAATTTTAATTGATTTTGGGGAATTATTTAAGCATATTGAAACAAGGTTTCTGTTGATTATATGTATTATGTACAAGTTTCACTATTTTGTGTCTTGATTTTGATTAACATTTTTTTAATTTTAGTGAACTGACAGATCTTTTAAACTTAGAGATTTGTGTGCTTTTATTTAAGAAATATGCCTACTTCTGAAATCTTAAAGATATTATCTCACAACCTACCGACTGATTTTGTGTATGGTATGTGGAAAGGTAAAGCTTTTATATCATATAAACATTCAGTTGACCCAGAAATATACTTTTAATTCAACCAATATTTCTACACTTTTCTTAGTACTACCTTTATCTTAAATGAAGTATCAATCAACCTTTCTTTTCCATTCTATTAGCATATTTGTACCAATAATACAATAACAATTTTTTTCAGCATTGTAAAAATATTTGTATTTGTAACTATGTCATCCAAATTATTCTATAAGATTGCTTCTGCATTTAGATATACATTTTAGAATCAACTGATCATTTTTTTACAAAACAGCCTGTAGGAATTTGATTGGAATATGTTGTGTAATAGATCAATTTTGGCAGAATTCTTATCTGTATGATATTCATACTGTCAATTCTTTTAAATCTTCAGATAGTCATATTTTTAAAATTTGTCTCAATAACTACTCTGATGGCTCAATAATTAATAATTTGCTTAAAAACATGCATAATATCCTCTTATTATTTATGTAATACCAATAGGATTTGCACTATTTAAATGCCCCTTATAATTCAGTATATTACTTATGCCTGTGTCTTGCTAGGAGTTTATAAACTGTATTAACTTTGCTTAATTAAGTTTGTGATAAATAACAATCTATGTTATTTTAGCACTTTGATATTATTGTCACTTTAAGGTACAGAATATCACATTTAATGTGTCTCTCATATACTCCGCAAGCTATCATAAAGTTATTAAAATATTGCATATCCTTATTTATTTGTTCCTACTTGAATTATCAGGTGTAGAAAGGTTTTAAAATATCTAAACTTATCAACCCCTGGTGGAGTAGTGATTAGGTTAATCATCTCCAAAGGAGGGCAGCCCACATATCCCTCTGAAGAATTTCAAATTTCATTGGTTAGGATTAGAATAGTTTGAAACTTGAATTCCATTCTTTGGTTTAGATAGTACATTTTCTGTTGATTTTGAGTTCGTGAACATGCATATTTTCCTGAAACCTTCTCTGATACACAGTGGAAATTGAAACTGGGATGAAATTTTTAGTGCTTTCAGATGGCAATAATTTAGCTGGAGATTTTGTTACAAAACAAATGGCAATTTCAGTAGATATTCAAGTGTTTAATAAACATTTTCGTACTACAAAAATCTAAAGGATATCTCAAATGTAGAATTGTTTCATTATTCATTCATTTGTTGCACTCAAATGGAGTTGCACTCAAAAAGGAGATATTGAGGGATTTAGAATTTAGAAAAATCTTTTTTGGAATGAACAATCTATAGGACTTGCCACTGATTTTGATAAGTGATTTATAGATCTGATTATATCAGATAATCACAATAAACATCTCTAATTAAGCTTGACATTGAGTATCTAGAATATATCAAGTAATTTATATGTATCATTGCATTTTCTTAAACAATAAAGAATATTTTTTATCTTACAGTCAAGAAACTAAGCCAAAATGGAGCAGTCTGAATGCAAACCCAGATTTCTCTCAACCTATATTAACTGACTTTTTAAAAATATTTTTCCACATACTCCTATAATGGATATTAGAGTCTAAGCCATACATTCAAATTCTGATGTTTAAAATTATCTTAAAACATGAATTACCTAAAATATTTCTCCAGTTTTAATGTGTAAAATTGTTATTTCTTATTAACTTATTGTCATGCCATTTCCTGAATACGATGATTTTTTTTCAGCTATAACATATTCAGTTTTTACTAGAATATTTCTACAAGCAAGGCTATGTTTTAAATTTTCAATCAGTGTGATCATTGTGATGTAGTTAACCAAAAACATTAGACCTAGTCATTGAGGGCTCAACACTGATGACAGTGCAAATTGTATCATAAAACTGCATTTGGGGCAATGGAACATAGGATATGATGCATACACACATGGAATGCTTTCAACCAAACTTCTTTAAAAAATTTTCAAGAAGTAGTCACAGATAGAACATCCTAACAATTTCTTTATAAAATTCTATTGACATTAAGTTAGCCACTGAAAATGTCCTCTGTAGTAAGAATACTAAATCTCACCACAGATTTCTCATTCACATAGGTTTACAAAGAATTAGAAGGATATATAATTAAGATAAAACACTCAAATAAAGAAAAGAACATTCTAAGTCACTTAATTCATATGCATTATACAATGCATTGGACTATTTACTATTTATTAATAGATTAAATATATATTTATTTTATGAACTATATTATGTATTTTATTCACATATAATTTAATAAAATCCACTTATAGAAACTAAATTGCTAATATTTAATTAAAAATGGAATATATTCATGCATTGCAAAAGTAGATTACACAAATCAGAATTTATACTTCCCTTTTTAAAGGTGATATCCAGTATTTACCTTCTTAGTTGCTTAATAGCTTCAAATTACAATTACTATATGATGTTTCATAGAATTAGCAATATAAATCTCTTGACTGTTGAAATGTTAACTCATTACAGTTCTTTTACTAATTTAGCTTCTTGTTTAATGTTCTTATTTATTTTTAAAGTTTTTCTAAGTACCAGTCTAGGTTCGCAAATTATCTGTACCTATTTGCTGAACAAACACCTATCCTGATTAGTGACAAAGAATAATCAAGATGTCTAAGTCAACTTTGGATGGCCAAACTAATTTTATGAAGGGGAAACAGAATGTAGCAAATAATTCACTTTAGTGAAATTAGGAAGACTTTTAAGACAGAAAGAGGGTTAAGATTCACTCCCAAAACAAACTGAGCCTTTATCTGGAAACTCTAGGTAGCATAGCTTACAAAAGTAAACATAAAAAGAAAAAAATCCAAAATACGATCAAAACAAAACTAAATAAAGACACTGTGTCCAACTAAAGTAACCAAAACTTGCTAGCAAATTACCCTTTCCAATAATAAGCATACAAAATTTTGGTGAAAGAATTTGAGAGGCCATAAGATTAAAGTTTTTGCAAACAGAGTCCATCTATCACACAAGACTTACTGACAAACAACTGAAAGCACTTACACTGGAACTAGAGGCTTTAATCTCAGTTAGGAAACAAGTGTATTTTCCATATCTGGCAAAGCAAAACAACAAAGAATTAAAAACTGGAAATAGTGTAAGTCTCTAAGGCATAACTTCCGTTGGGTTTCCCAGACCAGGGGCTAGGCATACCCAATGACTAGCTTCTTATGTCTTAGACCCTTGCTTTCTTTCAGATAGCACATGTCCTACATGCCTGCTAATAATTGCCATTAGTTTGGACTGCTGTCTACAGGAAACCAAAAACTCTGCTACAACAAGACTGAGAATAAAGATATTTTTCTCTTGTACTTTTGATAGACAGAGAAAAAATAAAACACTTGCAAAAATTTAACAGTTAACTTCAAGCTTGAAGTTATTTGCTTTTCTGTCCTTAATTTAATAATTGACTTCAGTTTACAATAGTTCATTGAGTGTGTAACTTGCATTTGTTAGTTTTTGTGATTAGAATTCAGCAGTAAATGAGATGAATTTCTGTTCTCATGCTTCTTACATTCTGTTGAACCTGTCTTTTGTTTTTAAATCTTTTCTTAAAATTTATTGAGATACATTACATATGCCACAAGTCAACCATATAAAGTGAACAGTTCAACAGTTTTTAGTATATTACAGATGTGTTCAACCACCAGCACAGTCTAATTAGAAAATATTTTCATTACCGCCCCCAAAAAACCTCACACTCATGGGCAGACACTCCTCTTCCCTCGCTCTCCCTTGCTCAAGGTAATGAATAATAAACTTATATGTTTATAGAGATTTCCATTTCATACAAATTAAACTGTACGAAATATGGTCTTTTCTGACTAGTTTCTTTAGATTAATGTAAGGTTTTCAAGACTCAGATGTATGCAGAATGATCAGTACTTTGTCTCCTTAAGCTATCTAATTTTAAAGTTACTAATTTAAAACAAGAATTGTCTTAGTTTATGCTCCTTTTAAATATTTCCATATCTATGGAAAATTTCAGTTCCATTTGCCAAAGCTTTGAAATGGATTATTTGAAAATATTTGAAGAATACCCAATCAACTTATAGGTGAATAGAGAGAAAAGGACAAAAAGAAGGGCTTGCTAAAGATCCCCTGGTGAGAGTGGACTGGAACCTATCTCCTTCACACTCCTGACTTGATTCTTTAGCACACAGCTTACTTGATATGGATTTTGATAGTTTATTTCTAAATTATCTGCAAATTTATTCGATCTCTTTTAATTAGAATGATTTTAATTATGTTCAGTTTATAGATTATATTTTCCTATAAAATTAGATACGCATTTGTTCCTGTTCTGCAATATTCTGTAATGCTATTTTGCTGTTATATGAATCAAGCAAATAAGATTTTCCTCAATTCCATAATGCCCTATTTTTATTAGTCTTAAAAATAGTATAAAACATTAAACATCCATAAAATCGTAAACCCTATATTATTCACTAGAAGCTTTTCTTGCTCTCCATTTAATGGGGTACCCATTGTGTACATTTATAAAGGAAACATGCAATAAAATATTATTTTTGCTGGCTGTATTTATTTCTCTACCTACTTTTCTAAACTGCATGAAATCATTCAGACATTTTTACTTCATATAATATATACATATGGACACCTTCACCTATATAATGCTAAAATACGTCATTTCAATAAAATTAAAAATAAATAAAAGGCATTATGCCATTTTGAAAAAAAATATTGGCTATATTTGAGATTACAATGTTGTAAAACAAGATTAAATATTTTCTAATCTTTTCTGATCCACAGTGAAGCTCATTAGTTCCGGATTAAATGAATACAACAGAGTACGGGTAATTCAACCAGTACCCACCAGTCTTTATAAATATACTCAATCCCCACTTCCTGACATTCCAAAATAAAAATATTGAACAACTATATATCAATTTTGTCATGTTTCTAAACAAATACTTTCAGATTTTTTTAAGACTTTATATACTATTACTTGGTCCTCATATTTATTTTTATATTGTATTTCCTGTTTGGCCTCTGGAGTTGCAATGATTTACTCTCACTTGACTTCTTTCGCTAAAAGCCTTTTCTCTTTCCCCAGCTAAAAACAATCATTAGGAGTCTTAGTGTATTGTGCATAATGTTTAGCTTTTCTTGCCTCTGATTACTATAATATAGTGCAGGTATCATGCTCAAAGTTTGTATTTAAAAATTATACCCACCTTTACAGAGTAGGTGTCTGCCTCCAACTTATTTATGTGCTATTCATTTAACTAAATTCCTATTTCACTGCCAATGACAAAACAAGAATTATTTGAATTCCATGTAAAATCTCATTCTGTTTGATATTAAAATAGGCAAGAATATCTTACCTATACAAGAAATCAACTGTAGTTATTAAAGTTGGCTATTTTTCTACATCAATATACTCTTAAATTTCAACCTATCTTATGATTTTTTTCTTTCATCAGTGTATAAGAT
Source organism: Solenodon paradoxus (assembly GCA_004363575.1). NCBI lineage: Eukaryota > Metazoa > Chordata > Mammalia > Eulipotyphla > Solenodontidae > Solenodon > Solenodon paradoxus. Next base: position 101,606 of record RJWH01000142.1, read on the forward strand.
ATATATAGAGAGAGAGAGAAAGAAAGAGAGAGAATGAGAAAATCTAATGATTGCAAAATGCAAACAACAAAATATTATGCCATAATGGACTTCAGAAAAATGCCCAGTGAGTACTGAATAAGCATTCTATTTATTTTTTAAAGGAAAGGTGCAGGAAAGAATGAAGGTAAGTAGTCAGTCAGGAAAAGAGAGGAGAAGAACCATTTTATCTGTTTTATTTAGCTGCTCATGTTGGTTGTTCCCATCAGCCCTAGGATGCAATGCCGGGTCCTTTGGTTGTACGTGAACTATACCCAACCACCACTCCACCAGGGTTCACCCTGAATACGTATTTTAAAAGAGTTATCTGTCTCATAATTGCAGAAAGATTCCCTATTTCCTCGATCTGACTCAATTTTTTTCTCAACATATCTTATCAGAGGGTTAAGTTCTTATATAAGTTTCAGCTTAAGACAAAATAGAAAAGGTACCAAGGTGCCTAGATCAACTGAACTGCTTGACACTGAAAGCTTAGAAGGACTCTGATTTCATAGAAAATATTTATTCTATGACAAATACCATTTTAACTGAGTTCAGCAAAAACAGCTCATAACAATAAAATTGCTTTTGCTTGGGAAGCTGGCGATGGATCAAGCAGTGTTTGCTTGCTATCTAAAGCTGTCTTCTGCTTTTCTGGAGTGCCCCTGTCATGTCTCCAGACATGCAGAATGAGTACTTGGATCCTACTTCTGTTCTCACTTTAGCAGCCGTTTAAGTGTTCTTTCTCTTATAGTTCCCAAACCTGAATCCTTCCCAAGCCTCTTTAGAAGTTCCTGCAAAGGTTCTTTTCATGTAAAAAGTTAGACATAAAATATTGTCCGTAGCAACTACCATACTTTGCCCTGTATATTAAACCAGTCATAGATAATATAAAAACAAAAGTGTAACTGTGCTCTAATAAAACTACTTACAGATACTGAAGTCAGAATTTTGTACAGTTTATAAAATAAAATATTATTTTACTTTTGATATTTTATTTCAGATATTTAAGGTGGTGAAGACCATTTACAATAGACTGCAAGCCATATATAAGTGGTGGTCTTGGACCACAGGTCATAATTTGCCAACCCTATTGGGTGGGCTATTCATAGTGACTAATCCTTCCAAAGAGCATAGGATGGAAAGAGCATATAGGAAATGTTTAGTGTGGCACAGCAGTTAAAGTCCAGGAATGTAAAGCCCAAGGACCCAGGTTTAAGACACTGGGCTGAGGAATGAAAAAATAATTAGGCTCATCCTTGTGACTCAGGAAGCTAAGCTAAGCTAAGGTGCAGGCTATGTAAAGCCTATGAATGTGGGTTCATGACCCAAGGCCAAGGATATAAGGATAAGAAGATAGAAAGAGGTTTACAGTGAAGAAACATAGCAGACACTATTTCAGCCAGATGACAAGTTTATGTGAGTAGCAATGTCAAAATAGCAGTATGTATGCTGGATATGTTATTATGAGAATGGCACTTATTCTACTCAAAAGTCTATAGTTCCAGTCTCACAAGATAAATATCAGATCAATCCTAATTGAGGGACATTTTATAAAATAGCTGACTCCTTGCAATAGTCATAAAACATGGGGAAATTCTGAGAAATTGTTGTAACCAAGAAGAGTCTAAGACATAAGAACTAAATATAAGGTAGTATAAAATATACTGATGAGATATATGAGATCCTGCAACAGAAAGAGGACATTTGGTAAAATCAGAGAAAGTATCAATAAATATGGACTTTAGTTAATAATAATGTATTGATATTGATTCATAAGTAGTGACATGGACCACATAAAAATAAGATGTTATTTATAGGTGAAAATGGGAATGGAGTCTATTGTAACTCTCCGTATTATCTTTGCCAAGTTCACAATACATGAATGCATTAGAAAATTTATTTATTTTAATTAAATTTGGAATTTTATCTTATAATTATACTGTTCAAACTTTTTTTCATCCAAGAGGATACCTATTTCAGAATACATTTTTAAAAATATTTGGATCATTACAGGAATAAATCACACTGAAGCTGCTAATTGACACAATATTATGTTATATACTGAAGGAATTTAAAGTTAAAATATTTTTAAATTAGCAGTAATAAGAATTTCATAAATTTTTGTTTTCAACAATGCTTTGTCCTTAATATAATCTAAATGCTTAAAGTATTGAAATATTTATCATGATATTGCAGCATATTAATAACATTCTATGACTATAGAAATTTTTCATTGATTTTTAACTTAACTATTTTTTGTGTTCTATAAGGAATATAACTTGCTGAGATGCAAATTAAGATATGTTTTACCTTTTATCCAATTCACTTTTCACCACACCCTAAGAAAACCTTAGTTTAACACATCTGGCAAGCAAGAAAGATGGAACCAGTAACTATAATGCAGTCCCACTAATACAAGTTATGGAAGACTCTTCATCTGTAGTGCTCACTAAACTAGCCTTAGAATTAGAACAGTGACAAGAAATTAAAGGATGGCTATTCAATATTTAATACAAAAATGAATGAGAATAAATAGCTTGTACAAAATAACATGATTGTTCATATAGAATCAAAATAAAATCCAAAATTATTAAGATGAAATTATTATATGTTCAGCTCATGGCCAGTGGTGAACCCTAGGCTACCTTGGAGGCGGGCACTAAAGGAAAAATAATTACATGCCTGAGTCCACAGTCACCCAGTGTAGTGTCATGGACATAGTGATATCAAATCGTCAAACCATCAATGAACTCATTAATGTGCCACAAATAAAGGGTAATTTAGACAAATTAGGAAAAGGCGTCTAGATTTTCTTAAATTTTAACCCTGAACAAATTACTCTCCTTGCTCTTTTATTATAGGAAATAAAAGCTATTATATAGTCTATAATATATTCTATATGTTATGAATATATTCTATAATATATTCAAATATTTATGAAAACTCTGAATTTTATATTTCAAAATCCTATTTTTCAGAAGTTCAACAAATCTATTCACTACATAATTTCTTATTTACCAGATTGCAAAGTGTTTATACTGACTGTAGCACAAGAAAATGAATAATTAAAGCACCACAAACCTTTAAGGAAAACATAAAATTTAAAGCCCAAATGAAGATATATTTCAAAACACTACATAATCACAAAAGAATGCAAAAAGGAGTACATTTCTCTAATATACATTAAACAATAAAAAAAAATCAATTACTGTCTGGAAATTCCATTTTATTATGTCTCCTTTACTTCATGGACTTTTCAACATCCTTTAATCTTCCATTTTTATCCTGTTCTTGTTACATTCTTTAATCTATATATTTTTGTACATTTTCCCTGGTCTCCATTTCAAACTCTTTAAATCAATTTGTATTTTATATTATATTTTTTTCTTAACACTTAGCAGGTTCTATTACTGCTGACAAATGGCAATTTTCATGTCTACAAAACATTACTTTCTTCTCTTTTGAGGTATCAGTGCAACATCTAACAGAGTATTGTGTAGTCAAGCAAGCATTGCCTATTTGTTGACTAGCTCAATGAACCTTGGCTACTACTGTTTTGTAAATTCACATTCCTTATTCAGAAGAGTAATTGAGAAAGTGAGGAAAAACGAAATCTACTTACTAAATTTTTCTTTATTTTTTGAATTTAGTCTTTTTTTCTGTAAGAGTCTAATTATATTGAATTGTATCATATCATATCATACTTTATTTTAGGAAGCATTCTCTTTGAGTGTATGAACTCTTTCCAACTTCAAATCTCTCTCCTTCACTGCCCTCTGGACACATTACAAATGAACATGAACATTTTCTGAACTGTAATCTAGAGCCAAGGTGGCGTGGGTTCTTCTGACCACTACATTGTTATAAACGAAACTCACACCGTAATTTTCCCTCAGATGACATCACAGATTTTCTATCCAAAGCATGAATATCTTTGGATGAGGGAGGAAGCCAGAAGTTAAAATTAATGTAAGAAAATTATACATTTTAAGGTTTGCATTCAGCATATTCTGAGCCAACATCTGCCCCTTAGATGTAGTCACACGATATCTATGGATCTTTAGTGATTGGGTTTCCAAGCATAAAATACTTTGAAACAATTGACTTACAATGAAAACCCTTTGAAATTCTATGGAAATGAAAATTTTTTATTTCATATGTGAAGAGTCAATTATAATTTTACTTTAAAAATAGAATGAAAATACATTTATTGTACCATTTAGGTAATTTACACTAGTCTTGCAAACAACTTTCTCCAGCGTCAACATGAAAATCTCTATACCTAAGGCTACTCAGAAGTGTTGGCTTTGGACACTCTTTTAGTAGATGTGTCCTTCTATAACACTTATTTCTTACCCCAGGGAAAAAAAATATGAGGGGAAACAAAGAAACACAAGACAATAAGGCCTCTCCAGACTCTCTTTCCATGTTACTTAAAATCTGTCCCTCAAAGTAACAGCATTACTATTTCATTTTCATTAGGATTTCTCACTTCAATATATTTATGATTCAATTTTAATTCAGGAGGTCTGGGATGGATTAAAATTCTGCATTTCTAATAAGGTCTAAGTGATACTAATATTACTGACTTGTCTATATTCTGAGAAGCAAAGGCTCTAGGAAGTCAAAGGTAATTACCACGCATTTTCGACTTTAACATCTTTCCTATGATGATGTTCATTTATGATGGTCCAAACTTCAGTATGTATACTTGTGAAGTAATCTAGAAATAGCAAATATTTATTGACTATATATTTGTGAGATATATTTCATAAGTGAAATTTAGGAAAGAGTTCAATAACTGATAAAGCTTTCTAAAGCATACAAATGACCATGAAAAAAATCACAAAGATTTCCTTTGACTACTGAAAATAGAAATGCATATACTCACTGAAAAATGACACAGATTATGTTGAGGTCAGGATTTCACTCAACTTTTTACTTGATGCTCACATCCTGCAGCTGATTTCTTAAAAATTTATGATTTTTTGGCAAGCTTGGATTAAAGCACTCACTTTTAATTATGTATGAACAGTCTATTTTTTAAAAATAAAGAGAAGAATAAAATCAGGATGCTTTATAGTTATGTCAAAATTCGAATTCTTCGTCTTAATATATTGATTGTAATTTTTTGACAATCTCCTATTCTAAATGAAATACTTGTTTTTGCTAACAAATTTTGTGCCTGGTAGACATGGCATATCCTGTTTGGATAGCATTTTGTAAAATGGGACATTGCTCTGTGACTAAAATATTTGGAAGAAGTGCATATTCAAGAAATTTTAGGGCTTTTAGAGTTACTTAATAATCCTTGAAAACTGTCTGGTACTATTCCTTTATTTTAAAAGGGAAAAATCAAAGGTGATTGACCCAAAATCTCAATCAGGTAGTTAGAGGCGAGGCTAGGCTAGAGTTCAAAACTCTTGATCCCTAAGAATGTTTTTTTCCAGAAAAGCCAGAATTTTCTATTTGTTTATCAGAGTTCACTTTTTTAAAAGTCAAAAAAATAATGAGGATGCTGATAATGGGTATAGCATAAAAAAGTGTCTACTTGAGAATTAATGATTTTTTAAACTTTGTTTCTGTTGAAACAAGATTCAGGTATTTACTAAAATATAGATGGACTATAAAAATAAATAATTGTGATGGTAAGTTATAAAACAAGAAGTTTTGTATAATGTCACAAGTAAACTAATTTTCACATTAACACAGCTCTGGGCCTTCATCTGCTTCTCATAAAAAGAAATGCAGCATTGCCATGACTTCCCAAACTATCCTTCCTCAGGACTCCAGGTTTAAGTACCCTGGCTTGTTGACTTCTTCCATCTTCCTATGGACTTTGCTAACATGGCCAGAGAATGAGAGTTCAGGTACACTTTGTTAAGTCAAATTTGGCAATGGTTGGTCTTCTTAAGTCTTTGTGGTTAAAATTTCTCTGGTACCACATTGTCCTCCTGACTAAAATTCAGAGCAGCTCAGATATCTTGTGCAAAGTCTTAAATAAAACAAATTGTCACAGAGCTATCTAGCTCTTCCTTAGGAAAAAAAGGAAGAAACTTAGAAGTCAGTTTAGCTCTGAGTTAAGATCTTTTTTAATACAGCTGCTGGTTCTCCAAGAATCTTCTTTCAGTGTTCATTCTATTAAGGAAGTTCCACAGTGAAAATAATTGTCTTGAGTAAACATTTTTTAGATCTTTTATTAAGAGCAAGTTAATGTATACAGCAAAATTAAGGTTAAGGGGAAGGTACAAATTTCCTGTACATCCCTGCCCTCATGCACATGCACAGTGACTCCCACTATGAATATTACAAAAGCAGCATATTGTTTCATTTGCTGAAACTTTATTGATTCATCATCATTACTCCAAGTCTATAATTTACTTAAAGATTCACTCTTGGTGTTACACATTCTAAGGGTATGAATATATGTATAATATACTATTATCATTATTATTATCTATAAAATATCGTACACCCATCATGATAGTATCATTCAAGCCTTTTCATTGATTTAAAGATCATTTGTGCTCCACCCATTTAGTTCTTCCACCTCAAACCTCCGGCAACCAGGGCTCTTTTTACTTTCTTCAAAGTTTTTGCCTTCCCCGGAAAGTCATAGAGTTGAAGTCAGACATTATTTAGACTTTCAGATTGGCACTTTGTCTTTTCATGATTGGTAGCTTATTTCTTCTTAGTGCTGAAAAGCTTTCATTGTCTGGATTCACTCTAGTTTATTTATTCATTCACTTACTGAAGGATATTTTGCTTGCTTCTACATTTTGTCAGTTATGAGTAAAAATGCCACATACACTCATGAGTACATATTTGTGAGAACATCTTTTGAACAACGTTGAACAAATATCAAGGATACAATTTCTGGTAATATGACTAGAATATGTTTAATTTTGTAAGAAAACACCATTCTGTTTTCTATACCATTCTTCATTTTCCCGGCAATGAATGAAAGTTCTTATTGTTCTACATCCTCACTGTCATATCTGTTGTCAGTATATTGGATTTTGGTCATTCTAATTGGTGTTTAGTGACACCTCATTGTTATTTTAATTTGCATTTCCCTGGTTATATATGATGTGGAGAATCTTTTCATAGGCTTCTTTTCCATGTGTTTATCTTCGGTAAGACATTTGTTAAGGCATTGGCCCATTTTTAAAGTTTTTTCCTTATTTTTGTTTTTTAAGAGTTCTTTGTATTGTTTGAATAAAAGTCCTTATTAGCTATCTCTTTTGCAAGTATTTTCTCCCAGTATGTGGTTTTCTTTTCTCATTCTTTTGACATTGTGTTTGACAGAGCAGAAGATTTTAATTTTAATGAAGTCCATCTTATTAACTATTTGTCTCATTAATTGCACCTTTAATATTCTACCACAAAAGCCATTGCAATATCCAAGATTATTCAGGTTTTTGCCTAGGTTATCAAGCAGGAATTTTATATTTTACATTTTGTTCTATGATCTATTTTGAGTTACCTTTTATGAAGGAGATAAGGTCTGAGTTTAGATTCTTTGCTTTTTTCATGTGGATGTTCAGTTGTTTCAGTACCATTTGTTTAGAAGACTGTGCTCCGCTGTGAGCTTTGCCTCCTTATTAAAAGACTGGTTGACTATGAAAGATAAAAATAGGCCTTCAATTTGACTTTATTCCATTTTTTAAGCACATAGGCAATCATAGTAGATTTCAGATTGCCTTCAGTGACCGGTATTTAGTGCAATATAAATGTAACCTGGTTTCTCAATTTTGAATGCTGAGTTGAATAGTGCCCCTTTCCCAAATAATGTTCACTTGAAATCAAGAATTTTACCTTCTCTGGAAATCAGGTCTTTGTAGATGTCATCAGGTTAAGATGAAATCATACTGGACTAGGAAGAGTTCTAATCTAATGACTGGTACCTTTAGAAGAGGGAAATTTGGATACTGAAATACACAGGTTGGAGAATGCCAGGTGATGTTGGAAACAGAAATTGAAATGATAAGTCTACAGTCAAAGAATGTTAAGAAATGCTACCAAATATGAGAAGAAATGAGAGGCGAATGGAACAGATTCTTCATTGAGGTTTCCAAAGGAAACATGGACTTGTTAACATGGACTGCTCCTATCCAAAACTGAGAGAATAAATTTCATTTTGTCTCAAGCGCTCTAATTTGTGGTGCTTTGCTATAACACCTCAATGAAATTAACACTAATGTTAGTTTCAAGTAGTTTTAATTCTTACCTTTGGGTCCTACCCTCCCACCCACAAACTTTAGGGATTAAGCTAATTGGAATATCTATTGCTTGGCAAAAAAACATGCTTCAAGAAAATTTGATACACAAATTATAAAAATCTACTTACAGCTCCTTTTGCCAGAATAGAACCGTGGCCTTAATTTCAATAGATACTTCATTAGTACAAGAACATATGGATCCAGAAACACTGCTCCACTGCATATGTGTTTCAGTCAGAGTCCATTCAGGACATAAAATTATCATTTGGAGTTTTAAAAATAGAGGGGATTCAATGCAGGGGATTTGCTGTATAGCTAACAAAAGAGAATGAGAAGTCAACCAGGGGAGACTGAGGGAACCCAGAAATTAGGAGGTTGCTTTCACCCTTATTCTAGGGGGATAAGGGAGAATCAGAGCTATTGCTTTGTTTGCAATCTCTCAAAACTGGAAACAATACAAATGTCTAACTATAGGTGAATAAAATACATCTTAATATAACCATATAACGAAATACTACTCAGAGATTAAAATGAGTGAACTATGGATACATGCAACTATTTTGTTAAATCTTACCATAATTATGCTGAGTGAATAAAAAGCAGAAATGAAAGAATAGAGTGTATGGTTCAAGTAAAATTCTAGACAATCCAAACTAATCTGTCATGATAGAAAGCAGCTCAGCTGTAGCCTGGGTATATATGGGGGAGGGTGGAGAGTTTTAGGAGGCAATACAAAGGGACATGAAGAAATGTTTGTGGGTGATCGTAAAAAAAGTTCATTCTCTTGATTTGTGGTGATGATTTCATGGCTACATATCTATAGTTCAAAGGTCATTAAATTATAAATGTAAAATGTGAAAGTTATTGTATATCAAACACCTATTATGTTAAAAAGAATTAATTCGCTGAGGTGAATGCTAAGAGAAGGCGAAATCCTGAGATATCTGAGGGATCTGCAGGGAAGGCACCTAAGTTGAAAAGAAATGTAGAAAGTATATGAAACCTGCATTCTATTTTAACGAGCTTAGATTTTCTCTTGAAAGTTATGGGGAGCTTTTGAAAGCTTTTAGTATGCTATCCTCTATCTGTGCTACTTCTTTAAAGCAATTTTGAATAGAGAAAATAAGTAGCATCTTTTATTAATAATCAGTAACAGACATTTAGAGGAAATAAAATTATTTAAATTATTTCAGCAATTATAATTCAATTTTGTTTATTCTTACCAAAGTTCTTTGAAGCCATGGTATTGTTTTCCACAGATTTCACTGTAGTCATCCTTTCAATAATATAAACATTGGCTAATATCACACTACAATGAATAGTGTTTTTAATTAGTAATTTTCTTTTGCTTGGTTTTTAGATTAAAGGCATTGTTTTCTTTATTTTAAATCTTAAATGACTTAAAATTGCAAATCTCATTCCTCTTATCTTCAAAAAGAAGAAAAAAACCTAACACTAGAATAATACAGAAAAATAATGGTTCTTTTAAAACTACTTCATTCAAATACCTGCTAAAAATCTTTTTTGCTAGTTTAACCCTATAATATTTAATATTAGTATCAGTCACATATCCTTCTTCATCTTCAAATATATAGAAATAAATGCAAATACATCAAGATTTGGTATCATTCCCATTTGTGAAAATTGCAACTGCTTTTCTCATTTACTATGAACAACACGACCATTAGTCTGGGATGAACATTTCTACTCATATAATTTAAAAAATATAAAATATGCACCTTCTGTTTTTCATAAGAATTATATATCAAGTATAATTCAATTAAATGACTGAAGTTGAAACCTCTCCTCAGATTTTGTGCTGTACAAGTCAACTTCAAATAGGAAAGTCCAAAGTAAAGCACTATATTGGGTATTATGAAAACAATGTCCTTCCAACTTGCAAATATTTTATTAAAAATAATTACATAAATTTGATGAAATTATTGGTTGGTTGGATCTCTCTTGGGATTTTTTTAAACCACACCTATCAAAATTCAAAGAGCAAATTTACTTTAATATACATTATTACATATTGTTGTAAACTATAGGACCTGATTTCTTTCTGTATTAGTTTGAGTTCACTGTCAGAGACATAGAGAATTTCATGCAGATGTCATAATGGGGCATTTTATTAGGATACACACACACATATATTCACAATGCTGAGAGATGAGGCAGAGCAAGACCATTACCGACAATGCAGTTTCTTCTTTGGTCTTCAGTCCTTTGGGAGTTCTGGAGCTGAGATGGGTCTTTAAAATGGCTCCATCTCCAATCAGTCATTGGTCATGGATTGTCTTAGTGACCTTTGGCAAAGTAGTTCCTTATAACTGAGAACATTTCTACTAAGGAACTGAGCTGTGTGGAGTCAGCAGTACTCCTTTTAGTGGATGGGAGATAGTCTTGAGTTGAGAGTCTAGGGGATGATGTATCATGGTAACCACAGTGAATACTATACTAACCAATTTCAGAATTATGCATCATAAATTAAATTCTACTTAGATCTTTAACCAATCAAGCAGGATTGTAATAAAAAAAAATACCTTTTATGGTTTGGTCACACACACACATATATACACAAATACATATGTGTATATAACTAACTATCTATGTGTGTGTGTGTATATATATGTAATGAGTAAGCATGTTATAATTATAATGAGTTATAATTAATCTATTAAAAATCCTTCTTAAAATAGCTAATTCAATTCAGTTCAGGTTTAGAGAATCATTTAGTAATGTTATAAACTAAACTGTCAGAGCTATGAGTAATACTAACAGAATGCCACCACTGAATTTAAAACAAAATGAAATTCACACAATCATAAGCTTTTTATTTTATGGGACATTTTTTTCTGTGAGATCCTTTTCTTCATGAATTTGAAAACAAGAGAAACAGTTTACAGTTTAGAAAAGGTTTGACCAACCACACTTCTTCCCTCACAAGAACTAGGAATCTGTTAGACTTTTATAGTTTCAAGACACATTGAAACTCAATGGGAGTTATGTTAGAAGAATATATGTTAAAATAAGTAAAACAAATATTTTAGCCATGAGCTGAAGCTTCACAGAAACCAGGAAATACTCAACAATTAGGACTCTGAGAAAAGTAAATGTCATATGGTAGCTATATAGAGTAAATATAGTATCATCAATCCCACCAAAAAGGAAAATGTTCTCATGATCCATTTGGTGACTCTTCCCCACCCAACCTGAATTCCCAAGATTAATTGAGTGACTCCCAACATTTTGACTTGAGTACTGTTTTAATGGGAGAGTATTGGTTTTTCTATGTTCCCCAACTGTCCCATCATTTTAATATAAATGTCAATTTTGTCCCATTTTTAACAAATGAGGGCCATCTTTAACACATGGCACAGGAGCAGTTGAGTTACCTTGGGTCCAGTCTGCTGAGAGGGGCCCAAAGCTGATGTCCCTTCTGCCAGCACTGAGTGCAGTGGTCTGTGACTGGTATAGCTGGTCTTGCTTCCCACGAGGAAACAGGAGTGGGAAGAGGATTGCTCATTCTACCCCATGTGCACCTGTTTCTTTGAAGGGAGCAGAACAGCACAGCCTAGAGGAACCACAGGTTAAGTACTATGCCATGATTTCTGGCACTATGGGGTTTATCTCTAGCACTGTGTGGGGTTTTGCACTGGGATGGTTAAAGTAGCATGTGTTTTAAGCAGAACTTACAGGGACACAAAATTATATTTCTGTCTGAGTTGCCAAAATTTCTTGCACCTGCCCTGGACATTTGTAAGAAATCTCACTGGACTGCACATCCTTACCATGCAATCAACAATTGGCATTGCATAGTTCTTATTGTTGCTACCTGGCTGCTCTCTTCCTGCTCAGATTGTTCCCCTAGTTGCCAGCGCATAACCCCATGCCGTTTTTGCTAACCCTATCTAATTTTCGCCATCCCAATTTCCCATTTTTTGCCTCAAGGGAATATGGTCAGCCAAATTTCTAATCATATATCCTCATGTAGCACCGTACAAATTAACCATTGTGTCATGCTACAATTTATGCTCAAACACCTAAGATCAGGCTTATGACAATATGATCATATCTGCCAAAAGAGCAATAGGAGGAGATGAGTAGAGGAATTTGGTATGGGAAATTCCAATTAGAAGGTGCTAGAGGTTAGCAGACAGTTTTATGTGGATAGAGGAATATTTAATTACATTTACACAATTAAAATGATATTTTTATAGATAATATGTTACTTAAATATATGGATCTGGTAAAATACACACATATAAAACACACACACGTATGCATGCTAAAATACCTCTTAATGGGCTTTAGAATATATTCACAACCTTCAGCTGTTTTGATTTCATGATAAGAGATTTATAGGGAATGGTAGCAAATATTGAGGGAAATTAATCTGTGTATTATTGAATGGAAATTAATGAGAATAAAGCTATTAACAACAATGACGTATTCTCAGAAGAGAGCTAGATATATTAGTAAGATAATGAATTCTAGTTTGAACTTGAGGGAAAAGTAGTTTTAACAAAGAATTTTAACAAGGTTGAAAAACATGTAGATCAATGACAGATGGCACTTATTAGAGGAAAATAATAAAAGTTTAGTGTATAATTATGTACAGCACATGTTCATTATTGATCTTCTATAGGAAGTTTACAAAATCAATCTTTATGCAAATTTTTTTGGTGTGTGTGTTTACTCAGTGCAATTGATGTGGAACTTGAATTTATAGAGTGCCTTCATTTGATCTTCATGAAACCACTGAGAGGAAGACATGACAGAGGAAAGAAGCTATGTTTTTTTTGTGTGTTAGATTAATTTTTTCTTAATAGTAATAAAGTGTTCAATCAATGTTTGATAAATTAGTAAGTAAAGGATTTTGGAAGAAGGAGACAGGAGGTTAGTTGAAGGTAGAAATGAAAGAAAGTATTTGTTTTCAAAAGTGTGCTCTCTAACACATTTTCCTATTTGGGAGATGAATAATAACCTATAACTACCATCTACAATATATTTTAAAGTGTAACATTAGGGTAGAATTTAAGCTGTATTACTAGAAACAAGAGATATTTTAATCTGAATTTTTTATTAATATGATATATAAATTTATATAAATGACATATTTAAGTGGAAAATTCCTATAACTAGAAAATACTATGTAAGAACAAAATGACGCATACAGACACTAATGGTTGTTTTAAATGTGACAACATCCATTCCACTTTATGTAAGCCTACAACTCTGACAGAAGCTCTACAGCTAAAACTCTGATACCATTATGTCTGATAAATCTGATATCGTACCTTCAGGTACAAAAGAAGCATAGATTCAGAAATAACACTTTTCAAAAGTAAAAGAAACATTAAAAGTATCACATGTGATGATATTTCTAAAGGTAAAAGATGCATTCTCAATAAAAGTGATAGAATATTTTTTTCATTTTTCACTCTCATATTTATATTATTTAAAAAACACAAAGGATGGTGTATTATTTTTCCAGGGTTAAAAATTGTAACAAGCTTATGAAAACCCCATAGGTACTTTATGCCCCAATTCCAAAGCAATCTTTCTTAAAATATGGCCCATATGCCTTCTATTTTAGAATGATTGCAATCATTGCAATAATTTGCAATAACGAATATTATGGGCCCAGCTACAAATATTTTAGTTTAGATTCCTTGAGGGTGAAGTGCAGAGAATTATTTTAACAAATGATTCAGTTTATTTTTAAAGACTTCAATTTGATACTTATCATAGATATGACTGATTTAATTTTCCCGATATACAGATTTAGACAGCTGTTGTTCTAGGGCCAGTGACCTGAAGGAGAAAATCAATGAGACTAGGGATAATCATAATGTTACTTGAACAATGTATATTACCATTAAAATCATTACTAACTCTCCTGAACAATTATTTTAAGTATAAAATAATAATTCTCTGACATGCCCTGGTGGAGCAGCAGTTAGGTCAATTATCTCTGAAGGAGCAAGCCACCCCCAAGCCCAGATCCAGAGAGGAAACAACCAATGTGAACTAAATAAAAATTTAAAAAATTACAGATGCTTTCCTCCTCTTCTCTCTTTCTGCCTACCTGCCTACTCACCTTTATTCTTGCCTGCTACTCTCTTAAAAAAAAAAAATTGCTACCGATTGGTGATTTCTTAGCATTTAATATGCTATATTTGGAGAAACTTTTTTTCGAATAGCCAAATTCTTTCCCCATTTTGCAATTATCAAAATATATTTTTAACACATTAAAAAAATTGAAAAGTTCCTTTCCGAATTATTTATTACTTGTAAATCTATATCAGAAAAAGTAACATCAGTATTGTTTATTCTGAAAGCAAATAACATTTAAAATATAATAAAATAACTTTTAGAAATGGAAACAAGGAAACAGAATGGCAAAACTGGCTAGTTATTTGGATCTGAAGATGAAAGAAAATGAACAGTCAAAATTACAACTTTATTTCTTGCTTGGAAACTGTTCATGCTGATGTTATTTGCAGTGGTAGAGAACATAGAATTCATTTGAGTGTTTGGAGGAATGAGAAGTAAACGTTCAGTTTGCAACATTTTAAATTGAAGTGCCTGTGAGACCTTAAAGTATTTGAATATATATGTATGGGTTAGAACACTGATACAGGAATCACTATGACATCAGATAGTGATTGACATCATGCACATTGATTCAATCTTCTAGGAAGTATGTAGAAGAAATACATATAGGAAGCTAAAGATACAACTCTGAGATTCTCAAGATTCTCAAGAAACTCAAAAGAAATTTAAAAGAAACTGAGATAGCTACCAGAAAGATAGGAAATAAGTTTGATAAGGTTCAAAGCCAAATAAGTTTGAGAAAAAAATGGTTACGTTATTGAAAGCTATTATAAAGTGAGTAAAAATAAGGAAGTACAGGATAGTTGGTTTAGCAACAACTAAGTCATTATTTACTTTTATGAGAGTAATTTTACTCCCATAATAGAAAATGAATCCAATTGTCTTGGGTGGAAAGCAGAATGTGAAGAGTATAAATTACACTTAAAAAATGCATGAGTGTGAAGAAAACTGTAAGACATCAAAGTGTGTATATATGTGTATGTGTGTGTACTTGTGTGTGTGTTTTTTTTAATAAGTTTATTCAACTGTTTCAATGCCTAGGGAATGAACCTAAGCATAAAAGTAGAATTCAAAATAAAGGTGACCCCTGGTGGAGTAGTGGTTGGATGTAGTACACATAATTCCCAACGTACCAGGTTCATATCCCAGTGGCAGGGTGAACAACCAACGTGAACAACTGAATAAAATAAATAAAAAGATTCTTCCTACTCTCTTTTCTTGTCTGTCTGCCTCTGCTTGCTTTCATTCCAGCCTGAATCTTCCCTTTTTAAAAACTAAAATAAAATACAGAAATAATAAGAAATTGATGAATTGGAAAGGATTTGATTGACTGTTGTAATACAACATTGTAAATCTTAAGAAAAGCGAATTTTGTTAAAATATATATAATACAGCTAATTTTAGAGTGACAGTTTTGTACATTCAAACAGGGAAAACTCTACTGTCAGAAAATACGTATGGAATATGGGTATCTATCACAACAGCCCTGAAAAGATGGAGGATGGTAGGTACATGATAAATTTAGTAAGAAAAATAAAAATAAATCCATTCCCCCACGCAAAACAAAAAACCAAACAGAAAAGATTGTCCATTAATTTACAGGAAAAACATTTTAGGGGGATAGTAAGGACACCATAGGAGAACAGTAAAGATAGTATAATTTCTTTAAGTTTTAAGATACACTTTTCCCTACGTTTTTGTTACTGGCTGAAACTACAGATAATCCTAAAGTAAAATATGTAGTCTTAACCTCACTTCATTCCTTTCTCCTGATAAAACTTCCTTGGCTAACATCCCACAGAATTTTTTCATACTTTCCTTTAGGTTTGTTTATATTGTGGTTTTGCTAATAAACAGTGCATTCACTAACCTACACACAGCAACCAATTCAAACTAATTTGGATTTCTACTTGAAAGTACAAAATACTTGCATACAAATCTTTCACTATGAGGTGAGCAATGAAAGCACCCTGTCAAGTCAGTTATTTCTATAATTGTTATTGTAAATACGATTTAAAAAAAACTTCAATTGTATTTCTTGGAATTTTTATTTATCTTTTTAATTAGTATGGTTACTGAATGATTATGTCTACTATTAAGAGGAATTTATTTATAGTAAGATTAAAAACTGCAAACATTAGTGAAAAAAGAAATAATTTAAGAAGATGAAATTATCATGTGCATTTCAACAGTAGTCTGCAGCTAGATATGGAGGAAAATGAGGAAACATAAACTTAAATAAACTTCTCCAACTTGCTGCAGAACACTAAAATAAATAAAAATAATCCTTTTGGAGCTTGGGATCATATTTGCAAGAAGTAATCTCTTTTGAAATCAATGGGCACGATAACACTACCAGAATAGTGCCAAAGAGTTGAATTCCTTTAATTAATATCTTAATTTATAAGTTTTTTTTTTCTATTCCTTCCTTAACTTTTTTTATGAAATATGTAAATTTATTATTTATTTATTTATTTATTTTCTAAAGTCTTGGAACTACAAAAAAGGTATTTTGGTAATTTCTTCCATCCTCTTTAATAATAATCTATTTCAAGAATAAAAATTAAAATTCAAAGATGGTGTCTATGGGGAGCAGGCACTGAGACACTGCACAGGGGAAAAAAACAACAGTAGTTCAAAGTCAACACAGATTTTCCCACTTCAGCATCAGCCAGAACAACTTGGAGGACAGGAGAAGCTTAACAGCAGGTTCTACAGGTGGGTGAGAGCACAGGGATTTAATGAAGAACACAGTAGCAAAGGGGAACCACCACAAAAGGGGAGTCTCATGGTGCGGACATGATCTGCCTTCCCTACCAGAGCCTAGCTGGCTGTACAGACATTCTGAAGAGCGCAGAATAGTCATGGTGACCTCCAGCAACCATCCCGGGTTTGAGATAGTAGAATCCCACTGCTGAGTACCTCTCCTCCCAGTGCAGACTGCAGGGGCAGCTCCGCTGATCTATAGCAGCACGAACTCAGATAGAGCAGGGAGCCAAAAGCCTGAGCCAAACTGAGCAATGCTGCTGGCAAAAGTCTTGGCTAACAAAGGGGAACCCCGGACACCGCAGGCCAGAGGCAATAAAAGTTCACAGCCTTTGTCTTCAAGCGCCAGTGGTAAGAATGGCAGTGATCACCTGGCTGCCTCGCCCTTCTCCTGCAGAGGGAGCACAGGCAGTCTCCCTAACCTCTACTGGTGTGAACTCAGACAGAGCAGGGAGCTGCAAGCTTGAGTCATACTATGCAGGGGAGGGGCCGCGGTGAACACTGCCAGCAACTCTTGGCTAGAAAAAGTCCAGAAAGGGAAAATTGCAGACAGAAAGAAGAGGTGCTATGCACCCTCCACAACACTCCTCGGGGTTTGGACCCCCTGGGAATGGGGATCCAGTGGCTGAGACCCTGGAAGAACAACCTGTGGAAAGGATTTGATACTAATGGTTTGGTGAATATAAGGGACATAAGTGCAGACAGCCCCAGCTAGCAGAGTTCTATCAACGAAGCAAGCCTACCTTCTCCCCACCATCAGGAGGCAAAACTACATGCCCCACACTATTCCCGCTCTCACCCAGCAGCCATCATCACTCCCTGACACATCAAGACACACTACAGAAGCCTGTAAGGGTCAAAAATACAAAATAAAACAAAAATAGAGTGCCCTCTGATAGAAATCAAAACAAACAAACAAACTAGCAGATCAACAAGATCCCAAATCATGGGGGGAAAAAAACACAACACACCCTGAAACATCAGGAAATGGAATCATAGCAAAATGATATATCATCAGAAATTAACTTTGAAGATATGGAAGAATGGTTTTTTTATATCAGATAAAGAATTCAAGTATGCAATCCCAAAGAAATTCAGAGAATTAAAAGAAAATTCAGATAAAACAAAAAAGCTTAAACAAATAATTAAGCACCAAAAAGTGGAGATTGAAGCTCTACAGAAAAATCTAGCAGGAACACAGGATTTAAAGGAGAAACTCATGAAACTAAGAATAATATAGAAAGCTGTAGAACCATAATAACCCAAATGGAGGAAAGGATTAGTGCTATAGAGGATAGTAATGCAGAGGAGAGTCAAGAAAAAAGAGAAATGAAATGCAAAAAAAAAAAATGAAGAAACACTCAGAGAACTATCTGATACCATTGGTAAAGGCAACATTAGAATACTTGGTATCTCAGAAGGTGAAGAGAAAAGGAGAGGGACAGAGAACTTCTTCAAGGCAATAATGGCTGAAAACTTCCCAAATCTAGAACAAGTAACAAACATACAGGTCAATGAAGCAAACAGAACACCCAATTACATAAATTCAAAAAAAACCCAAAAAACTGTACCAAGACACCTAATTTTGAAACTATCAAAAATCCAAGACAAAGAAATAATTCTAAAGGTAGAGCCAGGGGGGGTGGAAAAAAAGCACATAATATATAAAAGCACTCCTATCAGAGTAACCTCGGACTTCTCAGCAGAAACTCTACAGGTTAGAGAGAATGGAATGATGTATTCAAAATACTTCAGGACAGAACATGTCAGCCAAGAACACTGTCATCCTGCAAAACTCTCTTTCAAGTTTGAGGGAGAAATTAAGGTTTTTCCCAACAAACAAAAGCTAAGAGAACTTGCAATCACAAGACCTCCACTACAGGAAATGTTAAAAGACGTCCTACTAGCTAAACCAAAGAGGAAAAACTTCAAAAAATCTAACAAAGTAGCAAAGAGATCAACATAACCAGAAAACAAAAATCAAAATGGCAGTAACAAGTTCTCAAATATCAATAATTACTGTAAATGTAAATGGATTGAACTCATCAATCAAAAGACAGAGTTGCTGAATGGATTAAGAAACACAACCCAACGCTATGTTGTCTACAAGAAACTCACCTTAGGTTGAGAGATAAACAACGGCTTAAAAGTGGATGGATGGAAAATGGTAGCCCAAACTAATGCCAAATCCAAACGATCAGGAACAGCTATAATCATATCAGATATGATACCAAGGAAAATTTAAAAACATAAAGATGAACATTATATAATGATAAAGTAATTCATAGAACAAAAAGACTTAACACTTATTAACATTTATGCACCCAATAAAAGAGCATCCAAATATATTAGGTAAATATTAACAGATCTAAATAAGGATATTGACAGCAACACAGTAATAGTAGGGGATTTCAGTATTCTTCTTTCAGTAAAAGACAGATCATCCAGACAGAGAATCAACAAGGAAGTAAGATCTATAAATGACAAAATAGAAGAGCTGGACCTAATATATAGAGAGTACTTCATTCAAAAATTATAGACAGCACATTCTTCTCAAGTGCTCACGGAACCTTCTCAAGGAGAGGCCATATGTTAGGACACAAAAACAGTCTCAGCAAATTTTCAAATATTGAAATCATATCTAGCATCTCTTAAGATCACAATGGCATCAAACTAGAGATGAACCAAAAGGAGAAAGAGAGGAAAACTGCAATAGAATGGAGATTAAACAACATTTTGTTGGGCAACCAATGGGTAAATGAGGAAATTTAAAAAATATCTGGAATCAAATGATAATGAAGAAACGATGTATCAGAATCTACAGGATGCAACAAAAGTAATAATAAGTAAATTTATAGTGATACAATCCTACCTCAAAAAACAGGAAGAATCACAAATAAAAAACCTAAACCATCACCTAAAGTTACTAGAAAAAGCAGAAAAACAGAAGTATAAATTCAACAGAAGAAAAGAAATACTAAAGACTAGGTCAGAAATCGATGAAACACAGACCAAAAAGACTATTAAAAAATCAATGAATCCAAAAGTTGTGTTTTTTTGTAAGAATAAACAAAATAGACAGGGCATTAGCCAGACTCAAAAAAAAAGAGGAGAGAGAAAACACAAATAAATAGAATCAAAAATGAAAAACTAATAATCACAACAGAAATATAGAAGACTACACAATAATACTACGTACAACTATATGGCAACAAACAGAATAGCCTAAATGAAATGGACACATTTCTGGAAAGGTACACTATCCCAAAACTAAAGAGAGAAGAACTAGAAACCATGAACAGATCAATCACAAGCAAGGAAATTGAAACAGTGATCAAAACAGTCCCGGACCAGACAGATTCACCAGTGAATTCTACAAAGCATTCAAAACAGAGTTAATGCCAATCCTCCTTAAACTGTTGCAAAAAATAGAAAAAGAGGGAAATCTTCCAAACACTTTTTATGACACTAATATTATTCCAAAACCAGTCAAAGATTGCACCGAAAAAGGAAACTATAGACTGATACCTTTAATGAATACTGATGCAAAAATTCTCAACAAAATACTAGCAAATTGAATTCAATAACATATAAGAAGAATCATATACCATGATCAAGTGGAATTTATTCCAGGGATGCAGGGATGGTTCAACGTACACAAATCAATCAATACAAAAGAACAAATGGCACATGATCATCTCAATAGACACAGAAAAAGCATTTGACAAGATTCAACACCCTTTTATGTTAATAATCCTCCAAAAATAGATATAGAAGTAACATACCTCAACATATTTAAGGCTATATATGACAAGCCCACAGCCAAAATTGTACTCAACAGAGAAAAATTGAAAACTTTCCTAAGATCAGGAACAAGACAAGGATGTCCACTCTCACAATTACTATTCAATATAGTGCTGGAGATCATGGCCAATTCAATTAGACAAGAAAAAGATATAAAATGTATCCAAATAGTAAAAGAAGAAGTGAAACTATCACTTTTTGCAAATGGCATGATAATATACATAGAGAACCTCAAAGAATCAAGTAAAAAGCTGCTAGAAATAATAAACATATACAGTAAAGTGGCAGGCTACAAAATTAATATTAAGAAAATCTGTTGCATTTCTATGTGCCAACAATGAAAATACAGAAAGAGAACTGAAGAAAACAATACTGTTTACAATTGCACCAAAAAAAAAAAACAAAGCAAAAACCCTCGGAATAAATCTAACCAAAGAGGTGAAGGACCTAAATGATGAGAACTATAGGACATTGCTAAACAAATAGAAGACACCAAAAAATGGAAAGATATTCCATGCTCATGGATTGGAAGAATCAACATAATCAAATGGCCATACTGCCCAAGGCAATATGTAGATTCAATGCTATCCCTATCAAAATTCCAAAGACATTCATCATGGACAGAGCACAAAATAATGACATTTATCTGGAATAACAAATAACCCAGGATAGCAAAAACAATCCTCAAGAAGAAAACCAACAATGGAGGAGTCATGCTTCCTGACTTCAAACTCTACTACAAAGCAGAATAATTAAAACAGCATGGTACTGGTATGAAAACAGAAAGACATATCAATGGAACAGAAATGAAAGTCCAGAAATAAAGCCACATGTATATGGACACCTAATTTTTGACAAAGGAGCCAAAAACTCACAAGGGAGCAAGGACAACCTCTTTAACAAGTGGTGTTAGAAGAACTGGTCAGTCTCATGCAAAAGGTTGAAAGTAGGCCATTACCTAACACCATATACCAAAATTAACTCAAAATGGGTTAATGACCTAGACATAAGACCAGGAACCATCAAACACATAGAAAAGAATGTAGGCAAAACATTATTAGACATAGACCTAAGAGATATCTTTGGCAATTCAACTCTCATTGCAGGGCAAATAAAATACAAAATAAATAAGTTGAATTACATAAAACTAAAAAGTTTCTACTCAGCAAAAAAATTTGCATAAAAACAAAAAGGCATCCAACTGAATGGGAAAAGATATTTGCCTTTCATCCCTCAGATAAGGGGTTAATACCTAAGACAGACAAAGAACTCAAAAAAATTGGACAACAAAAATACAAGCAATCCAATCAAAAAATGGCCAATGCCCTAATAAACACCTCTCCAAGGAAGGTGTACAAATGACCAATAGGTTCATGAAAAGATTCTCTACATCTCTTGTCATCAGGGAAATGCATCTCAAAACAATGATGAGGTATCACCTCATACTGGTAAGATTGGCTATTATAAAAAAATGGGAATAAGTGCTGGAGAGGATGTGGAGAAAAAGGAACTCTAATTCACTGTTGGTGGGAATGTAAAGTGGTGCAACAATTCTGGAAAGCAGTATGGCGTGTCCTCAAAGTACTGAGAATAGAAATTCCATGTGATCTAGTTATTCCTTTACTGGGCATTTACCCTAATGACACAAAAACACTTATCCGAAGAGATATATACACCCCCATGTTCATTGCAGCACAATTCATAGTAGCTAAGAGCTGGAAACTACCTAAATGCCCATCAACAGAAAAGTGGATAAAGAAGATTTGGTACATATACACCATGGAATACTATGCAACCATAAAAAAGAGAGACCCTGCCATTTGCAACAACATGGATGGACTTGGAGAAAATTATGTTCAGTGAGATTAGCCAGAAGGAGAAGGACAGACATCATATGATAGCACTCATATGATGGGTAAAGAGAAAACTAACAAATGTCATAAATTAAACAACACTGAAAATGAGGAGAGGGGAGAGAGGGAGAGAGAAGGCAAATACTACTCCAAACAACTATGTACTCTCAGAGATGAGAGACAAAAAGGCAAGTCAGGGGGTACCAAAGTGATGGGGGAGGGGCGGGAGAAATGAGATGAAGGGAATTAACTGTAAATGAAGGGAGAAAAAAAGCGGGGGAATATGAGTAAATCTACTATGCTGTTTGTAAATGCAAAAATACTACTATGTATACCTCAAAACAAGTCATTATCAAAATGCAATATCCCTTTGATAATAATAAAACATAAAATTTAAAGTTATAATTTTCTTTAGATAGTATTGATCTTTTTTCATGTTAAATATATTACTGCTCAGCTAAAAATTTCATTAAGATCCAAAACTAAGCTTAATGTGGGCAATCTGTCTTTCGAGTTTGCTGCTTTATCCCAAGTAAAAATCGTTTAAATGAGTAAATTAGGTTTATTAGTCAATTATCATGAAAGTAACTACAGCTTTATTTTTAATTTTATGAATTAAACAAATTAAAGGTTAAGATAAACTTAAAAAGACTCAGTGATAGTAAGGAGCTCAGTTGATATTAAAACCTAGGTCTTCTGAAAATAACTCATGACCTTCAACCTCTTAAATTAGGCATTTAGCTATTATATGATCTATATATATTCTCATTTAACTTTGCTAATACTCTGTAGATGAATTTTATTATTATCATTTAAAATATATTGAGGAAATATTGCATTGTAACAACACATATGATTCAGGTATGCATAATTATAAATCAACAGCAGTAATAATATATTAGGTTCACCACTAAATGTCCAATTCTATCCTTTAGCATATAATTTAAGAAATGAATATCCATAGGTGACTCTCAATAAGTTGTAGTAGGCTTGGAAATCATAAATAGCTCTATCAAAATAAATGACAGAATAGCCCTGCTATACCAGCCCGCCCAGTCTCCACTTCCCAGGAGTAGTTTGGCGGCCCAGTGATTTTGGAGAGAAAGTGTAGTAAGAGAAGAAAGTAACTAACCCATGCCAGCCTACCCTGAACAGGAGATTCACCCTGAGTTGCCAGGGAAGCATCATAAGAGGAATGAGCAGCCATGCTGATTACAGCATGTCCATCTCAGGATCAACCAGGGATCCATGAGTGCCAGGGAAGTGTCTGGAAGAGGAGTGAAGCGATGTGCCCCCACCAGCCTTTCAGCTCAGAAGCTACTAGAATCCTACCACTGCTGTCCTGAGTGATCAAGAAGTCTCTGAGATTAGTGACCATGCCTACTTCTGCATGAGGGAACCTGCCTACTGCTGAGCTGAGCAACCCAGTTTACCAGTGTGGAGTGACCTTGCACAGAACTACTAAACAGCCCATAACTGCCTCACCATCCATGACAAGCCACCATTACCTTAGAAATAAACGAGAAAGAGAATAATAAAGCCTCAGTGTCAAATAAAGGGCAGAAAAGGTGAGACATGCCAAAATCCAAAGTCCCCCAAAAAACAAAGATTAAATGATTCAAAGAGAGAAAGAGATCAAGAGCTCACCAGAGAAGAAATCAAATGAAACTGAATGGAACAAAGTACTGATAATGAACTCAAATCATGTTACAAAAAGTTCAATGCTATGTTAAATGCATAATTAACCACCCAAAGTCAAATCAAGATCTAAAATAAATAAATAAATAAATAAGTGATAGAGTATAAGAACTACATCACCAAAAAGACTGAGGTTCAAAGAGAGCCCAGACAAAACTGCTATATATGAAAAAATCAGTAAACTGAAGTCAAGCTTTGAAAGTTCCAACAGGCTTAATCACAGAGTATCTCAGACATTATTTCAGATCTCAGTATCTCATTATATCATGTCTCAGATATCAAAGACAAAAAGACACAGGTGGCCTTAGAGAAAGATGAGAGAGACACAAGATTAACAAAGAATAAAGAAAACCTGCCAAGAAATATCAGATACCATGAGAAGAACAAGTATAAGAATAACTGCCATCCCTGAAGGTAAGGAGAGGGAGAAAGAAGCACAACATGTGTTTAAAGAAGTAATAGAAAACTTCCTATATCTATCACAAAAATTTAACAATTTAAAGTCAAGGAAGTCTATATAATACCCAAGTTCCTAAATGCTAAATGACCTACACAAAGGCAGATCACAGTAAAGCAAGTAAAATTCAGTGATAAAGAAAACCTACTAAGGGCTTCAAGAGAAAAGAGAAACATAATCAACAAAGGCACACTCATCTGGCTATCATAAGATTTCTTAGCAGAAATCTTACAGGAGAGAGTGAAATGACAAAAGTATTAAAAGACAAAAACTACCATTCAAGAATACTCTGCCTGCAAAATTATCATTCAAATATGTTGGAGAAATAAAGGTCTTCAATGATAAAGAAAAGCTAATGAGTTCTTTTCCATCACCAGACATAGCTTCTAAGCAATGTTGCAGGGAGTACTACAACAGAGAAAACAAAAACGAAGGACCATCAAAACCTGAAAATTTTGACAAAGAGTATAATAGAATCAAAAGAAAAGACAAGACATTCAGGAGAGAACAAAAACATACAAAAGGTGAAAAGAAAAATACAGAAAATATTGTTTTAGCTCAGAGAACACTATATTGATGGGTTTAGCTAGAAAGTTAGCAAAAGGTAGCCACAAAACCTAGCCTTATAGAGATACATCGATAGAAAGGTAAGGAAGCAGAATCAGCATTAAAAACCATTCTAAGGCAAAGTCAAACAAAAACACATGGGTAGAGAAGCAATAGAGTTATCAGACTAACAGAAAAAAAAAGTTCAAATGACAGCAGCAAAGTCATACATATCAATAATAACTCAGAATATGAATGGACTGAACTCACCAAATAATGGAGTGACAGGATGGATCAAAAATGGAACTTAGTGATATTATACCTATAAAAATGCATATCAGATCCAAAGATAAGCATAGGTTGAAAGTGAAGTGTTATGAAAAAAAAATATCAAAGCAATGAGGAAAAAAGGAAATCATGAATATAATACTAATATCAGACAGGAGATAATTTCACCTAAGCAAGGGTAACACAAAGATGAACACTGTATCATGAACAAGGTGCTAATCCATCAAGAAGAAATGTGTCATTAATATTTAAGCACCTGCTACTAGACTACTTAAATATATATAAAACAAATACTGACAAAATCACAGTCAAACATTGACCATAACACAATAGCAATACGCCACTAATATCAATAGATCATTCAGGCAGAAAATCAATACGAGAAATAAAGGCCCTAAATGAAGCAATAGGTCATACAGATCTAACACATATAAGAGCTTTCTACTCCAACCCCCTCACCAAAAAGCAAAACAAAACAAAACAAAAAACTACATTTTTCTCAAGGGCATGTGAAACATTCTCAAAGACAGACTATGTTCTTGGACATTACAAAAAAAGCCTTATCAGGATTTAAATTATAGATAACTTCTTCTCTGACCACAAGAGTACAAGATAAGAATTGAACCAGAAAAATAAAACTGTGGAAGAACCACAAATATATGGAAATCAAAAGCATGTTTTTGAATAACTCCTGGAACAATAAGAAAATTTAAAATGACATTAAAAATTATCTGCAAACAAATTAAAATTAAGAGATTAGCTACCAGAATATGTAGGGCATGGCAAAAGCAGTTCTAAAAGGAAAGTTTACAGAAATAAAAGCTCACCTCAAAAACTCAAGAGATAACTCAATTAAATATGTAACCAAATACCTGAAGGAAATAGATAAACATGAATTATTAAAACCTGAAAAATAGACAGAAGGAAATACTAAAAATAAATGAAATAAAAAGACATGAAGATCATTTAAAAGATCAATGAGACTAAGAACTATTTCTTTAAAAAAATAAGCAAATACAGCATGCCCAGGTGGCTTAGTGGGTAAGACCACCAGACTCAGGCCACATAAATCTAAGCGTCCAGATTTGAGACACAGGGCTGTAATGGAGACAACTTAGATGAACAACTAAATAAAATAAATAATTTTTTTACAAAAAGAAAGAAAAAATAAAGATAGATAAATCTTTAGCCAGACACATAAAGAATAAAAGAGAAAATTTTAACATGAATCAGAAATTAGAGAGGTGATTAACAGACCTTCCACAAATGCAAAGGATCCTTAGAGATTACTATAAACAACTCTATGATAAAAAAGAAAAGTTGCCAAATTTTAAGAATGAACAGATTTATAGATTCTTACAACCTTCCCAAGCTGATACAGGAAGACCTAGACAACCTGAATGAATTGCAAGTGCAGAAACTGAAGCAGTAATCAAGTCTTCCGAAACAAAAGCCCAGAACCTGATATCTTGACTAGCAAATTCTGCGAACATTTAAAGAAATTCTAATACCCATCTTACTTAAACTCTTCCAAAAATTTAAGAGAAATGAAAACTTCCAAACACATTTTAAAAGGCAAGCATTACAATGATTTCAAAATCAGCCAAGGACAGCTTCAAAAAAGAAAATTACATACTGATATTATGCTGAATATAGATTCAATAATTCTTAAAATCTGGACAAACTGAATCCAATAATACATATAAAATTACACATCTTGACAAAGTGGGATTTACTCCAGGGATGTGAAAAAGATTCAACATATGCAAATCAATCAATTTAATATACAATATCAACAAATGTAATATCAAAAATTATATGATCATTAGAATAGATGCAGAAAAAGCATTTGACAAGATTCAACACCCATTTGTGATTAAAAAACAACAACTCACTAAAATGGGAACAGAAGGCACATATCTCAACATAATATAAAGAAATATGACAAACATAAGCTAGCATCATATTCAATGGCAATAATCTGAAAGCTTTCCCTTAACAGTTGAAATAAGAAAAGAATATCTACCTTCACCATTACTATTCAACATAGTTTTGAAAGACCTAGCCAGAGCAACGAGGGACGAAAATAATATTAAAAGTATTCATATTGCAACTAAAGAGAATTATCATTATTTTAATATAGTATACCTAAGAAACATTCCACCAAAACTCTGAATACAGCAAGTGACTGGATGTAAAAAGAATACAAAAATATTAATAGTATTTCTATGTAAACAATCAACTTGAGAAAATGAGGATCGAGAAAGAAATCCCATTCACAATTATA
Organism: Solenodon paradoxus; assembly: GCA_004363575.1. Taxonomy (NCBI): domain Eukaryota; kingdom Metazoa; phylum Chordata; class Mammalia; order Eulipotyphla; family Solenodontidae; genus Solenodon; species Solenodon paradoxus. Next base: position 129,668 of record RJWH01000142.1, read on the forward strand.
TCAAAAAGATAAAATACCTGGGAATAAACTTAAAGGAAAACTGAAAACTATAAGATATTGATAAAATCAACAGAAGACAAAAAGAATATTCTGTGCACATGAATTGGAAGAATTAACATAATTAAAATAGCTCTGTTACCCAAAGCAATATATATATATGTATATATATATACATATATATTTAATGCAATTCTTATCAAAATTACAGGCATATTTTTCAAGGAAAATGATCTAACAATAATAAAATTTGCATGGAATCAAAAAAGTCCTCAAATATCCAAAGATATACTCAGAAAAAAAAGAAGAAAACTCAGGAAAATTGGCAGAATCCACTCTCCAATTTCAAACTAGCCTCTAAAATGATTATCATAAAAACAATATATGGTATTGGAACAAAAACAGATAACCAGAACAGTGGAATAAAATTGAGATTCCCCAAAACAGAATCACAGTTACACGTGTAGTTAATGTATTAAAAAGAAACCAAGAGCATACAATGGAGGAATGTCTATTCAACAATAGTGCTGGGAAAATTGGATAGCAATCCGGGAAGAAAAAAAAGAAAGAAAATGAAACTAAATTCCTTGTTAACATAGATGATAATATAGAAAAACTGTTCCATGACATCAACCTTAGAGGTCTTTGTGGAAGGGACACATGACAAAGGACACTGAAGTAAAACTAAATAATTAGGACTGCACCAACTAAATAGTTTCTGTGCTGTGAAAGAAATCAATCCTAAAACAAAAAAATAACCTACTGAATGGGAGAAAATAATTGTACATCAGACATGAGATTAATCTGCAAACTACATGTTCATATACCTCAACAACAAAAAAGCAATTGACACACTCAATAATGGGCAGCAGAGCTGAATAATCTCTCTAAGACACACAGATGGCCTACAGAAAAATGCTCTACATCCTTCACCACTAAAAAAAAAAATGCAAATAAAAACCACAATGAGTTAGCATATCACACCAATGAGAATGGCCTGTATCTAGGCTTACCATATTTCCTTGAGACAAACTAGGACACTGGATCACAAAAAAGTGGGACAGGATTATGTGCTGGTGACTAATGGGAGGGGAGGAGTTGGAACAACTTCACGCAAGAGCATAGCAGCCAGTGAGCAACAAATTAATAATGTGTGTCTGGTGGGACTTCAAACAAATGGCAGGGCTGGTGAAAGGAATTTTGATATCTTAGGTGAAAAACAAATTTGGTGCCCCTGTAAGTCCTGCTTTGAATGTTCTGCCTAAAACACATACCACTTTAAGCATTCCAGTGCCAGAAATGCCCGATAACTACCAGAATGTCAGCAATAAATACCAAAGTGCCAGCGACATTCCCGATAGTGCCATAATGACCCCCCCTAGTATTTACATGTGGCCGGACTATGCATGGTGCTCTGCTCCTTTTGAAGAAACAGGGGCACATGGGTTGAGGGGTAATCCTCTTCCCATAGGGCTCCCGTTTCCTCACAAAAGGCAGTAATGGATGATACCGGCCATAGTCAGCACCAGCGAGCGCCTTCTTTAATGAGGGGCAGAAAGGCAGATGCTTTTGGGCCCTCTTAACAGACAGGGCAAAGAGCAACTCTACTGTACCTTTTGCCTTGTGTTAAATATGGTCCTGTTTTATGTGGACAAAATAAACATTTATATTAAAATGACAAGATGGCTGGTAAATATGAATAAAAAAGCACAATCTCTTTTACAATGGTACAGTTCATCAGCCTACCTACATCAAAAAGGCTAGAAAAAAGAGGGTGTAGAGAAAAGAGAAACCCTCCAACACTGTAGGTAGGAATGCAAATTAGAGCAACCTCTTTGGAAAACAGTATGGAGATTCCTCAAACAAATTAGGGTAGATCTACCAGTTGATCCAACAATCACGCTTCCAGGCATATATACATAGTACAAATACACTAATTAGGGAAAATATTATATCTATATATATCTATATATTTATATCTGTATCTCTAAATACAGATACAGATATATGCATATATTTCCCTGTGTAGCAGCACAATTCACAATAACCAAGGCAAGGAAACAACCTAATAACGTACCAACAGATGATTGGATAAAGGAGCTGTAGTCTCTATACTCAATGGAATTCTATGCAGTTGTTACAAGAGATGAAATCTTGCCTTTTACAACTTGGATGGCACTGTAGAGGATTGTGTTAAGTGAAATAAGCTAGAAATAAAAATAAAAATATAGGATTGTTGCACTTACCATGTAGAAAAATTGAACAAAAGAAATGTACAGATAAATCACAGCAAAATTCACAGGACCCATGATGTGATTATGTGATGTGGAGAACTGAGACAGTGGGATGAGGGTAGGGAATAAGGGGAAGAAGCAAATACTGTGGTGGCCATAAAGGACACTAGGAATAGTGGTGGGTGTAGTGTAAAAAGTACAAAAACTGAGATGCAAATTCAATATCCTAAAAAGCACAGAGCAATGTAAATAAAGACTAAAAACTCCCAAAATAACAAAATACCTCCAAGAACTACAGTTTGGGATGTGACTGACTGATTTGGCTATTTTGTTTTTAAGTTAAAAAAACTCATTATAGGAAGCAACTGTCTTACTTACTTTGTATTTTGCTATGTTAAATCCTATTTGATAAATCCTATTACACTATTTGATGTTTATTTTTATTTTATAAGGTACAATTATGGGTTTATTTTGGGATTGAAGACTCAAGTTCAATAATGAGAAATTTGTTGATTTTTATAGCCTAATTCTATATGGTATTTTTCTTTTTTTTTAATTATTAAAATAGTATTGAACTAATAGAAGCCCGAAACAGACACTTGTTTGCTCATTGCTCTGAGGATTATGTGTTTGACTTCACAGTTATTGATTCCTGACCTCTTAAACTTTGAAGTTTCTTCAGCTTTATTTTATCCCACAAGAAAAAATCATGTAGTGGAAAAGAGACTTTAAAAGAGAACCTATCTTAGAAAGTCTTGACTGAACTCAACAGCTACAACTGAGCAGCAGCCCAAGAATTAGGTGAATGCTACGTTAATCATCGCCCACCCACAAGGTTGGATCCTTTGAAGCCCAACCCAAGGACACTGGGTTGGTGTGGGGGTGGACCTGAATAAATAGCTCATACTTTACTGTCCCTTTTCTTCAAAAGAAGGCCCTAGAATGTGGGCCTTCTTCTATGCAGACAGTCACTGGAATTTCAAGTGTTGTTGACACCACATTTTACCATACCCACCGACTTAACTTCCTCAATGACTGCAGCTTAACAGTAGAGAGGGGAAAGCTTTACCAAAAATAAAAGGAGAAAAAAGCAACCTGAGAATTGAGCATACTGAACTTAATGTTAAACTGTTAAATTTACTGCATTAATTACACCATGAAAGGAAGAAGAACAGCAATTACAACCTGGAGCAGATGAGACAAAATGCATTTTTCCTTCCTTTTCCCAGAACTGTTTGTAAATTTGATTGTGTTTATGACTGCAGAGAAATTTCCTACACTTTGTGGATAAAGTATATACAGAGCTTTGGAAGTTTTTAAATTTTCAGGAAGATTGAAATTGTGAGGGTGTTTAAGGATTTTCAGTACTGCTTCTTCCATTCTTCTTCTGACTTAATGTTGTCCATTTCTTTTAATAGAAATTACAATTTCTTTTTAGAAGTTAACTTGAATTTTCCTGCCATCAGTGTCTTGGTAACTTAATACAGGAAGAATTTGAAAAGTTAATACAGGAAGTAAATAAACCTCAATTATTCCCTTTAGAACTCTGAAATAGTTTCCAAGTATCCATAGGGGGAATTATTTTTAAAAAGTAAGCTCTTAAGTTTCTTGATTTAATACTGTTGTTTCAATACCAAGGTAGTAAACTGGGTCTACTATTTTCCCCTCTTTTCACCAAGTCCTTTAAAATACTAAACTTTATATTGAAACAATTATCAGAGGATTGTTCATCCTATTTAATTATTATTTCTAAAAGCGTTGCCAGAAGGCTAAAGGGAAGGACCCTTTTCTTGAAGATCCAAAGAGACATTCACAGAACTGTCTTGTACAGATAAAAAAAAAAAATAGAACCAAGCTTTGGATCATGTATTAAGGGACATTAACTGAAGATTTGTTTGTTAAAAAAAAATTGAGACAACCTTTTTTCCCTGTTTCATGTGCATCAGTAAGTTGGTTGCAGCATCTGCTTCCAGCATAGCCTTGAGAATTTTTTTTACACAAAGTGAAATATTTTCCTAACTGGAGGGTGGTGCAGATTTAAGAAGAAAAGGGTTTCAAAGTAATTTTGGACTACCACAAAAGGAGCAGAAAGAAATAAATGGATAAGAGAATTCTTAATAGTGCCCTCCTTACATTTGTAATAAATGAGATTCTGAAACAATCTAGACTGTCTCCAATCAACCTCCCAAAAGAAAAGCTTGTCTCTTGCAAGATTTTCTATTCAGTGTGTGTGTGTGTGTGTGTGTGTGTGTGTGTGTGTGTGTGTAGCGGTGGGAGATAAATTTATAATTTATTCAACAAAGAAATATATACTGTGTTTAGTATGCTAGAGAGTGTTCTAGACATTTCCACTATGTCAAAGAATAATAAAATGTTGCTGACCTCATGGAAATTACATTTCACATTCTAGTAGAGAAATATGTATTGAACAAATAAACCCAATCAATAGTCTAATTACATATTGCTAAGTGAGAGAAAGGACATTAAGGCATGATAGGGAGACTTCTGATGAAATGGTACTGTAATGATAGGAAGGCTTTATTAAGGGGGAGTATACCTTTCAACCATGATCAGCTACCAAGGAACCCAATGGGATACACAATTACCCATCACCAATGGCCTCTGTTGAGACTGTGGCTTATATATGACTCTAATCTACATGTGCTGGGTCTCTCAAATTTGTACCCCACAATTCATGCTTGAGACTCTGGAGAAAACCTCTAATCCCTGCTCAGATTCCAACACTGTAGCATAGAGTCTTGAGTCTTAACACAGTACTGACTGTAGAACTTCGATCATTATGATGGGTATAGAAATCAAAACATTAGAAAGCCCAGGATTCAGGCCCAATCTCCAGGCCTAAACTCTGCCTTGATACCTTAACACAAGCCCATTACATCAGGGCACGGAAGGAAAGTCATTTAGCTTGATACATAGAAATAAATACAGTACCAAACAGAATTAATAGTCAAAGAAATATACGCAAATTATGAATCAAAACAATGTCATGGGGAGAAATCTGAATGCAACAGATTTAAGTAAATGGCAGGAATATTTTAATGAAACAATTCTAATTATGCTCACTGAAATCAAAAGAAATGAATGGACAAGAAGAGAATAAAAACAAGTATGAGAAACGGAATTCACACAGATAAAGAACACAATAGTTGAACTAAAGGAAACATTAGAGGCTGTTCAGTAGTAAATAAGAAAAAGCCTCCAATAAAATGAGTGATCAAAAAGAGATGGGAGAGAATACAACCAAATAAATCAAAAGAGAAAAAAAATAAATCAAAAGAAATAAAGACAGTTAAAATATCAAGAGGAATAACATTCACATCAAAGGAGTCCTAGAAGGAGAAGAGAGAGGGAAGGAAACCTTAGTTGAAGAAATAATTAGCTGAGTATTTCTCTAACCTTGGGAAGGGAATAGATATCCAGATACAGGAAGCGTGGTGTTCCAAACTAAAGAAACTTAAACAGATACACACCCAGATAGATACATTGCAATTAAACCAACAAAATTCAAAGATAAAGAGAAAATCTTAAAAGCAATTAGAGAAAATTGAGTCACCTTTCAGAAAGCCTCCATTAGTCTGTCTGTTGATTTCTCAACAGAAAATATACAGGCTGGAAGGCAATGGTGTGATATATTTAAAGCGCTGAAGAAAAGAAATTCCAATCAAGAATAGTCTGCTAAATTCTCACTCAGAATTGAAGAAATGATAAAAATCTCCACATACTAAAGATAAGCCACTAAAGGAACCTTGAAAGAAATACTAAAGGAATTTCTGTAAAATGAAAGAAACCACTTAGAAGTAGCAAAGCACCAAAATATAATGTCTGGAGAGGAGGAGAGTAAAAATGTGGATTGTTATAAAGAGCACATGAATAACTTGTTTTCAATTTAAAAGGGTTATAATACAGGAACATATATGCAAACCCCAAGATAACTTCAAAACACAAATCCATTAAAAATAAAGGAAAAAATAATGAAAAGGGAACTCAATAACAAACAAAAAATTTCAAAGCAAAAGAAAAGAGAATGAAAGAGCACAAGTACTGTGACAGTGTGCAATAATGCCCAGAAGTCACAGCAAAATGATTATAAGCAGTTACATATCAATCACTGTCCTAAAATTTAATGAACTGAATTGCAATCTAAAGCACAGAGTAGGTAAATGGATCTAAAAATTCCAACATTTGCTCTATATACAGGAAACCCACCCAAGTTCTAAAGACAAGCTCAAAGGCAAAAACTGGAAGACAATTCTTTAATCAAGTGGCAACAAAAAGAAGGGATAAGGACAGATAAAATAGACTTCCAATTAAAGAAACTAACAAAACACAAGCATGGATATTAAATAAAAATTAAGGGGTCAATTTAGCAAGATATACATAACCTATATTAATATATATATACTGAATGAGGTAGCATCAAAATGTATAAAGCAATTACTCACAGAACTAAAGTATGACTTTGGAAGCAGCAATACAATAATATTAGTGGACATCAACAATACACAGATCAACCAGGCAGAAATTTAACAGGTGAAAAATAAAAATAAAAATTAAAATTAAAATAAAAAATTAAAAGATTGTGATTAACAGACATATATAGAACACTATACTAAACAGTTTCAGGACACACACTCTTCTCAAGTTCTCATGGAACATTCTCAAGGATAAACCATCTACTGGGAACAAATCAGGTATCAACAAATTTGCAAAGACTGTCATCATAGCAAATATCTTCTCCAGTCATAATGACAAAGAAATTAACCAAAAAAAGAAATCTAGACAATTCCAAAGTAGGTGGAAACTAAAAAGCTTGCCTCTGAATGACTTGAGTGAGAGAAAATGAAAGGAAACATTTTAAAATACCAGGATACAAAGCAGAATAAAGACATAAGCTATCAGAACTTACAGGATGTAGCAAAAGCAACACTAAGAGGGACATTTATAGCAATTAAGGTCTAACTCAAAAACCAAGAAAAACTGCAAGTAAAAAATCTAATCCTATACCTAAGGCAATTAGAAAAAGGAGAAAAGTTAAAATCAAAAGTCAGAAGAGCGAAAATGTAAAATTTGTGCAGAAATAAATGAAAGAGATGAAGAAAATTTTAAAAATCTATTACACCAAAGGTTTTTTAAAAACTTAAACAAAGCCAACATACTTTTGACTAGAATCACTGAAAAGAACAAGAAAAACCTATAACAACTAGAATCAGAAATAAAAGTGAAGTTTACAATGGCTACCTTAGCATTACCAAGCATCATGAGACCACTATGAACATCTTTCTATATTCTAACTAAGTGGACAAACTAGAGTACATGGATAGATTTTTAGAATGAAACAAGTTTGTCAAGACTGAATCAGAAAGCAATAGAAAGCCTGAACATAACTATTAAAAGCAAGGAAACTGAAGAATCAATAAAAAAGTCCCCTCAAAGAAACAACTCAGTAAAAGATGGCTTACTAGTATATGTCACCAAAACTTTAGAGAGGAATTAATAGGCATTCTTCCTAAACTTCCAAAAAATTGAAGAACAGAGACTTCCAAATACTTTCTATGAAGGCAATATTGCAATAATACCAAAAGCAGATAAAGACATCACAAAAAAAAGAAAGAAAATTATAGGCTATCTCTGATGAACATTAATGCAAAAATCTTCAAAAAAATATTAGCAAACTGAATTCAAAAATACATCAAAAAGGTCATTGAACATGACCAATTGAGATCATTCTGAGGATTGAGGCTGGTCCAACATATGCAAGTCTATGTATGAACCACATCAACAAAAGGAAGGACAAACTATATGATCATATCAACAGATGCAGAGAAAATATTTGACAAGACTCAAACCAATTTATTATAAAATCATAATAAAATAGGTATAGAAGAAAGGTTCCTAGACATAACAAAGGCCTTCTTAGTAATAAATCCACAGAAAACATCATACTCAATGACAAAAATCTGACAGTGTTTCCTCGAAGATTAGGAACGAAGCAATGGTGTCCACTCTCACTGCTGCTATTCTTCATTTTATTGGAAGCCTTAGAGTAATCAGAAGAAAAAAAAAGGGCAACCAAACTGGGAAAGAGAAAGTCAAATTGTCACTACTTTCTGGTGACATACTATTCATAGAAAACCCTAAGAATCCCAATAAAAATACTAGAATTAATAAGAGTATAGTAAAATGGTAGGCTATGGTGTTAATATACGAATATCTGCTGCATTTCTACATGCAAACAATGAGATAGAGGAAAAATAAAGAAAATAATTCCATACAATCAAAATAAAAAAACAGATACATTGAAATAGATTTAACAAAGAAGGTGAAATACCTTTATAATGAAAACTACAAGACACTGTTAAAAGAAATAGAAGAAGATACAAAGATGTGGAGAGAGATTTTATGCTCATGGTTAGGACGAATTAACATTCTTAAAACGGCTGTCTTTCCTAAAGCAATACATAGATTTAATGCAATGCCCATCACATTTCTTTGTCATTTCTCAAGGACACAGAACAGCAAAAAAGTATTAATTGTCTGGACTCACAAAAAACTCACAATTATCCAAAAGATAGCAAATATTGATAATAATACAGAGAAAATGAAACTCTTATATGCTGTTAGTGGAAGTGTAAAATGGTGCAACCATATGAAAAGCAGTATGGGGTATCCTCAGAATATTTTGAAATGTAATCTCTATGATCTCCCACTTCTGGTATTTACGCCCCCCCCAAACACAAAAGCACTAATTGAAAGACACATAAGCATGTTCATGTTCATCGCAACATTGCTTATAATAGTCAGGAAGTGCAACAAACTAAAATGTCCATCAATAGTTTAATGGATAATGAAGATGGGGTATATATACACAGTGTAATAACTACATGGCTCTGAAAAAGAAGATGAATTCCTGACATCTGGGTCAACATGGATAGTACTGGAGAAGATTAGGCTAAGTGAAATAAGTCAGGAGAAAGACAAATACCGGATGATCAAAATAATATGTAGAATATAAAGAAGCAAAGAAAATGAACAGACTATATAAAAATCTAACCCTTGGACATTGACCACAGAACTGAGGCCACCAGAGGGGATATAGGATGGCAGGTGGGAGCAAAAGAATATTGGGGGTTCAATGGACAGATATGGGAATAGTGTTTTATATATTTGATGAAATACAAACCTACACATCTAAATGTACATTTTATAAATCACGTCAATAAAAAAATACAAAGCAAAACTATATTTACTTAATACAATATGACTAATAAATATTATAAATATAAAAGTAGGGTATATATTTACTTACAATCAGTATTTCTATGAGTTTTATAATAACGTCATTATTAAGTACCTTCGACTACTCGGGCTGTCAGAACAAATTACCATAGTCTGGGAATAGTAAATAACATGCATTTACTTCTCACAGTTCTGGAGGTCAGAAGTACAAGCGCTTGATCATGATCAATGCAGTTTTCAGTGAGAGTTCTCTTCCTGTCTTCGTGGCGTCTTTTCTTAAAAGAACAGTAATCCTCTTGGATCAAGACCTCACCAAGATAACTAAATGCTTCACTCACCAGGCCTAAAAAGTGTTCAGAACAGGATTTTTTCCAATATGTGTCACCTTGGCATATAGAGCTAAGGTCACTGAAGACCCTGTGGGCTTCAGAAAAACTATCACCATTATCTTAACTACCTAGAGGAACAGATTATTCAGATTGTGTGGCAGGGAAAATATCCAGACCTTCTGCTCTTGTCATGTGAGTCACCTTCTTATCATGTGAGTCTACCTCCTCTCTCCCTAAGGTCCCAGGTCTCCATTCCATTCTTTGTTCAAAAATAAAACTCCTTGATTTGTCTTATTGCAGCCATGTAAATTCCATGTAATATGGAATTAAAATTATATGTAATTAAATTTATCCTTTTTCGTACTAATCTGCTGTTTGCTAACTTGTTTGTTCAACCAATCCAAGAAGAATCTAGGGAGATAAAGAAGCATTTATCCTTCTCTATGCCTCATTTAACTTGAATTATTTGTATAAAGCCCTATCACAGATTGTGGTCATCTCAAATTATAGTCATCTCAAATTATAGTCATTTTAAAAGGTAGAATTTCAACATATAAATTTGAGGAAGGGGACAAAAATATTCAGTTTTAACAGTGTAAATGTTGGATTAGACTCAGGAATATCTTAATTTTTATTGAATGAAACGTATTGAACATTGCATTTTATTCAATATATAACAGATTTATAAAATTAAATGTATTATTAAAATATAGGTATTTAACATATATTTAATAGTCCCAAGTCTCACAACTATAGAAAAAATAAGGAAGAAAATATTTCCTTGTTACATCTCTCATAATTATTAGCAGGTTAAGGTTACTTTGGAGAATAAAAGTACTATACATAAAGTAATTAATCCTGAAAAGGATAATGCTATACCAAATATAGATTCATTAGGTTAAGTGTGGTGATTTTTATCTTAGTACATGTGGCTGCAAATCCAGCCAGTTTTATTTTTTAAGAGTGTTTCCAAATGGAAAACTATAAATTTTTGCAGTGGTGACAATGGATACCATCCAAATTCCAGTTTTCTCAATGATTGTACAAGACATAGGAGTAAAATCCAAAAGTCTCCATGAACGCCACTGTAAAACAGAGATGTCTGAAAGCTGAAATGAAGTTGTCCCATCATGGAACCTCTATCATAATGGATGAGGTGACCTGAAAATAAAATTGCTGAGTACAGTTGAGAAAGCAACTGATCTCAGAGTACCCTAAAGGTGAAGTTTAGTGCATTGGTAAGAAGGAGATATCTATGGGACTCCACCTCTACATAAAGAGCATAGGCCATACATTTCACCAATTTCAGATCAAATCAGATGATTAAATGCTTTTAGTCCTAGAGACACAATCAACATAAAAATTCTTGGGAGCAATCTTCCAAATCAAGATGGAGAAATAAATATAAAGATGTTAGCTATCTTGACCACAATTAGACAGTAAATAAGTGTTAAAATAGTCTAGCTCATTCAAAAATAGTAGTTTTTCTTATTTTCTTTTCATTATTGCTTCATCTTCCAGATAAGTTTATTGCTTTATATTCCCAGTTTATGTTACAGTTGGCTTAAGTTAAACCTAAAATTAAGATCACGTTTAATTATTTTGGAAGATGCCAAAAAAGTATTTTCAGAAATAGTATTCTCAAACTAAAGAAGTAAATTCTTTAAAAAGTTCGTTTAAGTCCTACACAAGAAATAATTCTAGAAAGCAAGAAAAGTTTGTGCTAAAGTCCCTAAAATGATGATTATGATTAAATTTTAGAAATTGATTTTAAGCTTATCTTGGTATAATGGATATACATAACAATCTTCCATGTAAAAGCCTAGAAAAATAATTTTAGCATATTTAATATTTTCAAAGTTGTCTCCTTTTCCCCTGAAGAGGATGTTATTTTTTTGGCAATAGATAATTTACTCAATATTACTTGTATTCTAGCTTTAAAAATTAATTGCATCCATTAATGAGGCTATCAACATGACTTGGCAAAGTTTTGAACGAATTTCTCTTATACGAAAAGTAGTACAAATTAATCAGTTCTATAGACTCCCTGATGAAATATCAATGGGATTTTTAAATTTAAGCAGACTCCTTTGTGTTGCTTGGGAAAAATATAATTAAGCTTTTTTTTCACAAATTTTATTCAGTGATTACTAAGTTACTAATTTCCTTAAATTATACATAATTTAAATTCTTTATATTACTAATGCTTTAATTAAGCACTATCAACTGTTATGACACTTTATAAAGGACTCAATAGGACAGCATTTAAATAGTTCAAATAACATGATGTTCTTGTGCAAACATTGTTCCTGTTGTATTTTATTTCTTTATGGTACAGACTTGCAAAACTTAAGGTCAAATTAGGAAGATGCATTTTCATAAATATTTTGAGTAAAGTATGAAGTGAAACAAAAGTCTCTAAAGATAAGTTCTCATAGTTGACACAAAGGTCTTTGAGAAATTGGAAAAGAGTTGCTAATAATCAAGCCAGGAAAGTAGAACCGAGAACAATAATACCATTCACGTTTTCCAAGTATTGAAGTATGTAGTTAAATGTCTGTTCACGGAAATTAGAGGATGTGGGCTAATTAATGATGATTAATGTAAATATATAATCCTATTCAAATACAAATTAAGAAATTTTAGTAAAAAAATCATGAAAATAAAGTCAAACTTACACAGAATATGGCCACATCCTTTGCAAATAGAATCAATGTCAAAAAATAAGTTTCTTTACTATTTCTAAATATAGTGTAAAGATTTACAACAGATTTCTCAAACACATGCCATTTTGTTTTATAAGGAAAGATGTAGCAGAAATGAGGGTGATCAGGCAGGCAAGGAGGAAGAGAGAAGGAAGAATTTTGTTTACTTAGTTATTCATCTCAGTTGTTCCCCCTAGTCCTGGGTTGCAAATCCGGGTCCTTGGTATATATATGGACTATGATGGCTAAAGGCCAAGCGTGGACTTAACTGCCAAACCTCCAGGCACAACAACATGATTACTTTTTTTTTTTCCCCTAGATTATTGACTTGTCTTGACCAAGAATTCTTCACAGACATATGAGCTATTATGGTCATAATCTATTTTAAACATAACAGCAAACTGAAGTCTTGATAGATCAATACATATTCAAAACATCAGGTGTTAAACTTGCAGCCTGAATATTTTCATTAGTGACCTCCTACTGAAATTTGTTCTTGTAGAACTTAAGTTCTAACTAGGGCAACAGATGCTAAATAATCACGACAAAATGATATGAATGTTTGGATTGAGGTATCTTCTTAGTATAAGGATTTTTTCAAAGATATGTCGTTTAGCTGAGTCTTCACAATTAAAAAATTATCAGTCATGAAAAGATAGGGGAAGGGTATATAACATCAATAAAAAAATACAATGTGTGAAAAATATGCCCTCTTCAGTGAATCACTGTACTGTAAGATGCATTGGGGAAGACTGCTTTGTTCCTAACCATCTGTTATAGCACTGACAACACAAGGAGGTATTTGATATTCTAAAGGTGATAGGATATGCAAGAGTCTTTTTTCATAGATTATTGAGACATACCCACTAAATAAATTAACATTTTATTTTGATTGACTTAAGTGACAAAAATAAGATATTTATACCCCAATACAATAACAAAATGAATAATAATATATCAAATGTATTATCAGGCATATATTGTTCATCTCAATCCTTGGAGGTGAACCAACTCCAAACATCGAGAACCTAGAACCAAAAACTTCAAGTCTTCATCAAACCTAGATTATAAGCACGCTCCTTAGACTGCATGACAGAATTCTGATAGTAATCTTCAGAATTTTGGCTTAGGTAAATGTTATTCACCTATATAATCTCTTTTAAATTTAAACTACTCCTTGTCAGCTTAAATCATTACGAGGATTTGTAGTTCCATAAGGAGCAGCATGAAAGGCACTCGGGAAAGAAAAGGACAAGTTCTATGGGAAGGTAGCCCCAGGACACCTGGAGTCATTATTCATTTGGATGCCCTGATATTCTGGAAAATTTTGAAAAGTCTCACAAAGAGAATCCTACATAACTTCTTCAGCTTGGGTTAATGAGGAGGAGAAGATTAGTCTAAATAATAATTTCTTTATGCTTTTTACCCATATAAAGCCCAAAATGTGTAATGTTTGTATTGAGGCTATTGTAGTATATATGCCTTTAAATAACAACAGGTGATATAAGTCAAAAATGTGGAAGATGAATGTCTGGAATGGTTTTTTGAAATAAAGACTTATTTTTTCAATAGAGAGTCAACATGTATATATTTAACAACTTTGCCTAATGATTGTTCAAGTTCTGTAGGGACATTCTTGTTTCATAATGCTTATATTTTACAAGTAGATGCTACAGTTAATAAAATGCTCCAAAGTAAATAGTCCAACAAAATCATCAATGGATTCCAGAGATATAGAATAAATGCTTAGCAGTTGAACTTCACTTAGCTTTACATAGCTCTTTATTTATTTATTTTTTTGGAGACCCACCTCCAAAATTTTGCCTGAATACTGTCTCTAGTGGTAGACTTCCAAGAATACACATAGTTTCTTTTTACACACAGATTTATCTTCTTCTCATGTCATAGAAATAGTAGGGTTTATTACCAGGGCAAGATTTCTCTAATAACAAGTGAATGTCAAGTTGTGGACCTCAGCCCTGATGCAAACTCCTCTAAAAAAGATAGCTCTAGTAATTCTGAGTTTTTAGTATCGTGGATGCTTCAGTTCAAAATCGTAGGTAAACTCTGTTTATTTTACAATCAGTGATTGTTTCTCAACACCACTGTGGTTAATATTAAATAGCTGTTTAGCAAATATTTGTTTAAGAAATTTGTAAGAACTGCTGTAAATAATGTACCACTATTATAAAACTTCATCATTACTTATGATGGTGAAAATCTCAATGTTCACTTAGCAGACTATCACACAGAACTAAAAAGAGTTGTATGTATATGTGTGTGTGCACAAAACCCTACAAATTTTATTTAAATACTGTGATACAAGTTATATAAAATTTATAGTTCCATTTTAACTTTTAAAATCCAGTTTTAAAGTTAAAGGTTGGAAAAAGTTATGATTATGGACCATCTTTGGGTAGCGAGATAACAGATAATTGATTTTTTTTCATTATCTAGTCTTGGGTTTTGCCACTTTTTTGAAATAACTGTACTTTCCATAAAAGAAAATGTTAAAATATTTTATCTGAAATGGAACCAGAGGAAATGAAATGAAGAATTTCACATACGTACTCTCACATGAAAGGAATTTAAGAACTGAGACTTTCCCCATTATATCTGATTTACAAAAGATGTAAGTAAACTAATCTCTTGATCAATGAACATCTTCCAAGAATGTCTCCCGTTATCAAGTCAGTGAGGTTACTGTTTGGACTCTGTCTAAATCTCTCCCTCTTTATACTCCGTGTCCATCCCCAAATCTCAGCGGATTTACCAGTAGCTTGCTGCAGCATACCTTTTCCAATATCAGTTCTTCTAGTACTCTCTAATAAACTCAATTTATGGTAATTTGAGCTTGCCTAAGTTTACCTCTTTATTTAGGTTGAGAGAAAATATAAAGAAATATTTTTTTAAGTTTGTCTTAATGCCAACATGTAGCATATAATGTTTTTATTCATTTATTTTGAAACCTGGCATCACTGACCTACTAATGACAACTTATTTAACATCCTAATAACTTAGGTTTAAAAATATCAATTCAATGGAAAGAACAAAAATATTGAAATGGTAGGAAAGACTCTCACGCTGTATTAAGTGCTAGTGTCTCACTCATAAAAAAGGTCAAATGCTTGTCATATATTCAGCTAATTAGCAAATTTCTATAGTGCTTCATACATTAAAAATGGAGAAAAGAAATATTTAATTTCTTGTAAAGTATACACTATATTATATTTTATGGTACTACTTCCTTAAGTTCAAAATGTTCAAAATGTTTTCACTTTCTCTCCTTCTTTTGTAGTTTTGATATTAGGCCAAGAAGAACATCTTCCAGCTGAACAAATAGAATTCTTCTTAGTTCATCGGAGCATTGACCCAAAAACTAAATAAGATTTTTTGAACACTTGACCATTTTTCTTTACCTGCTTCATCACGTTTTGAAAGATATATGACTCCATTAAGTATTTCCCATTACTTTGAGAATACAAATCAGGGAAAGATTAATTTTTGAATTTTTGGCATGTATATGAAGAAATTAAGCTATGGTTGGGGTTGTTATTATTATTCCACTCAATATCATTCTGGAATAAGAAATTAATTAAATATGTAATCACTAGTATCTCTGATTTCAGCTTTCAGTCTCAAAAATCATTCTACTCTATAGCATGTAATTATTATCATAGTTTTTAAAAAATGCTTACAAAATAAAAGATAAAAAGTTGGCCAGGAGTACATCTGGAAACAATGTTAAAGACATGGATCTCTACATACATAATCTTATGGGAAAAGTATATTTTAAATAAAAGTATACCTTCAATTTATTGTTCTATTTAAGATTCAATTCTAACTTCATAATGTTAGCTAACATTGTAATATCAATCATAACTTTGGGAGGACAGTGAATATGCTATCATATACTCAACTTAATTACAATGATGGCTCTTGGGTTTCATTTCTTGGTACCATCCAACTAAAAAAAGAGCTAAATACTGAATATCAGTTTATGGAAATCGTGTATATTTAACAGACTGAGGTTTCTTGGCATGTTCCTACTGTAGCCAGTTGAAATGCTTCCTTTCTTCTCTTGAGTGTAATGAGAGAATGCTTATTTGGACTTTGAGGCTACAAATGCAAATTTCTTCAGTTGTGTCTTTAAAAACAATGATCAAATAGCTCTTTAGTATGCTTCATTTTTCCCTTTTCTACTCAAAATTTGTCCTTTTCTTATATCTTTTTATTTAGTTTGGCCTTCAGCCTAATATCTGTCTGCTCAGCTGGTACCAATTTGACTCCTGGGTTTCTAGAACAGTATGTGCTTCCATAAGCCAGCTGGCCACAAGAAATCTGATTTTGACAATTTACAGACACAATCAGCTTCTGCCTGCTTCATTCCAAACAGGCAAGCTTTCCCTCACCTGTGCATATTACTGATGCTCTAATTTTTTTTCCTGGAAAAATTTCCTTCTGATGATTGAAAGTTCACCACTGTTCCATACTCTGAAAAGTGGGCAAAATACAGCTTCTTTGTACGAAATGACATCCCAGGCCCCAATACCCCAATACCAATAGACCTGGCTAACTCCTTCAAGACTCAAAGTCTTTAAAGCTTTCCCAACTTTGTCCCAATCTAGATTAGGTGCCTGCTCTCTGTGCCTTCACCATCATAGCACTTTATGTTTTACAATGTAATTATCTACTTAAGAGTTCTGTTTAATGACTGCAAGCTTCTTGAAGCAAGGGCTATGTATCCTCTGACACAAGACAGTGTCTAGAGCATAAAGGGCACTATGCTGATGTTGATTTGCAAGGGGCTACACCTTAAATGTACATAGTGTTATTATTAAATCTTCAATAAAATATGAAAACTAAAATTATTTTAAAACAACTCAAAAGGATAATCAAAAGAATTCTTGAATATATTGAATGCAAATACAAAATTGAAATATATTGTTCAATAAGGAAAAAGTTTCTATGTATATTGATTTTTTTATGGTAATATATTTTTTTAAACACAATAATTCTACTACTATTTCTTTTATCTAAAAACCATATTCATTTTAAGATGTTGAACTAATTTCTCAGCCTATGGGTGTTAAATTCCACACTCACCACCAGAGTTTTAGTGTCTTTTACCAACACCTTATTCCCTCTCCTTCCCTCCCTCCTCCCACCTCCTCAGGAGCCATCATCTTGTTTCCTGTGAGTTTTGACTGGGGTGTATCTGTTTATTTGTTTCATTCCAGTATATTCCATATATAAGTGAAGCCATCCTGCACTTCTCCTTTTCTTTCGGACTTATGTAACAATATGATCTCCAGTTTCACCCACTTTTGCAAAGGACATAATTTCATGCTTTTTTTCGTAGCTGCACATCATTCTATTGAATATGTAGACCACGGCTTCTTTATCCAGTCATCTGTTGTTGGGCATTTAGGTAGTTTCCATGTCTTGGCTATTGTGAACTGTGCTGCTATGAATATAGGGGTGCAAATATTTTTCCTGATTAGAGATTTTGTACACTCTGGGTACAAAATACCTCAAAGTGGGATTTCTGGATCACATGGTAGTTATATCTTTATTTTTTTGAGGAAACTCCATACTTTCTTCCAGGGATGCTGCACTAATTTACATTTTCACCAACTGTGAAGGAGTGTTCCTTTTCCTCTGTACCTGCTCCAACGCTTATTTCTAGACTTTTGAATATAGATCATTCCTGATGGTGTGAGATGGTATCTCATTGTTTTTTATTTCTATTTCTCTAATGATTCATCTAATGATGCAGAACATTTTTTCATGTGTCTGTAGGCCATCGTGTATCTTCTTTAAATAGGTGTCCGTTCAGTTCTTCTGACCATTTTGAGTGGGTTGTTTGTTGTTTACTTTATATTGAGATGTGTGAGTTCCCTGTATATTTTGAAGATTAAGCTCTTATCTGATGTATGTTGTATGAATATTTTCTCGAATTCAGTGGGTTGTCTTTTTTTTTTTTTTAATAGTGGTTTCTTTCACTGTGCAGAGCTTTTTAGTTTTATGTATTTAGCTATTCAAAGATTTAGCTTTGATTACTTTGGCTATGGCTGTTCATTCCCCAAATATCTCCTTGCGGTTGAGGTCCTGGAACATTTTCTTCCAAGTATTTTACTTTTTTGGGTCTTATGTCCAGTTCTTTGATCCATTTTGAGTTAATTTTTTGTGCATAGGCCTAGTGAAAACTCATTTCAATTTTTACAAATATCTGCCTAGTTTTCCCATTTATTGAATAGACTTTCCTTCTTCCATTATATGTTTTTAGCAACTTGTTGAAGATTCGCTTAGTTTCATTTCTGGGGTCTCAGTTCAATTCCACTGATCAGTTTTTGTTCCAGTGCCATACTGTTTAAATGATGATCACTTTATAGTGTAGTCTGAAGTCAGGGAGTATGATTCTTCCCTTGTTCTTTTTTCTTCTCAGGATAGGTTTGACTATTTGAGGTCTTTTGTGGAGCCAAATAAAATTCAGTACTGTTTGCTCAACTTCCTTTAAAAAAATTCTGGAATTTTGATGGGAAACACATTAAATCTACATGTTACTTCGGGTAGGATTATCATTTTAATTAAGCTAATTCTTCCAATATGTGAGCATGGAATAGTCTTCCATCTCTTTGTGTCTTCTATTTCTTCTGTTAAAGTCTTATCATTTTCATTGTATAGGCCTCTAAATCTCTTATTTAGATTTATTTTATATTTTTGGTGTTATTGAGAATGGCATTTATTTCATAATTTCTTTTTCTTCTGCTTCATTATTTGGTTATAGGAATGCTAATCATTTTTTAATGTTGATTTTATATCCTGACACTTTGATATACTAATTTATTGTTTCCAAAAGTTTTTTAGTAGAACCTTTAGGATTTTCCAGGTATAATATCATGGTATCTACAAACAATGAAAATTTTAGTTTTAATTTTCCAACTTGAATTCATTTAATGTTCCTTTCTTGCCTTATTGCTCTGGTCAAGACTTCCAGAACTATGTTGAATAGTAGTTGTGAGAGCACGTAAACTTGTTTCAGATCTTAGGGGAAAGTCTTTCAGTTTTTCACCATTGAGCATTATGTTGGCTGTGGGTTTGCTGTATAATGCTTTTATTATCTTGGGGTACATTCTTCCTATTCCTATTTTGATGAGAGCTTTTAGCATGAATGGGTGTTGAATATTGTCAAAACTTTTCTCTATATATTGATATGATGATATAATTTTTGTTTTTCTCTTTGTTGATATGGCATATTACACTGTTTGAGTCACATATGTTGAACCATGTTTGCATGGAATTAATCCCACTTGATCATTGTGTGTTATTTTTCTAATCGCTATCTTTGGTGCTATCTTTGTCTAGTTTGGGAATCAGGGTAATACTGGTCTCTTAAAATGTATCTGGGAGTTTCCCCTCCTCTTCGATTTTGTGCAAGAGTTTAAGGAGGATGGGGATTATCTTTTCTTTGAGTGTTTGATAGAAGTCACTGGTGAAGCTACTGGGTTGGGATCTTGTTTTTTGGGGAGATTGTTTATTAGTGCTTCAATTTTTTTGCTTGAGATTGATCTGTTCAAGATATCCATGTCTCCCTAGTTCAGTTTGGGAGGTTTCTAGGATTCAATTTCTTCATGGTTGATGAATTTCTTGGCATATAATTGCTTTTAATAATTTGTCATATTCTTTTGTACTTCTCTGCTGTCAGATGTAATATCACCTCTTGTATTTCTCATCTTAGTTATTAAGGTTTTCTCTCTGTTCTTTATGAGTCTAACCAGGCGTCTATCAATTTGCTTACGTTTTGCAAAGAAACAACTCTTGGTTTAATTGATCTTTTGAATGGTTATTTTGCATTCTATTTATTTCTGCTTTAGTTTTTGTTATTTACTTCATTCTGCTGATTTTTGACTTTGATTGTTCTTCCCTTTCTAGTTCACTCAGGTATGAGGTGAGATTTAATTTGGGCTCTCTCTTGGTTTTTGATGTGCATTCATATGGCTATCAGTTTTCCTCTCAAAATTGCTTTTGCTGATAGCTTGTCTCTTCATTATAGATTGTTTTCAGTATTAATTTCATCTTTAACTTCATCGATAACCCATAAACTGTTCAGAAGCATGCTGTTCAACCTCCACATCTTTTTTGGTTCTTTCAGTGATGCTCTTCTGGTTTATATCTAGTTCCAGCCCCTTGTGGTCAGCAAAGATGCTTTCTATAATTTCAGTCTTGCTAAATTTTCTGAGACTTGTTTTATGTTTCAAAATGTGGTCTATTCTTGGGAATGTTCTATACACACTTGAGAAGAATATATATTCTTTTTTGTTGGGGTAGAACTCCTTGTATGTCAGTTAGGTCCATGTCCTCTGTCAATTAATTTACTGCCAATGTCTGTCTTTAGTTCAGTTGTATTTGTTTGAAATATTTAGATGGTCCAGCATTGGGTGTATATATATTAATTATAGTTACTCGATGAATTACCAATGACTATGACACATTGAGCTTCCTTACCTCGAGATAAATTTTTCAGGAGGAAGTTTATCTTGTCTGAAATCAGTATTGCATTTCCTGATTTTTTGCATCACTATTGCTTTGATATATTTTTCCATAGCCTTTCACTCTCAAACTATGTTTGTCTTTGGAGATCTGATATGACTTTCCTGCAAGCATAATATTGATGGATTTTGTTTTCTGATTCATCCAGCAACTCTGAGTCTTTTGATTGGTGGGTTCAGTTCATTTAGGCTGATAATTGATATAAAGGGTTTTATTTCTGTCATTTGAGTCTTTGTTTTTTGTTGGTTTTATGTGTCTCTTGCTTTGTTTCCCATTTATTTTTAATTGCTTTTTTCTCTCTATGGATTTTCATGTTGGTTCTTTCAATTTTATCCACTTTCCAGCTACATGCAAAGCTACAGCTCAGTGATTCCTTCTTTGAGCAGGATTTCTGTAACTTTTTCTCTCTCCTGTCCTTCTGGGATACCTATGATCCTCAAGTTATTTTCTTCTTATGGTGTCTGATATTTCTCATAGGATTTCTTCATTTTTCCTTATTCCTGTTTCTTTTTCCTCTTCTGTGAGTGTTGCCTCTGTTTTCTTGTCTTCAATTTCTGAGATTCATTCCTCTGTAGGATTCTTTTTAAGAAGCTTTCTGTGTTTATATTCAGTTCCTTGACTGTGTCATTTATCTGTAGCATTTTATCCATATCATCTCTACCAAGACTTTCCTCATGGCCTCAATCTCTTTAGTGATGTGTTCCCTTTTATCTGTCACTTTTTTTATTCTTATTGTTGAGATTTTCCAGTTGTTTTGGGGTTATTGTATATGACTTCTACATCTCATTCAGTTTATTTATAACTACTTTTTGGAACACTTGCTCTATTAGGTTATCCCATTCAGTGTCAATGGAATTCTTCTTAGGGGAGGACTTGGCATCGTCCTCTCTTTGGGTCTTTCATGTTTTCTTGGGTGACTTTGCTTTTGGCATGGCTTTCATCTTTGTCTTAGATTTAACACTGTGGCTTCCTTTTTTAACGTTAGATTTATTTCTGAGTGGTGATTTTGGGTCCTGGCATGGTCAGTATCATCCACTTGGCTTCTGTGAGCTATGGGCCTTTCCCCCTCTCTGAAATACTTACTTTTGGTGGACCACAAATGCTGTTTCAGTGATGTCTGCTGGTTTATGTGGGGATAAGGGGCAACTCTTCTCTTGCACACCACTGATAGGAAGCTCTTCAATTCAAGGACCAAGTTTATAAGCAGACCCTGCGAGTTCTGTGAAACTCACAGTTCACCAACACAGGGGACAGGTAGCTCACGGGTAGATCCTTGTTTTGTCCTCCCATGTAGTTTCTTTAGCTCCTTTGGGTGACTGGTCCTGTTCTTGCTCTCTCCAAGTCCCTGGCTCCTTGGGCAGGGAGTCACATTGCTTTTGGCCTCTATGTGTTCCTTTAAAGACTGGAGAGAAAGGGTTGGTCTCCCTTATCTCTGCTCTCTGGAGCCTATCCTGGAATCTCCCAGGTAAGTCCCTGTGATCTACTAGGCACTGGTTTTGAAATGTCCTCTGATGATGCTTCCAGTTCCCCAGTCAGGAAGTGAGTTCAAAGTCTGTCCCTATAAGCTCCTTTGATACTCTGGGATTGGTTTACTCACTGCATCTCTTAAGCACAAAGGTATAGTGATTTTCATATCTCATGAAATAAACATGTAATTGCATTTATTTGTACACTGTATTCAAAACTAAAATGAGAACTTTCAGGAATGTTTGGAATATGCAAATATAGCTAGTTATAATAAATTATACTGGTATAACTTTTACCATGTTCTTAACTTTTCTACTCTAAAATTAAATTTAAACCAATAAATTTACTTACATTTTTAAGTTTATTTCACTGTAATTTTTTTATTCCTTTAACCATTATTTCTACTTTTTGTTTCTCTCAGTTCTGCTCTCATTTATCAAGTACCTTTGCTAAAATTTGAAATTCTGCTTGTACCCTTAGTTAGGCAGGAACCTAAGGCTGGAAACCACTAAAAACAATCCAACAGACCAGGAAAGTAAGTATGACAAGGAGATTTGGCATACAAGGTCCTAAAATGAGAAATAAGCAACACACAATATCATGGCAAATTTCTACCAGTGTATATCAATGATCAAGGGTATTTTTATATGCAGTTTTACTGAGTACTTTAAGTGTTCATTTATACTAAACACATATTTACTTTAACTGATTGAATTATACCACATGTATAATTTTTTTTTGATGATTGCAAAAGAGAAATTTCATTGATTAGTTAACTTATACAAAGATATAATCAATGAACTAAAATTAGTAATCTATGATTCAATCAATTACTAAGCTAAACACTGATGGTACAAAGATAGTTTATCTAGGAGACACATAAATATAAACAAATATTTCCAGCACAATATATTATTTATACTAGGTCTTGAAACACATGCTGCTACCAATGTACATAGAGAACAGTTGGCTTACGCCCATCTGGGATCTGTTAGTTTAAAAGAATTATTTGTCATCAATACTATTTGTTAAAATAATGAATTATTATTACATATAAATTACCCTAAGCTTTTATTTCCAAAACTTTGAACTACTAAGTATTATATAAATGATATTCATTGCCATATCAAGTGTCAGCTATATATAGTCACTTTGCTTGACCCTATACTTGTATGATATAATTTAATCCTTACAATAATCCTGGAAGAAAGTCATTATCATTCCTATTTTATATGTAAGATATCGAAGATTTATGGGACCTAAATTCAACAGTTAAGGACACTGCAAATTGAAAACACCAGAAGCTCTTACTGAAAATGAATAAAACTAAAAGTCTCCTCAGGTCCTCTTCAGTCTGATTTCATTGAGCAGTACGCTGTTTTGTAAGCTCTGGAATTCACATTTTTTTTCAAACTCAATAGGTAATTTGAAAGCCTGAGAAGACAAAAATTTATATAATTTTCTCTCTTCTGGATCAAACTCTACAGAAGCAATTATCCCCTTGCACAACATGAGGCTCTTAATTATAACCTGCCACTTTGCCCCTGATTGGTAGTTTGGGTAGCATTTCATTCAGACAAAAGCACAGATTTCTAGTCCTTCAAATCCCATAGATGGTAAGCCCTAAGCAAAATAGGCTTTTTAAGAAAAATTATATTCTCTTTTTTCCTTGTTTCTGGATGGACCAGTTTTAATTATTTTCTCCTGTTTTTATAAGTTTTTATTCAATGTAAAATACAACTAACATACTGCTTTCACAGGCTTTTCATCTAAATTTCATGATTTAGTAGGCAACATTCTAATTTAGTTATTGTACTACCATGAATATAATAGTCATCAGTCTCCCAACCCAAGATACAGGGCACCTCACCTCACAGTATATGCTATTTCTACTCATACAATTTAAAAATTTTGGAATGTATAACTTTCAACATTTTCACATTTTGATATCAAAATATGAGTCATTGAGAACTATTTAGTATAAATACTAAGTATAAGTATGTTTGAAAATCAACTAAAAATGGCTTAAACATAATTTATTTGTTTATATAATGGAGAATTCTAGAAAGAGGACCTACTTCTACTTCTAGCATAGGTGTACACAGAACACAAATGATGTCACCAGGATTCACTTTTATACAGTTTTTTCACAATGCTTTCTCTGACTGAATTTAAGTTTCAGGTTAAATATCAAAAGGATATAGTTGCTGAAGTCTCTAGCCAAACATCTCTCAGTTAACACCTGATGATGAAGCTTCAGGCTTGTCCTTGAATTTCCAAAAGAAGACTGCTTAACCTCATCCTGTGTCATGTCCATGTCTGAGCTAAGCATTGGGATGTAAAGCAACTTGATATGTTAGGTAACTTTGGAAAACTTTACTTATTCCAATTTTTAACCAAGGATGGCGCCAAATACAAATGTCGGAAAAGGAAAGGCCAACAAAATAAAGCTAAGGAATTTGACAGGAAATAAGGCTGAAGTTCAATTAACAGAGGGTCACTATAATACACATTCTTGTATAACAAGAATGTGACACTAACAGAATTTGAACTTTCATTAGGTTCTAAGAACGTATCATCCCATATCCTTAAATCCAATATTAGAGTTTTCCACAAGAAAAGCAATAATCTAATTTCGTATACCATTTACATTTTATAGACTATCTTTTAAAGCATTTTTAAAATACATTGTCATTTTACATGCAATATTTATCATTGACATTTTGGTATGGTTATTAATTGTAACAAAACAAAGTGAGTTTTCATTTCATCCTGTTTGTCAGCTTCTAGAAATAGGACCTTTTCTGTCACCATACATTAATTGTAAGAGTACAAGTGAATCTGTCATGTCCACCCACTTCCAAAGGCATGAAATTTATTGAAGCAGAAAAAACTTCTTGATTTTGGCATAAAGTTTCCCTAATGTGATGAAAAGGTAGGTAATAAAAAGAAAGCAGCGAACAGCTGGTCACAGTCTAAAAAGAGAGCATAAGCAATATGGTTCTTAGAGCAAGCACTGATAGGAAAATTATCCAAATGGGCACTAACATGTGTCCTGGACAACTTAGCCTTAGGCCTATACAGCAATGTAGTAGACAGCAATTATGTTAAAGAGATATAGAAAAGAGAAAGAAAAAAGTGAAAATTTGATGAACATGTGAGGACTGATTTCTTTTTATTACTTTTAATTTCTTTTGTTTACATTATTTTACATTTTAGGACACTGAAGTCTATATACCTCAGTCAGTGTATATTTTACACTACACACATCATCAGGGTTCTAGTGCCCTATACCTCTATTTTGTTCCCTCATTCTTTCCCTTCCCCTCTTACACGCCCACCTCCCAGACTCACAGTCTTGCATCCTGTGATTTTATGGAGACTTGTCTGTTTATTTGTTTTGTTTCTTTGTATTCCAATGAGTGAAACCATTCTGTACTTCTCTTTTTCTTCCTGGCTTATTTCACTTAGCATAATCATCTCCACTTCCGTCTAGGTATTTTAAAAGAGAAACTTTCATCTTTTTAAACAGCTGCACAATCCCATTGATTAGATATACCTCGTTTCTTTATTCAGTCATCTATTGTGAGGAATCTAGGCTATTTCCATGTCTTGGCTATTGAGAGTGATGCTTCTGTGAACACTGAGGTGGATATATTTTTCTGGCACAGTGTTTTTGCATTCTCTGGGCATATGCCTAGAAGTGTGATTGCTGTATTGAATGGTACCTGCATCTTTTCTTTTTCCAGATAACATATAAGTTTATTTAACATTTAATTCTCACCTTGAGTATGCAAAATATAAATTTCACAAATGTGAATTTTACTGTGTAGTTTCTAAGTATACACAATATAAATTTGCTTAAATCTAATTGGAACTGCATAGGAAAGAAATGGTCTACTTCAGTCATATTTTAGAATAAACCATTTTACAAGTTATTGCACAACTGAAACTGTGTATAACAGACAGCATAAAATTGTTAAAGTAGTAACTCAGGTATATTTACCTGACTTAGGTCATAAATGTAGACCAGAAGATAAAAACAGACTTTCCTACTCAAAGTTTGCTGCTGTTTGAGAACTTCTTGTTTGGTAGCTTTAGAAACAAGAGTCACCAAGTCTCATCACTTAGGTTATTAAAACACATTTACTATAACTGAATTTCTTTCTTTTTTTTTTTTTTTTGATATAATGACATTTAAAAGGCAAAAAAGAATACAAGGTGATCTTTATACTTATATCGCCTCAAAATACAATTAAAGATTATTCTGAGCTTCTTTTCCTCCAACTTTGGATCTAATTTACACCCTGAGATTCACAACTTCCAGTCACCTTCTTGGCATTTTGTAAAGCCAGCAACATTTGAGTTGGATTTTGAATTGGAGTGATAAAAGATCAATTACCTACCTTATCTGTTCTTTGATATCTTTGGTTTCTTCTTGTCTCCTGATTATTCATTCACAAGCTGACTTGCTGGGAACTTGAACTTGACCTTGATGTTGCACTTTCCAGCTTCTCTCATGGAAGACAGTGTGAAAGATGAAAAAAAAAATAAAAGTGCATAGTCTTTGTCAGCATGGGTCAAACAACTGTTTCAGATGTTAAAGGGCCTCTTCATCATGTAAGGCTAGGTGGTCTGACCTGGAAAATGCTTGGTGGAACTTCTGCCACCTGGATTTAGAGTCCATATTTGCCTCATAATACCTTTTAAGGTGGAAGTCTATCTTGTCTGATATTAGTATCACAGTTCCCGATTTCCTTTCATCTCCATTGTCCCATTGTTTGTGATACATTTTTCATAGACTTCACTTACAACTTTATGTTTGCCTTTGAAACAGATGTGGGTTGCTTATAGGTATAATATCGATGGTCCTTTTTTCACCCCCATTTGGTTACTCTGTGTATTTTGACTGGTGAATTCAGTTCATTCATATTTTAGGTGATTATCTACAGTGCTTTATTGCTGTCATCTGAGCCTTTGTTTTCCGTCTTTGTTGCTTCTTCATTTCTTTTGTTTGATTTTTTTCCTTGGGATGATTTTCATTGTGGATTTTCTGTTTTTTTTTGTTTTTGTTTTAGGTTATATATCTCTTTAGGATTGGATGTCATGGCTAATGGTGTGAGTGTCTCTAACTTTGCCACTCTACAATATTCTTTTATGAGCAGACACTGTACCATACTTATAAGTCTGTACAGTTTCCACATTTTCTTTCCCCCACTAGTGTTTGTCATTGCTTGTGTCCTTGTTTCTGATTCTATTTTAATTTTTATCACTATTCGTGGGGATTGGAGGTTCTTTGTTTTCATTTTACTTATCTAGTACTCTAAAATTTCTTGAAAAGTAGTTTTGGTGATGAAAAAAGTCCACTGTTTTTTGTTTTTTTTTTAATCATTAAAGACCTTTACTTTCCCCCCATATTTAAATAACAATTTTGAAGGATGGAATACTCTTGACTGCTAGTTTTTGTGTTAGTATTTTGAATATATTGCTTCACTCTCTCCTTGCTTTTATGGTTTCTGCTGAGAAGTCTGATAATACCTGGATGGCTGTGCCTTTGTAGGGCTTGTTTTCTTTTCTCTAAAAGCTGTTAATGTTTTTTCTTTATTGTTGGCTTCTGTTAGTTTTATTGTGGTGTTTCTAGATGTAGGTCTTTGTCTTTAGGAATCTGGGTGTTCTATTGGCTTCACAGACTTTCCTGGTAACTTTTGTGATATGTATGGAAATTTCTCTGCTATTACTTCTTCAAATACATTTCCTGTTCCTTTTTTCCTTCTCCTCACCATACAAGATACCTATTATTATTATGTTTGTTCTCCAGATATCTGAAATTTTACACAAGTTTTCTTTCATTTTTTCATCAAATTTGTTTATTTATCCTCTTCCATTTGTGTTGCCTCTGTGCTCTTGTCTTCAATTTCTGAGTCATTCCTCTGTAAGATAGAGCCTTTTTATGGCACTTTTCGTGTCTGTCCTAAACTCATTGACTTTTTTTCATATTTAGAAGTCATGTTTGGATTTTCTCTTTCTTTTTTGCTTCTTCTCCTTACCCTGGTTCTCAAATCTGGGTTCTTGTGCTTTACGTGGGTGCACCTTAACCATTCATCCATGGAGTGAATCTGTTCGGGCTTTCATAACAGCCTCAATCTGTTAGTGATTGCAGCTGTCCTTAAAAAATAATCAATAAATATTAATATTGCTGTATGCATTAGTTATACTTCCTGTTCACTTTTTGTACTGCTATTAGTATAGGAGGCTAAAATGGCTTTTGAGATAAAGGTAAAAATATAACTTTTTTCCTTTTCAAATTGTTTACCTAACTGAAGTAAATAAAATTTGATTATAATTTTATATAGGTTGAAGGTAAGCATCATTGTAAATCAACATATATATATAGTATATATATATATATATACTATATATATATATTTATACAACTTCACGTTCACCAACTACAATCCAACTCTGTCCTTCACTATATAATTAACCCCTTTACTCAATTTACTGCCACCTTTTTCCCATTCCTTTTGGTTACCGCTAATTTTGTCTGATGAACTAAAAGCATATTTTTATTGATTTGTTCATTTTTTCTTTGGTTTCTATACATATCGCATATAAATGAAATCACAAGGTGCGTATTTGTGACTTGTTTCACTCACATTGCTAATGGCAGGACCTCATCTTTTTTTTAATACTCAGAAGCATTTCATGGTGTGTATATAACATGTTTTCTTTATTCACTCAACTATTGATGGGTATTTAGGTTGTTTCTATTTCTTGGCTATTGTTTATAATGCTGCAAAAAATGGGGTGCATATATCCTTCAAATTAGTGTTTTTGTGTTTTTTGGTAACAACCCAGATATAGGATAAGAGGAACATATTTTATTTCTATTTTGAGTTTTTTGAAGAATCTCCACATTTCCTTCCATAGTGGCTGCACCAATTTATACTCTCACTAACAATGCATATGAGCTCCCTTATCTCACATCCTTATCAACACTTACTGCTTTCAGTCTTTTGAAAATAGTCACTGGAAATAGACAATACCACATGTCTGAAGTCATATTGCACTGATATTTTGATTTGTATTATCCAATAATAAAGATGATGAGCATCTTTTCATGTGCCTGTTTGCCATCTGTTGTGTCTTCTCTGGAGAAGCATATATGCAGACTCTCCGCCCAATTTTTAATTGGATTTCATTATTCTTGCAAATGTAATTTGGAATTTGACTACAGTGTTGTATTGTGCCATATTTTGCTACAGTTAATCCAAGAAGTGTGAAGCAAATAAGATTGTACTTTACTGAAACAAATACTGGATTGGTTGTCAGATATTCTGTGTTTAAGACAACTTGAAAAGTCACTTCAAGCATTTGAACCTGACTTACTAATTTACAAAATGGAGAGAATACACATCACTATTTGTATGAGTTGTTTTAAGCATCATTTAAAAACAATATTGAATGTACACACTTACAAAGTACACCTAAAATCCTATGCCAATGATGACTTTCAAGTACTTTAATGACTTTCAAGTACTTTAATAGTTTATATCTTTTCATTTTCTATAAGATTAAGTTTAGTTATTATTATATTTATATACCACATTTCTATGAAAATAACTTTTTACCAACTGAAATGTAAAACCTAATATTTTTAATTAACGAGAAGATAATAAAAAGGAATAAAAATAGAGTAAGTTATATCTTGAAAAGTTACTGTGCTACAATTTTTATTGGACACATTGTGCTCCATAGACAGAAAAAGAAAATAAAGGCACACTTTTTTTGAGGGATATACTTCTCTCCTATGTAACATTGCTAATATTCTCAGAGAGGAAACAAATCCAACACTGAGAAGTCAATGTCTTTGAATCCACTGTCCTAATCCAACTTTGTTTTCTCCTGGGACTGTTATGGGTTGCAGAGGAAAGACTAACCATTTAGACATTCTACACATAAGTTGCCTATTCATTCATTCCTTAAATATTTGTTGAGAATCTTTTATATGCCCACATTCTAGTAAGGATATACAAAGATGAATAAGTTGAGGTTCCTGCCATTCAGTAGCTCACAGTCTTAAAAAAAAAAGGTTTGCAAAGCTATTAATCTTGAAGTGTTTTTCTGATTACTATCTTAGAATATTCTGATGAGTGGAGCACTGCTCCAAGGGACTCTAAGGAGAGAGAGGAGAATTTATTAGAATTAGGGACATGGAACCGTTAGGAGGAAAACAAAAAGAACCTGTAATACCCAAGAGTACACAATGGCACATCACCCCCGCGCTTACATTCAGTATGAAAGTATATTTGGAAAAAAGAAATCCATTGAGAGACAGAATTTAATGTTTATGTAATTTTTATTTAAGATATCTGAATGGCTTAGATCTGTTCTATAAAATAGGTGAGTTATGGCAAATAAAAATTAAACATACAAGTTTAATGAAATATTTATGAATAAATATTTATCTTTTTAATAAATCTTGACATGTTTTATAAAGGAGCTTTATAAATATCTGAAAATAGAATAAATTACTGAAACACCTAAATAAGTGAATCAAAGTCTACTCTCTTTAATTTCATTTTTCTGATTTAGATCTCAAAATTCTGGTAACTTTTACTCCAGTGACTTATCCACATTTTACTTTCCATTCATATGAATAAGGCTAAAAAACACAGCTTGTATGAGTGTTGACAGGTGAATGCAGAAAAGGATTCTGTCTGTGTACTTGTTTTGGGGAGAAGAACAACAAATCAGTGATGTGGTCATTTTAAATCTAAACTTTGGGACAGATCACAACTTTTCAATAATGGCTTCAGTAAAGATTTCTTCTTAAGACTCTGGCCAACAATACTCTTCAGTCAGGTATACTGGACATTGCTATGAATACTAGGAAACAAACCAAGAAGAATAAATTATAACCCAAATTGTAAGCCAAAATACACACTAGTGCAAAATACTGCTCTGTAATGTTTGGTTCATATAAAGAAGGTGTATCCTTTAAATTTACTGAACCACATTTTAGGTCATTTTCTGATTAACTCCTATTTCCAGGTGAAAACTACAATTACAGTGGTTTCTCTTAGTATTTGTTTTTCAATGTCACCTAAACAGTTTTCTTCTATCTGCCTTTGATATCTCTCACCTAGGTTCTGAATCTGAGTTCTTTCATTCTTAAACCTGGAATTCCTGTGCTGTCTTGTTTAGCTTAGAAAAAGGGATTTCATTAGTTTTAGGAGAGGTTCCCTAGAAGCAAAGCCTGAAAGAATTCTATGTGGGGTCGGGGTCGGAAAATTCAAAAACAAAACAAACAAAATCCTGCTATAGGAATGAGAGGGTAAGGAGAGCATGTAAGGTGTAATATCAAGCAAGTTCTATGGGAGTTACCTTCGAGTCAATACTCCAGGAGAACTCTGGGATGGTATAGACTAATGACATCACAGAGCTAATCTTATCAGAAGGAGTATTAAGACCTAGTACTTGACTGCCCTTTTCCAGGCTGCCACCAGGGGTGGTAATTCCCAGGCATGTCTGGTTCTCAAGTCAGGTAGGCTGAGTTAGTCCTAATAGTGTGAGGGTCATGCTTTGAAAAAAATAAAAAAAAAACACTTGTGATGGCTGGTGGGATAGAAAGCTCACTGGGAACATGTGCACTGTAAATAGCAAAGGGACCCAAATGGACATGGGCGAAGTATCAGCAGTGTCTATCTCATAATAGTGATTGCTGTCAAGTCTTTATAAAAATATACTTTGACTCTCAGAAAACCAGGATCTATTTAAACATTTGTCATAGTTAGATAAGCAATGGAAATTGCATTATATCCTTTGCTGCATCAGAACTCATTCTAAGTATCAAAGGATACAACATAAATATCAGCACCAAACCAGATTATCCAAATAAATAATACTGCCTTTTCACTCTAATATCTACTTTGTGTCCAGAATCACCTTCCTTCTTGTATAGTAGATTGCATTACCTCTATTGTCTTGACTTCATCACTCACCATTTCACCCTCATTTTCTCATGGTTCTAATTTTAAATTACAATGAATAAAGGACTCTAATTAACTAGGTTTGATAAAAATAATTTAATTCCTCTAGAGTTCTAGGTCCGGAGAGAGTTATTATGCTTATATATTTGGGACATAGGGCCATCTTAGAGATATCCTTGTCAGCAAGATCAGGCCAGGTGTAATTATGGCTGATCTGAGTTGGACACCATGACTGTAGAAAACAACGAATAATTTCCCAGAAATAAAAATATCAGGCCCTATAAAAATAACCATAATCAACAAAACAAAGAATACATTTCTATATAATCTGAACTTTAGTTTTCTCAACAATAGGCATTTGAAAATATGCTACATTTATTTTACAAAATTATTTTTCTTATTTTATTTTATTTTTGCTGAATTAACATTTGATTATAACACTCTCCATGTATATATCATTGTAAAAATCATCTGTATATACTTCCTTCAGTGCACTATTAGAAGTACAAATCTATCCTTTATCATATAACTGACCCCTTTGTCTAATTTGCCTATCTTCTTTCCCCTTCCCTTCTGGTAAACACTAATTTGGACTAGCAGTGTATCTTTGGCTCATTATGTCATTTGTTTATCTCTAGAGAGAATGATGTAGTTAAACAATGCTACATTTATTTCCCAAAAATTTATAAGTAATTTTTATTGAAGTAACATTGCATTATAACATGAATTTTATGTGTACATTATTAACAACATCCGTATATAGTAGAATGAGATCATTTCAAGTATGAAATATAACAATATATGTACAAGTGCTTTACAGGTTATGAGTTTTGCTAGTGAACATCACATGACAGTCACATGGAATGCAAAATCTTCTTTATACCTGGTCATCTAAAATATATTTTAATATTTCCAATAAGTGCAAGAAAGTAAATAATAATCAGGCAATGGTTTGAGTATCTATGCCAGAGTTAGTAAATAAAATCCAGATTTAGTTCCCCTGATAAGTTTGAGAATCATACATCTTGTTAGCATGAAGCCTTTTTTAAAAGACAGATAAATCTTTAATGTAGGAAGAGGGACAAAAATAAAGTATTCAATCTCCTTACCATTATTTTACAAAAGAGGTTATGTATATCATACAATAGTTGGAAAAACCATCATGGCATCAATGTATCAGTTGACATGATGTCTTCTTTGACAAATTAAGTCTAGGAGCCATATAAACAGTTTCATTTTTTGAGAAAGAGAAGAGGAAAAGAGAGGAGAGGAGGGTAGGGGAGGGGAGATTAGGAGAGAAGGAAGAAGAAGAGGAAGAGGAGGAGGAAGCAAAGGAGGGGGAAAGAGAAGAAGGAAAAGGAGAAAGAAAAAGGAAGATGAAAGAAAGAGAATACCATTCATACTTCTAATTACTCAAACTAAAACTTATCCTTGTACTATCAGTCAAAAATCTGTTCAAAATTTGTTCATTTGTAGGCTTCACTGAACATTTACTCTGCGATTCCTGGCTACTGGCTGTTATTCAATACTCAGAAAAAGATGAAAACACAATTCAAACCCTTAAGGGTCTCATAGTTACACTGAGATAAATATAAAGTTCCCTCTTACATCTGCCTTCCATTTTATTTCCATGCCACAATCCCTTTACTCCAGACCATATGCATCTTGCTTATATTATGGTTATAACCTTCTATTCGGTCTTTCTGCTGTCAATGCTTCCTTCAACCTAACACAGAATCAGGCTCAATTTTCTAAAACAATTTTTATGTAACACTATTTTCTTTAAAAAAAGTACCCTATGACTGCAAAATTTCAACAGGATCATTTTACTTAGTGAAAGAATTTTAGAGTTCCAGGGAAGTTTAAAGGTTTGGTAACTTTTGGTAACTTTACTCCCCCAAAATACTAAAAATTAATTAGCAGAAAATAGTTGAAAATAAAATTCTGGATGCTAGATAGAAGTTTTGGGAAGGTCAGCCTTTATATCATAGCACTGTGAAACAAAAAGAAAAATTTTGAGCAATCAGAAATGTAAGAGAAAAATTAAATTTGGTGTATATGAGTAGAAAATTGGCAAACTGAAGAAAAGTAAATAGGAGGCTGAACAAATATTCAGCATCTGTTTTTCTGCCATCATTCACCATTTTCCTGATAACATGATAATAGCACATACATTTTTTCTGACAAACAACTGCTGCTTCATACTCAACTGAGTCCTCCTCCACCTGCTGGATAGACTAGCAATCTTCCAATGAAAGCATTGTATTTCCTTAGACCCACTGACTAATTCAGGAACATGTATGATACAATTGGAGGCAATATTACAAAATAAGATTTTGCTAAAACAATTGAGAGCGAAACAAGTATTTTTCCCACTGGCCCCCTAGCAGTTAGTACAGTGTGGCTGGTGAGAATGAAGGTAAACCTGTTAAAAGTAATCCCCAAAATGGAACAAGCCTGGTTCTTGACATTCTTTGAATTCTGAATTCAGATATCCTCCATTTGCATTGCATGAGACAACACATTCCTTGGGTTTTAAACAAGTTGGATAGAGATTTCTACCTGGCGATTTAAAAAGCCAAACATTACTCTATAAAATAAATACACCAAATGAAACTCTTTACCTAAAAAACAAATTAGGAAGAGAGATGATGAAGAAAGAATAAGAATTTGTTGGAAATGTAAAATCATAATTTATGGGAGCAAAAGTATTATTTGCCCATTTTAAAGGCTGAACATTTTTTTGAGATATTTTTCAAGTTTTTTCTCATCTCTCCAACTACATGTCATAGTTCTGTGGGCATATGCGTGTTGACTATATCATTACATTTATTTCATATTGTAATCTCCTTCTGAATTCATAAGCAAGTTCCTTTTTGACATGTTCTGCCATGAACCCACAAATTACTATTGGAAGAGTAACAGTATATTCCTTCTTTGAAATTTTGGCATTTCCAAAGAGTGCCATGTCTTTCTTTCTGTCCTGTCTTTTTCATTAGGATTCCAGGGAATGAAACAACAGAATCAAAGTAGGAAGATGAATGCTTAAGCAACTATCATCATCAGCACACTTAGTAAGTGTCATTTAATATTTTAAAAAGCAAAACCAAAGTCTATATATTTTACTAAAATGAATGGTTCTTGTTCTTTTAGGGCTGACCTGTTTTCATTTGAATAAACTGCTGGCATTCTTTTAACTCATTCATTTATTTCTCATGTTTAAGTAAGTTGTTTGCTTGCAGTCCATCAGAGAATGAATTAATGAACAAAGAAATGTATACAGAAAAGTTTCTACATCTGCATATATTTGTGAACCTATTGTTAACATATATTTTATGCTTTTGTTTATAAAATTATATTTTGCAAATAAAAGAATGACAACAAATATAGTTTGATTACTTGTCAATACTATTATCTTTCTTTTCTTCAATGCAAAATAACAGTATTTCATTCAATCTGGAAACGTACCTATTAAACCTCACTTTTACAGCATTGCAAGAGATTCAGAGTAAATTTATCATAGATCCCCTTTCTTACAGAGTTCAAAATCTAATCTGTGATATAAAAAGGCACAATTAAAAGGCAATATTAAGCTGAAGAAATGGCATTTACATAGACCGAAATAGCCAAAATAGAGACTAGTATTTTTTTTTTATAATTCTTCTGACTTGTGTCTCAGACTCAGCATGTGCAAAATAGAATCCTCAATCTCTCCTCTAAAGTCTCTTCCCAAGAAAATTTGCCATTATTGTCTACTTTGCCATGTAATTTAATGATTACTCATCCACCTATTTGCCAGGACAAAATTATTAGTGTCATCTTCAGCGCCATATCCAGAACTAATCTGAAAGGAAATCTTGTTGGATCTATCTTCAAATTATTTTTATACTTTGATCATTTCTCGCCACTCCTATTCTGGTCTGAGTCAATATTCTCATATGTGTTACTAAAACCACCTCCTAATTGTTCAGTTTGTTTCTGTCCTCATTCCCTCACAGTCAGTTCTCAAAGCGGTACCCAGAATTATCCTCTCAAAACATATCAAGTAATTTCATTTCTCTGTAGAAAACAAAGTCCCCATGAAGGTCCTTTATATTTGACAGGAGCTGCGGCCCCTGTGATCTCACCTGCTCTCCTCCCTGAACATAGTGACTTCTTTGCTTTGCTCAAATATTTGGGGTAACAACCCACCTTAGAAATTTGGTGCAAAGCTTCTCTTTCTAGAGAGTACTCCATCACCTTTACTTTCTTTAAGTTTTTGTTAAATTGTGATATTTTCAGGAAACTCTACTCTAATTATACATGTAAAATTGCACCTCCAGATAGTTTCAATCTACCATCTCCTAATTTTCCTATTGCACTTGTCACCATCCTAAAAATTGTTATGTGAAACTACCTGTTATTTTACTGTCATCCCCATTCTTATTCAAACTCCACAAGGGCCAGAATCCTTGCCTGCTCTCTTCACTGACAAATTCCTTTAACCTAGAACATATGCTCAATAAATACTGTTTGAGCAAACTGAATGGATATTGCATAATGCCTGTTCAGGCTAAAGCATACATTTTGATTCATTGTGTACATGGAAGAATCCCTGTGGGAAACCCAAGAACTTGCTTATATTTTCTTATTCTTCACTCTACAAATTTCCGAAAGTATCTTACCTTCCACTTAAAATCCAATACTTTTAAATATATTACAATGTCTAAATTGACAATGTCTTATCTTGGATAATAAGACCATCTAATTTACTGACAAGGAAACTACGGTACAAGTAACCAGTGTAAAGTCCCCAATATTAGGTTAACTGGTAAGTGAAAAACCCAGGATTTGAACTCATGTTATTTAAGGCCAGAGACAGGAATTTAACACTATGATATGCTATCTTTATTGAATATCTTTCACAAGTCACTTATAGTCTATGAACTACTTTTCTCTAATCTATTAAATGATAATACTAATGCCTCCCACACATTTTTGTGGTAAGAAACATTATTTTTAAGTTTTTGAAAAATAATACTCATTAAATGAAAATAATATCCTAGTCCTTCCCACAAGGCAGTAACAGTAAGGAAATTTCAAACAATCTCACTCTTTATAGGATCTGTCTCTGCCCTTAAAAGTTAGGTGAGAATCAGGTAAGTCTCATATAAATGACCAAGAAACTTGTTTGTCCAATTTAATGTAGAACTTAGGCTAGCAATTCTTTCTCAGAAGAAAATCTAGTTAATAAAGAAAAACGATGCATTTTTTCCAGTCTCCTTTATGCATATGGTGAGGCAGGCAGGTCACAGAGATTCTGGGTCCGAGAATTCTATCACAGACCGTGATGGAGTGCAAAGAGCCCTAAGTCTCTTTTCTACTGTACGGCTTATCCACCAGTTACTGAATACCTAAGTTCTTTATGCATTTCAGACTATAAATGAAACTCATAGAGTCAATGCTCACATAGTTTGACTCTGTGCCAGACACTCTCCTTTTATTTTAGTTCCTTTCAGTCTCTAAACAACTTTCTAGTTAGGAAATGACATCGCTGAGGGTTGAGGTGACCAGAAAAGGTGACAAGGAAGATGAGTTGGTTTATAAAGAACAGAAAACTTCAATAAGCAAAGAAGCAACATGAAAGCATTCCCAAAGGAATGACTGCATTGATCTGTGAGTAAATAAGCATGCGTTGAGCACTGGATGCCAGGCACTTTCTAAAGCTATGTGCATTCCAAATATACATATAAAGCATGATTCTCAGTGGAAATGAACTATATAACTTAGATTGAAAGGGAGACAAGCAGTCTCATGTAATCATGTAGGGCTGACTGTGACACATGCTAAAGAAAGTGAAAAAACAAAACTTTGAAAACAAAGTGGATTTATTTTTGTGTGGGACATGAAACAATCTTTTATAAAATAGATGATATATGAATATGAGAGATAATCAGGACTTTGAGTAACAGGAGAATATATTAGAACATTTTAAGCAGAGAAACATTCTGAATATAGGCATGGTTCTGTGAAAAAGTAAGTGGCTCAGACGCAGAAATGTGTGCAAAGCACAGGGCAAAAATGTGGCATATGTACAAAAATAATTTTAATTATTATTCTATCCCCAGATAATTTACTGAGAAATCTCAGTTTAATGAGAAAAATAAATGATGGGGAAAAAGGTCCTCTTAGCTGTTCAGATAATGAATTCTACTTTACCAATGTTATGTGTGTGTGTGACTTAGTATTCATTGTACACATGAAATTATTGCTGAGCTTACTGAGATTTTCTCTTTGCTTTCTCTAAATTGCCACATCTAAGCACTTCACATTTCAAGGAAACACAACTAGACTCATTGATCTCATAGGAAAGCACATTTATTCGTAAAGGACTAAAGTAAATATCATGGCTTTCATCAGCTCTAAGCAAACATACTCAGCACTACCCTCCTCTCTCTGCCTCAAGTGCATTTGAGGCAGTGCAAGGTCTAAGTTTGAGCAGATGGATTTCAGTGGAAGTAATTACAAGCTGCAACATAATTTCCTTCAAACTACACACATACTAGACAAATACTTATTTGTGGTTATAGAGTGGGTAAAGTTACTATAAAAATAGTAACACACCTTATAATAGTACTGTATGCCATAATTTACCTTTGCTATATCTGAAGTGTCATATCTTGTTCCAGACTTAATATTTAGTAACTAACAATTTAGTGTACAAATCTCCAGCCTAAGCAGTAGAATAATTAGAAAAGGCAAGCATTCCTTTTTACATGGAAAACATACAGCAAACCACAAAAAATGCCTGAGGATTATATAGAAGAAGGAAGTGATTTTTAACTTACTCAAATGTAGGACAATTCCAAATAACTTCTAAAACACGTTGTAAACTCAATACAGATATGCAGATGGTAGCAATAGATAAGTGGCAATAACCTTCTCTTAAGAAAGCAAATGTCATGAGCATGCCCTCAATTTGATGTATATATGTTTTCTAGAAATAGAATTAAAACCTATTTTTACAAAAATGCAGTCAAATGCATTACAAGCTTCATTCACCACAAGCGAATATGATGACAAAATAGAGTAAATCCTTTCTGACATACTTTAGAGAACAATTAATATTGGAGTAATTTTTCTTTTTGTATCCCCAAACACCTAAAACAAATCTCTTATTGAACAACAATAGTAACAAAACAAAAATACAACAAAAACATTTTCTGTGGTATAAATTTTGGGGGGAGCTATTGGGTTGATCAAATGATTGGTGATTTAACCTGAGTCCCCTCCTCCAAGGATTCGGCTGTTGTTTTGTAACTTATGGGGGATAATACATCTCATTTGAGTAGTTTATTTGAACTATCTGGACATCAATGCACACAGAGAAAATGGCAAAGTGAAGAAGTCAACTCATTTCAAAATGCCAGAACTCATAAGATTTTCCCAGGGCAAAAGCTCTATTACTATTAGTTTATATGAAATTTATAAGTTAGGTCATCAAAGGTGATATTTTTGTGAGCTTTGTTTAAGCTAGTAGAGCACAATCTAGAATTGTGCTGGGAACTCACAAGTGAAATACATAACCTGAGTAATAAAAACCTATTCATAATATGCTCTTATTTTCCACTGTTTCCCCTTTTATCATTCTTGTCAAAAATTGTAAAAGGGAAATGCCAAAACCTTGTTCCTATCATGGGCCTAGCACACTGACTTCAGGAGGAACGAAGAAAAGATACGAGAAAGGAGAGAAGGAACAAGAATGAAATAAGAATGTCTATTTAACCAGAGAAATACTTAGTGTGTCACAATACAGATGAATTTGAATCACTCCTCCCAAAAACTATGCAATAGGCAATAGGCAAAATCAGATTGCCCTATGAAAGTAAAATATTAAACAATCATGAATTAGAGCAAGGAGAAGCAAACTCACTTTTAACAGAATGGCTGACATACCACACAGTCTGTTAGCATCTTTAAAGGTTTATTAATGCATTTGAAGAAATAATTAATTAGAAGAGCATTTGACCTGTCAAGGAATCAATGGAAAAGAGATTAGAAAGCAAACTCTGTGATAATGTTTGCCTGGGGGAGGATTTGTCATGGACTTTGATTCTCTTCTATTAAGGAAATGGATGCATCAGTCTATCTTTCCGCAATATCCTTAAACTAACAGACTAATATTAACTAACCCACTAATCCAATTTGCTGTTTAATTCAATGATATTAGATAAACTTCTGATTACACATGCAATTCTCACGTAGAACTATACACAGAATACAATGTGAATATGCCACTGAAGCAAAACAAAGAGAGTCTTTAAAAAGGAGAGACTAAAAGCATTAAATGCATCAAAGACATTATAGGTAGGGAAAGAA
Source organism: Solenodon paradoxus (assembly GCA_004363575.1). Lineage (NCBI taxonomy): Eukaryota > Metazoa > Chordata > Mammalia > Eulipotyphla > Solenodontidae > Solenodon > Solenodon paradoxus. The sequence goes on from RJWH01000142.1 coordinate 170,560, forward strand.
AGTATAAAATGTGTTCTTTGGGGTCACAAGTAACCTGATCATCAGTTATTTCAGGGAGGTAGTGGAGTTGAAAATGTTACCGCCCCAATTTGTGGAAATAGAGCTAGGAGAAAGAACTAGCAAATGAAAACACATTTTTAGTAAGCACAACTTTGAAAGAAAAACAATAAGGTAATAGTTGGATCTGTGAAGACAGAGAGAATCAAGGTGAGAATTAGCCATTCCTTAAATTTGGAGAGAAAAATAAAAGTGTTTGCAGTTATTTATATGAACCTTAAAGTATGGAGGCCATTACTTGATAAAAGTTAAGCACACTATCTTTTCTCTGTGAATTAGAAGACAACCTGTTACAAATTAGAGGGGTTGGCACACCCTGGTGGAGCTGTGCTTTGTTCAGCTACCTTCAGCCAGTGCAGTTGACAGACATCTCTAGGATCCCTGTGTGTGTCCCAGGGCCAGGGAAACAACGAAAATGTACAACAAAATAAAATTAAATAAAAAAGAGGAGTCGTCATTAAACATTGGTGAAAGGAAGACAGACAAGTTTATTCACTCTTCCTTACCAAACCCACTAAAACTAAAATTCTTTTGTAGCAATAAAGCATTATTTTTAATGAAGGGGAAAATGGAATGAAAAAGTAGATAACATCAGAGAAGTGATCAAGGAACTAAAATGTGATCATTGGGTAAATGTAACTAAGATTCTCAGAATGATGAAGGGCAATCCCAGGATACTAGTGCATCGTTTAAGAGAACAGTCAATCCAGGTAGAATTGGAATGGATGGGGTCTCCTTAAACATTGTGGACTAAGGAAAAATACAGAGATACAGATGATAGATAGATAGATGACAAATAGCTTATAGATAAAATATACATAGTATATACATATATATATATATATATATAGGTAGCTACACTGATGTTTTCGAACATTTGATGATATTTTATAGCTTTCAGACTTCAAGTAAAATGACTAATTAGTACACAAAAACTTTAGCAAATGAAGTAATTACTAATTCTAGGGAGGAAAAAGCTATTCAAGGGAAGAAACATCAATATGGCTCACTATGTGCCGACTAAATATTTTTCCATATCTATAAACATATAAACACAATACTTAAACAAAAAGTCTGTGGAATTACACTAGGTATATAGTGTAGAGAATGACATGGAGATGTTTGTGTGTGTATAAAAGACAGGAGAAAGAAAGGAAAGAGTGGGGCTGGGGGAAAGATGAGAGCAGAAAAAGGGAAGAGACAAAGAGAGACATTCATTTTGTGACAGATTATCAGCATGTGCTGGAGAGCTAAACACTCAATATACTCATCTTCACAATAGTAAATCTATAGATTCAGTAAAAATTTAAAAGCATAACAAATAACAGCAAAAATATTTTTATTTGAAATCAAGATTATCTAGGTCCACAACTAAAGTTAGAAAGCTGTTTTTATGGGATGGGACTTGAGGTTGAGCAGTGGATGGAAAAGGGACTACTGTTTTCATTTTTATACGTCTTTAGCTACAATTTGACTTAAACTGTGAAAGTATATTATGTCAATTAAAACTTAATTTAAACACTGAAGGGATAATTTTAAAGCTTTCAGGAGCACAGTTAGGATTCGACAGTTTCAAAGAAAACAGGGAAAATAAATACCTACAAAATTGAAAACATATGCTTTATTTTGATATTAGATCTTAAAAATGGTCTCAATCTATGTTTACAACCACATTTACCATAACCTCAAAAAGTGTACCCTATTATCCAAATACATTATTTACTGTACCTAACAGCACCTTGCATAACTAGCATAAAATAATTCCTTCTCCATCTCTAATGTCAACATTCTAACAATTTTTCATTCCTATCTTAGTGTTGTTTAATTTCGCTCTCTGCTTCCAATCACAGAGAATCACTTCCTCATGTGATCTCTATTGAGTTTTCTTGCTGCATTTATTTTATCTCATTTCATACTCTTTTGTATATTCGCCTCATTCTAAACTGCTTAAATCTTGAGGCTGTGTTACTTATTTTGCATCCCTTGCAATAACTGAAAAAGCATTCAAGTATACATATTAACAACTTCATGGCTATGCTGAATTAAATAAAACATTGACAGGCAATAAACTGCTTTTAAAAGAAATACTACATTGACTTCATTTTAATTATATCTCTTATACTGCTACTTATATTACTACTATGTGTAACTTAAGATAGATGAAACAGCATGGAGGATTTGAGCATTGACTTAGATATTTTATCTCAAAGTTCTTTTCATCAAAATTGTGAAAGAAAATACTCTTTGCCTTTTGTGTTAAAGCTGCATATACACTAGACATAAAAAGTTGCATATATGTTACATATAAATATGTAATAATCATGAGGCTGTCATCCATGCATTTGATCGTATATCACTACTTAAAATTCCTTTCTATCAGAAAGCTTTTAGAAAACAAAAAGTATACTTTAACCATTTAAAGATTGAAGAATATAGTATTTGAAAATAATAAATGATATTTAAAGTTAAACCATTGATGCTTTTAAATCAACAATGACAATTATTAATTATCAGATGGTTTATTCTACTTTAAAATGGCAATTAAAGTACTATTAAAATGACTACTTTAAAAATATTGTGATACCAGAAAGTGACCCACTTACATACACTCAATAAATGGTGTTGGGAAAACTGGACAGCCACATGCAAAAGATGAAGGTAGACCACCCTTTAACACTATTGACAAAAATTAACTCAAAATGAACTAGAGACTAAGATATAAGACTGGAAACCATAAAATTCTTGGAGGACAACATAGGAAAGACTTTCCATGATAACAGCCATAGAGAAGTGTTTGGGGACTCAACTCCAGCATGTAGGGAAACAAAAAGAATTATAAACAACTGGGACTACATCAAACTAAAGAGCTTCTTCACAGAGAAAGAAAACATCACCAAAACCAAATCTATTAAGTGGGAGACGATATTTACATCTCATATTGCTGGCAATGAATGATCATCTAAAAATAAAAAGAACTCATAAAACTCAGTAACAGAAAAAAAGGCAATTCAATCAAAAAATGTGAAGAGGAATTGGAGAGACACTTCTGAAGAGGGTATACAGATGGTTAACAAGCACATGAAAAGATGTTCCTATTTGCTTGTTATCAGGGAAATGCAAATAAAAACAATGAGATGTTACCTGAGAGACTGACTATGATGCAAAAGTCTGGAAACAACAAATGTTGGTGAGGATATGGAGAAAAGGGAACACTTTTGCATGTTGGTGGGAGTGAAAACTGGTACAATTCCTGTGAAAAACAGTATGGAGATTCCTAAAAAAGTTGAAGATGGAAATCATGTGATCCTACCATTCCAATTCTGGGTATTTATCCCAAAAATGCAAAAACATTCATCTGTAGAGATTTATGAAACCCTAGGTTTATTACAGCCCTATTCACAATAGCTAAGAACTGGAAACTACTGATGGCCCAACATCAGATGAATGGATCAAGAAGATGTGGTACATATATATATATATATATGTGTGTGTGTGTATATATAATATATATATGTATTATATATATATACGTATTATATATAATAGTATATATATATATATATATACACACACAATGGAATATTACACAAAGCCCTTAGAAGAGATTAAATCCTGCTATTTGAATGAACATGGATGGATTTAGAGGGGATTATGCTAAATTAAATCAAAAGAAGAAAGGTAGATACCAGACGACTTCACTCATAGGTGGAACATGAATAGCGAAAACAAAGGAATGGATGAAACAAAACCAACCCTTGGACACTTGTAATAGAACTGAAGCTACCAATAGGGAATGGGATGGGGTGATGGAGGGACCAAATCATGGCAGAGCCCACTCGACAATGGTGAAGAACATTTGGTGATTTGGTGGAAGACAAGGTGTGTTCACTTATATCTAAAGAATGGGGAACTTATACATATAAGGTTATTTTAATGTGTAGAATGTTACTATAATAAAATATATATGTATATATATAATATGGTGATAAAGGACATTGGAACTCTACTGGAGGGTATGGTGTGAAATATACATTGAGATACAATATGAATATTGAAAAATGAATGTAGCATTGTGAACAAAATAGATAATACATAACAATAAAATGGCTATTAATTATTTGTTGTTAAAATACTCCAGGTAGATAATGTCTATGGCATTTATCTTACAGACACAAAAACAATAGATAGAAAATAGCAACATCCACAGCACTTACTATATGCTAAGACCTTATCTAAGAGTTTTTTTACTATAATAATATATTTAACTTCACAAATCTGTGTAGTAGATATTATAATCATTAATTTTATTTTATAGTTGAGGAAACTACACAGACAGGCTAAGTAACTTCCCTATGATCTCACAATTATAAAGTGTAATACGAGGATTGGAAACTAGAATCCAGAATCCATGCTCTCACTGCTTATTAAATAGATGCTCTTATTATTAATCTCACTCTTAGGAAGAATAACCTTAAACTTAGAGATGGTGTAGATGTTAGACCAGAATTTGCATTCAATTGTGTTTTACTTAATAAGCTGGAGGCCACTGATTTAACATTAAAATAAAACATTATAATTAAAATATTTAATTACAAAAATAAAACAAAAAGTCATGTTCTTTCTAAATTATATGGATACATTTTATAATAATTTTTATGATTCACCACATGTTTATACATTTCTGTATCCATCCTGAGAATATTTGAAAATTTTTAATTGACTGTATTTTATCTAAATTAGAGAATTAATATTCTCAAACACCGACTTGCTTATTATTCAACTAAGATTTTGTATTTGCATAAATAATACTTTTATAAAAAACAATTGCCTTTTAAAGCAGTATGTGATTTTAACTGAATTTTATTTACTGTTCTGTTCTGCTCTACATGTTTTGCTATCCAAGTAGGCAGCTGCCATGTGCAACTTCAATGGATTCTTTCTGATGTCCCAAAATAAATCAAATTATACAGCAAGCAGGGATATCACTAAAGCCTGTGTAAATAGAGACATATAAAAAATTAAATATAACCTGTCATTTGCCTTATTACTATTGAAAGTAAAACCATTCATGTTGTTCCAAATGTTTTTTTCCTAAGACGTTGGTAACTAAGAATGAACACTTTTTAAAAGGGAGAGAAAAGATCTTTTGAAGATCTAGTCAGGCCTATTCCCCATGATTCCTCTTTGCTGTACCATATTCCAAACCTGCTCAGAAACATTACAGAACTTTCTTTCATTTGTCCATATACCACTGAGAGTAACTTCAAAGTGAATTACCCCAACAGTGTGCAGTCATCTGTAAATACATAAAGCATAACATACTGTTTAAAAAAAAGTTTTTAAACAGAGAAGGTCAAAGGAATAGCATGACTCAAAGTCTTTTTGTTCTTTTTTCTTTCTTTCTTTTGTTTATAACTAATCACACCATGATTTCTCAAGTGGTTAGTTTCTGGAATTTTGGAATCTTCCTTCCTGATTTTATACTCATCCTCAACACCCTTCCACTGACCTTCAGTGTCTCTGGTAAATCCTTCCTTTCATCATACTACTTCTAGATTTGTTCAATGCTATTTTTTTCATTTCTTTCTTTCTTTTTTTTTTTTTTTTTTTTTAAGGAAAGGTGCAGGCAGGAATGAAAGTAAGCAGAAGCAGGCAGGCAGAAAGAGAAAGGAGGAAGAAGCACATTTTTATTAAAAAATAAATAAATTTTTTATTTAGTTGTTCATCTTGATTGCACCCATTGGAGTCCCCGGACACAGATGTGGGACCTTGGGATGTATTTGGATTGTGCCCAAGTCCTACTCCACTAGGGGCCCTTGTTCAGTGATATTTTGTCTAGTCATCCTGCTTCAAGTTTTCCTTCTCTAAGTATATCCTATGCAATGCTAATAAAATAATCCTCTGAAATCTGCAATTTACATAGTGTTAGAGTCCTTGCTGGAAAAAACTTCAGTTGCTCCTGAATGTCAAAAAATAAATACAAATTCAGTATACTGAAAGAAAAAATCTTCCTGCTCTCTTGAAATAAATTTCCATTTTTGTCCAGCTGGTCTATATACCATCTCCTTGTCTTCACCACCTGCTGCCCAAAATAAACCTCAAAAAAATCTGATAACTTATGTACATGCACTTAAAGTCCATTATTTCACTTCAAGCATCAATTCTTAATGTCTTTCCCAAGGTTGTCAGCTATCAGAAATATTTTTCATCCTCAGACTTTCTATTCCCTCTCTTTGCTCACTTAATTTATCACCAAATTATTATTTTCATGTTTATGTTTTATATCTCTGAATAGTTTAAAAACCCTTCCACAGTATGTTCTCTGCACTATAAGTTGTTATATTCCAAGTACAATATCTCAAAATGTAGTTTCTAAGTGATAATTTAATAATGTTAATGAGAATAATTGGCCTTGATTAATCTATTTGTTTATCGTGTTTGTAAAGGTATTTACACTAAAGGTGGAAAAAATTTATTAGGAAAGTTTTAATGAACTCACAATTAAGTAAGAGTTTCACTACATGATAGCCAACATCCTTATTTTGTCTAATATCTTATAGTATTCTATAAATCCAAATACCTTAGAAAGATAAACATTAATTTAACCTTTGCATGTTATATAAATTATGTCATGCGATTAATTCAGTTTTTTTAAAGATAGCCACTTCAATCTAGCATAATCAAAAGAAGTGTAAGTCCACGTTTCTAAGGAGTTTATAGTGTTATAGAAGTCATAAAGCTGTACAACACACACACAAACTAAATTAACAACAATGAATATAGTAAGACATTTATATAAGGAAGAGATAGTATCTTAGAGGTTCCATAACATTGTATAACTTACTGGAACATTCAGCTTTCATGGACATTGTGTTGCTCTCTGATATTATTTTATACTTATTAGTTAATTGAGAGAGGATAAGGAAGCATTCCATTGATTTTATTTTAATTGTTTATTATGGTTGTCTTCCCTGTCTTCTATTTTTTTTGACTAACATTCAGCAAGCTTAATGCAACAGGTTCCTCATCTCAATAGAATGTATAACATTCATCATTGTATTTCTTATGCCATTATATATCAATACCTTAAATATTGTTCTTATATGCTAACTCAACATAAAATAATGAATTTTCCTCTTGTCTTCAAAGATCAAACATGAAATTTTCATTATTCCATTACTTTAAAATCTCATAATTTTAATTCTGCTATATATTATTACTGTTCAAAACAATGAAAGCAAATCTCTGTCACTTGATAAATACATAAAATATGCATAATAACCAATATTTTATTTTGTAATTATATCTCAAATGTCTTATTTTATGCATTCTAAAATGATCTACTTTCTTGTCTTTAGTCTTATTTAGAGATGCTTATAAATGTAATATAATATTGAGATTAACTTCCTTCTTTGAGAGTATATAACTGACTGTGGATGCTTGCTTTTGTATGATTTGATAGACAGCCATAAACAATATAAAATAAATTAGCTACTTTCATTAATTAAATCTAAACAAGGTAGACACCTATAAAGGAAAGGGGCGATATATAGGATGGTATCCAAATACGGGCATTGTTGGTATTCTGAAAAGAGATGTCAGAGACTGAGAGAGATTCATAAAACAAAAAATGGGAGTAGGGGACATTGATGTGGCAACAATGGTAATGTGAGTTTGGTTACATATAACTAGGTTTAATCATTGAAGTAAGTATATAGTGAAACTATGGAAACAGTTTTCTTGCTGTTGGAAAATGTTACAAATAAGAAAGCAGAACAATTATAGAGGATCCTGTGCTTCTGTTGGGCTAGAAGTAGATATATTGTTGTGAATTCATGATCTCTAATGTATAGAGAAAGTTTTTGAAAGAGACATATGTGTTTATGTATAATATGCATATGTGTGTATATATATTCATATGTGTGTATATATTTAATATACTTCCAGAGTATTAAGAAGGCTTGTGAGAAGCAACATAAAAATAATGTACACATCTAGTGCCTATATCTTTGTTTCCAGCTATCAGTTTTCAAGGCTCCATGGAAAAATGGTTGATTCCAAAGACATGGCAGATGAGTCTAGAAAACTTTGTTGGACCAGAAGACCATAAAATGTGAAAGTACTTTATACAATTAAAGGGCATGTCAAAGAATCACATTCCAACTTGAGAGAGTTTCCACTGGACAAATCCAAAATAATTAGAGCATACACGTATATCACAATAGTAACAGGTTACAAAGACAGGAACTTATACTAATGTAGATAACAGCTATATAAAGATGAAAGATAAGACGAGGAGGGGGGGAAGAAGAAGAGGAGGAGGAGAAGGAAGGAGAATAATAGAATGGGAAGGAATAGAACGGAATGATGGAGAGAAGGGAAGGAAAGGAAAGGAAAGGGAGAGTTTTGAGATCTTTCTCCTATTTTATAATAACTAATAGGAATAATGGAGTTATTGAGACAGATGAACAATTTGAGCCGAATTTGTAAATTCCATTATAATAGTGTTAATGTATTGATATAAATGTGATAGTTTTTTCAAACAAAATACACAGAATACCTTATGTTTAGAGCATATGTACAGTAAACCATTACAATAATAAGTTACATTAGCAATTTGCAGTGAAATGATTCAGGATAAAGATGTCTTTTGTACTATTCCAACAATTTGACTATTAATTGATCCAAATATCAAAATTGAAAAAAAACTAAAAGGATCAGTTTAAGTGACAAATGGTCTTTTAAATGATCTTTTGTTTCAAAGTCCATTTGGCTTTCCAGGTAGACATCTTTGGAAAACTTCGGAACTTATCACTGACTCTGTATCTATGTTTGTACAAATGGCTATAAATCACTTAGGTGGCTGCTGAATTAAAAATGTATAAATTTATTCATCACAAAATGAAATTGCAACACAAATGCTTGATGGCCAAACATCATTTTGTTTGGTCATGAAGATGATGAATAACTAACATGTATCTAATTTTAAAGTCATCTTTATTTCTTAGATTAATCACATAGCAACCCGGTAAATACTTACAATGATTGCCAGAACAAACTAAAAGTATAAAATCAACCACAAATTCTTTTAGCTTCTGATAACATTTAAAAATATTTTTGGATGCATTTCATTTTATATTTATTGAATGTCTATTAAATTCCTAACTTCCCTAGGAATTAAGGATGTTAGAATGAACAATGTGTCTGCTTTCAAAATTCTATAATTCCACTGGAGAGACAAGTTTTACACAGATGCCACAAAATGTGTTCCAGACTTATAGATATAACAGAGGTTCCAGTTTGGTTATATAACTTAGTGTGTTTTGGAATTTATACAGAACTTTTGGAAAGGGGCATGAGGAATCAAATTGCAAGAGGATTTTGAGGGTTGCTTCAGGGATAGAAGAATGGATTTCATTTATCTCTTTGGAATTTTAATTTGCTCTAAATTATGAGTGCTTGGTAGGGAAGGGGAAAGAACAGGACTGTATGGATATATCAAAAATTTTAATTACATAATGAAACAGAATTCTTGCATGGGTCTTACAGAAACAAAAGCTGCAAGAAAATGCCAAATTTGCTGATTTTTTTGTTGTTGCTTTGCTGTCATGGTAGCACAAGAAAAAAGTAGAGACAGAAATTTAACATTAAGAACCTACATATATGGGTTTATATTATTTTATGAAGTACATTTACCTCAATAAATATTAAAGAAAAGAAAGAAATTTAACATAACATAGGAGTGAGAGTGACTGGAGGTGATTATGTTAAGTGAAATAAGCCAGAAAGAAAAAGAGATGGTCAGTCATACATGAAGCATAAAGAAGCAAAACAAACAAAATCTGACAAAACACGGCAAATTCATAGGACAGAATATTGTCATTCCCAGAAGGGGAGAAAGGGAGAGGGAACAAGGGAATGAATGAGTCTGACAGTTCTGGTGATAGACCCTAGAACTCTGTGGTATGGTGTGCTCAAAGATTGAGGTCCAAATTCAATATCCTGAAAATCAAAGAGCAATGTAGACAAAAGAAAGAATAAAATATTAAAAAGAAAAATGGGAGCAAGGGAGCATCTTCCCATATGTTTGCACTGAAAACAGCTAGATTTTGGTACAAAAAGAATTGTTTGACTATAATTCTACTTTAGTACTGTAATTGCTTGCCCTTTTCCAAGTTTAGTCAGTGACGTTATTGTGGTTCAAGAGCAGTATGGATGAAGTACTATATTCAAGTGATTTTGAGGGTAGATATATGTTTAAATTACGTATACATTGCAAAATGATAATGACATAAAGCTAAATGACATAAAATTGAGAAACTCTTCCTCTTACAAGCTCCATCTAAAGGCAAACTATATGTTTCTCTAAGTGTGCAATTCTCTATCACATACATGCAATCTGTAAAAGCAACATATACATCTGGCTTTAGTCGAACTATTTAGATATTTCTATGTTTGTATTATGCAATTCTTGACAAATATTAGTGTTACAACTTGTTCATCTCACACGAATGGACACAGTCAAGTCTATTCTGCAAGCTGATGGTATTCTTTGCTAAAAGGGTCTCCTAGTGAATTTAGCTACTGTAAAAATATTTCAAATCAAATAACCTTTATGTTTCAGGAGAAATTAAAAAAAAAATAATTGGCAGCTGGAAATAGTGAAAAATGCAATATCACTAAAAAATTAAGTGGCTTACTACAAAAAGTTGTGCTTTAATATTCTGTTTCGTGGGAACAAAATTTTTCCTGCCTTATCAAGAAAAAGCATCAGGGCAAGTGATTACAGTGACCACAACACAAATGTTTGATCATACAAATCTCAGTAGCAGTATGCGTGGTTTTTATAGTTTTCATTAATAACTTTTCTTTTATAAACATATGCCAAATTAAGAGCTTCATACTGATTGAAAAAAATTAGATCTTTTTTTAGATAGTTCTACCATTCATGCCTCAAGCATTTAAAAAAAATATGAAGGCCATTATCAAAATCACAACTGAGAATAAAGGAGAGAAAGGGTCTATCAAGAACACTCATCTCATTCACTGCAAAAATATACTCTTTTGAGCAATATTGCTTTAGCATCTGTGAATTCATTGAAAAAAAAATTAAAGGAAAGGTAGAGGCAGGAAGAAAGAGGAGGAGAAAGCACTTTATCTTATTTTGTTGTTCAGATTTGTTGTTACTAGGCTCTGACACTTGAACTAGACACCTTGTGACATAGGTGGACTGTGCCCAGGGTGTACTAGACTGTTAGGCCACCAGGGTAGGTAAAAATAAATAAAAAAAAATAGTAGTGAGCATTCTGCCAAGTATTAAAGATACCATATTTTATATTTTGATCTTTAAACCACATGGTACATTCAATATGGCCCTGAAAATACTATCAGTTCACAATTGATCTATCATTTTTAATATAATAAACTGATTCTTTAAAACTATTATAGCAAGCCCTAAGAAACTATCTCATTGAAACATCATAGTTATTTCTTCGTCTCAAGTAAATTAAAGACATTACACCACCCTGTAAGAAATACTTAAAATTCCTCCAATTGTGTATATGAAAACATTCAGTTTCTTTTGCACATATGCATCACTGAGTCAAGGCAACCTTCATAGCATAGACACACCTCACACTTCTTAATTCAAGATTTTTTCATCTAGATTCCTCTTTCTTTTCTTAATGACTATTTATCTTTCATGTTCTACCCAGCTCATGAGTCATTTTTTGTTGTGAACAATTCCCTGAAGCCACCCCAGTATCTCCATCTACCAGAGAGTCCTCTGTTCCTTACACTGCATGGCACCACCCCACTCCACCCCACACACAATGAAAATGGAACTCTATCACTGAATTCATCACATTGTATTGAATTTATCTTGTTCTTCAATATTTACCTTTAGTCTGCAAAATATTTGAAGTCATGACTTATATACAGTTTTTGTTTTTTGTTTTTTGTTTTGTTATTGGTGATGCCATGAGTAGTACAGTTAGTCAGTCATTCAGTAAAATTTACCTAAAATATCATTAATTTATCTTGGGGAGGTTGTTATGATAAACAAGTGAAGAATCACTTTATAAATGCTATCAGTAAGTCAAGTGTCGGTAAGATTATGTTTTAAAGTGTGACAAATAATACTTCTCTAAAAAGAATATGCTTTTACTAAGGTATTAATCTCACCAGTTGCTCGTTGAAGGACAACTCCTATTCCAGTATAGTATACTTGATTCAAGTAGCTCCAGACCAATCTCTGGTTCAAGAGTTGAGTATAAAATACAGGTCTCTCTAATCAGGGTACTCACTGCCCTCCCCCAAAACTGCTTCAATTGCTCATTGATTCAGGAATCAGAAGTGAATCAGGGTTGTTAAGCAAACATGCCTTGAAATTTCCATTGGCAGTATGGGAATAAAAGGTTTCCTTTAACTAGTATTGTTATTTGTGAGTTCTTTGAACTATAAGGATCATATAAGCTCGAAGTTTTCAGGGAATATTTCTGCTGACACATGTATGCCAGAATGTAACTGAAATAGGAAATCACCACCAAGATAGAGACATTATATTTCACACAATCCAAAAAGCTTTCTGAATTGCTGATTAGGCAAGGATGTGCATCTGTTCTATGGACACTTACCTTTAAGATGGCCTGGAAAAGGAGAAGCTTTGGCTAAACAGCCTAGTCAATAATAGTCTCTCTTTAGAAACTTGAATTGAGAAATATACAAATATAAATATGCATTTATAGTAGCTATATGCAAGATGCACTTAAAGAATCCAGTAGGCAGAAGGATTATGAGAGAACAGGAGAGAAAACATGAGTAAACAGCAATTAGAAGGTAGTCAAAGAAAACATGAAGAAGGGCCATTTGCAAAGGAGAATGCAAGTGAGAATAATCCTAACTGTTAGCAGTTATAAAATACTTAACTATATCTCAGGCACTCTTTTAAGTATTTTAAATAGGTTTTCTCTATGGTAACCATATTGTAAATTTTCTTCTATATCTACTACATTTATTTATTATCCTTCCCTAATTAATTTAATAAATTACCATTGAACTTATATTTTATATCAAACTCTGTCCTTGGCTCTGAGCATATAGTTATTGAAGAAAAGACAGTTCTTTCATATCTTAGAGTATATGTCAAGCCATCATTTATTTCTAAAGTCTAACATGTTATCTAGTATAAATTATTATTAACTCTTGTAGGACATTGAAAATAAGGAGGAAATAAATATTTATTAAACATAATTGCATACAAAAGAGAGCACTGGTCTTGAGATATCCTTTAAGTTGCACAGCTATACTATGATATAGTAATTAACTAAGACATACACGAACATTTTTAATAACGAAACTTCTAATTCCAGTTCTGATTGGAGAATGAATAAAATCATTATTATTTTTTCCTAGTAAAACTGACCCATGAATGGAAAAAAAATTAAATGGGTATGAAAGATTATTTCCATCACTAGATTCTTCAGAAACAAGATCTTTGAGAAGAGCCTTGGTGTTGTCTTTTCCCTCCTCCAAAATTAAAAGTTGTTTACAGTAATTGGGATCAAAACAAAATTCACATAGTATATAGGTTTTTCAACTTCTTTTTTTTTTTTTTATTGAGGTCATTTTGATTTATAAAACAACGTGGCTTAAATTTGCTCATTTTCACTTTGTCAAATATCTGGTAACATGCCATACCCACCAACAAATTTCTAACAGCCCTTTACCTCTCTCCATTGAATCCTTAGCTCCATGCTTTGCTCCCACCCTCAACCCACTTCATCTCTGATAACCTAAGTTCTGTTGCCAATGTCTAAGGGTTAGTTTTTGTTTTGTTAAGTCTGTTCATTTGCTTTGTTTCTTTATATTCTACATATGAGTGAGATCATCCAGTATTTGTCTATCTCCTTCTGATTTCTTTCACTAAGTATAACAGCCTCTAGCTGCATCGCTATTGTCTCAAATGACAAGACTTCATCTTTTTTCTACAGCTGAATAGTATTCCATTGTGTATGTTTAACACATCTTCTTTATCCACTCACTTGTCAATGGGCAGGTGTTCTATTTCTTGGATATTATAAACAGTGCTATAATAAACATGAAGGTGTACATATCTGTGAAGTAGTGTCATGTTTTTGGCTAAATATCCACCAGTGGGATCATGGGGTCATAGAGAATTTCCATTCTCAATTTTTTAGGAATCACCATACTGTTTTTCATAACAGTTGCACAAATTGACACTCCCACTGACTATGGTTCTATGGTACTATGGTTCCTATTTCACTACACCACTGTTAACACTTTTTTCCAGTCTTCTGAATAACAGCTATTTCCACCAGTGTTAGGTGATTTCTCATTGTGGTTTGTCTTGCATTTCTCTAAAAACAAGGAATGTGAAACATATTTTCTTGTGCCTGTTGGTCATTTGTATATCTTCTTTGGTGAAATATCTATTTAGATCCTCTTCCCATATTTGATTGGATTATTAGCTTGTCCTGTTGTTGAGTTTTGTAAGTTCTTTATGTCTTTTGAATATTAATCCCTTGTGATAGGCAAATTTCTTCTCCCATTCAGTAAGATGTCTTTTCATTTTGATGATAGTTTCTTTCACTATGCAGAAGCTTTTGAGGTAGTCCAATTTGTGGGTTTTTTTTTTTTTTGGTGGGGGGCTGTTGTTTCTTTGATTTTCTTGCTGCTGGAGTTGAGTCCTGAAATACTTCTCCAAGACTGATGTTATGGGGCATATTGCCAATAGTTTGACTTATGTATTTTATAGTTTCTGGTGTTGCATCCAAGTTGCTAGTCAATTTTGAATTAATATTTTTGTATGATGCTAGTGAGAAAACTAGCTTCATTCTTTTTCATGTGCCCATCCAATCTTCCAACAGGCATTTATTGAAAAGACCTTCCTGAAAAATTGTGTTGCTTGCTCTTTACTCCTTTGTAAAGATCATAGATGTGTGAGTTCATTTCTGGGAACTCAAATCTATTTCACTAATCTGTTTTAACTGCTTTTATTCCAGTGCCATACTGTTTGATCACTGTTACTTTGAAGTATAATTAAAAATCCAGCACTGTGATACTTCTATTTTGCTCTTATTTCTCGATTTCCTCGGTTATTTGGGATTTTTTCGGATTTCAAATTTTAAAACATTTTGCTCTATTTCCTTGATAAATGTCTATGGAATTTTGATAGGATTGCATTAAATTTGTATATTGTTTTAGATAAGATGGCTATTTAACAATGTTAATTCTTCCCAACCGTAAGTATGAACTATATTTACGTTTCCTCTATTTCTTTTAACAATGACTTGTAGTTTTCATTGCACGAGTTTTTCACTTCATTTGTTTTGCTTATTCCAAGACAATTAATTCTTTTGGTTCTATTGCAGATGGGAGTTTTCTTAATGTATTTTTCTTCTATCTCATTATGTGCATATAAAAGTGCAAAAGATTTTTGTATATGAAAATATTTGCCTATAACTTTACTATACTCATTTATTAGTGTTAATAGTTTTCTTGTGATGTTTTCAGGGTTCTCTAAACATATGATGGAGATTTTGATGCTTTATTAAATTCAGTTTAATAAATATGTTGAGGATTTTTGATCCTATGTTCATAAAAGATATTAGTCTGTAATGTTCTTTCTCTCTTTTGTTATGTCCTTGTCTGATTCTGATGTCACTGTTTCACAGAAAGTATTTGGATGTATTCCTTGTTCTTCAATTTTTTGGAAGAATTTGAGAATAGGCATTAATTCTTCTCTGAAAAGCTGGTAAAACTCATTAGAAAAGTCATTAGTATTAGCAAAGTTTTTGCTGCGTCCCACTAGTTCTGCTAGCTCTTGTTTTAACTTTTGTTTCCAGGTATTTTCAAATTTTTCCTTTTATTTTCTCATTTACCCAATAGTCATTAAGAGCATGTTGTTTAGCCTTGACATATTTGAGATTTTCCAGCTTTTTCTCTGTGGTTAACTTCAAGTTTTATTCTACTGTGACTGGAGAAGAAACTTGGAATGAATTCATGCTTCATAAACTTGTTAACATTTTTGTTTCCCAACATTTGGTGTATACTTGAGAATGTTCCATGAACAATGGAGAAGCATATGAATTATTCAGTTATTGGGTGGGTGAACGTATATGTCTGCTAAAACAATCTATTAAAATTTTTCATTTGAAGATATTATTTCCTTGATAATATTCTAACTGATTGATCTGTCCATTACTGTAAGTGGGGTGTTGAAGTATCCTATTATTGCTATATTGCTGTGTGTCTCTAGTTCTGTTAATAATTCATCTATGTATATTTGATGATCCCTCAGCTGGTGCATATGCATTAATAACTATAATGTTTTCTTGATGAATTGGCTCCTTTATCATTCCAGAATGTCAACCCTATCTTTTTTCTACCTTCTTTATTTGGAAGTTCATTTTATGTGATAGAAGTCTGGCTGTTCCACCTTTTTGGAGGTTATTATTTGATTGTAAGATTGTCATCCAACATTTGAGTTTGAGCCTATGTTTGTATTTAGAACTTAGATGGGATTCCTATATGCAGTAGTAAGCTACTTCTAAAAAATGTCTGACCACTCTGTGATTTTGATTGGTGAATACAACCATTAATATTTAGGAATATTTATCTATAACTATTTATTGCCATTTTTTTTGTTTTTGCTGGGAATTTGTTCTTCCTTTTTTCTCTGAAGACTTTTATGTTGAGTTTTGTTTCCTTTTTCATTTTCCTCTTTTTTTCTGTTTTGTTGTTATTCCTGGAGAGAGGGAGAGAGAGAGAGAGAGAGAGAGAGAGAGAGAGAGAGAGAGAGAGAGAGAGAGAGAGTCTTTTTTTTTGAGTTTTCAATCTGTGTGAGAACTAGTGTCCTGAAATAAACTTCTCTTAAGGTTCGACTCAAGTCAACCATGTCTGCCACCAGCAATCTTTACTCCCTCCTCCTGGTGACTCAAGGCTGTTTCCACTGCTCTGTTAGTCTTGGTGGCTGCCTTTGACGCTGTTATCCATGTGTTCCTCTGGACCCATCTTAAGATGTTCACATGCACACAGTTCCTAGAGAGATGTCCTCAGTGCAGATGTAGTTCCCAAACTGTTGGGATGCTGTCGGGGCTCTCTACTGCTGTAATTTTTGGAAAAAGTTTGACTGTTAGACCTAAAGCAGGAAGCAACCTTCAGTGCTATCTTCTGAGGATCTCTGTTTTGTTTTGTTTGAATAGGGTTTCTGTGGCTTTCTCTCTCCTTTTTCTGGGACCCCCCTAAGAAGTAAATATTGTATCTCTTGATGTTATCCCATAAGTCTGATGTGCTGTCCTGTCTTTCCATTCTTTTTTCTTTCTTTGTTGGTCTGTTTGAGTGCATTGCACTGTCTAACCTTCCAGCTCACTGATTTGATGAGAGCATCTTCCAGTCTATTTTTCAGCTCCTCCACACTGTTATTTCATGTAACTATTCAGTTTTAAACTCTATGAATTTAGGAACTATCTAATATTTTCTCTTAGTTGCAGTTCTCTTTTTGTAATTCATTGTTCTACTGATTTTCGTGAGCATCCTTAAAACTGTGGCTTTAAAATCATCTATGACTAATTTACTTAATTCTGTTGCATGCAGATATTTTCCTGTGGTTTTGTTTTGTGTCCTCTTTCAGTGTATATTTCCCTGTCTCTTCATTCTGTCTGTTACTTGTGCTTTCACTAAAAAATCTTTCCTTTGCTGCTGTGATGTAATGGCCTTGTGTCAGAGAGTATCCGATTGCATAGTAGAGGATTTTTGTTGCCTTAGAATGTTGGTCTTTCTATTGCTGTGTGGCTCTTGCATCAGTCAGTATGGTTGGATTTGTAGAGGCAGAAATGTGTTGAAGCCTGAGAGCCCTGATTCACCAGTTGCAGTTAAGGCAGGGAATAAAAAGAGGCTGCCTCAATGCTTTCCCAGTAGACTTGAACAGAAATTATTTGCTTCAAATCCAGTCTAGCTGCGATTTTGTCTTTTTCCTTAAGGAATTTCCCCCACATCAGTGTGAAAGGCATGGATAGAGATACTAGCAGAGAGGTCCCAGAGGTGCAGATCCAGATCAAAGGCAGGCCATAGATAAACAGAGGTCACTTGTGACAAGGAGGAGTCGGGTGTCTTCCATCCTCCATAGGAATCAGTTTAGACTTCCGGTCAAGATGGCTACCTGATAAAGGTGAGATTCACATCCTCCCCACAGAACAACTAAAATTTACCTATTTTCCAGGAACAAACACTGATGAAAAGTCGGCAAAGAGACTGTAGAGACATAGCAGCAATCAGGACAACAGAGGGTAGGTGAAAACGTCTGGGTTCACAACTATACCAGAGATTCCAACTCGGGATTCCACCTTCAGTGGAAGAGTGGAACCATGGGAAAAACTAACCCTCCCAGGAATTACAAAAGCTATGGAGAGGCCACCTAGGTCTGGGACACAAGAGTCAGGGAAAAGGGTCTAGAAGAATGGGAGAGGCACCAGTGCCCCAGAGGTTTGAAGAGGGGGCCCTGCGAGAAAATCATGCTGGGTACCACCATAACCAGAAGGCACTAGGGTGCAGGCCCACCCTCATCTCCTCCCACCATATTGCCCTGGAGCAGTAAGACTGCCCAACAGAAATCCCACCCTAGGGTTAAAGGAAGAGAGTCTTCCAGAGGGAGGGTCAATGCTACCCACTATCGCCACCTTGTGGGTGGAGGTGAAACTGCAGCCTGAATGCTGAGTGTGGACCAACAGCAAGGTGGTCATTGTTGTTGGGAGCTGGGACACTGCGGGAAGGCTCTGCATCCCCCACACAAACTCCAACCCACAGACATAACTTTCAGGCAGAAATAGAGGGCCCACATAAGAACTTCAACAAATCCAACAGGCAGTGATGCCATAAAACTCAAGGAATCCCAGTGTCCAAAAAAGATCTAGGCTTACTTGGTGCAAGTCAATACCCTACACAAGGCCATCACTGCAGGGAAACCTAATCTACAGAAACACAAACAGAATGCCAAACAGATCAAAGACACAGACATACATGTGAAATGATGAAACCAATCAAAAACTCAGGGGGAAGTCTGGATACAACAGATGTCTGCAAAATAACTGAGCATGAATTTAGGGTAACAATTATAAACATACTCATGAACATCAAGAAACAAGAGAGAAAGAAAAAGAGAACAACAAAAAAGAAAGAAGAAATGAAACAGATCAAAACATAATATTCAGTCTATCAGTTCTTTAGTGGACTAGCGGCTCCAGCAATGCCTGGAAAAAGCTCCAGGCAATGATTCCATTGGATGGGAAATTATTTATCTTTCTTATTCACCAAACTGAAGTTTTTGGTTCACATATGAAAATCATACAGTCAGATATGTGCACACTTCACCTATTGGCTCCCCATGCTCTTTATCTTGTGTTACTTGCTCCCTAGGATCTTACTGTTCTCCAGAGAAAAATCTCCTCTATTTTATATACCAGGTTATGCACTCATGGGCCAGATTCCAGGTGGGGGAGCAACCACTGTGGCAGCAAGACCTTCAGTCTGGGGAAGAAGGTCTATATCATTAATTCCTCTCCATTGGTGCTCACTCTTGATACTGATTTTGACTTCACCATTATGACAATTATTTGTGTCCCTTCTCTTTGTGGAGATGATGGTGCCATTCTTTTTCAAAGGTTGTAATTCTTAAATGCGTATAGTTTTTGCCAAGCCTATAGGAAGAAGGTGAGCTAGAGATCTATGAGTCTACCATCTTAAAACTGTTCTCCTCCGCATATTGCCTTTATTAATAAATGAGCTTAATAATTTTTATAAGGACTCATATAGTTAGTTAAGAGAAATGAAGAAAATAATTTTCTATTGCTTAACCTTCTCAAAATTAAATTTTTTCCTGCTGCTTACTACTTCAGTTTCCTAAAACTGGCTTTCAAATTTTAACTAGTCTTTAAAATCAGAAAAGTGATTTGTTTTATTTTCAGTAGCTTAGATGTTTAACCTTCATTGGCTGCAAATTTATTATGATATACTTCTGTTACTGTTAGGAAGTTTTCTTTTTTTCCTACAGGTTCAGTAATTCTATATTTATTAATAATTATGAGTACTTATATCCTCAGAACATTAGTTATCCAAATCAATTTTAAGACACTGGTCTATCATAGTCAGCTAAATGATTATTAAAGATGATTAATTTTCATCTCTTTGTTACTTTATATTATAGTATGGAATACATAAAGAATCATTTTGTAATGAATTTTGAGATATTTTCAACAACAAAATGGAGTTCTGTATTATATTCTTGATTTTGCATAAGCCACTGCTTTTTAGGATGAGAATTGATCAAAGTTTCATTATAAAATGAGAAATCTGCCCTGAAAAAGACAAATATGATAATAATTTCATTTGAATAATGTAAATAGTAGGTAATATGTAAATGCTAGATTTTAACTTAAGTAGCTTTCCACATTTTTTTCAAAGGAAAGGTGCAATCAGGAATGAAGGCAAACAGGTAGGCAGGAGGAAGAAGTATTTTATTATTTTTGTTTAGTTTTTCATCTTGGATGTTCCCCCACAGCCCTGGGACAAGAACCCCAGTGCTTGGATGGATGTGGACTGTGCTCTCAGTTTGAGGCAGTGGACCAAACTGCTACTCCCCCAGGGCATGCCCAACTTTCCATATTTTAAAAGTATGTATGCTATCATCAAACAATTACTATGCTTTTGTCATTTTTCCATTAAAATTCTTCCTGTATATAAGGGTATTGTAGGAAATATCAAAGTGATTCTATTCCTTTTTATATTTGCTAAACTTTTCAAAAGCAAATTTTTTTTTTCTGGAGTAAGTATATTTTTACATTCAGTACAGTCACAAAATGGTATGTTTCATTTTAGAGAAAATATTTCAATTAAATGCCAAGAAAATTAAAGATAGCAAATGTTCACTAAGTAGAAATGTACTATTAGAACATTTTGTTATTTTGTCAAAGTAGCCTCTTCTCTGAATACATTACATATTTAGCTGATTCAGGAAAGTTGATATTTCTAAGGTGGGAAGAAGCTTTTGGTCTTTCATGGTAAGGAACAGAGAAAATGCTTCAATTTCTATGAAGGGGAGTTTTTAGGTATAAATATAAAATGAAAAATAAAGTTTGATATTAAACAATTCCACCCATGAACACAACTCCGCTAAGCAAATTTATTCTTAACAATGTCCATATACAATAAAAAATGTAACTTCAACCCGTATTTCATCAATACAATTAAAATTAGATAGCATTGAAATTTTCATTAAATAAAGTGATTGATTCTACAAAGAAATGTGGGAATCTGTGGAACAGGTAATTGTACTCTGCTGGTATTTTTTACATAATTTTACCATACTTTATGATTATAGCAAACTGGAAAAACTGCAGCTTTAAGTTCATTTATCTTAACTGTGGATCAGTACTACACAATTTTTATTTCTTGTCCTTGACTTATACTAAAATACATAAATAATCAGGAAAAACTGTATGGCATCGGTTTTGAAGGTATAATTTTTTTCTAAAATATGAAGCATATTTTTACTGAAAGAGTTATCTGCATTGCTTATTTTGAAATCTGTTTCTTTTCAGGTTCAGAAACAACTCCTAAATTTTAATATTTTAGCCCCATATGGAAAAATACTTTACCAGAATTACTCATTTATTAATATTTATTTATGGTAGGAATTCTTTAATAAAATGCTAATTGGAATACCCTTTACAAATTATTGAGACACCCGTGCATTTTTTAAAATACTAAAAGTCTGAAATCTTCTGTATGTTTTACTCTTAGAGTACATCTTAATGTATGTCAGTCACATTTCAGAAGCTAAATGTGGCTAATTACACTACTAGTAAAGTCTTAGTCATTAGATGCTGGATATAAAATATGAGAAGAGAATAAGAGAGTTGAATTTCCTATGGGAAAATAAAAAGGCATTATTTTAGCAGGATAGACAGGAAGAACGATGATAAAAAATAATAGAGGGAAGTGGTTCTAAGAACAGCTTCCCAAGTGGAGTTAATGAGGAAGCAGGAAAACTCTGGAGAAGGAATCATGGTAGATGGGATAATAGATTTGTATGGAAGAAAACAAAAACTAACAAAAAGGGTCCTGTATCCTTTGTACATAGCTGAGAGAACTGTGAGAGCTTCTAAATCAGAAAGGCACTACTAAAGAAAAAGCAAAAAAAACCCAGAAGATCTCTCAACTTCTTTATGTCAATCAAAGACCAATATAGTATGTCCCAATATAATAGTATAATAATAAAATAAAATATAATATATGTAATATAATAATATGTCCCAATACCTTCCCAACAGCTTGTCACCAGGAATAGCTCTTATTTCCAAACCTTCTGTCAACAAACTTAGATAAGCTGAGGTGATGGCAGGAATGATGTGGCCAAAGTTTGTGCAGACTGAATTTAAAATTTCCCAATAACCTAGAAAAATTGGCCTTGAAATAGAAATTTGTCAAAATATATCATCAAAAAAATATTGTTAGTAGTGCAATATTCATATTCACCATATGTGTAAATTGTTTGCTAGATCAAATGACATCAAAAGTTATGGTAGATGGTCAACTTTCCTATTCCTAGAAATGATGTTATACAGCACAAGCTTATATTTTTGTTGTTTTCAATCTGAAATTTAGAAAATTATAATTCCAGCTATTTCTGGAAGGTACTAGGGAAAACCACCTTTATTTGTTTTCCTTTAAAAGTGTATATATAATTTTAGAAATTCATATAATGTAAACATAGGCTTTGAAATTAAACAATAATACAAGAGTCACCTTCAATAATAACTGAGTAACCTTTTAGATCAAGTGTTTAACTTAAGATTTCAGTTTTTTCATCTGCAACATGCAGATAAAAATAGTACCTGCATAAACTGGTTGTAGTGAAAATTAAGTGAGATGATAAGTTAAAATTGCTTACCACAGTGATTGGTATAAACTTGTTCTCAATAAATTATGACCATTCTTTTTAGATTTTCACAACAAAGATGTTAATGCCAATATTGTAATATAGATAAATCTGAAGAAAAGAAGAAATCTACATGAATCTCCAAAATTATTTTCCTATACCTGTATTGTCATTTTTTCAAGAAAAAGGACAGCAATTATTAGCTTATAGTCAATATAAGTTGCCATATATTTTAAAATAATTTCAATTAAATGGAGAGGTAATACTTTATCCATAGAATAATTTTTATATTTATTCAAAAAAAGCTATTAAAGGTTAGGTCTAGATTTTTCACATATTTCACTTATATACATAAAAAAGTATGAGGGACAAATTAAACTGACAATTTTTTCCTAAGAGTTGTGGACAAAGTACTTTTTATAGAAGATTCGTATGATATGAAATTAGTCTATTTAATATGCACAATTCATTTATTACATTTATCATTCTACAATCACCAACTTTAAGCTCCAAGACTTTTTCATTACTCCAAACAGTCACTTCCATTCTCATCTCCATGAAGCTCCTGCTTCCAGTCTCTAGGGATTTGCCAACAAGAAATATGTGACCCTATAGACTGACCTCTATTACATAGCATAATATTCTTAAAACTATCCATGGTACACATAGCATGTATCAGTGCATTTCTTTTTTATGACTGAATAATAACATATTGAAAAATTCTAATCTTTTGAATTAAATTTCAACTGAATCATGAAGCATGATTCATGAGCATCGCCTTCTGTACCTTCAAGAATACTGTTAATGCAATGCTACAAAAGGACCCTCGATTTTATCTCAGGACTCTCCCCCGCATTACTGATATACAATCTGCAAGTTTTGATACTCATTTATTGGCAATGATAATAATGTCTCAATTGCTGTGTGATCTGGAACTGTAGAGAATATCCTGACTTTAACACTGCCAAAATGTTTTTGTAAAGGTGCAATTTAGAATTAATAAGTGACTTTACATAGAGAGATGGATATACATACAACATAAATACATACACAATACATGTATGCTATATTATATACAAAATATATTTCTTACTATGGGTTCAAAAAAAAAAAAGAAAGTATCTCTGCTCACCCTAGTTTTGCTTCCAATAGAATAAGGCCTAATACAGTTTTACCATAGTAATTCCCCATAAAACTTGGTACCTACTTCACTAGCCAAGCCTACACAGACATTATGAGTAAATAAATTTCAAAGAGAGTATCTGTCATGGTATAATACCATAATGCTATGTACATTTCCTAGTTTGCCTAATTCATTCTATTTTATGTTTCTGCTATCTCAAATTAGCTTCCAGGTCAAGCATGGGATAGAACCTCTATCAAACAATTTGGAACAGTGTGCTCTGACAGAGTAGCATCAATTGTCTTTGAAAGATGCAGGCCGTATACCCCTGGGTTTGAGTCCTGGGGTGGTAGGATGGGAAAAAACAGTGTAAACACAAAAGGACCATAAAATAAAAATTCCTTTTCTCAAAAAACAAAAAAATATGGCACATCTAGAAGAATAAAAATAATTATCATATTTTGAAGAAACAAACTATGACTAAGATAATATATATTATATATAATTATTTCTGGAAATTTGACAATTTCTTTTATAATTTCTAATATAATTCTATAATTCTATAATTTCTAATATATTTGGCTTCTTTCCTCTAAAATTATCAGAAATAAACTACTGTAATAAAATAGCAAAGAAGAAAGAATTTTGAAAAAAAAAAAGGTCCAGTAGCTTCAATTTACAATGAAAAGCTCTTTCTCAATGGGAAAAATAACTCAGTGAAGACCAACACATTAATAAGCAGCTGTCAGGACTAGAAAATTATGGAACTTATAGTTTTATCCATTTAAACTTCAAAATCCTGATACTGAATTTAAAAACACCTGCTTACAGATTTTAGTTTCATTATTATCATGCAAACCTATTAAAATAATACAATTTTAAATACATAAAATATTATTTATAGTAATACACAAAATTTATCTATTTTGTTTCTGCTAATCTTCATTTTATTTGCTTTTTTTATATATAACCATGAGATTCAAGTGCAATTTCAAATCTTAACAAAATGGCCAATGCATCACAGTATAAAAAAGAAACAAATCAGATTGCTTAAACATCAGTTTCACAATAAAATATCTGAGTTGAGTTATATGTGATATATCTACTCACTTTCTGATAGATCTTTCTTGTCTGAAGCATTATAGTGTGATGCTTTATATTTTTCACTAAAATTGATATAAAACATCACTTTTAGTATCCATAAATAAGATTTTATTGTGACATGCCACACTTTTAATTTTTGTATCATTTAAAGTTGATTTCCTACAATGTCAGATATTAGAGGTTGATACAGAAATCTGTATTGGCTGCAAAGTCCTCAGTATTTACTATCTGACCTTTTCAGAAAAAGCTGTCTGAGACTTAGATTAAAGGTGGTCTTTGGATATATTACATTATCATATATATTAATTGTAATGTGTCGCTGACTTGTCACTTTATATCACTTTATATTTTATTTTGAATATAATTCCTATCATAATTTATTTGCTCTTTTTTTGTCTGTTCCTGTTTTCACACATTGGGCTGAATTATTTCATTACAAGGTACTGGATGGAATTATACAAATTTAGACATCTCCAAACATTTTCTACATGCAGCTGGACGTGGGTAGAACAGACTAGCTTTCCAGAACTCTCACACACATGCACTCATACAAACAGGTCACACTGAAATGAAAGAAACTATTCATAGAAGTAGAGAGAGCTACCTGTGCAAACTTTGAAAGAACTGTTGTTCCATATATACATATTCTACCACATTTACCATCTTTATTTGTGGAGTCCAAATGTTTCTGTCTAAGGTTTACTTCATTTAGACTCTTATTCATTATTCACCATTCCATATTCATTTTTTCCTGGGAAATGATAGTTGTCTGAATATTTAGCTTGTTCTTCATATGAAAATAAACAGGACAGTTAGCACACTTCCAGAAAAGCTAAAAGCAGCAATTGAGAGAGTTGAACTGAGTTGAATTCATAATTCATTCATTTGAATACATGTTTTTGAGCCTGTTAAAACTGGGTCAGGTTTTCTTTTCTTGTGAAAATTCACTTGCTGGCGATATTTCTAATTATTTTTTTTCAGAATGGGAAGGGATGTCATATAGCATAGTTCCCAGCATTTCAAACAATTATTTTTCTAAAATTCTGGATAGAAAAAGTAAATATTCCAGGCTTACTACTAAAATTTTAGATCCAGTTACTTCCAGTGGACACACAGATTTCCCCAGTTCACCACAGGCACATTTGCTAACATTCAAAGATTCCATTAATGATTTTTTGCGATTACTTCAGCTAAAAAAAGTTAATTATTGATCTTTATGGACAGATCACTTGATTAAAACATTTTATCTCAATAAAACAAATATTGTAAAATTGATTTACCAAGTATTATTTGTTCTCAATATTTATAACAATGTCATGAAACATTTTTCTGAATCAGTCTACCAAAATTGAATCAGGAAGAAGTGGAAAACATGAAAATCGATCACAAACAAGGACACTGAAGAAGTAATCAAAAGTTTCTCCAAAAATGAAAGTCGAGGACCAGATGGCTTTACTGGTGAGTTTTACCAAAACTTCAGAGAGGACTAAGAGTCAATTATTTTCAAATTCCTCTACAAATTGGAAAAATAGGGAATACTACAAGCCACATTCTATGAAGCCAACATTATACTGATGGGAGAAGGACATCAAAGAAAACAAAAATTATACACCAATATCTCAGATAAACACAGATGCAAAAATCCTCAATAAAATATTAGCAAACTAGATTAAACTACCTCAGAAGGATCATGACCAATTGGGATTTTTTCCCTGTAGTCAGTGGTGGTTCAACAAATATATCTCAGTATAATAAAGGCAATATGTGTTAAACCCACAACTAACATCATACTCAAAGGTGAAAAAGCGAAATCATTTCATCAAAGGTCAGGAAAAGTCAAGGTTCTCTGTTCTTAACAATACTATTCAACATTGTATTGGAAGTCTTAGCCAGATCATAAGGCAAGAAAAATAAATAAAAGGAATTCAAATTGGAAAAGAAGTAAAACTATCATTATCTGCAGATGGCATCATAATATGTGTAGAAAATCCTAAGGACTCCACCAAAACTATTATAATTAATAAATGAGTAGAGTGACGGGCAACAAAATTAATATATAATATAATCTATTGCATTTTATAGGTAAACAAGGAGCTAGAAATAGTCTGATCATATGTACTGGTTTAAATGGGACAGTATTGTTTGTTTTCATATTTTCTGACTGGTAATTTGTCCCATTTTTTAATAATACAGGATCACTTGTACTGCGGGGTAAAAGAGGCAGTTCAGTTGTTCTGAGTCCAGTCTGTCAAGGGAGCCCAAAAGCTTCACCCCATTTTTATCTCAAGGAATTATAATAAGCCTAGATAGGAGAAGCAAATTAAGAAAATAATCCTATTTATAATAGAAAGAAATAAATTAGAAACCTTGGAAAAATTGACAAAGAAGGTAAAATACTGATACAATTAAAACAAAATTGTAAAAATAAAAAATAGAAACATAGAGAGGTGAAAAGGCATTCCATGCTCATGGCTGGGCAGAACTATTAAAATGGTTACCTTATCTTAATCAATATAAATAAAATTATACTGGTAGTTTTCAAGGAATTTAGCAAAAATTTAAAAATTTGTATGAAATCACAAAACCCTGAGTTGTCAAAGCAATTAAGAGAAAAAGACAGTGGAATCATCACACTCTCATATTTCAAATAATACTAGGAAGAAAAACAGTATGGCACTAGAATAAAAACAGACATACAGATCAATGGAAAAGAACTGAGTGCCCAGAAATAAATGAACAAATATACGATCAGCTAATTTATGATACAGGAACCAAAAGCCTATGATGAAGTCTCTAGAACAAATGGTGTTGAATAAACACATGAAAAAGAATGAAACTAGATCAATAATACCATACACAAAAAAATTAAAAATGGATTAGAGATTTAGATGTAATATCCAAAACTATAAAATGGATACATGAAAATACAAGCAATACATTCAATGACATTGGTGTTATAGATTCCTTTGCAGACTTGACTCCAGCAGCAAGAGATCAAAAAACAAAAATAAATGAATGGGACTACATCAAACTAATAAACTTCCACGCAGTGAAAGAAACTACCATCAGAACAGATGATAGCCAAAGGAATGGGAGAAATAATTACATATCATCCAGTAACAGAGGTTAATATGAAAGGTATAAAAAGAAGTCATACATTTCAATAACAAATAAAAAACAAAAACCTAATAAAAAATTGAGCAGAAGATCTGAATAAAAACTTCTTCAAAGAAAACATGCAGCTGACCAACAAAGACATAAAAAATGCTAATTATTACTTATTAGGGAAATGCAAATCCAAACCACAATGTGAGAGAGAGATCACTTCGTATCTTTTAGAATAGCTTGTATCAAAAAGACTTGTACCAAGTATCGGTGAAGATATGGAGAAAAAAGACCTCTTGCACCCTGTAGCTGTTAATGTAAGTAGGTCCAATCACTTTGGAAAACTACCTAGTGGTTCCTCAAAAAGTTAAAAATGAAACTATCTCATGATTCAGCAATTCCATTTCTAGTTATCTATGTGAAGAATATAAAAAAGTAATTAAAAAATGTATATGTACCCTCATATTTACTGCAACACTTTTTATAATAGCCAAAAAATGGAAACATCTGGCACACCCTGGTGAAGTAGTGGTTTGGTCTGCTGCCTCCACCTGAGCAAAGTCCACATACATTCCATGGATGCAGGTTCGTCTCCCAGGACCAGCGAAAATAACCAAATGAACAAATAAATAAAAATAAAAGATTTCTTTATTCTCTCTCTTCCTTCCTTCCTGCTTGTCTACTTAGCGTCATTCCTCCCTGAACCTTTCTATTAAAAAAAGAAAGAAAGAAAAAAGGAAGGAAGAAAGAAAGAAAAAAGAAAGATAGGAAGGAAGGAAGAAAGAAAAGAAAGGGGAACAACCTAGTGTCCATCAATAGATGGCTGGATAAAGAAATGTGGTATATATACACAATAGATTACTACTTTATACAAATGATTAAATCCTGACATTTTCAACAAAATAGATGCAACAAGAAGGGATTGTTTTAAGTGAAATTTAGTCACAAGGAGAAAGACAAATCAAATGATCTCATTCATATGTAGAATATAAAGAAAAAAAGCAAATGAAAAACAAAAACTAACCTTGTCACATTGACAACAGAACTGAGTTTACAGGAGGGAAACATGATGGAAGTGAGAGCAAAGGATATTATTAGAGGATTATTAGAAATTTGGTGGTGGGCATGGGGTGTTACATATTTGATGAAGAATGAATCTATTCATCTAGAACTTATGATTTGTTGTGAATCAGTTATTTAAACAAAAAATTCAAATGATGAAAGAAACATGTTTCTCTGAGAAGACAAGGGAAAAATGTATAATGGTATGAGAGGAAAATAAACAGGGTGTTTTGAAACCACAAGTATTTTGTATCATTTGAGTTTTTGTACATATTAAAGTGGAATTAAATTTCACAAAATATTTTAAT
Source organism: Solenodon paradoxus (assembly GCA_004363575.1). NCBI lineage: Eukaryota > Metazoa > Chordata > Mammalia > Eulipotyphla > Solenodontidae > Solenodon > Solenodon paradoxus. The sequence goes on from RJWH01000142.1 coordinate 200,273, forward strand.
TTCCACATAGTCAAGAGACATTTGATCCTTCTGGTTTTCTAAAGCATAACTACAATACAGTCAATTCTTAATATAAGTTTTCTTGTAAGTAACTGATACCTATTCAAGATCACTTCTCATATTCTGTAATTTCAACGACTCATAACAGACCTCCTGAAATTTTTCTAAGCAATTGAAGCTTCACTTATTTTATTCTATTTTTTTATGCTCTTGGCAAGCTTTACTTGGAATATTTTAATGCATTATCTTCAAATTTCTGTTTTATTTGTTTTGTTGTTGCTGTTGCTTTTTGCAATATGCTTCAACCCATCCATGGTTTGTTCATTTCAGATACTACTATATTTTAAGTTCCAAAATTATTTTTGGCTGTTTTGCAGATTCCATTCCTTTACTGACATTCTTCATCTTTTTAACTCATTATGTTCACCTTTCCTTTCAATCTTTAGGCATATTTAATAGATTTTTAAAAATCCTTGCCTACTAATAACAACATCTCTGTTATCATGATGTCCATTCCAGTATTGAATCAAACAGCTGTGGGGTACACTTCTGGAGGTTCTTTTTGCATATCTCTCTTTTTCACCCCATCAATTCAAGCATCTCAGAAGCTCTGAAATTCAATGTCTTCCCCAGCAATACCTTTGCTCTCTACATGGCTCCATTTCAATGTTTTAAAGTTTAAAAAACTCTCTTCGGACAGAAATCATATATGTGCAACTTGTACATTTCTCTTCTTTAGTGGTCAAAGCTTAGGTTGCCTATAAACATTTGCAGAATATATATTGTCAAGTTTAGAGATTTTTATACTGAGAAAATATTCCTGTACTTATTACTGTACCAGCTGGAAGTGTAAGTCTGCCAGTCTGCTTTTCCAAAGAATAAAGCAATTCATACATCCATTGGCAATGCACTCAAGTATCCATTTTTCTAAAATTTTCTAGTCATAAAGATTATTTGCTACTTTTTCTTTCTACAAAATCAACATGTAAAATGCTGTTAATTTATTCATTACAGTTCCCTAATGATGGAAAAATCTTTTTATTTTGTAGGCTTCAACTTGTTTTCTAACAATTCACTCAATATTATTTTGAATATTCCATATACTCAAATTTTCAAAAAATCTATCTAGCTAATAATATATAAAATTTTGTTTAATCATTGTCTACTTATTCACCAAAAAGTAAGAGAAAATACTGTACAGTACATGTAATACTGTGTTTTAAAATTAATCGATAAATGTTAATTATTGTGCAGTATCTTCTGGCTTATTGTGCTACCTTTTTATAAGTAAACGATATGAGAACCTTTGATGTAATTTCAAAAATTGCCACAGGAAGTACCATTTGTGCAATAAAATGATGATTTAAGCTTACTAAGTCTTGTAAAGTAATCACATGATAGTCTCAAGAATTGACTTGGACAATGGGAAAATGGATCATTCTATATATTTATATTTATAGAAAGTAGTTTTAATAGCTAGTGATTCATTCATCATAAGATAATTGGAAGATTTATCTATTTTTAAAGACATTTTATTAAACTGGAATGTAGTAGTAGAAGTTAAATTTATTACTATAAATGTTCAGATTCCTTCTTGTGAGTGGAGCCCAAATTGAATGAGTTTCTGGGTATCTTATATATGAGAGTATATATTGATTATATATTATTAGAGGATAGAAAGTGAAATGTGGAAGACTATTAATTCAATGACTTTACAAAAAAAATTTCTGGTATTCCTACCCATATGTAGTTCCCTACTTTTAAATATGGGCCTTATGATTTCTCTATTGCTTTAACCAAGAGAATAGAGTGAAAATAACGCAATGCTGGTTTCCGTATAAACCTCAGGTTTTTAAGGCTTTAGGCTTTTATGGCTTCTGTTTAGTACTTACCCTAAGCCTCAATATAAGATCAACTACCCTCTGGAGAGACAAAAGTGATCAACAGATCATGTGGAAAGGAAGAGACCTTGAAACTATATGGAGACGAATCAAGAAAGATAGATGACACCCAGTACAGAAATTCTACACATTGGACCTTTAATAAACTCTTCAAAGAAGTCTAAGCTTTTCAAGTTTTCATCAGTGAAGTTACGTTATATAATTCAAGAGACAATCTTGAATCTTCTAACCCTAGAAAACAAGAAGCAGAGACATCCTTCTCCCTGTTGTGCTATCTCTAAATTCCTGAACCACTGAATTAAGTATAAATAAACAGGTATCATCTTAAGCCACTGGATTTTGTGATAGTTTGTTACACATCAGTACCAAATTAATCAAATAACTAGGAGTATTTTCTCCTTTACAATGAGAAGGAAGATAGTATCATGCACTTCAACCGTGATAAAAATTAAACCATTTAATCTTGAGACCCAATGCTATATTATATTCTCAAGGCACTCCTTCTTTTCACATTATATTTCAGATACTTCATTATAAATTTTCTGCTAATATTCTTTTCATCTAACATATTTTTTAAAACACAGAAATGTGTGATCAAATGCATGAAATACATTTAAGTTTTGACAATCTTAGGTACAGAGAATAGAAAGCTTACTTTTGGAAATCTGTTTCCACTCAGGAATTTTAACTTTCATTTTGCAAAGCCTTGTGGGAATACTTTTTCCTGCTTTGCATTCCAGTAGCCTTTTTATTTCCTGTAGCTGTGTCAAAAGCAGTAACAGCAATTCAAGACTGGAACAGGTTACCTTATAATATATGTACCATATGGTTTTAAAATCTTATTCATTTTTTGGTTTGGAAATTACTCTATGTGATAATAGTAAATTGTCCTGCTAATTTCTATCCCTTGTTATAACTATGGAAGTTAATGGATATTAAATAATAAAGATGTAACCTTTTCCCCAAATTTCATCTTTTAGATTTTTCTATGTTTATAATAACTTAACTACATTTATTTAAGTCTTCTTTTGTGACAGGCAATTAGCATACACCTAGGGTTCTAAGGAATAGACTTATTCAGGTCAAAATACAGAAAAATAGCCAAGGAAGTTCTGACAGAATGAATAAAAAGGAAAGTAGAGGGCACAGGAGGTACAAGGAAGAATCCATGACAGCTCCCATATTGTTGGCTTAAGCAAATGCCATGTTTCAAATGAGAAATAAGAGGGAAAAACATTATTGTCAAAAAAATCTACATTAGTTGTATTCTTTGCATATACTTATTAGTTGTATATATGACAGTCATATGAAGCAATACTATACAATTTGATATTATAACATAAGCAAGTAACTCTATATTTAGTAATGAAAATAATTCTACCTCAATCTAGAACCACCTAAAAAAATCCCCAATAGGGATGTGTCATTGAAGTGAGACATATATCTGACAACTTGTCCTCCAGCCGTAGTTCTAAAAGAGAAAAAACAAAATAAAGCAACAACATTTCTACATAAGAACATGGTTGTAAAGTATTAAGTCACATTTTCACTGAACAAATAAGAGCCAAAAGAAACATTATCCTAAATATTTCTAATTTCTAAATATATTTCTGAAAACTATAACTTAGAGGCAATAAAATTATCTAGAAAACATTGATTCACAAGGTTGAAAATATGCAAATATGTTTCTATAAAAGAAACAATGGTATTTCTAAGAAAAATTAATTTAGACAAATAATGAAAATGGAATAGGAAAAAATAATGATAGAGAGAATTAGAATTAAAAAAAAAAAAACAACTAAATTAAAGCCCACCTGGAGATAAAAGAACAACTCACTACAGAAAACTAAATCTGTGGCTTTCTCTGAACACAATTTTTTTAATAGAAGAAAACTATAAACAAAAATGTACTCAATTAAATATATTAGTTACTAAGTCTTAGAATTATAGCATATCTTGGCAAAATAGATGAAAAATGTGAATAAGCATAATCAAATACTAATCAGCAAAGAAATTATCATTTTATTTGGGTCTTTTCTCTTTTTTTCTCCTTTTTTAGTATAGCTAAAGGTCTCATACAGAAATACCAATAGAAGTTACTACAAACAACTATATGTCATCAAATTGTTAAGTTAAAAAAAAAACTCCTGTAAATATTTATCTACCAATATTGAATCATAAAGAAATAGAAAATATGGACATACTACTAATAACGACAAAGTTGATTAACTCAGTAATTAAAAATCTCCCAACAAAGAGTCCAGGATCAGATGATTTCATTAGTAAACCCTATCAAACATTCATGGAAGAATTAATATCAATCCTTCTCAAACTCTTATAAAATCTCAAAATAAATTTTTCCAAACCTATATTATGAGACCAGTATTACTTAGATACCAAAGTCAGACAAGGAGACCACAAGGAAAGATAATTACAGGCTATTATCCTTGGTGAACATAGATATAAAATCCTCAACAAAATAACAGAAAATCAAATTCGACAGCATACTAAAAGTATAATACACCTTAATCAAGTGAGACTTATCCCTGGAATGCAAGAATATTTCAACAGACTCAAATCAATACATGTGACATACCACAGAACAAAATAAGAATAAAAATTATGCGATAATCTCAATAGGTATAGAAAAAAATTGACAATATTTAACATTATTTCATGATAAAATGTATGAACGTCATGTATGACAAGCCCACAACAAACATCATACTCAATGGTTTAAGACTGAAAATATTAATAACAAGACAAGAGTGACACTTTTATTCAACACAGTACTGGAATTCTACTCAGAGCAACTAGCAAGAAAAAAGATATAAAATGCATCCAAATTGAAAGGAAGAAGTAAACTTGTCAATAATGATTTCACACATTTAAAATCCTAAAGACTCCATGAAAAAACTATTAGAATAAAGGAACTCAGTAAACTTATAGTATATAGTGTCAATATGCAAAAATCATTTCTGTTTCTTGTGCTAATGGTAAACTGTCTGAAAAGAAATAGAAAAAATCAGTTATAATACTATCAAAAGAAAAAAATATTTAAGAATAATTCTAACCATGGAGGCAATTATCTGTATGGCAAAAACTTTAAGACACTAATGAAAGAAATTAAAGACTGAAGCAAAGGAAAATACAGCCTATGTTCAAGGATTAGATGAACTAAAATTGGTAAAATGTCCATACTACCCAAAGCAATCTATGGATTCAATACAATACTTACCAAAATTTCGATGCTCTTTCTTGAAATAGAAAATAATACTGATATTTGTGTGAATCACAAAATATCACAAATAAAGCACTTGAGCAGAAGAACTCATCTGGATGAATTACATTTTCTGATTTCAAACCATGTTACAAAGTTTTAGTAATAAACATAGTATGTTATAGGTATAGAAACAAATACTTTGATCAACAGAACAGAATAGAAAACCCAGAGATAAATTCATGCCTAGATGGTCACTACCAAAAAGTTACCAAGATGGTGAAATGAGAATCTCTTCAATAAGCAGTATTGGGGAAGACCAGATATCCACATGTGAGAGATGAAACTGGACACTTATCTTACACTATACACAAGTACAAACTCAAAATGAATCAAATGCTAAATGTAAGACCCCAAACCACAAAATGCTTAGAAGAAAACATAAGTGATAGGCTCTGATATCAATCATTTTTGACATGACACCAAAGACAGGCAACAGAAGCAAAAATTAACAAGTAGGACCATATCAAATTAAAAAGTTTCTGCACATGAAGGAAAAAAACAAAATGAAAAGGCAACTTATCATAATATCAATAAATTCTGAGGATCTAAGGTATAGCATGGTACTATAGTTAATAAATCTGTATTGTATATTGGAAATCTGCTGAGAGTAGATCTTGAGTCCTCATCAAAAAGGTTAACAAAAATAAATTTTGTAAACTGAAATATTATTTAAGTCTACGAATCAAAAGGACTAATATCATTAACCCAAGAAAAACAATAAAAAAATATGACCAAAAATAAAGCATCAGCATTCAGGCAGAGAGAAGAGTTTACCTATGAAAGAAAAAGAAAAGATTGGACTGTCCTCAAATTTTTCTTCTGCAAAGCTGTATGCCAGAGAACAAAACAGCATTTTAATGGAAAACTTTTGTGAACTTAAAATTCCACCTCGACCAATTTATTATTCTAATGTGAAAGAAACAGAAGACATTCCTAGATTATAAGGACTTGGAAAATATTGTAGCCAAGTACTCTCTTTCAAAAAGAAACAAGAATCAATGATGAAATTCAAGTGATAAATATTTAAATACTAATATTAAAATATAAAAATACTAATGATGAATTTACTTTAAAGACATTAGATTAATACAACTGATTATAAAACCATTTTCAGTAAAAATTTGATAAGGATCCAGTATAGTCAGAAACTTTTAAATGTAAAGCAAATAAGAGCAAACAAAGCTGATGGTGCTCTCCCTTGCTAGAAATACATTTTATGGATGAGCAAGATATTAAACAACCAAAGAGTTTCAGATAGTGACCAGCGCTCTGAGGAAAGAGAAGATCAGGAGACAAGACACAGTTTGAATTTTAGACAGGAAGGCTCAGGAAAGCTTTCTAAGGAACATTATTGAGATCAGAAAACAAGGCTTTTAAAAGTCTCAGAGAAGAATATTTGGAAATTTCAAAGTAAAGGAGGTGGGAGAGAGCTTGCCATGTTCCAGCAACAGCAGGGAGGTGACAGAGAAGTGCAGTGAAAGGGAAAGTTACAGAAGTCTGCAGCAGCAAAATATTCAGGGTCCACATAGAACTGGGAAATTCAGTCATGTAAGAACTTTGGATTTTATTCTTTAAAAGCTGGAAAACCAATGCAGAATTTAAGCAGGGTAATGATACGTTCTAACTTTGCATTAACAAGATAGAAATTAGAATTGTGTTTGTCAGTCATTGGAGGGTGGGGGAAGGTGATGCTGGTCAAATGGTAAAAACTTCAGTTATAAGATGAGTAAGTTTGGGGATCTGACGCACAACATGGTCACTAGATTTACAATATGGCATCATATACTTGGAAGTTGCTAAGAAAGAGAGAGATCTTAAATGACCTCGGCGCAAAACACAAATGATAGTTATATGAGAGGATGGCGGTTTAACTGCTGTAGTCATTTCACAATATATGTATTATCAAAATGCCATGTTTTGCATCTTAATTTCACACAGTGTCATATTGATTATATTTCAATAGAAATGGGGGAGGAGAAAAATGTAACTTTGAAGTTATAATAGGTAAAAGACTATAAGGTGCAAAAAGTGAGAAGACAATTGCAATTGTCTCTATGATCTTATATTACTAGAGCAAAGACTGAAGTGTTTTCCATAGAAGGTGAGACATAGGCAATCTGAATTCATTTTTTGTGTCCGAGAAAGACTAAATTTACTGTACTTTGATTATATGTGTTCAAGAATTCAAGAAACGAACTGAAAAACCTAAAGACAAATGCTAGTGAAATTAAAAATAAATTGCCTAGTTCCTAAATTATCACTCAAGACAAAAGTAGATAAAACATGAGTTCGCTCTCTGAGTGTCTACAGGGGATAAAGTAATTGCAAAATGGTTAAATTGAGTCACTCCAGGCTATTTTTGGGGAACAGTCCAGAGTATGCTGAACTGTGAAATGCCCCGCACCCCTGAAGCAGCAGAAATTACTCAGCTTCATACAATGTATTGCTAGATTTCACTGCTAATCACAAAAATGCTAAAACTCTGATTTTAATGTCAAATTTTCAGTTTTACAGAGCACCAGACAGTCCAAATGCCCATCAAGATATAATTTTTAAAAGGGATAGATTTGATCAGTTAGCTGTATATTGGCAGAACCAGTTCTAGAAAGTGAAAGCTAGAAAATATAGACATCACTGAAGAATAAAAATCAGAATACATCAAACAAAGATACAGAAGAAGGTGCACATAAACTTCTACTTAAGATATTCCTTGCAAGGGATTAAATTCTCTATTTTTAAAAATTCACAGAGTTTTTAAAAACTCATTTTTATTTATTTGTGATCAGGCATTAAATAAATGAGAAGTTGAGTTGTTTTACTACCCTGAGTCACTAAACAGCAAAGTCAAAAGATTTAAAAAAAATGGATAAAATGCAATTCAGTGCTGACAGGGCCTTAGTATCTCAATAAGATATAGTTTTTGGTGAGAAAAGTGAACATCAAGAATAATTGTTCACCTATAAAGTACTAGACGAAACGATCTTTAATTTCAGTTATCACAGAATGCAGAGAAAATGGATCTAAGTCACATTATAATCAAGGTGCCCCAGCAAGATAAAAAAATTAGATAATCAGACAAAAGAAAGTCAAGTAGTGTGTTGAATTAAGTTCTGCTATCAAGGGGAGTTTTTTCAGTGGGTCTTGAGAATGAATTTTGTGCATAGAGAGAAAATTTTCATTTACTGAGTTACTATAACTAATTTGAACTTATTGAAATGATAAATTAAAAAAAAATAACTTCACATTTCAGGTGTCAATAGGTTAAATATAACCAAAGTTGGCATATACCTAATGTCTAGGACCTGTGACTACATCATATTATATGCCAAAAAGAATTTTGCAAATGTGATTAATTAAGGATATTAAAATGAAAAGATTATCTTATACTATTTAGTGATCATAGGATTCTTATAAGAGGGAGGAAGGAGTGTCAGAATCAGAAGCAGGAGGTTAGAGGACAGAAAAAGGGATTTAGTTTAAAAAAAATTAAAGATGTGCTGATAGATTAAAGATGGAGAAGGGACCAAGAGCCAAAGAATGCAGGTGGCCTCCATAAACTGCAAAAACTCAAAGAAATATTCTCCCTAGAGCTTCCAGAAAGAACACAATCTTTTAACACCATTATTTTAGCCTCTAAGACACTTTCTGTGCCTCTTACCTCAGAGTAGAAAGATAATAAATTTGTGTTCCTTTAAACCATTCAACTTATGCCAATTTGTTATCCTAGCAACAGAAAACTAATATAAAGTCCTACTTAAAAAACTTATTAATCAGAAAAATTTTAAGTATTATTTTCTAAAGAACATTGATTAACCTAATGCAAACTTTAAAATTATTCATTTAAAAACCTATTTATGAAAATATTATAAACAAATGTAACCATATTTATAAACCCCAAATACTCTACTTTTAGCACTTAATTTGTATAGCAAATAAGTAGAATCCTGCCAGAAATATATCATAAATATAACAAAATAAACTTAAAAGTAAGTGGACATGCACCCAGGTGACCAAGCAGATAAGTTTGCCACCTCTTGCTGATGCAATCCACATAAATGCAAAGGATCTGGGTTTGTGATCTGGGCCCAGTGGGAGAAAAACAAGAAAAACAACTAAATGATCTGAATAAAATGCTAAAAAAATGTGGATATTAAGCTTTCTCAAATATTACAATAATGTTAAACTGCAAAATTTTTATAACGCTAAATATATAATCATACATCTAAGATAAAATACTCAATTACACATATTTAAATTAACAAGTTCGATTAATAAGTTAGATAACCTAGTTGCCAAGTTCTCTAAAGCCTTGCAAGAAGTTACTTTCTCACTCTGTATTTTTATCTAATTTTCATATGTTACAGGTAATTTATACATCAAAGATGCAATTACTACTTTATAAGAGAACTGGGGTTATAGACTTAGCAGGTAAAATGAAACTGTGGTTAAGAAATTTGTTTAGGATATAAGATTTTACTTTTTCCCCTTTTATAGATAGCATTCAAGAACTTCATATCTTACCTAGAGAAAGGCTGACCTCACTGTTCACATCTAGATTCAAGCAATAAGTCTCTTCTCTACAGTGTGAATCTTCAGCTTCCAAGCTCTAGCTCAGGGTGTCACACTGCTTGTCTGGTTTTGCTATATACTACTATGCTTTCTCCCATCTTCTTTCCAAATTCACTCTGTCAATCTCAAATGTTCAGATATATTTAAATTCATTTGAACTTAATGTCCATTTAATATTTATTCCTAGCCATAATATCATAAATTAAGTCTAGGAAGTAATGGAAATTCTCTCCTGATATATTTGGGGGATTTTAAATTTTCTTATGTTCTTTCAAAGGCATAAACTCAATACCCATTTATATGCCATAATATGGCAACAGCTTTTCTAAGAAGAGCACCTATAACTAGAGTTAAAAAGAATGGCAATATAACAGTTGAAAAGCAGGTACAGGGCATAACCAATGAGAGTCACTCAAGGTTGTAAACAATATATTGAGATTACTACTCTATTGTGAGTTTGGGGTTTTATGGTAACAGGACACTGAGGTCATCTTTTTTCCATTCCAAGTGATACATCTTGGAAGCAAATAGCCTCACAGAATTAACACAAAACTGCTATACAATTCCAAATTCAAAGTTTTACTACTAACACAGAAAATTAAATTGAGGATTCTAAAACCACTGGCTAAGAGGCAGAACATATGACTAAGGAAGAAAAATAAATAATAAAAACAGTGAAAACACAATTATACATATAGCAGGCCTAATCATCACTAAGACTGAGTTGCAGCCAACCTATTATAAGAATAAATTCAACACAATGGTGGTGGTAAACTTAATGCATTATATATAGATACTGATTTACAGTGATGTACACATTAAACCTATACTATGTTATGATGCAATATTCCTTCAATAAATTTACAGAAAAATGCTTTGTGAGTTAAAAAAAACCCAAAAGAGGTAGTGAATTTAGCCATCTGCCTACTTGAACTCTGAACTATCATTATTAAAGTCACTCTATATAAAGATATTTGAACTGAAGTTGACACTTCTCCCTGTTATCAAACTTTTTGACTCTATTTTATTTATTTTGTTTTTTAAATTAACAATTAACCTGTAACAACTTCACCTGTAAATTTAATTATGGATGCAAAAACAAATGGAAATATTTGAGCATATTACTGGAAAAATTAAATTAATATATTGCTAAATAATATTATATCTTCAGGTTCTTTCAGGCCAATATTTTCAGATCTATTTATAAACAGTTATTAGTATAAAATAATCTTGTTTACACTAATGTGTTTTATTTGATTCTGCTAATTAGATATTAAAAGTACTATACTTAACTTAAATCCTATAATACATACCATTATTCTTATCCATCTCTAACTATATAAATCCTATTTAAGCAAATTAAAGCCAAAAATATCAGGGCTAGACATATTAACTCTGAGTCAATAGAAATCTAATTAAAAGCACTAAATAGGGAAAAGAGAAAAAAATTACTAGAGTAAATTTATATAGATCTATGATTAAAAAAATAAGTAGCTAACAGCAAAATTAAGGAAGTTGTAGAAATTTAAGTCACTCCTAAAAAGCACGTGAAAACAATACATATCAGAATATTACAATACCTATGAAAATAAATGCTGCCATATTCAAAATTTCTATGTTAGAAGCAAAGTTATACTGATACAAAGAAACAGAACATAACTAAATATTCAAATCACTTAAGAAAATAATTAAAAATAAGTTTGAAGTAAACATAAATATGTAAAAATGAATATGTGAAAATAAATACATAAACCTTTAAAAACAGAAAAAAAAACAAATTAGTAAATAAATGCAAAGCACAAATAAAGGCAGTTTTTAAAAGATTATAGCTATGTTCTTTAAAAAATGTTATCAATGCTAATACATCTGAAAATATTGTCAGGAAATTTATAAATAGATTTACATGGGAGCAGAAAACTAAGTAAGCTATCAAATAGTTACTCATCGAACCCCAAAGCCTCTGGGACCAGTATTTCAGGGTTTTTTTAAACTATTTTGGAAAATACATAATTTATTAGTCTATACAAAATGGATGGTGAAAACTTACACACCTCAATTTATAGATATGCACTGTAGATATGGTAGAAATAAAGAGAAGAGCCTCAAACACAAAAACCTAATAAAGACGAGAAAGATAGAATAGAATGTATAAACCCTATACAAAAGAATAAAAAGCAATGGCAATAATAATAATGACAATAATAATAATACCATTTTTGAACACTTGCTTTCAGGTAAAGTCATTACATGACCTCCACACATGGAAAAGATAGTTTTTTTTCTAGAAAGTAGAAGATACACACTTGTTGGCCTACAAGTTTCTGAGGAATATGATGATATGATAACTCTGCCCTATCAGAAAGAGACGACAAATTTAGAGAAAGCAGGTATGCTTTACACCTTCCTCTCAAACACAGTACAAACTCACTTCTCAAGGAGAAAGATGATCCAAAGACAAATTACCTTATCTTGCTCAAACTCCACAATCTCAGGCACAGTTCTGTCCTCTTATCCATCTGGTTCAAATGTAATTCCTTATGACATTTAATTAAAATTAAAAAGACAAGGTATGTCTCCTGATCTTCACTCAAATTACAGCAAAAAACAGGATATCTGCATTAGTTACCTTTCGAAAAGTAAACAAGAATAATGTCCAGATTGGGTGATTCATTAAAAAGATGGAATTTTGTCAGATACTCTAAATTCCCTTTTCTTGGAACCTCCCCAAAGTCCTAACAGATATCCTAATTTCTGGGAGGAATTTCCTTATTGTTCTACCTGTACTTTAACTGTGTCATCTGGGTGGTTCTTCCCAATCCATTATCTTCTACTGCAAAATCTCAAAGACAATTTCAAGTTAGACTCTAATACAATTATAAAGTTTTATAAGTTTCCAATCAGCTTTCTTCCAGTCATTTTCATTGTCCAGCTACCTCACTAAAAATTTCTTAGTCTTAGTCTCCACGTTGACTGTTTCCCCTTACTTCTTAGTAAGGAAAGTTCTACTTAAAAATATGTTTCTGATTCTGTGATAGCTACCAGCTTTAACCAACTGAAACTATAGGCTTGGGTCAAAAAAAAATCCCTTGCATGTATCGCTAACATAGGTCTGTAGAAAATCATGAGTAGCTAAGGCATTTTAATAAGCTTTGATAGTGCAACATCTTTTTTCAATTTTTTTTTTTCGCTATCTGGGAATGGAAATGCATTACTTTTCTAACCCTAATAAATCAGTATTTCTGAATTTTCTTGATTCTCTCATTTCTGTTCTTAAAATAGTCAACATCTCCTGGTGCTCACCTATTTTTTCTATTACCTTATTACAAGCTGTGAACAATCTCTACATGATAACTTTCTTTTTCTAACCTCTTCCTTTAGAGTTACAATAGCTTTAGGAAGTTTGTCTTAGTAACTAGAATAGTGAATACTTTGTCAAACATTTTATTTCATATAAGTTTGCTATATTTTTGTCTCCAACATCTGGTTTTTCCTATTTAATATTGTGTTAAGTTAGTGTTGCATATTTTATGCTTTTGCACAACAGTCTGATTTAAGGCAATGATATTTGTATTATCATTAGACTGGGGGAAGCAGTAATTGCTGTAGCAAATAAATTCTAAAATTTCAGTAATTTAATCCAATAAATATGTATTTCTCTCATTTGACAGCCTGAGACAAGGGTCCCTGATCTTTAGTGACTTTCCTCTACAAAGTGACTCATAAACCTAGGTGGCATTCCATGTTGTGAGTACAAAAACAAGGCTTCAGTAGAAGAAAAAATATAGAAAACACAGTGACATTTTAAAACTATATCCGGAAGCGAAATACATTGATTTTGTTTACTCTCTATTAGTGAGAATTCAAACATTGCTGATGTCAAGAAGACTGGGAAATGTAGTCTTTGGTAGATAGATACCTTGTCCCAGTAATAATTTTATACAATAAAAACAGAAAAATAAGTTATGTTTTCTACGAATATATCTCTGCTATGGGCAGCCTTGTTCTTAAAAATACTAAATTCTTTCTCTGGAAGTCTTATTAAAAGAAGGGGTCATAAGAAAATAAATCTTGTCTATTCATTAATGTCTAGGTATTTCCTTTGTATAAATTAATAACAGACATTGTAAATGAAAAAAAAGAAATACAGATTCACTTATTTACCTGATATAATCAGATAGCAGGCCATATGTATTTGCACACTTACGTGATTACATGATTTTTACTCTTGGAAACAATGCATTTTATCTTTTAAAGTGATGAATTCCATTAAAGAGACAGTGTTTGGTATTTGATAGGAAAAGGGCTTTGGGGGCAAGAGAGACTGTTCGAGGCCTAATTTGACACTAAGCAAGTTTTAGGGCCCTGAACAAGACACTTAACATGAGTCTGTCTTGATTTTTTTAAGTGGGGAAATAATACTTACATTGGGTAAAACATTTTTGAATTAGGGGCAATATATAAAGTTTCTACAAATGACAACACCACACAATCAATAAGTGATACCAATAATGCTTAAGCATGAGATTGAAACTACTAAAAAGGAAAAGTAAACTAAAATGAAGCACAAATGTTTTCTAATTAAAATGTGTGCTGACCTAAGTGAAGCTATTTTAATAGTTTGCTGTGTCTTTTTAAAAATTAAACTCTAAGTGATAAATTCTCTGCTTCTTCAATAACCTAGTGTCATAAATTTTCCATCTGCTATTTTAAGTGTATATTTAAGAGAATGTGACATTTGACAAATCTAAATGTCAAAATTTTCAGACTGTCTTGAATTAGTCATGTGTGATAATGTAGGCAAAGAGAAATTTTGTGCAGTAACAAGAGAAAAGGTGATATATAGCCTAGAGTTATGTTGTTTTGAGTCAATAAATATGATCATATTTATTTCTAAAAAAAGAATTAAAAAGAAAATTGTTAGAACATAGTTGAACCACTGATTAGAAATATAGTTTTACTATTTAAATACCCTTACCCTCAGTCATTATTACATTCAATCATTTATGGAGTCAGTTATTAAATTCAATGATTAATACATTCACCTAATTGATGAAATAAATTTCTTGCCAATAGGTGTTTTTATTTTTCCCCGACATTTTTAACTTGCAAAATCTCAAATCCATACAAAAGTTGAACAGACCATGAACACACATATACTTATTTTGATGCTTGTTTATTTGATTCATTTAAAGAATTCAGACATCATATTTCATCCTTAACTATTTTAGCATTTTTCTATTTGAATAAGAACATTTTCCTACATATTGGTGTTGTTATCACATCCCAGATATGTAGCACAGATGCAATATTTCTGTATAGTTCACATTTAAGCCTCCCTATTATATCAATAATGTCTGAATTTTAACTGCAATCTGGAAGTATCATTTGTATTTAGTTATGTCTGTAATTTCCAATTGATTTGTTTTCTGTCATCTTTTATTTTTGTCATTCTTCTATTTTTCCTTCCTTTTTTCATCCATGACATTGATTTTTTTAATAGGCTAAATTGTTTAATACATCATATTATAATCTATAACTGTAAATTATAACTATAATTTTTCTTCTTTATTATACACATTAGAAATGTTAGCAAAAATATTTCATAACTGATATTGTGTAATATTCTGTGAAATATCCAGTGATACAAATTATCATATTTCTCACTGTTGGTGGGATTTTTTTTTTAATTATTATTTAGTTAAGGTTATTTGTATGAAATTTCTCCATTGCAAAAGATCCTTTTCTCTTTATAATTAACGAGTAATCTCAGGAGTATTAATCTTACCTTGAATGAATATTTATCCCCAACATCTTTCATCCAGTTATTTTAACATTCATTGAAGACCTTTGCCTAAATCAGTTATGTTTCCTAGGAATGGTAATTTCTACTTATATGATGATTTTGATACTTATTAACCGACATTCTTCCAGGAGGAAGAATTTTCTTTCCTCCTCCATGTCTGCCCCCATCCCCTGTTTTTCACAGCTATTATTATTATTGATATTCAAATGATCCCACATTTGTTCAGTGGAAACTTTTTCAAGCTGACTCCTATGCTATTTTGACGTATTTCTATCAGTTTTGGAGACTTCTTACTTTAGGTTTTATAATATGGAACTAAAAATTTCATATCACTTTATTTGCTCTTTCATCTAATCTGAATGTAATAAATTATTGAGATACAATTTTGAATAATGGTTAAGCCCAAGCAAGCCTGAGTTAAATGCTGAACCAATAATACATAAACTGTGTATATTCATGGGTACATAACTGCAAAACTGAATTGTTTAGAAGATAAAGATGACATGTGAACATTAACATATTACATGACAATGAATACCTAATAAAAGTTAACTTCTAGAATTAAGATAATGAAGGATGTCAAAACTTGTATGCATGAAATAATTAAAGAAATATTAATACACTAAATTCTTTCTTTTGCAGACACAGCTTGCTGAGGAGCTTTATCACAGATACAGACAGAACTGTCTGAGGAACTGAATCAGGATCAGGCACCAGCTGAAACAAGAAAGGCAGGACTATGAATAACTTAAGATGGTGAACACACTTAATGTCTGTGAACACTTCCATTCATTCTGCAGCTTGCATACAATACCTCCATTCCTTCCTCTTTAAAATGCCCTGTTTAGGTCCAGGATTTCTAAAATGGTCTTTGAGAATGGAGTCCACCTGCATATTCCTCCTAGGATAGTCAGTTTTTGAAAGGGGCTCTATTCTGCATCACCTCTCTTGCCTCTGTGTTTTGGCTAAGGGAAGAGAAGAAGCTGGAACTTTCCAGTAACAACATTGCAAGATATGGCATGGTGAGTAGAAAATTACAATTATGACATGCTTTGCTTTATCTTCTTTATAGATTGATACCATTTATCTTTTATGTCAACTTTTCACAATCATTTTGTTCCAAATAATATTTTTTACTTATTAAAAAATAAATAAATAAACTGAAAAAACAAGACCAACAACAAAAACAACTGTAGATCAATAGAGGTTCATAACTGATCTTTTAAATTTTGACTAGCCTTCCATTTAAAATTTCACATTATTTCACTAAACTTTGTATTTAATTGAAAAGTGGCATCATCTATTTTCACCATTTGATGAATGTCTTCACAGGAAACCTAGGTCAGTTAAAGTGATAATACGTGGATCACTGTCACTGTGGTTTGATTTACTAAGAGCTAAACCTTGTGGGAATTTTGGCATGTCTTTAAAAAATCTCCAAATATTTTGTTCAAAATTAACAGCATATATTGAAGAGTTTCATAGGATCTGGTGCCCAAAACTAAGACATCTCCAATAAATTAAGTGAAAAATCATATTTAAAAAAATGTGCATTAACAGGTCTACATTGCTGTATTCCACATTTCCCTGTACTCCTAATATCCACTTTAACAAAAGACTTCAGAGAAAGAGATGGGGGAATCGAAAATCCTATTATGATTAGAACAATGGAATATTCAAGAAAAAATGTCAATGGATGTCCTCACTTAGAACTTTATTTAGCCTTTAAACTATTCCTTAATTACTTTTAAACATTGGCCAATAAGATCATAATCTTTTTTCCATTACTTTCCATGGTGTCTCATGATTCATATTGAAGCATAATATTTAACAAATGATTGTGGCCAAGATATTAAATGCATAGTTTGGTATACTGCTTCTACCCAACCCACAAAGACATATCAATAAAACAGGAAAGGGTAAATCCAGTAAAACATGGGTCTAAAATAATAATACAAAGTAGTATGATCTGGAAGAAAAGCATTGTCCCAGTGAATTTCAAGACTGGAAACGGGCAGTATTCTCCAATAGTTTAGTAACTAGATATTGAAGATGAAAATTTTCTAGGCACCATATAAGAGCTAAACTCACAGGTCAGGACAAGCATGGGTATCCTATTCATACAAAGGGGCTTGAAATAAAATATAAGCTGATGATACATTGCCTTGGACTAGGTTTTCTAGGAGATTTTTGTATCTCATGCAGTGAAAATAAAGAGACTTATCATCAGAATTAAATCACCTATCTAGTATTTATATGACCATGTCTCAAGATCCCGTCATATTAAAATACAAGACCCAAAACAACACTACATACCATGATATTTTAGTAAGGTCCCAAGGGAGAATTACATTAAAAAAACAAAACCCCAAAACTTCTATATAGAAAGGAGAAATTTAAAACATAACTAAAACTAAAAATATTTCACCCCTTCTATATTAACAAACCAAGATACTAAAATTGTATTAGGTATGAAAAGTATACTTAAAAATAACATAGATGAGAAAGGTAGTGGTTAAAAATAGGAACCTATCTAGTTGGAAATATTCTTATGGAATATGAAGAAGTTTCCAGAAGAATGTATAGACTGAGAACTAAATGGAAGAGTAATAGTTATTAAAAATTAATTTCAAAAACCAGGTATATATAAAGCAAAATATGAATATGTAAAACATCAGAAATATTAGGAAGAAAAAACATGTATTCTCTGGGTGTGCCCTACTGGAGTAGCAGTTAGGCCAATCACCTCTAAGGAAGCACATTTCACATACAGGCCAAGGATCTGGGTTTGCTTCTTGGATTCAGGGCAAACAGTCAATGTGAACAACTAAATAAAAACAAAATAAAGTGCTTCTTCCTCCTCTCCCTGTCTGTCTGCCTGCCTACTTGTCTTCATTCCTGCCTACATTTGTCCTTTAAAAAGATAAAAAGTTATTCTCTAAAAAAAAGGTTAAAGTTAAAATAAACTTGAGAAAATCAATACGACATTTAATAGAAAAATTAAAATATTTAACCAGATTTTTAACATAGAGTAATAAAGAGGAACTATGAGAATTATAGGAACAAGTAAGAAAATTCAAATTGTCTAACAGGAATGCCATAAAAGAAAATAATATGGAGAAACAATGTTACTTATAAAGAAATAATGGCTGGATATTTTCCCCAAAGTACAAAAAGACCCAAATTCTCAGATTAGGGCAAGACTTAATCAATAAGCATATTCAATTAAGCCAAATCTAAATTAATTAATATTGCAGTAAAAATGCTTAGGTTCAAGGTGAAAGAGAAAATGTAAAATAATTATAGAAAAAAATAATTCCTACAAAAACTGATCATTAGGATGAACAAAGGGAAGTATAAGGAAAAATCATCTAATAAACATTATTTAAACAACTACTAAACATATCCAGATAAAACACCATCCAGTGTGTGGGCAAAATAAAACTTCTGTCATTAAAACAAACAAATACCACAAGTGTTAAAAATTCTTATTCACTAAAAGAAGAAATGCACGGGATATGATAAGTGCAATCAACTAGTGACAAGTGATTTTTTTCTCACTATTCATTTATTGATTTTGATTTTATATTTTTATTGCAGAAAGATACACATAAAATTAAGTTGATGATATTAGTCATTTTAAGTCTACAGTTCTGTGGCATTAAATGCATTCAATATTTTTGTGCAATCATCACCACAATTCATTTCCAGAACTCTTTATCTTGCAAATTTGAAGTATTTTGCTCATTAAACAGTAACTCCCCATGTCCATCTCCTGCAACTCCTTGGACACCACCATTCTACTTTCTTTCTTTATGAATTTGACAATTCTATTTACTTCATGTAAGTACAGTCATGTAGCAGTTATGGTTTTATGACTGACTTAAAAATTAATAAATTTGGTTACTTTCTAATTATAATTATGTTCAGTGAAATGTGTTACAAACAAAATTAAAAGAGAAGATACATGTCAATACTTAAAAGTATGGTAACCATACAATATAGTTTTTCCAGATTAAATTTGGTTTTCTTCAATTATATGGACACAATTATTAAGAATATACCTTTGCATTATTAATTATTAACCCTTGGCTTAGTCGCCATAACTAAAACTTTCAAAAATTGTATCCATAAAACCTATAAAATAAATGTTAAAGGACAATGATTAATGACTTTTGAACAAAAAATAGTATTGAAGGGAAAACATACACATTCAATCAATAATGAAAAAAATTCTCAATCCCAGAATCAAGGACATACAAATAAAGCAATCATTAAATAACATTTCAGACACATCAAATTGGAAAAAAAAAAATCTGATAAAAACAAGTAGCAATAAGGATCTAGAGAAAAAAAATCTCAGCCTTGCTTTTATGTGTATACATTACTACAAGCATTTTGGAGAATAATTTAATACTATCTAATGAAGCTAAAATGTCTCTAAATTTTTATTCAAAAATTCCACTTTGGGGAAGATTAGAGAAACATACATGTTCACAATGATGGATGAACAAAAATCAAATCACAACAATGTATAATAGGAAAAATTAGAAACATGTTTATCAATAGAATGAAAAAATCCACTTTTTTATAATCATATATTCACTTTATAAAAATTAAAATTAAGTAGCACTGTTAGTATTGGTAAGTAAATATACTGTCAACATAATTATGGTGGGAAGAGTAAGTTAATCACACAACTTAAGTTAAAGTGTCACATATATAAAGCATATTATATATATAGTATATACTGTATATAATATTGCTTTATATAATTTACATGGAGATATTGATATTTTATTTGTAACAGATTCATGGGCATTCCACAACTTCAGGCTAGCAGTCAATCTAGGAATGTGGTTACAGAGAACTGGTAGCTACTACTCTATCTGCAATAAATTTTATTTTCTTAACAAATTATGAGTAAAACAGGCAAATTTTTCAGAATTTGGTAGAATTTAAGGTTGAGCCTGCAGCATTTTTTATACTTTTGCTGCTTTCAAAATAATTGGAACATCATGCTAATTACTGATTCAAGCAAATATAAAAGTATATCTTTGTGCCTAACATTTATCTTTTGATCTTTGTTAAAAATTATCTTGGTTTTACAGAAAGCAAAGCAATGTAAACATGTAGGAATTGTTTACTATATCTCTAAAATATCCTCACATGAGAAATTCCTCCATAACTATATATATGAAAATAGACCTCTGAATTTCAATCATTTTTCACACATTTTTTTCAGACAGAATTCATATGCTTAGGTTTTGAAGATACAAAAGTGAACGAACAAAGCACTTTTCTTGGTGGAGTTTTCATGACAATTGGAGAAGCAGATCATAAAATAAGTCAACCGAAATAGAAGATGGAACTTGTTATGGAGAAAAGTTAAGATAAGGAATCCCAGAGTAAGATGTTGCAATTTTAAATAATATGCTCAAAGAAGAGCTCAATGAAAAGGTGTTATTAAACAGGAGGAATTCAGTATGGAAGCCATCTCTGAATGTGGAGAAAATGTGTTTCTGGTAGGAAGAGCAAATGCACATATTCTCTGGTGGGAGTGTGTCTGAAACGTTCAAAAAACATCAAGGATGCCAGAGTTTCCAGAGTAAAGTAGATGACAGAGGAAAGGTGGGAGATAAAGGCAGTTGTCTGCAGAGTCTACAGGCTGTACTATGATTCAGGCCTTTTCTCGGAGTTAGATGAAAATTCCTTCAAGTATTTTGAGACCTGGTCTGACCTACTTTTGAAAGCTCACTTTGTTTCAAATCACTGGGGAGAAAAAATGGAACAAGGAGACAAGTTAGGAAACTTGCCATAAAAAAGAGAGAGATGATGATGCCCTATAGTCATGATAAAATTAGCATTTGAAAAAACTTCTGTCAATCTTTTAAAAAGTCCTTTGAATCATGGACTCTGTGTTATTTTTTGAGCCAATATATGGAACATGAAGTTAGCGTGAGTCACAGTAAGGAAAGGCACATGATGGCTGGCACTGTAAGGTGCAGTGTGGCTTATATAGGTATATGAGTGTTTTTATTAATAATTTTACCAGAGAAAGACTAAGTTAAAAGCACTGAATATTCTCTTTTTTAATCCAAAATATTTTCAGAGAATTCTGGAAAGTTGCATAGATTTTCCATGAAATAAAAAAAAAAAATGTGAAACACTGAATAAATGATTCTTCGGGTGGTATGATTTTTTATTTTCTTCTTTTGGGTGACTCATTTATTTCTGACAAGATAATCATTACTGTCAGTAGACTTTTATGAGATGGGTTATGTTACTGGGAAAAATTACTAGGATCTCTATAAAATGTAGAAAATGATCTCTTGTTGGCTAAATGCTCATTGTACTGACCAAATAGCCTCATACCCTCTGAAAAGCCCTAAGGAAAGTTTTGCAAGTGTTTGGGAGTTGCAGATTTAGAGCCAAATGTCAAGTCACTTTGTGTTTGGTCCCAGATCTCTTTGTTCTCCAGTGTGGTAGTAAAGAGCAGTAATGTCTACAAGATGAGGTGACTCCTTCAATCCCAGAAAATGTCAATTTATATGAAACTTAAACTAATTTCTTGCTGCCTTAGGCCAAAAACCAAAGCAAACAAAAAACAGGTTCTCAATTTTGAAGAGTATAAACAAAAATCTATTGAATTTGACGGCATCTCTTTCTTAACACCATTCAGTCATACTTGCCTTTAAATTTTTAGTTAATGTATTAAATCTATTATATAAATTATTATAAGTTACACTCATTTATACCACTAATTACTTAGCCACAAAATAATTTTCCGATGAACAATTTAATCATTACTATTGCTTATTTATATCATTCTAGATGCCTTAAAATGCTGTTACAATTATTAATTAGTATCTTCTTTTTGTTGTAATAATACATTTAATTCAAAGAATGCTAAAAACAGGTGTCCATAGGCAAGCCAAAATGATGTACACCAAAGAAGCAATTGCCAGTAATTTATATGAAAGCAGTTCGAGCACTAATTTGTTTTAAATAAGTGACTATCATATCCAGATGAGTCTATAGTTTCCATGTTGATGCCTGTGAACTGTCCATCATCAAGACTCCCAGCAGCACAATGGGGAAGGGCAAGCCTCCAGATGTGTTCATGCACCCCATGCAGCCTGCCACCTCCATGTTGTTAAAGGCTGACAAAGAATATAGGTCAGCTCTCTGTTATATTTCCAATTAAAGTTTTAAGTGCTATATTTAAAAGAACACATTTAAATGCTTGCATTATTTTCATCCCCTTACTATTCCAATATTATTTCAGCATTAAAATGCCACTTTCATATGCACATGATTGAAATGACTAATATTTTAAATCACAAATAGTGCTTGCAAAAAAAAAAAATTAGGCAGCCAATTTATACCTGAGGAAAATACTTTTACTCTCTCTATAATACAACACACTATACTACTTTAATTATCTTTTCTTTTCAGATAATTGTACGTAATTTAAGCTTAGCTTTGAGAAACTCATACTTACATTAGAAATATTTTAGCAATCTGCATCCTGTCATCCCAACTTTCTAAAACAATCAAAACATATCTAACATAACTTATTTCTTCAGTCATGTGGCAACCTCAGATTTTCATCCCCAAGAATCAGCTAGCACCAACATATAAATAATTTTACTTTGATGTTCACTTGACATGTACATTGCATCATGCTCTCAACTCTTATCCATCACCCTTTTTATCATCGGCTTGGTAAATCCTCTGATTTCCTCAATTCCTCATACTTTCATATTCATACTGATCTATCTTTTCTTTCCACTGCTCCTTTAGTCCTTTATATATTTTTTCCTTCTGGAATTCCATTCAACTCTAAACAAGCTCTGCTAGATTTCCAATTCCTTCTCAGAATGCTTCTTCATCTTACTCTTGGCAGACACAAATGGAGAGGGAAGCCAGAATTCTCTTACTACATATATTTAAAATTGTATTTCTGAATTCTCCAGAACATAAAATAAAGTCTTCTTTGTTCCAGACTATCTGATATCGTCTTTAGCCATTCCCATTACTATTTTCTATCATTCTTCTTGTTATCAACTTCTTATATTCACTGACACTTTCACACGTAGACTCATCTCCATTCAAAACCTGATAACCCAAGTCCATAAAACGACATAACAATGAGCAACAACAGAATACTGTAATAGCACGATTCATTCATGCTAGGATTTCTGCTATTTACATGTGTTCATGATAGAATTTTATTCTACATATCAGGAAACTGAGGGTCACAGGAGTTGAGTGATTACCCCAGGTCATGCAGCTTAAGAGGTATGTCGATATCTATATTATAGGCGTTTACTTTCAGTTCGTTGACCATAATTTCAATGATCTTCACTTCTACTACATTTCAATCACCTGCTCTAAAAACCTTATCTTCTACAAGACTCAAACTCTAAACTTTTTTTAGATCACAATTTTTATAAATTTTACTCAGGTAACATTGTTTTATAATATTATATAAGCTTCAGGTGTTCAAAATTGAGGTTTGACATCTATATATAATATTGTGATCGCCACTAAAAATCTAGTTTCTATCCACTACCAGAGTTGACTTCCTTTCAGTGTTTTACTCTTCCCTCAACTTTCTTTCCCTCCAGCAATTTCTACTTTATTCTTAGAATCAAATAGTTGTTTTTGCTTTATTTATTCATTTATTTATCTTCCACATGTGAGTAAACCATATGGTATTTTTCTTTCCATGACTTATTTATTTTAATTATTTTATTTTAGTTAATAAATTCATTTAATTAATTAAAATTCACTTATTTTAGTTTATTTTAATAAATTTTAGTTAACTATATTTATTTTTATTTATTATTTTAATTTAGTTAATCCTGTCAAGTTCCATCCATGTTGCTGCAAATGACAAAATTCCATCAATTTTTTTTAAAGCTGGGCACTATTCCATTATTAATATATACTCTATCTTCTTTATCCATTTGTCTTTCTCTTCATTCTTTCCCTCCCTCCTTCCTTCCTTTGCTCTTCCCTCCCTCTCTCCCTCCCTCCATCTCTTATTTCCTTCCTTTCTTTTTTTTCTCTGTTACATTCTGATATCTTTAGTGATGTCATGGTTTCTAGATGACAGAATGTAGGTTTAACTTAAAAATAATTTTTTTAATGTCCTGATGTTCAAAAACTCCAATTAATCTCTCAGAACTGAATTATGTAGTTTGACTTTTTTGTCTACAAACAAGGACAAAATGACATTGTAGCAATTTATATTTAATCAGTCATTAGGCTTCTTACTAAAACTTACTGTATTCAATTCATACATATGAATTATTCATATAATCATTCTATTATGTTTATTGGACATCTCTTTTAGTACCTTTTATAATCAGATTCTTTGTGAGACACAGGTTTAACAGTGATGAGGAATAAAAGTTTCATTCATTCTTTCATGTATTTTACAATAAAATTAAATCAGATGAGAGACTATAATTTAAATATCCTTGTCTTAAAATAAGTAACAGCATTTTTAGATGACTGAATAAGTCTTCTGGTTGCAGAACTCCTCTCCATCTCTCACTCTCTCTCTCTCTGTTACACATTAGACATGCTACAGGTTATCTCCCATAGATAAGAATATTTCTGACTGAAAAAAGTTAACCTGGGTTTTTCAAACATGTTATATCCAGTCATCTCGGTAGTATTACTGGGCTGTGGCTAAGTTCTCCTTGATTTGAATCTTCCATTCTTTGA
This sequence comes from Solenodon paradoxus, assembly GCA_004363575.1. Classification (NCBI taxonomy): domain Eukaryota; kingdom Metazoa; phylum Chordata; class Mammalia; order Eulipotyphla; family Solenodontidae; genus Solenodon; species Solenodon paradoxus. The sequence continues at coordinate 225,570 of RJWH01000142.1, forward strand.
TTGAGGGTGATACCTTTACTTGGGTTTTTCTGGTATTGATATTGTCTGTCCTCCATTTTGAGGTGAGAATTCCATCTCTACCTAAGTCATAGGAGACTTGGATTTCAGTTTTATTCGCAAGGCATTATACCCTTGCCCAACAATCAGGGCATAGACTAAAGGTTCTTTTCTGTTATGCTCATACTAGATCTTTGTAGTTTGGATGAGGCAGTCAGCCTTGACTACTGAACTCTTGAGAGTTATACTCTCTTCCCTCATCTTCCCTCTTTCTTCCCGCTTCCTTTCCCTGTTTCCTTAGCCCTTCTGTTCCCTTCTGTTCTCTTTTCTCTCTTCCTCTCTCCTGTCATTTGTCTCTTTTATCTTTTTTAAGTTATTTCTTCCAATTTCATTACAACCTATCAGGCGCTTCTTTGATTTTGCTTGTGTTTCACATAGAAAACATCACTTATTTCTTCAAACATTTTATGATCTATATATGCATACTCATTTAAAAACTAGGACTCCTCCATTCAATGTACATTCTTCCTTAGTGTATAAACATCACTACAGAAAAATTACAAACGTATTACAAATCTTACCACTAAAAATTCACAAGTCCTTCAAAATATACTAGAAATGAGTCATCTTGATCACTATCATTTTTATGATCCAGTCCAAATTCAAGTATTGTCAAATAATTTCACCAATTTTCCTGATAAGTCACCAGCAGATTTAACTGTAGCTACCTTTACTATTATCTTCATTCTCAAATATTTCCCTATTCCTGTCCAGCTCTAGCTTACCTCCTCAAGTTCTCATCAAGATCTATGATCATCATGTCATTAACCATGTTCCCTTATCTAAATCCCTCCATGCAATGTATAAATATGCTCAATCTCTTCCACATTAACGATAAGCATAAAAAGAAATTTGTTCTATATTTCTCTTCTTTATTCTGTGCTTTCGTTCTCAGCACACTAACTTTCAATTCACTAGAGCTTGGTGGTAACTCATTAAAATGTTTGTCCTCATGGTCAGCGAAAATCCCTAGTTATAAAATTCATACCCTTCTTTGCAATTCTCTTTCTTTCCTGAATTATGAACTATCACATATTATTCACATGTCTATTCATTCAACATATATTAATGGAGTTGTTATTGTATGCTATCTGAATCTCCTCACAAAGAATATATTTATTCTTAACTGCACACCTAGCGTTCTGTCAGTTTTAATCCTATCTCTCATGCAGGATTTGTCCCCCTCAATAAACTTGATTACCTCATCCTTTAGCAATCTCTTCAGTTTCTGAAATGCTATAAAGTTGAAAATATGAATTAACTCTATTACCATTTACTTCTACTTTGAATAGTTCAGTACAATTTTTGGAGTATTAAATCAGGAAGAAACTTACAAATGGGTTGAAAGTAACTTCAAAGCAGTGATCATGTAAGATGTCTTCTCTTTTTTCTATTTCCTTTCTTAGTGATCAGGAAGTATTCAAGAAAAATGTACTCATTTCCTTTAAGATCCACATGTAGAGGTCTCTTATTGAAAACACCAAGTCTTACAACAATGTATTTCTCTTTCTCAAAAATTTTATCTGTATGAATCAACAATGATACAGAAAAATCACTCATTCATATTTCAAAATTTAAGGTGTTCAACCTGAGTTACAACTGAAACAGCTGTTCATGTCAACTTTTGTTTAATACCCTCATATATAAATTTGAAAATTTTATGAATTTGGTAATTTTTTTAGAAAAATAAATTTTAAGAAAAAGAAAATAAAAATTACCCAAATTCCATAGAAAAAGAATCTCCTTATCTCTCCTAAAAGCAAAAGATATAACTACATTCCAAAGTTTAAAGACTAGGTAATAAAATGTTTTTAATTTTTAGATATTTCTATAATTCTAAAATATTTATATGAAAGCATAGTTGATACCAACAGTTAACAAAAAGTTTAACAACAAAATACATAGATCAAAGATAGTCATAAATACTAATGTAAAATTTTATAATACAAAAAAATCCAACATCACAGAAGGGTCAATATGAATCATGATGATATCACATGATCAGCTCCATAGATGCAAATGAGATATTTGAAAAAATTTTCCTACTGTTTGTGTTTTTTAAAAATAAAATCAACAGCTAAATAGTAACAGATCAACATTTCCTGAAAATGGAAACCTCACCATCATGCTTAATGAGAAAAAATGAGCAGCACATTCACTAAAATAAAAAAATATAAAGATGTCAGCATGCACACCATTTATGCTGCTATTATACCTTTTATGCATATCTATTCATAAATTTATAAGTTATTTGTAAATAGAAATATCTAGCAAAAGAAACTTCCCTTCCTCATTTAGTTTAATACTTTTGGGTCTAAATTCTATTCTTCAATATTCAGAATATAACTCCCATTTTTTTCTTTAAAATTTTTATTCGCCTGGTTCATTTTTCTTATTCATAATCTTGTTTAGCATCCACTCTATTAGTCATAAACCAAACACATTATAAATAGTATATCAGTAAGAGTTCTAATTTAGTAATCAGAACTTTCACTACTGTGGGTGGAGCTAGGGAAGTGACAGTTTCGAAAAGGGGAGTTGAAAAATCAGAACAGTCACCAAACATAACTTCCGAAACACTGGCATAGGAGAAGCATTTGAACTTGTGAGAAAAAATTCAAGGTGTTACAAACATTTGCCTACAAATGTATTTTGCAATGGGGATGTCAGTGGAGAGGACAAAGTAAACTGCTGCCTCTGTTCTTATACCATGGCCCTGGTGGTGAGTGCTAAGCCAATGGTAGTCAGCAGCTTAGGAAACACCTTGACACAGAGAAGGAGAAGGACAAGAACAAGTCAATGCTTACCATGTATTTTTGCATGATTATTGATATGTCTGACCACTATGGCCTTCTGGGAGTTCCTGTATTTGACCAACTCCAACTAGATCCCATAGAATCAAGAGGAATGTGGGAAAAAGTTTCCAGACTTGGCAGAGTTTTACTAGTGTGGCAACAGATAATCTGGTATATATTTGTATGATTCAACATGCTTATTTATTTAGGATTAATTTTGTATATTTGAAATAACATTCTTTGATTCCCAGATATTTCAACTTCGATAACAGACTTACTATACTTTTCATTTTCTTTCTCTTTCTCTGTCTCATATTGTAATAACATTTTTTTCATGGTTAAAGTATATACAATTTATAGTTAGTCATCCTCAGCTCGACATTTATTTTAATCTTGGTTCTAAATAAAATGTATTTAAAGTTCACTACTTTGCCATTATTGTCCAGTTATCCCTTGCATGATTGCAGTTGGGCAGCAAGCAATTTTGTCAACAATGACTTTTGGGACTGAGATCAACAGATTTCTTGAATGATCTTACGTTCAAAATAATTTGTGGAGTTTTTTCTTAAGTATAACTTGGATAAACACATAATCTGTGACATATATTTTTTCTTATCACATAATTATTGTTCCATTGTCCTTTAGTGTTGAACACTGTTAAAGGAATCATGAAATCTGATTGATTTGTTTTCGTTATTTGTTTCTCTTCTAGCTGAATTCATATGTTGATTTAGTTTTGCAAACAATTCTTTAAGGAAAAAATTCATAAAAATATATCTCATTATTGACCATTTTGGTTCAAAGTGCTGTGGTATATGATATGGTATTTCAAAAATGTAGAGTCAATCTTTATTTTATTTCAGGACAGTTTCCTTGAATTATATGTTTCTATATTCTATTCCATTATTTTGCCTTTCTTCTTGGGGAACTCCAATTATATGATTTTGATCTTCTGTGCCTTTCTTAGATATCAAACTATCCAATTAATCTTTTATTAAATCCTCTGCATTACTATTTTGTTTTGATCACTTTCTCATTCTATACTCCAGAGTCCTTCTTGTGCTATCCTCAATCTTTATGTTGCCTTGTGTTCTTCCAATTTTTTCATTTTTATATTTTTCCTCTACTTTCAACATTTTTCTCAGTTCTGCCATAAATTTCATTCATTTCTCCCCATATTTTTCCTAAAATTTTGTGTTTTCACTTTGGGGATTTTCAAAGAAGTGATATTCAATTTTTCTTTTTTGTAACTTTTTACTTCATGATAAATTATTCAGTCAGAACTTTTCAGCTGCTCTTTCTCAATTTGTGAGGATTTTTGGGGAAAAATCTTTCTTACTGTATTTCTTCTGGTAGTTAGGGTGGTTCTGTGTCATTGCTGGGTCAGCTCTAGTTTTATTTTTTTTTTTTTAAGGAAAGTTGCAGGCAGAAACGAAGGCAGTAGTATACAAGTGAGCAGGAAGAGAGAGGAAGAAGAAGCATTTTATTTATTTTTCAATTAGTTATTCACACTGGTTGTTCCCCTGGGTCTGAGACTCAAACCCGGGGGTATGAATTTTACTTCTAAGCATGAAATAAACTAGATGGTACTTGTCCAGATATTGAAGGAGTTCCCTTTTGGGAGTATAATTTTATTGCTATTTTCTAAGACCTAATAACTTTTATCTATTATTGTATTCTACACATTTGTTTCATGTGCTTTCGTTCCATTTATTTTTCCAGTTTCTGCTTTGTCCTCATATCACACACTTTGTTCCATATTGCTCCTTTACTGAGATTTGTGTCACCTGAACTACTTGGATATTCATTCCCTTTCCCCTGTATAATTATGCTACCTTTCAGTTCATTCAGTATTGTACAATATTAATTGCTTTTAGAAAACTTAAAAAAAAAATCTATGGAACATGGCTATTTTCTATTTTCAAAATGAAAGGAAATTGGATGAATTTTTAATTTGGTTTATTATGTTTATATGATATTTTGGAGGAAAATGGAAAATAATTCAAATCCCATTTGCAGGAAGTAAAGAATTCCATTTTTACTTTTGAAATAAGAGTAATTTAAAAAGAATATATCCTTAGGTTCACAGCATGTGACAAAAAGTCCTTGTATACCATGTATTCTTTTCATCTCCAGAATCATTTATTTCCTATTTTCTTTTTAAGCTATATATTTTAGAAATAATTTGCACACACACACACGACATATAATCGCGTATTTGGGATCAGTTCTATAGAGAAATTAGCATGCAAAGCTTTAAATGACGTTAGTGTATTTCTGCTCCCCAGCTGTTGATATGTTAGAATGCCAAATGACTTGGCCTATTATAAACCAACAATAACCATATTGTATTTACTACCTTATATTAGCCTGGTTTTGATTTAGTCTATTACACTGATCCACTGATGTACAAAAGAAATACGTTTTGGTCTTAAAATATCCATGACAATTTCAATTTTGAAAGGTATTAGCTTAAAAATACTCTATTTGTCTACATCTTAGTTTCAGCAGTCTTAATAAAATGTAGACAAGAGAATTTGGCTTTCCAAATCTAACCTATACTTATTAAATAATTAATTTCTAATATTTCAGGTTGATTACATGCCAATGACAAAGTGTGACTCCATGAAAGCATGGATTTGGATACAGTATTTTCCTAAGAAATTAAAATTTTAAATGGAACAGTCTTTAAATATGTAAAAACAATGGGGGAACTCAGAATACACAAGCATATCTTTAGATAACTGAGATTAATTTTAGTAAAAGGATTTTAGGATAGAAAAATAAAAAAACACTACTTTAATAAAGAAATTTAGAAGAATGAGAATGATGAATATGTAAAATTACTCGTTACAAAAAAAGTATAAAAAGAGAAGATTTTCATTTTTGTTATGACAGATTTTGTTTATCGTCTATGTGGTTTTATTGAATGGAGATGCCTAGCTTTCCTAGCTAACATAAAGCTGATACTTTAAATATGTAACTAATAAATAAATAAAAATAAGCTGCCTAACTTTATACCCCAAGAAAGTAGAAAAATAAAAATAAAAGAAACCTAAGGTTAGTAGAAAGAAGAAGATAGCAAAGGCCAGAATGAAAAGAAACGAAATAGAGACTAAAACAAAAGTAGGAAAACATCAATGACACAAAGAGCTTTTTTTACTAAAAGACAAAATTGAAAACACTTATCTAGACTTACCAAAATAATGATAGTAGTAATAATAATAATAATAATAATAATAATAAAACTCATAGAAAAAAATCAGGAATGAAAAAGGAGATGTTAAAATATCTCCAGAGAAATAAAAAAAGATCATGAGGCTACTATAAACAAAGAAAATGAGCTCATAGATAGAGAAGACATTACTACTTTAATATTAGAGAAACACAAATCCTAGTTGCTGCTCTTATATAATGATTTTGACATTAGTCAATTCTTTTCATTTTGCTAAATTCTATCAATGTGAATAAGGGGTTTAGATAATTAGTTGATGACTAACATCAGCTTCACTTTTAAACTGTATAATTCAAAACAGTTCTTCAAGATAACTTGCTCTTCTGTTCCTAAGTATTTTCTACATCTACTTGTCCTGCTTTCCATACCTGCCCAAATGAAAAATAAATGGTACCTATGTGTGTAGTGAAGAATCAGCCTTACCCAAACAGAGATCTTAGTCTTAGCTCTTATCTACTTGGAGGGGACCTCTAGGATCTTAGAATTTTCTGTCTGATAAGAGCGCTTTTGTTGGAGTGGGAGCTTTGGACACCAAATAGTTATAGAAGCGTGGTTTTGGAAAACTCCTGAACTTGCATTGGTGGCAGAAGTGATTGTAGTCTTGTGTCTCTCCGATTCTGCAACTCTAGGAACTATCATTATGTATTTCTCTGTTCTGTATTTCTATTCATGTTAAAGTTATTTATTAAATTAAGACAGAGCATTTTGTAAAAATCAAAAAGCAACTATGTCTAAAATATATTGTATCTTATGATGTCAAAAAAATTCCTTCCAAATAAGATTTACTTGCTTTGTAAATCTAAATAAGATACAGTAGGAACTTCATGATTAACAGTAAACCAAAAGTTTTACTTTCTTTTTTGAAATTAATCAATTAAGTTAGATTAATAATGTATTGCCTATGAAGCTGCTCTCAGTTGTTTGTTTTACAATCTACTGTTTTGAAATAGGAGTGCATCAAAGGTGAGAAATGAATACCACAACTCATCAACATATACATAACTGTGACTTTTTAAGAATGTCAATTTACTCTTATGAATAAAATTATGAGTGAAAAACTATGAAAAATGTGTGCCTAACTGAATAAATTATGACTGTATTTACAATTGCTTTAACAATAATACATCTTATTAAGCAAAAAAAAAAAAAAAAGACAAAACTTCAAAAACCCTGTTACTCTTCAGTAAAAGCAGTGCCTCTGTAAGCACTGTGATAAACCTAACAGTTGACTGTTCCAGGCTGGAATTCTTAATAGGACATGGAATGATGTGTGCTTTTTAGTTCAAACTAGCAGTCTTCAGTAAAAGCTTTTTTGAATAATAACATTTGAAGTTTTTCTCACAGAATGGAAAGAAAAATATGAGTGTTGACTCTGGCAGCTAGTGCATATGCTTAACCACTGATCTTTTTAGTGTAGAGATGGACAGAATCACAATGACAAAACCATCCTCATGTTCTTCATAGCTCTTTATATTTGGTTCATTTTATACAAAATGAACAAAGGAATTGTCTAGGTTTCAAGCTGTATAATTACTCTCTTCACAAATGGGACTTTATGCATCCTTAAATCAAATAGCTACAAAGGAAAAAAATACATAACTTTAATGTCACAGAAAGATTAAGTGAAAATAGAAATCCTTTAACTACTTATTGCAAAGTCAAAAGAATATATATATATGTGCATGTGTAATATAATAATACATATATATATATATATATATATATATATATTATTCTACCAAAAGCTTCAGGCAGGTAAGAGTACATTGTGAGATCTCATCACTGGGGCATTTGAGGCAATCCACACAAACCAATATATCACAGAGCTGCAGAAATCCTTAGATTCACATATTGTCAAGGACTAATAACCAACTAAAGACCAAGTTCATCTTAAGTTTTCCACAAAATATAACCTGTAAAGGTAAAATAAACAAACAAAAGATGTCCTCAAATGGCTCTGAATGCTAAAAAATGGAAATGCTTTGAAGACATTATCATCAACTGCCTGAAGCAGGCGCCTGGTTTACTCCAAGACTAGGTCAGATAAGGTGATGCTTCCTTTGTGGAGCAGTGTTGCTATGCACCCTACTGCTGTCATTTAAACATTCTTCAGTTGGTGACTTTCCCTGGAGGATGCTACTGAAGGTTCAAAAGGGGATGCAGGCTTCGTGTGGTCCCCTCCCATGGATAATGTTGTTTGTGTAAAATAATTGCCTTGCCAAAGGCCTCCCTCCCAAAGATTCCTATTTCCATTTATAAACAGGCTGTTAAATTTTTTCAAGAGTAAAATATTCATAATATCAGAAGAATATTTTTAATCAAAACAGTACATAGTTCAAATAAAAATAAGCAATTAAAATTACACTTAGTACTATGAAACATATTAATTAGTAAAAATGATGTGTCTTGTCTTACTACTGAAAAATAACTCCAAAAGTAGAATTTTAAAGTACTATTAGAAAGAAAAATAGGGATCCACAAAAATGTCTCATGAAGAATTCATTCAAAATGTAATCGCCATATGTATAATTCAGTCAACATCAGAAAACAGGAGTCAAGTTTTACTTAAACACTCATTTACCTGAAGTTAGATGATAGAAGTACAGAAAAGGGAACACATGTTTTAATTCACAGATCCTTATTCTCAAAGACCATGGATGTTACTAAACAAACATTTGAATACCTGTATCTTTAAACATAATTTTTATCAAAATGATTTAATCAATATAAATATATTACCCATGAAAAAGCTTTATTTAAATGTTCTGGAATTTTCTACAACTGCATTTAATAATTCAGTTTTTTTTTCATGTATTTTATTGTAGTAACCTATTCCACACATTAAAATAAACTCATACATATAGGTACCCCATTCCTCATACATATGTCACACCGTGCCTTCCACCAACGCACCACGTGTTCTTCACCATTGTCCAGTGGGCTCCACCACCACTTGTACCCCCATCCCCATCTTATACATCTAGATCCTACAGAATAAATAGCTCACAGGTAAAATAAACAGGTATACTAATTATCATAGTCAATTTACCTATCAGAACTAAATACATCAGAATCCATAAAAATGCAGTTTTATCAAGAATGGAGCTGAATCTACATATCAACCCTTTATTTGATTAGTCAACTTTTATCCTAAACTCCTTTTTATTCAATCACTATTCAACTAAACTAACATTTACTTTCTATATTAGAATGCTAAAAAAGTAGAAGCTATAAACTTTCTTGTCAGTGAGTCTTCAGTGCAATTATGAAAACCAGCATATACTATGGCAGATGCTTTAACTCAATTGCTATTTCAGTATATGGAGTAAGTCAATTTATGCTAATTAGAAGTAAACAAAACAGAGTCACACTATTTAATAATGCTTTAGTATATCATTGACTTCAGGATAAAACAGACATTGTATACTTAGAAAACAGAAAAGTACCTACATCACAAGTGCAGTGAACTGTATTAGGAAATATTTTCTAGTCATTAATTCATTAAACAGTACATTTATTGAATATCTGTTTTGAGTCAGGCACTTTGCCAGCAACAGAATATATAGCAATAAGTACAAAACAAAAATAAGGTTTTGCCCTCATAGAAATTACATTTCAGACAAGGTAAGATTTTTCTCTTTTCTTATATCTAAATCTTCAACCTCACTCTTTACCACCACTTCTCTGAATTTGTCAAATGGCCCTTTCTGGAATTATCATAGTTCAACATACTTCTTGTAACAATAGTTGGTTTAGCATTTTGCATATGATACAAGTAAAGACAATAAGAATCCTTTTTGGTAATTGATATTTATGTTTAACTTAATTTAAGTTCTGTGTATTCAATTTGAGAAATCCTGAATTATATAACAGGTGTACCATAAAATACTATTAAATAGGTAAATTAATAATACTATGAAAAATCAAAGCAAAGATAAATGATTGTAGTTTATAGCTCAGAGAAAGACATATAAGGAAAAAGTTAGGAACACATCTTAATAAATGTAAAATTTAATTTGGTAAATGAGTCATTTCCTACAGATGAAACAACAAAACTATCCATTAATTAATTATCATATAGGCCTTATTCCTCATGCTAAGTAGCAAAGTAGGGCCTGATTACAATTTTTCAGGAACCTACAAGAAAGAGTAAATTGTGAAGAACTGTAGATGAGTTTTCACGGTCTATGCTCTTCTCTGTAACTCTTGGGCCAAACTAAAAAGTACTCTGTGCTATTTCATACACTGTTCTCCTTTTCAATTTGGAAATTAAGACTGCAAATTCCATTGGGACACAAACATATCTCTGATAAACTTATGAAAATGACTTTTTTAACAGCAGTGATTTAAGGAGTAAATTACTACAAATAATGTCTTCAGAAACTATTAAATGATTTTTTAAATATCAAATTTATCAAAAGTAATAATCAAGATGTTAATGGAAGGTGAGCAGTCAGCCTACAGAACAGACTAAATCATGTCAAGTTAAGTGAAATCCATGTTTAACTCCATTATATAATATGTGTGTATACATATATATATATATATATTTATATATAAATATATAAACACTATTATTGGGGTAGGCTCTGGTGACTTAGCATTCTAACACACTCTGGACCCTGGGAGCAATCCCATATACATCCCAAGGTCACAGGTTCAAGACTCAGGGCTGGGTCAGTGTGAACAATTAAATAAAAGTATAGTGCTCCTTCTGTCTCTCTCTTAACAAAAATAAATAAGTAAATAGTCATTATTCTTAATGCTATAGCTATTACCTTCAGTAAAAAAAAAATTCTATCTCATGTATCTTGAGTCTGCTCATCAAGAGTCAACATGTCAAATAGCAAATGCGGATTCCTAAAGTCTATTTTAATAGAAAACATGTGAGATAAATAGATCTTCTATTCAAAAGATCTTAAACAATCATCAACATTAAAAATGCAAACTGGGCATATTCCTTTTCCTCATTAATTCCTATATGTATATCTTGAAGCTATTCCTCAGTTAAGGGACAATGCCTCTCAAAGATAACCATTTTTCTAGAAGGCATAAAAGTCATCATATTCCCTTGCTAGAACCATTGTTAACAGAGATTTTTATCTATAGCAGAGGTGTGCTGGCCCTGCTTTGTAATGAGCTGCTAAATGTCAGAGGATTAAAATCAACATTCATCCAGAGACAATGTTCCTAAGTTAAAATCATATTCATAGAATGAACTTACAGAATATTAGAATATGACTTTCTCAAATAATAAATTGTTATTAGAAATTTATTATCAAAATACAATAGTCCAATTTTAAAAGCCTGACATCATTGCTTATCAGATTGCTCATGTGGTCACTGCTGTGAACATCTGCCATACTAAATAGAAACTAACTTCAAGGGAGGTCAGGAAGTACTTAAGACTGTGAGCTGGCTACGTCAAAAAACCTGCCAGCCTAGAGTCAGGGAGACCTTTCTGAAATCCAGCATCCCAAAAGGTAAGATAATTTTTGCTTTAATTTTAGGTGATTTTGAAGCCTCTGAATTTTGTACAACTCTCCCAGACCACTTCTAATGCCAGTTCTTGCCTCGTAACTTCAATTTGGGTGTCCTGTGCCAGGGATGCCCCTGGCTCCCAGGCTCACTTCTAGATTCTGATGAGTGGCCTGGGGTAGGAAACCAGAAAATTTTAGCCTCAATATTCTCAAGGTAGGTTAATTAGCCCAAGCAACATTATGTTCATGTCTTGCATAGCCTTGGGAGGATATCTGCCAGAAGTAAGTCAGATAGAGCAATATTTACAAGCCAAAAGCTACATAGACTCTATATCAGGCTGCCACCCCAAAACTGCTGAGGATTTGTGTACCACGTCCCAAGAAAAGTTCTCCTGTATTGTTCAATTCAATGTTGTCAAGATTCACTCTTTCAAAGTCACCCTTTCAATTAACATAATATGAATACAAAGGCCAACATATTCTTGTTCTTTTGTTAATGCTGTTTTAACTTAAAATAAATCTACATTTCATTTGGAAAAATCAACAAACAAAATATCCAAAAATAATTTGAACATGTGATGAAGAAAAACTTCCAATACATAGTAAATGACCCTAGTGCATTCTGAGATTAAACAGAGGATGAGGTTGGTCCATATTAGAACATTTAGGGTTACCAGTGAAATCTACACAACTCAAACTGGTTTAGGTAAAAGGGGAGTTTATTGGCTAAAAGAATGCATAACATGAGAATATAAGGTTTGTAGCTGAGTCAATAGACATCAGGGATTCTATATCCTTTTTGTGGAAGTTCTAAGTGATTTTCACAGTGTCTGACAAAGAAAAGGCAGGGAGTTAATATTTATTGATTGAATGCATAAATTAAGAAACCAGGGATTCAGCATCATGGATTGCGATGATGTACATAGTAGAAGATGAAGTATAAACTTGATTCTTAGTTTCAATCATGAGGTGAGAAGGGAGCTTGTATCCAAAAAATTTAATGTGTCAGGGGAAACTAAAACTGGGACCAAAAGAGGAGAAACTACTAGATAAGACTTGAGTCAGATTTAGGATATTTTGAGCTGGGGCATGGGCAGCATAAACAAATCTATAGATGTACAAGTTGAAAACTAATTTTTGAAGTGGCAGGAACAAAATACAATTTGGATAGGAAATCACATCAATAAAGGCCAACCAAAAATACTAATATAAATAACTTTTAAAAAGTCAAATGCATGTTATCAAGAGAGGAAACAGCTCATGTGTTTAATAAGGGAACATTTAAAAAAGACCTAGCAATGTTGTTGTTGTTATTATTATTATTATTATTATTATTATTATAACAATTAAAAATTAGAACTAGTGCATAAGAAAAACTTTTGTTAATTTATATAAATATTTGTATTATATAATCTCATACCACAATGCTAGGGTTTACAAATTTTTAGACTCCATTATTGTTTCAAATCAAACTTAATCTGCCTGATGCTTGTATACATCTGGGTGATAAGAAATTCAATGTCAGTGCTTTAGGCTCCCCTATCACAACAGCTCTATGAGATACATAAAGATGTCAGACAAAATTACACTTCTATAGTAACAGAAAACCAAGAAAGGTGCCCAATCCATTATCCATGATTGTTACCATCATTGCTATTTTTCTTTTAGCCACATTGATGTTAGTTTTAGAATTTTGAAAACCACTGTCTCTCTGGTGGAATTTGTTATGAGCAGGGAATGAAGGAAGAATGAAAAACAGAAAAATAGAGAAAAAGAAAAAGCCACAGAAAGTGGATCCTATTAACCAGTTTAAAGATCACGGAACTCTTCAAAAAGAGCTTTTCTCATTATGTAAAATATCTGAAACTTTCAATCTCTTTGTGGGCAGTCAACTATAGTGTATTACCATCAATTGAATTACTGGAGAAACCTGCCCTAGACTTTGTCTTAGGTTCCTGTGGGAACGACCTGCTCTCTGCCCTTGGGGATATACTATCTTCCACTCTTGCTTTATTTTCACTTTGCTATTTTGCCAATAAAACTTTTATTTGCTTTCTCTTGAATTGAGTCCTGGAGAAATTATGACATGCCATGTATTAGGGTAAATCTACTCAAGAACACAAGAATCCATTCCACTGTGGTAACAGAGTTAGCTCTTAAACTCCTTTCCACTAATCTCAGGTTCAGTCCCAAAAGCATTTTCTATCCCTCTTAATCTCTAAGAGTAGTTTGCATGAAACATCCCAACATCCCTACCATCAAAGCAAATACCCCTTATGTTTCCTTGAAATATTAGACCACTCTTGCTAAGATCTTTTTCTTCTATATAGTTGAACAGTAGTCTTTATAGTCTTAATTTAGTTTCAGGCTACCCTTCAAAGTCTTCAATTCTGTATGATAACCGAGGACTCCCCAGAATGTGGACAAAGATACTGCTCAGATACCAAAATATTGGGATCTCAAGGGGTCTACAGAAGTACACTCGCAGGTGGTTTAATGGAAAACATAGCAAGGATTCAGGCTTCAGTTGCTATATAGAGTTCTCATCTTTCATAGCTGGTAGAGTACAAAATTGTATCACTAAAATCATCCTCGCATGCTTGACTTCCCTCCCTCTGGGAGTGAACCACCACCTTCCTCCTCTCTCCCTTTATTGAGCTTTCAAAATTGAAACAGTTGAAGGGCGTGGTTCAGTTTTTACCAGGTGGATGTCACAGAGAGAGTTTAATCATGGCAGTCCCTCCCTGTGCCTGCTCACACAGGACCTGAGTCATACTCCCTCAGTCTATTCCTTGTCTAGCTAAGGTCAGATCTCCAAAGTGTCTATCCTTGGAATCAATATAGTAAACTTTTAACCAGTCCTCTGGTTGGTACTAAAAAAGATGACCTGATCATAATTTTGTCTAAACTACTCACACATGTAGCCACAGTATAGAGCATTTTTTTGATAATCTAATCCTATTTCATCATTGTTAGTATTTCATAACCTCAGATACCTTATACTACTCTAGAAGTGAATTTTTTCCAAATGTCTTCTCAATCAAATCAAAATTTTATCTCCTTAAAAAATTCTCAGTTTAGGAGATATTATTTCTTTCATTGGAAAAGTAGGCTTCCTTCCTACTTCTAGTTAGAACATTCAGTTCATGTATTGTTGATATTCAAGTTTGGGAATATGGAAGTTTTCAAGAGTAAGTGGAGCTTTCTCCACTGACCTCCATCTGGCTACATACAAAATTAACCAATCCTACTCCCAAAACTGAGGCCACATATGTCATTGGGCACAGGTTTCCACAGCAAGCAGAAATAGTCCTTTTGAAAATCTTAGCAGCATGTATGGACATGACCTCAAACAACCATAACCAACAAGCAAACCAAGGCTGTGGGGCCTACCCCACCCAGCCTGGGCAGGGACTATTCCCAGTAGAGCAATCAGCCTTATGGACAGCAGAGTTACAATGGTTATGGCCAGTCAGTAGACACTTCAGGCTACGGCCAGAGCAGCTATGGTTCTTCTTATGGACAGATCCAGAACACACACTATGGCACTCAGCTCACCAGGGCTATGGCTCAACTGGTTGGTATGGTAATAGCCAAGGTTCTCAACCGTCTTATGGGTAGCAGTCCTCCGACCCTGGCTGTGGTCATCAGACAGCTCCTAGCAGTGCCTCAGGAAGCTGTGGTAGCAGAGCACTGGCTATGGCAGCCCCGGAGTGAGGACAACGGTCAGCAGTCTGGCTATGGTGGACAGAAGCAAAACTACCGACAACAGAAAAACTCCTAAACCTACCTCAGGACTATGGACAGTGGACAGCAGAAGCAGTACAACAGTAGCAGTGGAGGTGGCAGAGCGGGTGGCGGAGGCAACTGTGGCCAAGATCAGTCCTCCAGGAATGGTAGTGGTGACAATTATGGCAATCAAGACCAAAGCAGTGGTGGCAGTGAGTACAGGGGAGGCCAGCAGGACCTTGGGGGCCGAGGGCAGGGTGGTGTGAGTGTTCAAACTGCAGCAGTGGTGACTACAAATCCAGACGCTGTGGAGGTGGCTACAGAAGCAGAGATAGCATGGGGCTGAAGTGACTGTGGTGGGTCTGTAAGTTTGGTGGTTCTCGGGACCAAGGATCACGTCATGACTCTGAACAAGATAATTCAAACAGCACAACACCATCTTGGTGCAAGGCCTGGGTGAGAATGTGACAGTTGGGTCTGTGACTGATTACTTCAAGAAGATTGGTATCATTAATATGAAATATTAATAGGAAATATGAAAACAAGACAGCCCATGATTCATCTGTACATAGAGTGAAACAGGAAAGCTGAAGGGAGAGACAACAGTATCATTTGATGATCCACCTTTGCTAAAGTAACTATAGACTGGTTTGATGGTAAAGAATTCTCCAGGAATCCTATCAAGGTCTCATTTGCTTCTCAGCGAGCAGACTTCAACGACAGTGGTGGCAGTGGTCGAGAAGGACTTGGCCACGGAGGACCCACTGGCACGGAGGCTATGGAGATATGATAGCAGTGGTGGTGGAGGCAGAGGTCACCAGGGAGTGGGGACTGGAGGATAAGCAGAGGAAGAAAGGATTCTTGATACAAATGCATTTTAAGCTCTTAGGTCTACCTTCTCTTAAACATTAAGGCAGGTTTTATGAAACAATATAGGAAGCTGCACAAATTCTTGAAAGTGCTTTACAAATGCTTTATTTTTCCCTTGATTCACCAGAATAAATTTTAGATTATAGATTATTATATATTACCTAAATTTCTAAACTCTATGTCCCACTGAAACACAACAGTGACACTATTAAGTACAGCATAGAAATTAATATGATAATTTAAAGAGTACGATTTCTATTATTTCAGAAAGGGAAGGCTGTTCATTTATTTATCTATTTATTTTGAGAAGCACGGCATTTAGTATTCAGTCAACACTGAATCTCTGAGACTTTGAAAGTGGATGTTATTGCAATTAGAACAACTACAACTGTAAGCAGGATGGAAATCAGTACTGTGTTCTCAGTATGTCCAGGAAAGGCATACTTACCCTAATCTATCAAAAGCATTGAAAAGAAAATATGGGATTTCTTAAGCAAAGGATTTTCACTTCTTTTTAACTAGGAGAAAAATTGTTGACATATAACGGAAAGATAAAACATAATTAAAATCAGGGGTAATTATTGATTTTCTTCTTATGCAAGGCATAGAGAAGGCTATCCCTGGTTATTTGTATTAGTATTCTTACTATCAGATGTGCAATAGTGATGAGAATAAAATACAATGATGACATAATGTTTCTCTAATTTTACTGACCAGGAGAAGGACTATAAAATAAAATTGAACACTCAGCAAACTAAGGAAATTAAAACTTCTCATTTTGCTTGCCATAGTAATTTCAAAGGTTTAATTGACTCCATCTTCATTTTTTCTGTTCGTTTCTTTCATATTTGAGGTCACTTTGCAATGTTATTTTTCTAAATTTCTGTTTCAGCTTAAGTGTTCAGAGTATTTAAATGCTCAATTCTAAAATTATTAAAAACATATTTGATTTTACAATAGATGACCAAAATTTTATGTATGTAAGTATGCACAAATACACACAGAACATGAATAAAAGAATAAAATGAAAAGAGAAAAGAAAGAAAATGTTTACCTAAGAGATAGAATGTGTGTATTGAGAGGTATAATTATTCATACTCCTGTTATAGTTTACTTTCACTTTCTATTAATTCTAGTTATTTTTCAGTAATAACATGAAATTGTAGAAGCTTATAACAGAAGTTTTCTTCTCACTTATGTTACTAATCCTTCACAGTTCAGCTTTGTTTCGCTTTATGTTATCTTCATTGTAGAAATCAAGCTGAAAAAACAGCCCTATCATGTTTTTATGGTAGAAGAAGAGCAAGATAGGAAACATGCAATGCTATTACAGCTTCCTGCAGTGTTACACATCACTTTCACTTATAGTCCACTGGTCACATTCCACTACTCATGTGACCAAGTCATGCCATTAGTGGGGCATGAAGCAGGGAGGCATGTGACAGATCCCACTGCAATGGGAAATTATGTATTCTTTCCCTCTCTCCATCCCTTCTTCTCTCCCTCCCTGCCTCTTTACCTCTTACCTTTCTTTTTTCCTTTCTCTGAATATGGAAATGAAAAATTAAAAAACAATTCATCTGTTACAATAGATGCACTATCAATATGTTTTCCTTATAAATACTTTTGAAATTCATTCTAGATTGAATTAGAATTAGCCTACTTGGAGTTGGTTTTACTCCATCAAAAGCAGACTGTTAGGAACTTCTTACAGTCTATTTACTCCTAACTCAATAAAAGAACAATAAAAAGGGAAGGAAGATAAGACTAAATATTGTAGAGAATATTTATTTAGAAACCAAAGGCTTCCCAGGATACCAGTTTGTCCTAAGATATTGTAACATACTGAATAGAATCTCAATATTATATACATAGGTGGATAACATACGTAGGAGAATAACTCTTGGTCAAGTTGTTTTTTCTCTGACTACCAATGGAAAATCTACTGAAATACTTCAGGGTACAGACACTATGAAGTAGGGCTCTGGGCATGAAAATATCCACTATATATTAAAAGAGTGTTATTGAATAGTCCTCAGACACACCAGAGAGAATTGTCAGTCATCATCAGCAACAATTCCTTTATTGCCTGCACTAATACCAGCTGAGGAAAAAGCAATATTACCAGCACTGACTTATTCCAGTCAAAGAGCTAAACAAATGAAAAAAAGGTCTTCATCTACACTTGCAAGGTGTGAATATTGCTTAGCTTTTAGGAAACAGTAAGGGTCAGTGCTCCCTTTTGCCTTTGAAGCCTAAGACCTAAATATGTTAGGAAGAATGAGAATGGCATTTCCCCATGCATATGAAGAGAAACAATCACTGTGTGAGGATCAGTGCCTCTGGGGCAGGCTGCAGACATGTTACCTCATGTGTGAGCTTATGGTTTTCTCCTTTTTGTAACCTTGTATTTCCCTGAGTTATGTCCTCTCGGGTTTTGTGCTGTTTCTCTCATTTCATACAAAGACAATGGTTGTAGTGGGTAAGCTAATTTCATTTTCTCTTTCTGCTCTCAATATAAAGGCACAAAGGAAATAACACAATAAATCATTTTCTAGGATTTAAGCTCTATTTGTTAGGCAGATTAAAAGTAACAGTGTTAGCATATAGACATACCTACAGATATCCATTTTTCCAATTAAGATGGGCATTTGAGAAGCAGCTTTAAGTATGTTTTATGAATAACACACAAACCAATCATGAAAAAAATTTATACTTTTAAATATTTACCTTTCTACAAACATAGCACATAAACTATTATTTTATAATTTAGGATTCTCTCTCTCTCTACAGTTATCTTAAAACTGAGTAAACTGTAATTAAGCAATTTTGAACACAGTATAGTTCGTAAGGAATCCAGGAAATTATTTATTCATAATAAGTAAGTACTGCCCAATAAATCAGACACACTGTCTGCAACAAGACTCAAAAACTATTATTTTCTTACATCTGTAACAGTTGCTAAGATAACAGGCCTTAATTCTACCTTAATTAAAATGTCATACTCTCTTTAAATACCATAATTTTAGAAACCCAGATATGGGTATATCTTTAATGTGGCCCAACTTTTAGCAAGCTCTTATATAAAAATCAAATATAACAAAAAGAAACATATTAATTCCTTTCTGTTATATGTAAATATTTCAGTACTTAACTTTGCAAAATTATCTTAAACTGTAAATCTACAATTAATGTCATCATTTTGATTAAATAGTGTATTATCTCTGCATAAAAATATAGAATTTTATGACTATGCTGAATGCTTTCTACATTATTTAATTTAATATGCATTCGTTTCAATTCTCCAGTTTCAATTTTACGACAAATTAAAGAAAAATTATTGATTTACATATTTTATGGCTTCTTAAGTGATGAGAAAATTCACCCTAAGTTACAAAAGATGCTAATACAGAGAAAATAAAAGAAGCAGAGTCTAGCTTCTTAATAGTTACATCTTGCTTCTTATAAAAAACAACAGGAAAAAGCAGAGATAAATGCAGCAATCTTTTCAACGGCATCGTTTGAAAGTATATTTTCTTTTAAAAGTTAAAATATACAGTGTGCTATAAAGAAAAGTAATCTTAGATATCAAATAATAATAATCATAAAATTTATGTAATAAATTCATTTTGTTTTCTGTACATTTTATTTTTCTTCCAAACTCTTTTTTAACAATATTCCCTCTGTCAGGTTCTCCAAAAGATTTGGGGGATTTCAGGGTTCAGTTCAGGAGCGTGGAAAGAGTGACCCAGAGAAATGCTTAGAATATCCAGAGTTTACTTTGGAACTTCAAAGTAGGCTGCTGGCTCACTAAAGGAGTAAGCCAGCACTGGAGGGAAGGACTCTTGGCTAAATTTATAAGGGGATGGAGGCATGGACTTTCAGATTCATGGCAAGGCACTGCTGATATTCACTCAGAGTCTGAAGGCAAAAAGTTTATTTAGAAATTCATTAAGACATTAATTCAGACATTAGTCAAAACAATGAGGATCCTTACAACCTGCCTCTGCAGCCTCCAGAAAACACTGAGACAAAAAGCCAATGGAGAATCCTGCGCAAATGCCAGATACACAATGGCATCATCCATGACTTTCTAGGGGGACCTTGTCCTATCACCATCAAGAAATGAAATTTTGTCCTTGGAATCATACTATCATATCCTTATATTACTATCTTGGATACTACCATATTGATGTGCCCAATTCTTAACTGTCCAAGAGTTTTTTATACATGGGGAAAAAAATAGTTATCAGGATTTTGAGAACAGCATGTAAGAAAATTAGAAGTCACCACTCTGTTTTAACAAGTAAAAGGCTGAATACATTGGAATATCAACAACTCTTCTTAGATTCAGGAGAAGAGAGGTCACAAGGCAAACTCCTGGCCCTCAAATTGAAGAGAACTAGAGGTGAATATAGAGAACCACAGTTCATCAGACCATCTACCTTCCTGTGAACTAGCAGGAAAATCTGAACTCTAACTGTAAAAAATTGTTGGAGATTTAGTCTGAACAAGTCTGAGAGTTAAAAATTCCAGGAGGATAAAGTCATTGGGATTCCCCCACACTTCTGTGAGTTTTCCCTCCTGGATCTCTTATCAGATGCTTACAATGAATATCGGAGAAAATTCCTCTGGTACTTCTGGCAGGAGGAGAGAAAAAGAAACCATTTTAAAATATGTCAGAACACTTTTTATTTTAAAAACAAATTCTGCCCTCAGGAGAAACTTAATCTGCTGAGGTTATAGCAGAGCCTAAATAACTTGGAAGAGAATATGTTTCCAACTTTAGCACCCTTCAGCTATAATGTCCTACCTAAAGGAAAGAGGAACGGGGAACTGAGAAGCTCATGTAAAGTTCACAGTCCAGAGACACATGGTCATGAAAAGAATGGAACCTACTCATAGGACTATAAGACTCTATTTCTCCCACACCTTACCACTAAATTACTTCAGGTCTGTTTATAATAGTTCCATTCATTTATTGTATCATTTAGAAAAAAATAAAAATAAGACAAACGAAAAGACAAAAAACACAGTTGGAAGAAACAGAGTAAGCATCAAAAGCAGACACAAACCTGGCAGAAATGTTTGAATTATTATACCAGGAATATAAAACGACTATACTTAATATACTAAGGGCTCTAATAGAGACACAGCATGCAAGAATAGATAATGTAAGCAGAGAAACAAAAATCTAAGAAAGAACCCAAAAGAAATACTAGAGATTTAAAAACACTACAACAGAAATGAAAAAGAAAAGTTTTTGAAGATCATATCTCAATAGAAAGCTTCCAAATTGGGGGGGAAAAAAAAGAACAGAGCAGAATATTCAAGTACTGTACTACAACTACACAAGGTATAACATTTTTAAAGTGAATCCAGGAGAAGAGAAAAAGGAACAGACTATTTAAAACAATAATGATAGAGAATTTTGCTAAAACAAAAACAAAACCTGAAATATGACACATCTAAACATATCATTTTCAAAATACAGAAAATCAAAAATAAAGGAAAATACCTGAAAGAAGTCCATCCAGGGGGTAGTGGGGGATACCTTACTTATAGAAGAATAAAGAATTTCATCCCACTTCTGAGAAGCCATGTGCTATAGACTGAATATTGATGTCCTCTACTCGTACACCCCCAAATTCATATCTTGAAATCTTAATTTCCACTTTGATAAAATATGGAAGGTGATGTAGATATGATATGAGACTGGAGCCCTAATGAGTGTAATTAGTAACTTTATAAGAGATGCTGGGAAATTCAATCACACTTTCTACCAGGTGAGGACACAACAAAAGATGGCTTTCTATGAACTGAAAATCAGGTCTCCACCAGACACTGAATCTGTTGATATTTTGATTGTGGACTTGTCAGCCTCTGGAACTGTAAGAAAAAAATACTGCTGTTTATAAGTCACCCAGTTGACAGTATTTTGTTCTAGCAGTCTGAACGAACTAAACCACCAAGCAAGAAGAGAGGAGTGAAATATTTAAAGAGATAAGATTAAAAAACAAAAAATTCTTTGGGATTCTGGATCCTATAAAGCAAATACAGTTTTTTTTCAAATAAAAATGAAAGAATTTACTGCCAATAGATCTGCTCTGCAAGAAATGTTAAAAAAAAATCTTTAGAGAGAAGAAAAATGATTTAAATACTGAAACATATCTACATAAAAAACGAGACCATCAAAAGAAGGTATAAATAAAAAAGGAAGATTGTAAATTTTTATAGTTTTAATTCCTTGTATACTATTAAAGGTAAAATAAAGATATCCACTAGTAGCACTCTTACCTCCTTGAATTTTCAGTTATTAAACAACTTACTACTACAAAATGTATGCTTCAACAAACAATGCTGCAATAAAATGCCTATAGTGGCAATAAATAAATAAATATTGATATAAAACCTCATACCTTATATAAATATTAACTAGACAGTTTTAATTGAAAATGCAAAACTTTTAAAAATTATAAAGAAAACAAACATTCTAAAACAATTGCAATTTAAATACTGATGATATCAAGTCTGATAAGGATACAAAGAAACTTGATCCCCCATACATTGCTAGTGGGGATGTAAAATGGTATAGACACCTTGGAAAATAGTTGATAATTTCTGAGAAAACCGTATACACTTATGGCCCAACAAATGAATTCCAGCACAAAAACTTATTTTCAATAAAAGGTCTCTACATAGATATTCCCGGCAGTTTTATTGGTAATAAAAACTTAAAAAATAAAACCTTCAATTAGAGAATGGACAAATTGGTACATTCATATAATGGAATATTATTCATAAATATGTAGAAACAAATTACAGAGGGTATATATTAAAAGAATCTAAAGGGCACTGAATAAAATTCAGTCTTAAAAGGCTCCTACTATTTCATTTCATTTACATAACATTCTTGAAATGGAAAAGTATAATGTCTTAAAAATGACAAATGCTTAGAGAAGGAAACAGATTAGTGGTTGCCATATACACACGAGTATATGTAAAAACCTGATAAAATATGAATGAAGTCTATAGTTCAGGTAAAGTATTATACCAATGTCAATTTTTTGAGATTATATCAAAGTTAGGTAGAATGTAAGCATTGGAGAAACTGGGTAACTTCCTGTGAACTTATAATTATTTAAAAAGTTAAAAAATGTAAATTACACATAAAATTTCCCCAAATACTTAAACACTGATACAAATGTATATAACCAGATTCTTCTTCCATTCATTAATTTCCCAAGTTGAATATATCACATTATTGAAAACGTTTTTAAAGCTATAAAATTGAAATTTGCAATGTCTTATTAGTGTTAGTATCTGTGGGTAGTAAACAGAAAAGAAGGTTGCACTCGCCCTCACATCCAGAAAAAGTCGTATCATCTATTAAATCCTAATTTATTGAACCTATCAGTGAATTGATGTGTAGGGATAACCAATAATGTGAAATCTGTGGAAAGACAGGAAATTCCAAAGAAAGACAGGATACAATTATTGCTTACATAGCATACAAATTTGTTTCAAATTGCTGAAATCTTAATGTAGGCTAACAGAGAATAGGACAACAGAGAGTATAGGGTCTCTTGAAAACAAAGGAAGTTTGTATCCATTTAAATGCTCTTCACATACTTTACCATAAGGGCAGAAGTCCAAAGAAAGTCTGCTTTGTGGTGCAGATTTGGGGGAGAGAAACAGTTTACAAGGTGGAACAGAAATGTTTCACATGGATCCACCTTCCCTACAGAATAAAAGTCTAAGCCACCATGATAAGGGCAGCAATCTCTCTCTAAACAATTAGGTGAAGACCCATTTTTTGTGGAGAGGAAATTGAAAAAATTTCTTTCTACTTATTGGGGGATAAGGAAGTAAGAAAATCTCCTGAGCTCAGATCATCTGAGAATCTTTACCATACAGGGAAGTATCTGATCATTGAGGAAACCACAACCCCAAGAAATGGGGACACTAAGACTGAGGTTAAACCAGGACAACAGAAAGCACTATATCCCTCCTCCCTGAGCAACCCTCAAATTACTGCCAGGATTACAAGCATGGAGTTTACAACTGGGAGAGAAATAAGAACATAAAGAAAGAACCACTGAGAATGCGGTGCATGAGGAGAAATTCTAAGGCTGAGAGCAGTTCAGGAACAAAGACAAAAACCTTCCTATAGTCCAGCTTCCTATCTCCAAACACAAGACAGCACTAGAGCACCAATTTAAACCTGGTGGTATAACAATACAAATAATTCCTAGCTTTGTGATCGACTAGATTTACTTAAAACATCAACCAAAGTTCAAAGAAAAGAGATCACTTGCTCATTTCCAGCCACCAATAATATTTATTTAAGCTTCTACTTCTCTACAGATTATATCTATGTACAAACACACACACACACACACACACACACACACACACATACACACATATAAAGGCACAAAAAAATTAGCAATCAACAGAACTGACTTAGAGAAGGTCAACTATGCTTAATTTGCTAACGGCTCTAAATGGAAAGGTGAATATCATATGAACAATAGAGAAATTGTAGAGATGGAAACTGTAAGAAACAATTTATTAGAAATGATAGACATTTTAAAAAACATGGAAACAAAAATGAAGAATATCTTTAACAGGCCCATGACTATACTCAACCCCAGTGGGAAAAAAAAATAGAATTTAACAATAAATAAAATAAATCAGTAAGAATAATTCAAACTACTACAAAAAGAGGAAAAGTAATTTTAAAAAAGTGCACAGACACTCCTAAGCAGTGGAGAAATATCAGTCTAATATTGTACATAGCAGAAAAAGAAGAATTAAATATTAAAGTCAATGGTTGATTGATTTAAAGAGTAATAAATTAGATCACAGAAATAAAAATCTCAACAATCCAAAACAAAAACAAAAAGAAAGAAAGCAAAGAACAAAGAACTTGAAGGAAGTAGAACACACTATATTAAAAGCTCAAAAAACAAAAACTAAAAAGGCTCAGCTAGAATAGAAAGACATTTCTTGTATAGAGGAATAATTGAGAGGCAGAGTTCTCATCAGATACGTACTAGGGAAACAATGATTTGGTATCATTAAAGTGAAGATAGAAAAACACTTATTAACACAGAATTCTATAATGAATAAAATATATTTAAAAAAAAAGACTTTTTTCCGAATAAACAGCAATTTAGAAAATTAATGACCAATGAAATTGCTCATTAGAAATACTTAAAGAAGATTTTTCAGTCAGAAAAAAATTACTATGGACAGAAATTTAAATCTAAGGTAATAATTGAACATTGGAAGTGACAAAAATTAAGGTAAAATCCATATTTTATTCTTATTTTTAATTTATCCAAAATATATTTGAACATCCTCCTTTTAAATTTTATTGAAGGAACATTGTATCACAACATCATATAGATTAAAGGTGTGTATCATCATAAATCAACATTATATATATTAAATTCACCAACAGCCATCCAATTCTATCCATAATACGACTGCATTTGAAATTCTAAAGCAAAAAAGCAATGAATCTGCATTTATCATGCATAAAAAATACAACATATGGTAACAAAGTTTTAAAGATTAAGAAGATGGGAGGGAGGATTAGATGAATAGTTACATGTTTCTTACATTTTATGTAAAATAATAGAACTTTATTTGAAAAAGTACTGTTTTAATTAAAATATATATTGTAAATGCAGTAAAGAACACTAACACCTTTTGAAGATGTCTAAACAATGAGTCCAGAGAGAATAAATGTGAAACTATGTTTTTCCCTACAAAACTGAAACAAAATATTTTGAATTTGGAGGTACAGCTATATTAGTGCTTAGATTTAAAAATTTGTAGACTAAATACTTACATTAAAAGGAATATATGTCTCAAATGAATGATCCAAGCTTCCAAATCAAGAAACAAACACAAAGCAGAAAACAATTAAAAAATTAAGATAAAAGCAAAAATAAATGAACTTTTAAATAGAAAAATAGAGAAAATCAGCTAAAGACTACATTAAAAAAAGCTCATAAAATTAGAAAACTGCAAGTCAGATTGACAAAGGAAGAAAAAATAAAGATACAAATAGTAACTATCAATATGAAAGTGATATCATTTATTTTATAAATCAGACCTAGAGAAAATATTTGCAATATATATCTGACTGACAAATGACTTGTTTCCATACAGCTATAGATAGTTTCTATATAATAAAGCAAACAAATCAATTAAATGTATACTTAATATGTAATGGTAATGAACACTTCACAAGAGAACATATATACAAATTTTTGATTTCCACTATATCCTCAATTTGTATTTTGACTGGTATATCTTTTCCTACTTGTTACATAATGACTTGTGGGATATAGTCAGTACCTCATAAGTTGGTTGTTCCACAATATACTAGTATGTTTACTCTGAATTAAAATTGTTTTACTCTAGGTAACTTTAAAAGGAAAATATGTCCATTTACTGTGTGTGTGTGTGTGTGTGTATATATATATATATATATATATATATGAATTAACACATTTAATGAGATTAATAAACACATTACAAATATTAATTATCATAATATACAATGCATCACCAGCAAAATGCAAACTAAACAAACAAATGTACTAAACACAGTGAAAATAAACTTTCTGAATATAAGTCCAAATTAGTGGTTACTGGAAGAGAAGGGAGAAGGGTAGTGGATAAATTGAGTAAAAGGAGTCAATAATGTGGTGAAGGATAGAATCTCACTTTGAGTAGTGAACTTAGTGTGTGTGTGTGTGTGTGTGTGTATGATGATTTATAATGACACACACTTGCAAGTTTATAATGTTATAACACAATTTTTTCAATAAAAATAAATAGAAAAAATTAAAAAATATAAAAGCCAAAAAGTTACCTCTACGTACCCACTATAAGGGTAGAATTAAAGATTTATATTACCATATGTTGGGAAATACATGAAAGAACTGAAACTCCTATGAGTTGCTAATAAGAAAACAATATGGCAAAACCAATTTTGGAGAACTTTTGAAAACTTTAAAAAAATAATTGCATTGTCACACCGTGGTGGATCTGTGAATAGCTCCATGTCACAGGTCACATACCTATTGATTCTAGCCCTAGGTCCGGGGGAAGCAATCAGTGTGAACAGCTAAAATGGAAATAAAATAAAAATACTTCTTCTCTCCTCTTCCTGCCTGCCTGTCTGCCTACTCACTTCATTCCTGCCTATACTTTTCTTTAAAAAAAAAAAAAAAAAATTATGGCGGCAACTCTGATTTACAAAGTAATATAAGTCCATATGTGCAGCTTCCCCATTCATCAAATATATGACAATACACCATGCCTAACAACATATTATATTCTCCTCCACTGTCTATCGGTCCCCACCATCACTTGTTCCCACCTCTCACCTCCTTTCCCACTGGCAAACTCAGTTTCAAGAACTTTTTTAAAGTTTTACATAAACTTCCAACTCTACCACTAATTCTACTCCAAGCTATTTACCAAGAGAAGTGAAACGATAAATCCTCAAAAAAAATGTACTCATAAATATTCACTGTAGATTCATTCATAGTAGCCTAGCACTGGAATCAACTCAAATTCCATCAATAGGTTAAGAGTAAATTAATATATCCAAGCAATGAAATTATAATACAGCAATGAAAAGAAAATACTGACATATGAACAATGTGGTTGAACATCTATTCTGTTAAAAAAGTTTTCCTGACACTCATCTGTGCTGATGTGACTCTTTTTCTTAACCTATAAGGAAGTAAGGATGCTGAGAGATAAGCCATGGTATGAAAAAACTCATGTCATAATTGAGTCAGAAAACTTTCACCATCAGGGTGAAAATGCCCAGATCTTAAAACTTATGACATAGAGCCAAGGGTAGAAGAATGAAGGGGATGAGCAATTCAATTCAGTCTTTTAGTTGTCACCCATACACACACAATAAGTGGCCCTATTTACCTGTTGAAGTTACCTAAGATAAAATTTTAGCTCCAAAGAAACATGTTAGAATAATATGGAACTATTTATGAAATACTGACTATATTCCACAAG
Organism: Solenodon paradoxus; assembly: GCA_004363575.1. Classification (NCBI taxonomy): domain Eukaryota; kingdom Metazoa; phylum Chordata; class Mammalia; order Eulipotyphla; family Solenodontidae; genus Solenodon; species Solenodon paradoxus. Next base: position 253,802 of record RJWH01000142.1, read on the forward strand.
TTATTGTGTATAAAGTAGGAAGGGCTATACCAGTCAGAATATAGATTGAATCACAGAATACACTGGAAATGAAAATCAATACTAAGTGGCTGTAATACTATTAAAGGCTTCATGTACCAAATGTGTTATCTTTAAAGAGAAAGGTAAATGCTGATAATTTATACAATACACAGTGTTTGTCAAAATTCTGACCAAATATTCCTGTGACATTTGACATTGTATAAAGGTAAGTTATGCTTATCCTATGGCATTTTAGCACATTAACAAGAGCCTCCTAAAGTATGCATTCCATTGCTTCAAAAACATGGCATAGGCAATACAGGATTTTTCTATATTTTTAAACGGAGGTGTAAGTTAACTTTTAGAAAGATTTACATGAAAAAGAATGCCTCAGACTTCATTTTTGGCAAAGAAATTTCAAATCTGACCCTTGCATTAACCTGTGGCAGTATGGCACATAAAGTATATTCATGTTAATTTATAAATATATGAGGAGACTGAGACAGAGAGAACTTAAACTGCAATTAGCAACAGAGCCAAGAAGAGAACACATTTTCTGACTCTGTATCCAATGCCAGTTCTTTATTCCCTCATCACCCTAGAACAGAATAGAGTATAAAAACAATTTATCTTGGATCAAACTCAAGAGAATTTAGTTAGTTATACCTGTACTAAAAAGATGTACCTTAGGAGGTCACCTTAACATATACCCTAAGACAAAATTACATAAGTTTTCTAGTTAGTAGTTTTCACTTACCAAATTTGATAAATAGCCTCTGTTACTGAAACAGGTGTGTCTTACTTGATGCTGAAATATTAATTCAACATACTTAAAATAAGGACACTGACTTGTTAAAATTTACTTGAGAAAAAGAAAAGGTAGTCCCTTAGCTTTGTGAAAGTAATGTCAGGGAGATATTTTTATTTATAAAACATTTGGAGATTCCCACTATCGCCTTATTTTTTTGAACTTTAGTGACCAGTTATTGTGAGGAATCTACCAGAAACAAGTAGTATCAATTGCATTCTGACTCAAAAGATTCTTGCTCTCCAGTTAGCTATTTGTAAGATACTAACCAGAGTTGCACTTAGCGAATACTATCCTCATTGCTATTAATGCCTGGTTCTTTCAGAGAGTCTACCTGCCCAGAGCCATCAAGAAAGAGGTTTTTCATTTTTATTATTGTTTTTAAAATACACTTATCCCTTTGACTAAAGTCAAAAGCTTTGAAGTTAGTTGATAACAAATCTGTACCTGATGGACAACCTGGACATTTACTGAATTTTCCAATTGGACTACCTCAAAGCATTATCACACTAGTAAGTCTCTAGTTCCAATGAGGGCAGACTTCCTGGAATAATCTGAATTGCATTCTCTTGGCCTAATGGGCACAGAAAATTCTGCTGAATTATACCTGGATTCCTGGATTCCTTATTTACAAAAAGCACAAAGTGGCATATTTGATATCCATGACCTTCTTTCATATCCACTGATAGCAAAAGTTGCTTATTTTCCTCTGATCTTATTAGCAAAATTTCTTTTGAAAAAGCAGAAAAGGAGTAGAGATGATAATAAGAGAATGAGATAAGTAGATAACTTTGAAAGCAGTTCCCCAAAGAAATAAATAGGGATTTCTGCTTAGAAAGATGAAACCTTTTCAGGAATTGTGTTTTTGTTTTCATTTTTATTTTTCTTCATAATTATGTTGACCAAAATTAGGAAGGTAAGAATTAAATCATGGTCTCACAGAGTTTATCAATGTCAATTCATTTTTCACATATTTCTAGCATATGTGATTTCATTGATAAAAATCCACTAAGCATATTTATGTTTGGAGATAGCATTTCACCACTTCTGAGGATAAAATTCATGGTTTTCAAGGAACTCAATAGGAATATATCTTAATGATGCTTTAAAAATATAGTCTGAAAAGTGAATAAACTGTCAGACTAAAATGTGATTAATATAACTAGTAGTTTTCAACGTTTGAGCAATGATGGAATCACCTGGAGAGCTTTAAAAAACACTGATGTCTGCCTCTTACCCTCATATTCTTATTTAATTTGTATGAAGTGCAACTTCATGAATATTAATAAAGTTTTCCAGTAATCAAAAGTCTTAAGTCCTACATTCAAATCCAGTTTCTATTACTTATTGACTGTAGAGTTTTGAGAAAATCAGATGATCTCTCCAAGGATTTTTCCCTTGTCTTTAAAAGTGGGATATTGAGAGTCCCTTAAAGCTCTTAGGAAATTAAATGAGATTTTAGAAGATTACATGATGTCACTATATAAATTATCAAGTTAAATATGAAGGACTACATAAACAGAATTATATATTACATATTACATTAATGTATGTAGTACACATAACATATACTATATACATTTATAATTATATATGCACATGAAGGGATGTATTATAAGCAACTGGCCTACAAAATAATGGAAGCTGGCAAATACAACATCTGCAGAATAAGCCAGCTGTCTAGAAACACAGGAAAACTTATGTCCCAGGTCAAGTTGCAAGGTCATCTGCTGTAGAATTCTTTCTTGCTTAGGGTTGGACAGTCTTTTTGTTCTATTCAGGTCTTCAAATGATTGATTAAGGACAACTCACAAAATAAGGGGTAATCTTCATTACTCAAAGTCCATCAATTTAAATGTAAAGCTCACCTAATAACAACCTTACACAAACACCCAGAATACTATTTGATCAATTATCTAGGCACCCAGTGGCCTGGTCAATTTGACACAGAAAATTAAACATCACAGTATTATTACCACTTTTTTCCTGATTAAACTTTGTTTTAATGGGTCTCAAAATTCTGACAGATTTTTAGTCAAATTGTTTCCATTAAAAAGTAATGATTTTTAAAAGTAGTAACTTAAAACTGACACACACACACACACACACACACACACACACACACACACAGACAAAACCAAATGGTCCACAAAATATTCTCCTTTCCATTTGAAGATTTTACGATTTATTGTTATCATTAACCACTCTTTTACTATTAAACTTGTGGCCAACTGAGACAAACAGTTCTGAGACAGTTCTTCTACCACTGACTGGGGTGGCAGGTATTGGGGATTTCTGGGCAGTTAGCTTTCTAGGCAGACTTGGTGACCTTGCCAGCTCCAGCTGCCTTCTTGTCCACTGCTTTGATGACACCCACAGCAATCATCTGTCTCATGTCATGAACAGCAAAATGGCCAAGAGGAGGATAGTCAGAGAAACTCTCAATACACAGAGGCTTGCCAGGAACCATATCAACAATGGCAGCATCACCAGATTTAAGAATTTGGGGCCATCTTCCAGCTTTTTCCCAGAACGGTGATCAATCTTTCCCTTCAGCTCAGTAAACTTGCCAGCAATGGGAGCTGTGTGATAATCCAGCACAGGTGCATATCCAGCAATGATTTGATCTGGATAGTTCAGAATAATTAACTGAGCAGTGAAACCAGCTGCTCCCATAGGTGGGTCATTTTTGCTGTCACCAGTCACGCTGCCACGATGCACATCTTTGATAGACATGTTCTTGACACTGATGCCCCACTGTCCCCAGGAAGAGCTTCACTCAGAGTTTCATGGTGCATTTCAACAGACTGTTTCAGTTGTAACATTCACTGGAGGAAAGTTGACCATCATGCCAGGCTTAAGAAGTCTCAACTCGACACACAGGGACAGTACCAATACCATCAATTTTGTAGACATCCTGGAGAGGCAGGCGCAAGGGCTTGTCAGTTGGACAAGTTGGTGGCAAGATACAATCCAGAGCCTCAAGCAGTGGTTCCACTGGCACTGCCATCTTTACAGGTGACTTTCACCTCTTAAACCAAGGTACTTGGCTCCAGCATGTTACCATTCCAACTAGAAACTGGCACAAATGCTACTCTGTCAGGTTTGGAGTCAATTTTCTTAATGTAGGTGCTAACTTCCTTAACGATTTCCTCATATCTCTTCTGGCTGTAGGGTGGCTCAGTGGAATCCATTTTATTTATACCAAATATGAGTTGTTTCATGCCCAGAATGTAAGCCAGAAAGGCATGCTTGTGGGTCTGCCCCTTCTTGGAGTTACCTGCTTCGAATTCACCAACATCAGCAGCAACAATCAGGACAGCACAGTCAGCCTGAGATGTGCCTGTAATCATGTTTTTGATAAAGTCTCTGTGTTCTGGGACATCAAGGATGGTGACATAATATTTGCTGGCCTCAAATTTTCACAGAGAGATATCAGTGGTGATGTTGTGCTCATGTTCAGCTTTCAGTTTGTCCAAGACCCAGGCATACTTGAAGGAGCCCTTCCCCATCTCAGCAGTTTCCTTCTCAAATTTTTCAATGGTTCATGTGTCGATACCAACATATTTGTAGATCAGATGACCAGTGGTAGTAGACTTGCCAGAATCTACATGTCCAATGATGATAATGTTGATATAAGTCTTTTCCTTTCCCATTTTGGCTTAGATTTACTGGTGGTTTTCACTACACCTGTGTTCTGGGGGCAAACCCGTTGCAAAAAAGCTACCATTTTTAACAAGTCACATTGCTTTAAAAAAAGGAGGGGATTACTAACAGACAAAAATGTGGGATTATAACTACTATGTTGTGTTCTTGGACCTTGTCTTCACCTCACCTTGGTCCCAAATATGTTGACAATATATAGTGATTTTAAGGACAACAAATAGAGCCTCTTTCAAATCATCAGGGAAATGTCATCTTAAGATAAAAAGCTTCAACTGTATTTTTTTCCTCTTAAATTTAGAATTACACCTAGGAGAACATACTTCAGTTAGATTCCAATGACATCCAAGACTGGCCATTTGAGTAGGCAGTATGATCTTAGAAATACCAACATGCCCCACCCACCAAGTATATCTTCCCTTAGGGACATTCCTGGAATTCTCAATAGAGACAAAACAGAAAGAACCATCTAAAATGTACAAGGGTGTTACCATATTATTGATATATTAAAAATTTTGCATAGAACATGAATAAAAATAGCTTTAAAAATGGAAAAAGAAGTTGCATTTTTGCTCTGGCAAAAATATTTTTCATTACCAGAAAAAAATCAATCTGGCTAAATTAGTCTACTTACTAACCCGAAATCAGATAGAACATACATTACTGGTTACCACGGATTTATTATTGGATCCCTTACTATGTTCCCCAGATACTACTACATTTGCTTTTCCACAATATGAACTACAATAGCTTTAGAGAGAGTTCCCCATTTTCTTAGTAAACACAGGTGGAATTTAGAGGTTCCTTGTGCCTTTTTTTTAATCAGAGAAAGTATAATGTTCAAACTTTAACCTACAAGCAGTAGATACAAATTGCAAATAGAGAGTTATCGAATCAATTGGTATACATACTTTGATAGTTAAAGATATAATGTGAAAGAATGATTTTTTGGAGGAACACTTATATGACATTATTGGAATATCTTTTACAGTTATCTCTCATGCTTGTGAACACATTTTAATATTCCAGATAATTCTGGGAAGCAAGAGCAAGGCACCTATCTATCGTTAGTTCTTGAAATATTATCCTAAGTGGTAGTCTCTGAAATTCCCTGAGAAAAAAAAAGACACAAAAAAAACCTTTGTCCAGTTTTTAAAATGCGGATCATTTTCTCTCCAAATGTAGACATGTCTAGAAATCTCTAACCAGAGACTCGTTTCTGTATTTCTTGGCTTCCTCAAAACACACACTTATTCTAACTTCACTGCAACCTTGGCTAACACATCTGCATATGTATCCATTCTGTCCACAATTCAGTCTACCATCATCTCCAAAACTGATCCAAGAATCCAGTACTCCTATAAGTGATAAATTTCTGTGCCAGAGACAGCCTAATATTATGAAAAAGGCGAAACACAAGGGAGGTTGTCGTTGCTATTTTAGGAAGCATTATATACTACCTGGGGTGTATTCTCTCCAGCTATTCAAGATGGAGAGCAAATTACTCTACCACATGACCCTAAAATGGGGCAAATTAAATGATGCACAAAATGTCTCTGGCTTATTGCAATCTTGGGAAATTAACATTAGGAAATCATGTATCAGTCTCATGACACTTTGAAGCAATCTTCTTTAGAAAATAGCGAATCTCTTTCGAAAAAACAGCTTTTGGTTTACTATTGGAACATAGATTTAATTGAATAGCTGCCTACGGAACATCACAGTTCATGTGATTTTAGCTGTCCATCAAAGTTGGTTATTCTGTGATGCACCAAAATATAAAATTCAGTATACTTAAATAATCTTTTAAATAATCTGTAAGTATACTAAAAAATCATTGCCGTGTACACACGGAATGACTGAATTTTTCCGGAAAAATAACAATAATAATGTTTACAAATTAAAAATGATTTAGCAGATCTGTGAATTCCAGGATGGAGGGCATGTTGTAACAAAAGAATCTAAATATATTAGGAGACTATGAACCAACTTCACTAAAGAAGGTGAAAGGAAAAAAATACTGATATAATACTTTAGAAAGAGTGGAGACTTAGTCATAAAGGCAAACCAACACATAAATAAAGCAACTAACTTTACATAAGCACTGTATTCTACCTGATAAAAGTATTCCCAATAGAATAGACATCAATACAATTCTGAAACCACCACGCATATACACTGCAATTGACCAACAGCAGATGGCAGGAGTCATGTTTTTCGCTGTTGAAGTGGAAGATTATAGATAAGCACAGAGAGGAGACTGCAGTGATATGTATAATTATGGATCACTGAATGGGAGACAATAGTATAAACCCGTGTTTGTGGTTAACATATCCCTCTTCTGTTAAGTGAGAGAGGGTCTAGAAAAATGTAACACCGAGTAGTAAAGAACGCTCTGAACCCCAGATCGTGGATTCTAATATCATTCTCCAATAAAATGAACCTGGGATCCATAGAAAAATAGCTGATTCTATGACTAGAACTGGAAATGTATAAGATGATCCTAAATCTAGGTTATCTTGTAGTATACACCATCTTTGAAGGGAAGAAAGTGAAAAATGGTTCAAAAAACAAAATTGCACAATTTTGAGTGTCATGATTAAGGGACAAAAAAATCAAATGAAGAGTTCCCAATTACCAAATCTTAGAATAATCTGAAAAATGAGATTATAATCCAAAATAAAATACTGCTCTAAAATTTGTCAATTTATAAATTTTTGTACTTCCAAAATCTGAAAAGTTTTATTTTTCTAATGACTATAAAAAGAGCTATTTAGCTTTGAGCTAATATTTGGAACAGATATGGCTCGCTATTGAATTTATTTTAACTGTATATAATACAGCGATTCTTATATTTTAAGTTTCTTAAATTTCTCATTTACTTAAATAAAAAATTGGCCATGCCAAGTAAAACTCTAGGAAAATTTAAGTTCAAGCAAAAAATAAGAACCAGTTCCACATGTACTTTTTACGTAACTACTGATTATGAGTAATGACTGTAAAACAAAACAAAACTGTGAAAAACAAACAAAAACTAAACAATGAAAAAAATGTTAAAATTAAGATTTCAATTCTATTCTTCTAGAAATAAATATGCTTAAAATTCCTTATTACATTCTTAATAAACAAAAAATCTATCTCCGAATTGACTCACTTTACAAATAAATATATTTGCAAATCTTGAATCACCCCTGATCACCTTATGTCATTATATTAAAATACTAAATAGGATCCTATATATATATATATATATATATACATATATATATATACATTTATATATACACACTATATATAATATGTATTATATAATATTATAAACCTCTTGAAGGCAAAAACCTCTTAAATGTGCCGGAATCCACAGTCTGTATTTGTGTAATAAACAAAAACTATAATAAAAGTCCTTAACAACTGATAACATTCTCTAAATGGCTCTATTTGTATACAAGATAAGCTAATCACATAGGGATGACTACTATAATTTCCTTCCAAAAATCCATTTAACTCAAGGTTAGTCAATATGGTTTTCACACAGGAAAAATCACAATGCCAAAGATTATATATTGTCACTCACAAAGAGAGACTAAGGTCATTTCTCTTTTAGTTATCAATAGTTTTAATGTCTCTATATTTCTCTAGACTCATATCCATGCCCAAAAAGAATAAGAAAGTAATTCTTAAATGCACTAAACTTTCAAAAATATTTACAATTACTATCATGACTAAAAAGACAGCAGGAGTAGAGAATACAAATAACCAGGACTGATGGCCCCGTGGGACTCAAGGTCCTTCTAAGAAGCACGTAAGTATAAATCCCATCTGAATATTTTTATTTGGGCTGTTTCCTCAAATATTTTTTAGAAGAGTCCAAACCCATTTTAGTGCCCCTGTTGGTTATCTGAATAAAGTTAAAATATTTATTTACTGTCACTATTCAAATGATGATATTGAAATGGATATATTTGGAATAGAAATGGCTATTTAATTTATTTTAACTCTATGGAATCCAGTGATTCTTACTGAAACTTTGCAGTTAAGATTGCTTAGATCTGCATCATTCCTTCTCAAATAAAAAAAAAAATTGCATTTGGAGAGAAGCAATATGACATAGCACGATACATGAAAAATCAATGGTTTGATGAGGGATTTTTTTATCTTTCATAAAATTGCTTCATTATTTATTTTGTTTAAAGGATGTAAAAATCTACATATTGAAAACTAGAGGACGTTAAAAAGAAAAATGAGGACGACACAAGAGATGAATGTTCCATACTAATGAATTGGAAGAACTAACATAGTTAAAATGGCCATACTGCCCAAAGCAATATACAGATTTAAAGCAATTTCCATCAAAATTCTAGCAACATTTTTTAAAGGAAATTGAACAAAACAATACTGAAGTCTGTATGGAAACACAAAACAACCAAAGAATAATGGAGGATTCACATTTCTTGACTTCAAATACTCTACAATGTAATTATCACTAAAATAATACAGTAATATTTCACAGACCAGTGAAATAAAAATGAGCCCAGAAATAAAATCATACTTATATGGGCAGTTAATCTGTAACAAAGTAGCCAAGAGCATATAATGGGGGAAGGAAAGTCTATTAAAAGAATGGTTCTGGGGAAATTGGACAGCCACCTGCAAGCAACAACAAAGATGAAACTAAACTACCCAATACTGCCACATACAAAAATTAACTCAAAATAGATCAAAGAACTGGACATATGACCCCAAAATAAAAGAAAATGTAGGAAAAACACTCCATGATATCAACCTCAAAGATGTCTTTGGGAAAATGACACCTTCAGAAAATAAAACTAAAGTAAAACTAAATAACTGGGATACATCAAACTAAAAAGTTTCTATACACAAAAAGAACAGCCACTAAAACAACACAATCTACTAAATGGGATAAAATTTTTGTACAACATACATCACACAAAAACTTAATTTCTAATATATATAAGAGTTCATACACCTCAACAACAAAAAAAGAAGACCACACTCAAAAAATGGGCCAAAGAGGTGAATAGACACTTTTTTAGAGAAGACACACAAATGGCCTGTAGACACATGAAAAAATGCTCTACATTACTATCGTAGATATGCAAATAACAACCACAATGAGATATTACTACACTAATGAGAATGATCTCTATCAAAAGACTAGAAATAAGTCTTGAAGATGGTATGAAGAAAAAAAACCTCTAGCCACAGCTTTTTTGTTTTTGTTTGCTGGCATTAGCAAATCACTTAATCTTTACATCCCTTATATTTAACATGATAATACTGCAACACTAAATGATTTATAAAATGTCTGTTAGTTCTGGATTTCTCTGTGCATTATAAAGATCATGGTAAATAGAACATCGAAGTAGTCTAAAAGAATTCCTAAGGAAAAGTCATCAAAGAAGAAAAATGACTATTATTTCTCTAATTAAACAATATTTTAGGGAGAAAAATCTATAACTAGAAATGAGCATCTGCTCATTTCATAACTAGCATCTGCTTTTTTCATAATAAAATAAATACTGATAAAATAGTAATTAATGTGAATATCTTGCAATTATCTTTATTCTTCTTGTGAGAAAATCTTAGAAGTAAAACAGTTTTCTAGGAGAGTATCTCATATTTAGTTAATAAAATTCTTGCTTGTCTAATCCAATATTTTCATTCCTTAGATGATAGTTAAAACTCATTAATTACTCCTAGAGGACAGGTACAATTTGTCTTCTTTTCTATTTTGTCACCCATATTAGTTAACTTGGAATAATGTCACTGTCAGTCTGTTTCTCTCCATTTACTCTGACTGGAACAAGCATGACGCCACCATCTAATTCTTCCCTAAAATCCCGACTGATGTAGCAAACTCCCTATTGGTAATACCTGTTGAATATCTAACTGGCACTTAAAACTAACAAGCTGCCAATGGAAAACAAAGATGTTTCTTCTTAGTTTTCTATTCTACTGTTTTGTTAACAAATTATAACAAACTAAGTAGCATGAAACAACGCTAATTTATTATCTTGCAGTCTATAGGTCAGAAACCTAATTATGTAGTAGCTGAGTTCTATGCTCAGAATCACATGTGACCAAAACCAAGGTGTTTGCTGTGGCTGTGGTCTCATCTGGAATATACATTCAAGCTCCTTTAGGTTGATCACAGAATCTGTTCTTTGTGGCTGTGATGGGGTCTCTGGGGTACAGTGGGGAATGGTTCAAGAAAGAATTCTTGAACTTTAAAGTTCAGTTTTGTAAGCTATGAGTGAAAATGTAGAAGAAAGCAAATGCAGAAGTTAAGAGTTCCTCTGAGCAGAAAGAGCTGCACTGATTGCTATGAGATTACTAAATTTATACCTGTGAGAAGGGGGCTTTTGGCCAAACCACCTTTCCTGTGTGTGTAATCAGCAAGAGAATAGAAGTCACAAGGAAGTTCAAAAGCAAAAGCAGTGAGATTTTCCAGAAAGTTCTCCAAGTTTGTGAAGCAGCCTCTGGCATTCTGGTGGTACCAGCAACTTGTTGTTTTGGGGCAAACATTAGGTTGATGAAGGGGTTACATAGGTTGATGAAGGGGTTACATGACTTTCCAGAGGGTTAAGATGACAAACTTTGGCCCAGGAACTGCCTGTTTGGGGGTGGCTCAGGGCATTCCAAAGTCCCCATGACCTTATTGTTCTGGAAGCCTCTACCAAAGATACTAGCAAACCTCCCCTCACCTCACAAACACTGACATTAAAGCCTCACTCTGAAGGTCCCATTCTCTGGTCACAGTTCTACAAAATCTCTGATCACCGACATCTTATACTGAAAGTTCCTTAGAAGAGGACAAACATCTCCACTGGGTGCTCAATTATGATATCTCTTCTGATTATTTATCTCTTTATATTTTAAACTAATTTATATTTTAGATTCCAACAGACCTTTTATTATACATGGCCTAAATCTGGAGAAAAGGAGGCACTGCAGCCCACAGAATAAGGCTGGGACTGTTTTCTGTCGTTTATGCACAAATCTCTATGTATCTAAATATTCATGTACAGTATTTTCTTGTTAACTTGACAGCAAGATTGTTGGAAGTTGACTATCTTCAATAATTGGTGAACATGTATTTACCACAAATAACCTAATATCCATGTATTAATAAATTAAGTTAGGGCAGTTTACATCAGAAAGTATTAACATGGGGTGGCCCTTGTGGCTGAGAAGGCAAGATGCTGGCATGCAGACCATACACAGTCCAAAGACCCAGGTCTGTGACCCAGTGGCAGGGTGAAAAGACAAAAATGAAAAACCATGTAAAGATGTTCATTTCCTTCCTTCATCTCCTTCCTTCCTCCCTCTTTTCCTCCCTCCCTCCCCACTTACTTCTTTCCTTCTTTTAAAAAGAAAATATTAAATACAGCAGAAGTTTCCCCAAAAAAATAATAATTTCTCCTTCCTGATAGGAAATTTCCTCTGAGAAATAGCCTGGAAACTGATATTTAAAATGGGTTTTTTCATTAAATTATACATAGCTAAATGATGAGGAAAGGAAGATAAGAAGAGAAATTAACTATATCCATAATAAGGAGATATAAGCAGTGCAAGAGGGATGAGTAAAAGTATAGTAGGTCTATTCTAGGAGACTATGGTAAAATTAAGTCCTTGTAAAATACTTGGAATATCCATTTCTTCTTTTTTCTTTTTCCATTGACTCATGCTGGATAAGGAATGAAAGATATTTGCTCTAACAACATTGCCAGTAAAAATAGTTGGGATTTAGGTGTGGAGAGATAAAGGACCTAATTACAATTGAAGACAAAGTGAAGATTTAAATCTCTAAAGTAGCCAAGTTCACAGTAAACTCTGATATATGCTGTCTGACGCAAATAGAGCAAGCACGATCTAGCAGAAAATCAATTAACTGCCAAGGCTTGAGGTACCACTACATGACTGAGTATTTTAATGTGATGAACGTTCACATAAGATTGTAGGACAATAGGGATAAATGAAGCATTAAAATTATCTTAGATAAACTGACAAAGAAATTATATCTTTACCTTTGAATCTTGTTATTTATAATATGTGCAGAAGTTCTAACTTGTCGTCCCCAAAATTTGAGTTGCAAGATTAGCTTTACTTTTCCATAAACTTAAATTTCATTCTGTATCTTTAATTTTTCTAGGCAGTAAAAATAATCTTGGTCAATTTAGGGTAATATCAATCATTTCACTCTTCTCCCTATAAATCCATCATTGAACTGGCATCTAAGCTGCAAAGATCTTAGTGAGCATCACTCAATTAGGTTTTATATGGTTCTTAACAGTCACTTCACACTAATTTCTGTTTGAAGTACATATTTTTTGGTGTGCTATTGGCCCATGCACATGCATGCCCTTTCTTCTCAATATAATTTCTAGTTCAGCCTGTTGGTTCTCTGTGAAATATCCATACCACCTCAGTTCACAGAAAAACATTCTGCTGCTCCCTGGACTATATTAATTAGAGAAAGAGATTGTAATATTAGAATTGTATTTTGAACGCTTCATAAATCTCTACACTTTCATTCCTTTCTATACTGGGCAAAGAGGGTTCATGGAAAAGGGGAAGAGTAGAAACAGATATAAGCTAACAACTCTCTAAATCCCACTTGGGAAATAACAGCTCTCTTAGTTCTAGAATCCCAAGTATATGAGTCTATTCTATTGTTATTTGCCATTAACCCAGGGAAAACATAGTATATAAGATCACTTGTCAAGTGATCTACCAATATCTAAATGCTCTTTTTCCTCAGCTTCTTGTTTTCTTTCCCAACTATGAAATTTTTCTTGGTAAGTTAGGAAAATAATTTTGATTGGTAAAGTGTTAGTATATTATGCACCCTGAGTTTTCTTCCTGTTATTTTTATTTTATTTCATTTTTGCATTTTTAAATTAAAAACATAAAACTTTATTGATGGTCTGCTTTTCATTCCTTTCTTAAGATACAAATTAAAAATACCGTGATTGCTCTTCAAATTTGGGCCAGGGCTAATGTGGAGTAGGAGTTGGGTAGAGCATACTATGCAACACCCAAAATATTTAAAAATATTATAACACTATGTAATGATCAGGTAATTGTGCTTATTAGAGAGGTTTATTGAATTTAGATTTATACCTTAATAAACAGTTTATTTTTAAGCAAAAAAATAACTGTTTTCTGAGTCTAATAATCAATGTCTGAAATAAGTCTTCAAGTTAGTCTTTATTGGGTGAATAATCAGTCTTAGCACAGTTACCAGGACTGCTAAAAAAGAATTAAAAAATATTAAGTTTCTTGCAGAAAGGAATACCTAGTAAAACTTATCTACTTACTAATAATATTATAATTTGAACTTTCATTAGTTTCATCATTCATGAAACTCAAAACTAAATTCCATAGTTTCTATCATCCAATCATTGGCATACCTGATTGGATAAAAAATTTTAAATATAGTTCTGAATTTGTTCTCAAAAGTTTTCATAGAATCCACAAAACATATCTAATATTAATTGCACATAAAGCATGATGATCAAGATGCTCAAATTCTTTCAACTTGGATAAGATCTATACATTCATAAAAGGCTCAGAACATTATCTGAACAGTTTTGAATTTTTAAAATAATAAAATATAATTAAACTTAAATTTTTTTGAGAAGATACAAGTCTACACATATAAATATATATATTTCATATATATACACATATGTACATAATATGTAAATTATATATTTATTTGTTTACATATATATGGACTATTTCTACCTTTAAATCTTCCAAATCTCATACACACACACACACCAGCAATTGTAACCTTTATTTTATAGATTCTATTGTCAATTCCTAACTTGAAAAAAAATTAAATACTGATCTTTCATAACACATGATAAAAAATAAAACCCTATTTCAGAGTTTCTGTAGTATGTCCTCAAAACTTAGAAAAAGAATCACGGTGTGAATCAAAGACAAAACATTGAAATTGATTCATATTTCACAGAGATCTGCAGAACCATGGGTCTAGATTGCAGCTCTTAGCCACTAGCCAGTTTTGCCCTGCATTTCCAGGATAGTCTCTGTCTTCACTTTTTAAAATACGAACAGGCTTCTTGTGGGTGGGATCAAATGACTGCCCCTCTCCCTTCACCTGTGAAATTTCAGAGGCTATTTGAAAAGGGCCATTGTTTCCCAGGAATGCCAGGCCTAGTCCAGGAAAGAAAGTCTTCATTTCAACAGGAATTTGGAGCCTGCCTGAGAAGGCCAGCCAGTTACTTGGTGAAAACTGGCAATTCATTCAAGTTCGGAACAGTTACTATCCCATCCTGACTCCCTTACTTTCAATTCCTTAGCTTTATAATTAATGTGTTGCTTTCTTTCTTAATCACAGGGGTGTGTGTGGGTAAGTGAGTGTGTGTGTGCACACAAGTGAATCATAGCAGAAATAAATACATACGCTGTACAATGTGTGCACAGGCAGTGAACGGATAAAGGAAATCTCTCTCCTTAGAGTGAGCTGCAGCCATGAATATGAGACATAGGTTCCTCTGTTTCAACTTCTGCCCCTACATTTACAGCACTGAGTGTATTCATGTGAGTAAGCTCATGTTTAACAAGCATTTTGAAATAGGTTTCCAATAAAATATATTTGTACAAGAATACAAAACAAAGATACAGTAGCTGCATTCAGGACTGGGACAGAAGGCCACTGTCTGGTGAACATTAAAAATAATTTCTAAAGTAAAACTAGAACTAGAAGTCAAAAGAATTAATTGCTCCAAAGAGAAACAAAACAAAACTTTGATGGAGAGGTACAGGGTCAAATCTTTCGTGTCATAGGGCCTAACTATGGGTTTTACTTTCCAAAGTTCCTACTATTTAGAGCTGCCTGAGATTTTCTACAAATTACCTGAATATTTTCCAAGATTTGTTCATTTTACTAATAAGATATTTAATTCACGAACCTATATTAAGAAAATCTCCCTCTGTCCCTCAAAAATTTCAAAACATCACTCAAGCCTTCAAACAGATTAAAATGTAGAGAAAAAAATTTAAATAATGTCAATGAACTTCAAAGCAAAGTATTCATCGGTATGTGTGTTCATTAGCAGAGAGGGAAGTAGTAATGCCAATACAGCTTCAGGATAAGATTTTGGAAATAGTTTTTCAAGGTAAGGACAAGCAGCTTTGAATTTGAACTGACACTAATTGTTTTACTCAACATCTAAAGATTTCGGAAAGCTTTTTTTTTTTGATTCTTGATACATTACAGATGCAATCTTATACCAATAAAACACCAGCAATTTATGGTGTCACATAATTATTTTCCAAAAAGAATATTCCAAAATTAGAAAACAGTAAAAGATTAAATTTAAAAAGACATTTTTTTTTTTCCTTTTCTTCTCTCTCCATCAAATGTTTCTTGTGATCTTGTGAAAAACCTGATGTAACATTATTAGTCTTGGGACTTTAGGAAAGATGGTGCACAAAAGGAAGCTTGTCCTTTTGAGACCTGGTTTTGAATCAGTTACAGACGACAGAAAAATACTCTTTTGTGGCTGTTAAAGTTCAGGAATGAATTCTGGCAGTCTTACCCAATTCCCTAAAGCAGGGTCCACATTACCAACTTCTAATTGGCAGGCTTTGCTTGTAACTCCCACTAGGGCCAGGGTAATGAATGGACTTAGTGAAGGTGTCCTGAGTCATCTGTAGAGTGGCTGGTCTGGGCACTGAGGCTCTTCCTCATAACCTCCTCACACATGTCATTCAAGGAAAAGGCAGAAGCTTATGTGCTTGCACAGCAATGATGGACTCGGCCATCTATGAAACTATAGACTCAAAGAAAGTTGTGCTGTTCATTTGATCTAGAGAAACAAAAAAGACTTAGGAGAAGAATTATTCATATTGAATCACTCCATTCTTAATTTTCATTTGAAAATCTTGTATCATTGACTTGAATATCCATCTAACTATGACTGAATACAACTTCTTCCAGACCTACACCGGACTATTCTTTACGCACTCATGGAAGAATCACCTAGATAGCAAAGGATCAGGGCTACCCTTAAAAGTCAGATTCCCACTGACAAGGTGAGGTGCTGAACCCAACATTATGGAATTTTTTTTTCTTACTCCATAGCTTGTTATATGAGAATTTACTTTCATTTACTAAGTAACTTTTACTCCTATGTCTGAGAGGGATAGTTTGTGTACTGCATCTAGTTTTGTACGTATTAATAGCATTAAATACTGATTATTTTTATCTTGTCAATTATTCAAATGATTTAAACCAAATTCCATCTGAAATATTGTCACATTTACTTCTTCAGCAAATTTCCACCAACTCTCAAATCCAACAGCCAAGATTATTCAATAACAACTTCAGTGCTAATAATATTGTCTAGCTCAAATTAGAAGAGTAAGAGAGAGTCTAAGAACAAAAGTAAAACAGTAACCACAACAAAAATAAATGAATGCTTATTTTGTCTACCAAGAGACTGAATAACATACATTTTATTTCCTTAGCAAATATTTTCAACATTGATTATATATAAGGCATTGCAACTAGAAAGTCATATGGAATTAGGTCATTGGATTTTCATTCTTTGTTATGCTCTAAAACTTCTCCATTTTCTAGAACCAAAAATCAAAAAATGCACCACGCTACATTTTTTTAAATTAATAAAACAACAGAGTCTCAATAACAAAATCCACACTGAAAAGCTAGGTGCTTTGAACTTTCTCATCACCTTACCAGAGTTTCCGCATGGGCAGTTGAAAAGACAACTCAGCAATGTCTGAATCAAACTGAAAACAATGACTCCTTCACAAGTGGGTCTTTAATTGATTACGGCTGTGTTTATGGAAGCAAAATAGAATTTATACAAAATGACAGATTGCCTTCATTTTAAGGTGGTTTTACTGAAATTTGTGTGGTTTCACTCTTGACTAGCCCTGCTTTCTTTTTTTCTTCAGGTACACTCATCTGATTATCATCCAACTGAGTGAATAATAAAAATGATTATTATACCAGTTTTTATTAAAATTATCACCAGTTTTTTTTTTTTTTTCTGGGGGTGGCAGTGAGCTAAATTTACACTCTCTAAGATAGCTCATGTTTAGCAAATCCAAACAAGGTCCAGTTTCTATCTGTCTCTATGCCATGTACTCTTACATGAAGTGTTAGATAAAATAATTAAATGCTATAATATTATTAGAACTGATTTTGATAAGGTTCTTCTTCTTTAAATTTGTTTAAGAAACTGCAGAGATGAGAAATTTTAATCATATGACTAGGGTACCCCATCCAAATAGTAGTAATATTTTATCATTTAATTATCTAAAAGTTTCTGACTTTATAAAGGTGTACTACATTTTTATAGTGTCTTAACATGAGTTAGTGCTATTATCCTTGTAGTGATTTTGATCAAACAGAATTTAAGATTTAACCATACTAACCTGTGTCTAAAAAGTTTTCATTTATCTGTTAATAGTGACCTCTACAGGTCAAGAATAACAACGGCTTCAACCTAGATAGCTTTTCTCAAATTACATGTTCATTCAATGAAGAACAGTGACATAACTGTACTAAGAATTTTAAAAGAATAGATGCTCAATGCCAATTCCTATTTTAAATATCTAGTCCCTCCTCCAAATCAACTGGTATCATAAGTATTTGTGGACTTGATTTTAATAACAAAGTAATACTGGGTAATGTCTTAGCTGATTTAAAGAGAATTAACAAACTGATAGCTCAGAAACAAAAATTTTAAATTTATGTTAATGTCAATACTTCTGTTATGGAAAATTTAAAAACATTATCTTATGACTTCTTTTTCTGAAAAGTGTGTGAACCTGAAAACTGATGTGAAATAATCTATCTTACCTCAGAGTACTGAGAATTTGTTCTTGTCATTCACTATGGACTCTTTAAGCCAATAATGTAAATGACTAGCTGTGGAACTTTCTTATTTCTGGAATAGATTTAATACTTTTATAACCATGTCATTAATTCATTGATTTTTAAATGACAAAATACTCTGATAAGTCTATAAAAACTATTTGTGTTTTATATTCAACTTGATTAATTATATACAAATAAACTGGGAAATGTTTAAATATCTATAAAGTTACACTTACTTTTTTGGATTTTCAAAGAGAAACTCCCTGACTGAAGTCAGCCAAAAAAAAAAATAATAACCTGTCTAAAAATTGGACTTCTTAGTTTCAGTTATTTAATTCTAATAAAACTAGATATTCTAAAGAAAACCTGAATTAATACAATGAAACCTAGGACTCCTAGCTTTTATCATTCCACCAACTTCCATTATCTTTGACTTCACTGGACCCTCACATTTATTGATCTATTTCCCTTGCTCATGATCCAACAATACAACCACTCTCTTATCAATATTATACATACCTTGCCTCTATTCCATTCTATGCCATTAGGCTGATAAACTCTAACCCTGAAAGACACACCTTACTGTTTGCCACCTGTGGACCTTCTCTTAAAGGAGCTTATAATTTTAAGAATATATGAAAGGTCTACAAATAATCCCAAGTAAAATGAATCAGTATTTCATAAAAAATAATAAGATATGGTTTTGGCTAAGAATTACTTTGAATAATAAACCTATGAAATTTGTGGTAAAAATAAATATAAAAAATTTGATTCAATTCTAGTCAGAGAAATTAAATAAGAAAATAAATAATGGGCATCCAACTGGAAATGGAGAAATAAACGGTCACTATTTGCAGGTGACATACATAGAAAAGATTAAGTCTCCACAGAAAAAGTTTTAGATTTAATAAATGAATTCAGGAAAGTTTCATGACACAAAATCAACATATAAAAATCTGTTGTGTTTATTATTGATGACCCATAAGAAAGAGAAAAAATAAAATAACTAGCATAGCAAATTGGCTAAGAAGGTGAAAGAACAGAAAACTATAAGATTTTGATTAAATAAAATGAAGAGGACACAAATAAACTGAAACTGCTCACGGATTTGAAGAACTAATATTATTCAAATATCCATACTACCCAGAGTAACTGAGCAATTTAATGCAAGTTAAGTCAAAATTCCAATGGCATTTTTTGTTGAATAGAAGAAATGATTCTAAATTTGTATGCAACCACAAAAGACCTGAAATAGCCAAAGTTATCTTCTCAAGAAGAACAAGTCTGGAGGCAACATGATTGTTGATTTCAAACTAAATTACAAAGCTATAGTAACCAAAACAGTATAATAATGGAATAAAACAGACACATAGATCAATGGAACAGAATAGAGTCTAGAAATAAAACTATACATCTGTGGTCAGTTAATGTATGACACAGGAGCCAAAGGAGAAAGAAGAGTCTCTTTAATAAATTATATTAGGAAACTAGGCAGTCACAGTCAAAAGAAGGAAACTGACTTCTGTCTATACCATATACAAAATTAACTCAAAATGATTAAACACTTGAAAATAAGAAACAAAACTATTTGTTTTCAAAGGACGGGTACAGGCAGTAATGAAGACAAGTAAACAGGCAGAAAGAGAGGAGGACGAAGCATTTTTTTTTTTTTTTTTTTTTTTTTAGTTGTTTATCTTGGTTGGTTCCCCTGGCCTGAGGATCCAAACACATGTCCATCGGTTGTCTGTGGATTGTGCCCAACCCCTACTCTACCAGAGCACACCTGAAACAAATTTTGATTTGACAGGTTGACATTGGTCTTGTTTTTTTGTTTAGGATTTGAAGCCAAAAGCAGAAGCAACAAAGAAAAATTATACAAATAAGCCTACATCATACTAAAAATATTTTGCATAGCAAAGGAAATTATCAGTAAAATAAGAGGCAATAGGCAACCTACCAGATAGGAGAAAATATTTGTAAACTATATATCTGATATATATATGTGTGTGTGTGTGTGTGTGTGTGTGTGTATGTGTGTGTATTCACACACACATAGTCAATAGCAAAACCCAAACAATCCAATTTAAAAATTGGCAGAAGATCTAGATCTAAAGAGTATGTTGATCATATTTTCTTGAGACAAAAACGGTATGGGACTTTAGGGCCTCCTCAAGCAGACTGGACCTGGGCCAACTCAAGTTCCCCTTTTGCTCCATGTTACGGATGGCTCTGCTTTATTAAAAACAGGACAGAATTGGTAATTGAGCAATATCAAAAATAATGGTAATGTCCCATTTAAAACAGTATGTATGATTAGCCTACTAAAAAGACATTTTCCCAAAGAAGGTACACAGAGGCCATCAGATGTTTGAAAAAGTGATCAACATCATTAATCATCAGAAAGAAACAAATCAAAAGTGTAATGAGATATCACCTCACACCTGTAAGAATGGCTATTACCATAAAGACAAGAGATAACAAATATTGGCAAGGATGTGGAATATAGTGAACTCTTGTGTACTGTTGTTGAGAATGTAGATTGATGTAGCCACTATAGAAAATGGAGGTTTTACTCAAAAAAATAAGTCATTTTGTTTCTAATGTTGCCCATTGCAACTGGAATAATTTTACTATGCACACCACATCAATATTACTAATTATATGATTAGTTCTGAAGTATATCTTTTATAAAATATTAGGTACAGTAATTAAATACAACACTGACTCTAATTTAGACATTTAATTTATACAATGCCTTCTCAATCCTTTAGAATGTCCAGCATAAAAAACAAATGAACATAATATAACTATTGTTAGAAGTGATGGTGTGGATGTGGAGAAATTGGAACCCTTGTGCTCTGTTGGTGGAAATGTGAAACAAGGCAGCACTATGGAAAACAATATGGTAATTCCTCAAAAAATTATAGAATTACCATATGGTTTGGCATTCCTAATTCTGAATATTTTCCTAAAATAATTCTAAATAGGAAGGTATTGAAAAAATATTTCAAATCCATGTTCATATCAGCCTTATTTATAAAATCTAATAAGTGGAAGCAATCCCAGTGTATATCAACAAATGGAGAAATAAATAAAACATATTCATTCACTCATGGTTAACTGATTTAGAAAATAATCTACATGTTAAACTCACTAAACATTAATATTCTGGAAAAATGTTTACTCTGTTTCTACCATATATGTCTATGTCATACAAATAACTCAGTATTAATTTCACAGTAATATTTTTAAATAAACTTTTGGTTTCTAGACTTTTTTGTTTCAGAAAGCAAGGATAAAGTGATCAATCAATGACTTTTAAGAATAAAAATAGATTATATTACAATGAATTCAGTAGAAAAATGCAATGAAAATATGTTAAAGGAGAAAAGGAATGATGCAAAATTTCTTAATATATGATTTATTTTATAGCCTGATACATATAAACTTTATAGGTCTACCTTTAAAATTGGCTCTCTGACCTTTAAAAATTATATGATTTTAATCTTTTTCTGATGCATTTTTTCCAAACTAGAAATTATTTCCGTTCACCCATATATTTATAATAGTATCACACATATCTTAGGCAAATTCACTTAAACCAGGATGTGGAATTAGACATCTTTGAAAACGCTTGCTCACTTTATATCTACATTGTTTAACAATTCAATATCTAGTAAAAAAAATAATACATTATAATTTATTTTCAATAATATTAATTCTCATAAATTTTAAAAGTTTTCATCTATCAAATAAACCTCAATGTATGTATACATTAATATACACTTGGTTATTTTATTCCAATACAATGATAACTGTGCTAAATATGCACAACAAATAGTGTCAAAAATTTTATAACACATATTCATAATGCTCTATCAGTAAATATATTTTCTCAAGAATTTCATTCTCTAGAACTTTATTTTTAAGCCTCCAGTACATTGCTTGCACTAGGTGAAGTATTACATTAGATGATGAAGTTAAATGTGTGAAAGCTTTTAATTATCTAAATCTGATATAAGTTTATAACTATTGCCAAAAATTCCTGAAGGATTAATCCATGTGTCATATGAGATTGTCAGAATTTCCATTTATTTATTGGTTTATACAACATTCTACTATGGTTAAACACACAGGTTTCTGTGAGATTTTCATTTTAAAGTATGCATTTCTTAGTTATTTAATGTTCTTAACACTTTCAACAGAGAACTCAATTTTTTACAATGATTAGGAGAGGTAAAATGTAAAAATAGAATCTACAAATAATCCAAAGCCTGATTTTAGTGAATGTCTTACTCTCTATCATACCAGTCATGATTACTAATAAGAAATATAAGAAGCTTCTATTTTGAAAATCTGTAGATTCTATGTCCCCTAATAAAGACTAAAAAAAAAAAAAATGAATGTCCAAAATTCACTGTAATTTTTTGAAGATTGTATAATTAATTTACAGCTATATGTGATTATGAAAATTTGTGAACAAACATTTAATGACTGAATTTTTCAATCTTTGTTCCACAATGTTTGGTACATCAGAGATAGATAACTGATTTAAATTCTTTGCACACTTGTTTATGATTTCAAAAATGGTCCCAGTTCATTGCAATTTTTCCCATCAAATATCAGTATGTATTACTCTACCGCTTGAATCTGAGCATTCCTTATGACTTAGTTTAACCAGAAGAACATGCCAGTTTATGGTATGCATTCAATAAATGTCTGTTATTTTCATTTCAAATTCTTTCCCTACATAAAAATCCATATCTTTTAATTAGGAATAACTAAAACTCATATTAAGATATCTTGAAGAAAAAGAGTAGTTTTCCTATTACTTATGTGTCCCCTGAATAGGATCAAGTATTACTAATGCACAATGATTAATTTAAAAAAAATGATCTAAATATAAATTTAACTTTGTATAACTTTTCTGTACTTCCATTGAAAATATTATTGTTCAATCTACATGATTAATTACTGTAAACATAAAAAGATTATCTCATCTTGCTGCTACATGTAACTTTTATGACAAAGTAGGAGATAAACATAAATTGACCTGTGATAGATTAAACATTGCATTTATAACAAACACAAGAGAACTATTATTCTTTTTTCACTCACTGACATTTTGATGTAGGAATTTAGAAAAGCCAAAAATACTTAATTGGATTGGATGAAATAGTGAAAAAGGAATTCATGAGAAAGTTTTTCCTATTAAATTGGATTGTAATTGATAGCACAGTACTAAGAGCTCCATTTACTTAAATGTTTATCTTGTTAAATATTACTGTCCTTGGAACTAGGGATTAAACAATTCTAGGCAGCAGTTCAATACGGAAATGACTGTAACTAACTATATTTTATTTGATTCTATTAAAAAGTATTGCATTATAAAGTTTTCACATTGAATTCTGAAATCACAAACCATTTACTATCTCAGCATGTTACTAAATGGTGCAGTCCAATTCAGAAGTAGCTCTAATGAGCCCTTAAATGAACTTACCTTAAATACATGAATTGACATTCGAAAGTGTTTGGTTAAACACAATATTTAAGATATTATTAAAATAAAAAAGCTTGTATAGCAACTTTAAGATATATTCATACAGCAAATATACAAAATAGGATTTTTAATTATAGTCATCATTTTATGCATTATAATACAAGATTTTTTTTCAGGTTTAAAGAAAAAAGTTAATCTTTATTTTATTTATTTATTTTTTAATTTCAAAGTAGCAGTTCTGTTTCTACTCCAAAACTGTACATTAGACTTCTGGAATTGTCTTTATGATTTTTATTGTATAAAGAAAAAATTCTCTTGCATCAGAATGTTTGGATTTGAATTTCAGTCTTACCCAACGAATGAACTAGGGCAAAGGTTTTACATTCTGGCTTACTTGTTTGAAAAATGTGACAAAAATAGTACTTAAAGACATTCTGTGAAGAATAACACAAAGGAAGTGTTTGAAGACCTGGCACATCATAAGAATTCAAGTTCATTTTTTAATAGTAATATCTGTTATTTCTTTTGTTCACAATGCTATATTCAATTTAGGATATTGAAATTGCATCTCAATCTGTATTTTATACCACCACCAGAGTAAGATTTATTTATTTTATAACTGGAAGTTTATAACTGATGACCATCTTCTCCCATTTCACACACCCTCAACCCTGCCTCTGTCAAACCACAAATCTGAATGACTGATTTTTTAAGTTAAAAAAACTATACAAGTGCTTTGAAATTATAACATTAAAGAACCAAGTATAGCACCTTAAAGTTGTCCTCTCTATTCGACAAAACAGCTACAACTGATGTATGGTAAAGTAAAGAAAATCTGAGTAGATTGACAACTTTTCTATCAGTGTTTGTGATTCAAAGACCATCAGGAATACACATCTAATTGAACAAATTAGAGTCACTACTTGGTATTGCGAAAGAGAATGCATACTATGGAGAACTATAGGACTTTTAAGTAAGGGAATATTAGAAAAGACTTACTATAGAATTTGAACTTTGGATGATTTGGCGAGGAAACCAATGGGGATGCCTACAATAGAGTTTTGTCAGAAAGCATAACAATTTAATAATTGATCATGTTAATAAATTCTATATATAGGAAAAGATGACAAGAGTAATGCCAAAGCTGTAATTGGTAAAGGAGTGAAAGTCACTTACATTAACAAGAAGAGGGAGATACTGGCTATTTTATGAATTCCAAAATTATTGATGTTTTGTTAGTGTTCAGACATGATTATACAGTGTTCTTATTTTTGTATTGCTCCATTTTAGTCACCAAGACCTTTGATGTTGCTGTTCTGTGAAATTATCTTATGCTTAACAAGAGTACCAACACTTAGCTATAAATATCAGGCCAGTTGATAGGAAAAAATACCAAATCCTAGTTGAGAGTAGAGTCAGCTCCCAAATGTCAAGGGATGCCTTTCTTTTTCTCAGTATTCTTATATGAGGATAATTAATCTATGTTACTCAGTAAACATATAGAGTGACTTTGTTTTAACTGAATTTTATACTACATCATTTGTATTGACACAGATTGCCGCTGAATAAGCAATATGGCTGCAGTGAAAATATTAAATTCACTCTAACTTAATCACAGCAAATTATGTGGTCATTGAAAATATGTTTTAGTAATATTGTATGTCCTACTCATTTACATAATAGATCTGTAGGGAAAATTTCATCATTAAAACTAATATTGCAATAAGATTTGAAAGTTTGTAAGGAGAAAACAAGGCTAAAGTAAGAACTGGATTTTTCAATTTACTTCAGAGAATCAAAGTTTAGGTACACTAAACATAAAAAGCAAATAGGTAGAAATAGTCAATGGTTGATATTTATTATCTACTTAAATCAATAATATTAACTATTTGAGTACTTACTATAAGCCAAGAAAATGACATGCTTTAACTCATCATTTACTCCTTGAAATTACAACCTGAGATGAGTTTAAATATTATCCATATTTTATAGAGGAAGAAAACAGATTAGACATGTTGTATAACTTACCCTAGGTCATTCAGGCCAATATATAACAGAAACAGATGTGTGATATGAAACCATTTCTGCCTAACTTCAGAGCCAAGTCCTCAATCTTTAGGCTATTGCTTAATATTCTAAGGACGTTCCTCTAGAAAAATCATCAATCGTATGTTTTAAGATGATCAGACATCAGAGTGGTCATATAGTAGGATAATGGAGAGAATATGATGCCAATCACTGATTAGGTAATTATTTTAGCCTAGATGACACAATTGTAACAGTAACATAAAAAATAAGAAAGGTCATAAAATAGTTTTCTGCTCTAGGATGCTTAACAACTTACCTATGGAGTTATCAATATGGACTGATTCCTCAAGTTCTGCTCAGGCTATACTGAGACAATGGAGTTGAAGAGAATTGTTGAAAACAACTACAATTTTTTAGTTATTATTTTAAGAAATAGATCTTTAATACACATATACAAAAATGTAAATTAGTACTTTTTTAGGAACTGCCTGTATTTAACGGAACACAAGTTCTTCAGTTAGGATGAAAGTATAAATCTAAATTTCTCCCATGTAGTTGCAACTAATTTTAATAACACTCATATTTCAAGACCACTATTTTTCCTTAGTTCATCACTAGATCATGAACAAAAAGGATTACTAGTAATTTGAAATATAAGAGAAATACCTAGGAGAATTACATACCCAAATCATTCAATAATATGTGGTCATTTATACTTTGTCTTTCAATATTTTAATGATATAAGAGAATCTTATTCCATTTAGATTTCTTAAAAAGTAATATACATACATATAATCATAACTATAAAACTATAAGGACTGGAGAAAATATACTGCTTTATTAATCATAAATAATTAGCAATATTTAACAGTAATGATATTTATATCACATAAAATTCATTACTTTGCAATTTTGTATTATTTTTTTACTAGATATGTCCATTATTTCTTCTCCTAGACACTCAGACACTCATTTTCTAGAATCTATTATAACCTAAGATCCTCAGACGACCTTTTGATGTTTTTATTACCACTTCATGTCCAAACATGAAGAATCATCTAGTTCAAAGCCAGTCAAAACACGGTAGCCAAATATAAAATGAGTCTTTCAAAAGAATGAACTGAAACAAAAGCATAGTAATCAGCTACTGATAATAATTAATACTAAGTAATCATAATTTAGGGTTGTTGCTGGTGATTGCAATGGGTACGTGTTGTATACACAACAAGTAAGAAGGTGATAACAGAAAGCTAAAAAGCATATTTTAGAGTCCATAGGGTTCCTGAGAATAAAAGTATGTGACCTCAGTTCCTGATACCCCAAATCCAGCTCTCATAAGGCCTAACCTTACTCATTTCCATTGCAGAAAATAAGTGTCATTCTGAGATATCTGGGGTTTTCTAATAAACAACTTTTTTATTTGACCTAATTTTAAGTAGGTTTCTATATCTTGAAATGAAAAGAATTCGACTGAGTAAATGAAATAAAATGTACAAAAACACATACTCTCCTTCTTATGAAAAAAATAGAAATGGAATATCAGCTAGAAAAGTAAATGTTTCAATTGTGTCTGTGAATTTTTGAGTTCCAAAGTTAATGATTGTTTTTAATTTGACAAGTTGAGGCTTTACTTAAAAGCAGAATGAGTCAGAGAGACTGCCAGAAGGGGAAGTACAAGAGATTCCAAGTATGAGAAGGATTTAATACATTGATGTTGGTTCAAAATTGTAGAAGAAAAATTCTTCTAGGAGATAAGGCTAACCCACAGCTGACAGCTAGCAAAGAAGTGAGGATATGTGTCCCACAACATTAAGGGATTATACTCTGTCAGCAACTGGAAAGAGCTTAGAAATGGATTCTTTCTAAAGTCTTCCTATAAAAGCCTAACACATTGATTTTGGCTTTATGAAATCTGTAGCAGAGAAAATAGCTGAGCCAATCCAGACTTTTGACATAGGAAATTGTAAGATAATAAATTTGGGTTGCGTTAAACAATACAACACAGATTTAGTAATCTATGGTAATTTATTACAGTAGCAACAGAAAAGTCACTTATGCCATCTTACTCTCTGATGACTACAGCTACTAAGGAACCCAGCTGAGCCTAGCCCAAATGATGATATGCAGAAGTGATATTTTTAAGGCATGAAATTTTCAAATGGTTTGGTAGACAGTAATAAATTACTGAAACAGAAACAGTACTGAAAACTGAAGTAGTCTGTATTAAAAATCCAAAGCAAATGATCTTGGCTTTCAGACTGGGTGAAGGGTGAGGCTTGAAAAAGAGAGAGGAAAATGTTTGTGAAAGATGGAAAATGATGATGAAACTGCTTAAGGTAGTTAAAAGTAAAAACCATGTGTCTAAAGAACATATTCCAAAAATAGTATGCATAGTGAGAAAAGCACAGTAGGAACCTTGGAAACAGAAACTTTTTTTTTTTTTTTTTTTTTCCAACCCAAAGAGAATGAAGCAATCAGTAAAGGAGACTGACAAGTAGCATTTGAGGAGGAAGGCAGAGGACCAGGATGGAGCAAGCAAACCAATAGCCAAGAGTGAACAGAATGCTGCTATGAGAAATTTGATGACAAGTTTTTCAGACTCTAAAATAATTTCTGTGTTTTGACTTATACATAAACAATACAGAATTATCTTGAGAAAATTAATTGCATTTTTAAATGAAAAATTTTAAACAGCCTAAACATTCAACAATAGAATATTTATTAAATAATTGATACATCCATACTGTACAACTGCTCAAAATTATTCCATTAGAATATTTATCAACATAGAAAAATGAACCTGATATTTACCAATGAAAAGAGCCAATTATAAAACTCCTACGCTTTGCATTTGAATAAGTGTATGCGTTAGGTGGTTCATAAAAATTCTGAAAATATATAGAGTGACATGGTATTGTAATTATTTCTGAATACCAAGATTACTACTGATTTTTTCTTTATTTATTAGTATTTTCTATCAAAATTTTACAAGGCAATTATTTAAATCTAACATTAATGAAAATATCTTCCCTCTTTAAGAGTGCTCATAAATAGTAAATGTCACAGAGAAATAAGGAAAAAATTTTCATTTGAATGTCAATTCAATAGATTATTCAGAATTTTCAAAAATTCTTTTCATTTATAGTCAGAAGATTCCTGGAGAAGTGAATGGAAGCATCCACCTTCTGGGCATATCACAAAAAGTAACCCAGAAAATGTGAGTAAAGAGCTTAACCAATACCCGCACTACATAGTAGTAGAGTAAGCTCTCAATTGATGACTGCCACTTCACAATGTTCAGGGAGGGTTATAATATTCATATTAGTGGATAGGCTTCAAATTTAAGTTCCCATCATCAATTCCTTTAGACTCATTTTTTTTCTGTAAATTTTGATAATATGTACGCAGAGTTTTTAGATAGCTAGGAAATGAATTTGATAATATACTCAGAGCATAAACTAAGTCTTAAGGTAGAAATACTAGAAATACTTAAGGCAGAAAATACTGAAAAAAAGAATGAAGAAGACAAGCCTATACAGTCCTTACAAGTACTTTGGCTGTAGAAGAAGAGTGTGAAGTATATACAACTAAGGGAAGATGCAGATGTTTTCAAAACAGGAAAAATAAAGTATATACATTTATTTTCTGAAGAGAAAGAAATATTATAACATGATAAATGAAGCTATGAAGAATAAATAATTAACATGTGGAGCAATATCTTTGAAGAAATGAGAGTGGATGGGTTTTAAAGTGTAAGAGACATGTTCATCTTAGTCATCTTTCCAGTGAGACAGGAGTAAAGACAGGCAGCAATATGGAAAAGACTTTCTTGGTGTGTTCCACCTAGAGTAGACTTCTACCTGAGAATACTGGCAAATATTCATTTTTGTTTCACAGGTTTGAAAGCAGCCACCACCACTATCATCATTTATTTTCTGTGGTATATTATAAAAGCATACCTTTCCCTAAAAAAAAAATGTAATATTAGAAAGTTTATTTTATTGAGAGAAAAAGTGAAAGAAATTTACTTATTTTAGTACCCTATCCAAACGCCTTCCCTCAAAATCATTGCTAGGTCCTACATATCTTTATACAATTAAGCTTCAGTAATTTGAATTCCCACTTCATATAAACATTAACATAAGGTGTATGCTTGTTTCCTTAGTACTTTGAATTAACATTTTAAACAGTTAATTTGGGGTGTTTCATAAAAGAAACATTTTCAAGGTATTTTTGGCAGGTGCTTTGGCTAGCTTCACTGAACCCGTTCATTAGTACAAGGGAGCATTTTCCACTCATTGCAGACCAAACATAAGGTGAAACTTAACTGAGTAAACATTCCTGTTTATTTGTCATAGTAAATTATTTGATTTATAGTTGAACTTGTTCATCATACACAAGTTTTTTTTAATAAATAAATTGATAAATAACGTTTGCAGGCCAAGAGAGATGATTAGTGGCATGTTAGACACTATAACTCTATGAAGTGGTGAACAAAGTGAACTATAATAACGTTTGTACAGCTATATTTGCAATTATAATCATCATCATCTCACTTTCATAAAAAAATAAAAGTTCTGCTAGAAAATAAATATGAGCACACTTGATATTTAGCAACCATTCTAATTATGCCCTTTCCACTAGTCAGTTATTAGATAAACAGAAGCAATATAGTGTGACTATACAAAGAGATACTATCAAAAAGAATACAGCACATATTTCCATGATACCAAATACTAGAAAATGCAAGATAAACTATACTTTCAGAAAGAAGATCAATTACTGTCTAGTGATAGGGGAAGGTAGGAGGGTCAGGCAAGAGGGTTTACAGGAGGGTAGGAGGAATTTTAAGATAATGTTCACTACCTGATCGTTGTTTGCCAATGTATCTATCTGTCAAAACACTTCAAATTACATGCCTTTAACAAGTAGCTTCTTATATGCTCATTTTATGTTTGAAAAGTGAGGAAGGGAGGAAGGGAAGGAAGGAGAAAGGAGGAGGGAGGAAAAGAGGGAGGAGGGAAAAGAATGGCTTACCTGATTATGGAAACTGGAACTTTCAAAATCTGTAGGTAGGGCATGCTGGAAACCAAGGGGAGAATAATGCTGAAGTTAAAATGCAAAAAAAGGCCTGCTGTGAAATGCCCTCTTACTTGCTGGAGGTCAGTCTGCTGGTCTGTTTGAGCCTTGAACTGAGTAGATAAGGTCTATCAATATTTTGGAGGGTAATATGCATTACTCCAAGGTCACCTATTCAATCTTATTCAAAAACACTCTCACAGAGTCATTTAAAATCGTGTTTGACCACATAGCCACTTGACCTGTATTATGGATCAACATGGTCCAACCAAGTTGATGCACAAAAGCAATCATCATAATACTTACTTAAATGCAATCAACTTAATGCATCTTTAAAAATTAGACTGGAAGAATACATATCTGTGAGGAAAAAAAGAGTTAGGTTCAATAAATCACCAGGGAGGATACTATTAGATATCCGTCTGCCTCAGTGCTTTCAGCTATGCTGTGTAAATTACATTTTGTGAAAGGCATGCCACCCTAATTGTCTTTGAGTTCTAACTTAACCCCTAACCACGATCTCTACTTGGAGACCATTCCTAGTCAGACACTGTTATGGAAGTTGTGCAATATACAAGTTAATCAGAGGGTCAGCTTCATTTTTTCTTGTGCTTTTTATATTTCTAGGCTCTTTGATGGGTCACTACCATCTTTGCAAATTCGTTAGTGGTTAAGAAAAAGGAAAGAGAAGAAGTTGTATTTCCCTCTCTTTTAAAGGCATACTTACCAGTAGAAGAGATTATGTCAGTTTATATCCTGTTGTCCTGTACACAAACACATGTAGCTTGAAGAGAGACTGAGAACCATCTTCTTTACTTTAGGTATCTTATGCCAGGTGTTATGAGAACATGAAATGAAAGGGTGTGAATAACCACCAGTGTTGACCGTATATCTAAACCTTAGTTTAATCACTATATAGACACATATGTATGTGCTTGTGTATGTGTATACATTTTTAGAGAGAATAATAGATAATGTGATTCATAGCTTGAAATTAAAATTGTAATCATTCATCTGTTACTATGACAACATAATTCAATTTGGATTTTATCCATATATGGATATAGGATTTGCCAATTAGGATTTGCTTAAGGCAGATTAATTCTGATCGATTATGAAAAATCTGTAAACACAGGAACATTTTTCAGCAGACATAAAGTGTGTTATTTATCCACTAAATTCACAGGAAAAAATAGGTAAGTATCAGCTCTTCACATAATTATGCTTGTAACAAACCTCCCCTGAAACTCTGAGACATTAAGCAGCAATCATTTATTCATGATCACACATCTATTTGTTGACTGGAGGTTAAGCGATTTAGTCTGAACTTGATTCTAAATTTTAAGTTAGGTCCAAGTCTGCTCTATAGTTCTTGGATCAGTGGGACTAAGCGGCTATCTGGGAAATGTTCTTCACTTGACAATAACAGTGGCACAAGAAGGTCAATGACACCTTTTCTAGGTCTTCATTTGTGTCATTTCTAATAATTCAGATGTTATTGCTCGTCAAATATTCAAGTCAAAATTAAAATCTAAGAAAGTACCCCTATCCCACCTTGAAAGATGGTAATGGTGTGAATATATGTCACTATTACAAGATAAGGAAACGAAAATTGGAATCACTAAGTCGATCTACCACAAGTTCTTATCATACCACTCGAAAGTAAATATAATTTCATGTTGCATATTAAATTTATACCTGCAAGTTAACTCATTTATTTGATTCTTATTTGGCTCTTATTATGTGTGAGGTAGATTTTTTTTCAAAATGTTTTAGTAGATTTAAATGCTCTATAAAGAATTATTCTGGTGAAAGATTACAACAAAGTGATAAACAATTGCAGTATAATTTGGTAAGTTTAGTGATAAAGATACGGAAAGGACAATACAGAAGCATAAATCTGAGCCTAGAGAAAAGATGAGAATTTGGAGGATTACCTAGAAAATGTTTTAAATATCCTATAGAAATAATAGTAAGTGCTATCAATTATCTTTTAAAACTTTTGAAACATTCTCAGGGGAATTCTTTTCACCTGGCTTTGTTTTCTGGGGTGACTCTCCTTCACATGTCCTTTGTTCTCCTGAAGTCAGTAGCCAGCCAGGGTGTATAGTCTTCTTATGGTGATGGCAAAGAGCTAAAGGAAAAACTTAAATGAGCAATTTCACAATTCCTATGCCTATCTTCTTAAATTCCCATTGGTCAAGGTAAGTAATATATTGAGCTCAACATCAAGGGCTAAGGAAGTAAGTCTACTTTTATGTGTGTATTGGTAAAACTGAAAAGTTACAGGACAATGATTATAAGGAGGGGATTATAAGCAGGTTATTTTTTAATCTCCTCATTTGCAAAGGTTCTATGGCCATTTAGCAGATCATTTTGTCATTAGAGTCATAATGAAATGCTTTTTCTGTCTTCTAGATTTCTACTTAGCAGAAAACTTTTAATAATCTGCTTTCTGATACTTCTATTATTAAACTGTCCTTGACTCTAATGCCAATTCTTCTCTAATATATTTAATATGCTATAAAGAACTGGTATAGCTGGAGAAGCCATTAAGGATTTTCAGCTTCCTTGCTGTCAACATTCTATAAAAGTAGCTGCCAGCAGTATTCTGAAATTGAGACATTTGATATAAAAATTTGATGATGAATTACCTAATGAAATATGTAATTCCAAACTTGATGATATACTTAGTGTCAAACTTAAATACAAGAGTTAGCTTTCAACAAAATTTAAGTTATAAAAATACAGTAATAATCAAACATCATTAAATTATAGCAAAGAAGACTATGCATTATGATAATAGCAGATAGCATTCATTGAGCTCTTATAGGCATAGTACATACATAATGCATATTATATATATTTTTGTTTGTTTGTTTTTAAAGGAAAGGTATAAGCAGGAATGAATAAAGCAGAGGCAGACAGGTAGGAAAAGAGAGAAAGAAGAACTTTATTTTCTTAGTTGTTCACCTTGGTTGTTCCCTCTGAACCCGGGACTAGAGCTAGAATCCTTGGGATTTAACATGGACTGCACAGGCTGAAGCGAGCTGACCAATTTGATATGTCACTAGAATACATATAATACACAGTACATATAATATTTTATTAAATTCTCACAGAAATGAAGTAATTTCTCATGACCACAGAACCAATTAAGAGCTTTTCTCTGCCCTACCTATAGCTTAACAATTTAAACATAAATCTGATCTTCTACATCTACAACGATCAAACAATTCAGCAAACAATCAGATTTTTTTCCTTACTACATTTCCTTAATTATTTTATTATTTTATTAATTGATGTTAATTGTTCTGTTACAATAAAAGAAGTTACCCTAGAAAGTGGGAACAAAGACATAAGAAGAAAGATTGAGTTCATTAACTTCATGAATTTTACAGTCTAGAGATTTAATAAACCTGTACTGATGAACTGAAAGACTGGCTAATGTCAGTGTACCTGAGTCTGTCCATGTTTTCCTTCAAATTTTTGTTTATCTACAGTTGGCTTAAAAAACACAGAACTAAGGTTTTGAGAATTCTTCATGGACTAAAGATATATATCTGAATAATGACTAAAGAAGTCATCTATGACTAAACTAACCCGGGGTGCTCTGGTGGAGTAAAAGCTACATCAATTGCCTCCAAAGGAGCACAGGCCACATATCCTTGCGTCTGGGCCTGGGGGGAAACAACCAGTTTGAACAACTAAATATAAACAAAATAAAACGCTTCTTCCTCCTCTCTCTTCCTGACTACCTGCCTACTTGCCTTTATTCCTGCCTGCACCTTTCCTTTAAAAAATAATTAATTTGTTTAATAAACCAATCTGTTAGAATTCTTTTGGTTGCAATTGACAGGAAATGCAATAATGTTGGATGCCATACATAAAGGAGGGATACTGGCTAACATAAAGGAACAATGTAGAGGTAAGGCTGTCTCCAGGTCAGAACAAAATTGCATCACGATCAACTTGCCCTTTGCACGTCAGGCCCTTACAGTAAAAAAAAAAAAAAAAAAAAAATACACAAGACATTTTCAGTTCCAAGCTATTCATTGTCTTATCACTTATCATAGGATTAATTAGTTCAATGTTGCTCAGGCATTCACAACAAAAGTCTTGGAAGAGTATTTTGATTAAACCTGTCCTGTTCACCCCTGAAAAAACATCAGTGCCCATATGATGATGAAGTCAAGTCAATGAGTCTAGTGGTTAAGTAGGGAATGTTAACACAATTCAAACCTCACTGCTGAAACAGTGGAATTAGGGAGCAAGTTTCCCCCGTGTGGGATACATTTCACTGTGTTAACTTTTTAACACCTACTTTGAGTGCCAAGAGATTTCTAAAACTATTTCTTTGAAGGGAAAGCCAGGCTTTATTTTATATAGTCTAGATTGCCAGGTATTAACTCTAGATAATTGATGTTGAGGAATTCTATTGTAGAGTAATTCTACTGATCAAAAGCATTCACTTAGCAAATATTGACTAAATGTCAGCCTTCTATTGGTTAGATGTGGTAAATATTATACCACAAAAAAATAAGATATTGGTTTTGATCTTAAGAATTTTCTCTTATTTAAATCATAAGAAAAATCTTTCTAAAATTATCTAAAAACTGTTCAATATTTTTAAACTTGATAGAAGCAGAAGAAAACTTTAAGCTAGTGTTGCGTTTATTCTAGAAGTGGAGAAAAGTTACTTTAATAGGATTTTAAATTACAAAAAAGCAAAGATCTATTTCTGCAATAAGTTTAAAAAGATGAGTTATTTGTTTTGTCTATCATCATAAATGCTTTTTTATTATGAGAGAAACTACATTAATGTGGATTTCTTTATGAAATGTATCTCTGCCAAATGTGGACTAGAGAATGTCTCTGAAAACTATTTATTGGGGGAGTTGTGGTATCTGTCTCTGCGTCTGTCTACTTTATTCAAATAGTTACTCATAAGGAATAAATCAAAATAAGACACTAGGCAAAAGCAAGAAGGAACATGTTGTCTGTGATCAGACAAAGAGATTCTTCAAGGGCAGGACTAAGTGCTGGCATCCAACCTGGATTATTCAGCAATAACTTCCTCACAGGGCATTCTACACGGGAAATTTACCAGTGTAGAATAATCACTGTATCCTGGAAGGTATTTTCTAGAACATCACCCACCCATATTAGTAGAAATCAAGGATTTTCTAAAATGAGCTGACATTCCAACTGTCAGTCAACTTGGACTAAGGGAGAATCAAGATAGAATGTAAGGTTTTGGAACAGAGATTTAAGACCTAGTAAAAGAGACATTCTTAAGGATTTAAAAAAAATAATAATTGACATTTGTAACTGAAGACTGAAAAGAGTACCAAAGACATTAAGCATTATGTTTTACAACTAGGACATCTACCTAAATAAAATGTTTTCTATGTTTGGTTTCCAGTCCAATTTAAAGCACCCATTGAGTGCCTAACTCTATGAGTATTCACATTCTGTTTTGAACTTTAAACACGTGTGTGTGTATATAGATGAGATATATATGTATATATACAGATATATACATATATACCTTTATATATGTACATCTATACATATATATCTTTAACTTTCTTCTATTATGCCCCAAGCCTTCAGGAAAGTCTTGTTAATTGATAAGGTAGAAGAGTAGGAAATATTAAGGAATAAGTCTGCAGCCATATTTGAAGCACTGTTGTCATACCCACCTAAAACTGGCAGAGATGAGAAATTCAAAACAAGAAGAGTAAAAAGTAAAGATGACAACTAGTAACCCAGACAAATGTGTAGAACATGTAAGAATTTGGTGGGTAACTCAGTGGTACTTCAAATGATGATCATTTTGCACAATAAGCTTTCTGAAATTACAAGGAAGTTAAGATGATTGCTCAAAGAAATGTAAGCCCATGGATAGATAGAGTGATAAGAAGTTAACAGGCACTTTAGATGGCAGATTTACATTTTTAGGCAGTTTTAATTTGGAAATAAAGTGGTGGGTTCATGGGTGTTATTTCTATTATTACTAGGCTCTCTAAATTTTGTTTTATATATTATTTCATATCTAATACTATACCTTAAGATTAAAGAAAGAAAAATAATAAAGAAATTAGTTAAATCAGTACATTTGAAATTCTATGAAACATAATTTAAAGAAAAATGTATAATCATACAAAAAGATGATTACAATGTATTTAAAAATTACAAATCAATATGAATGACAATATACGATTTTTACAAATATGCATATATAACATAGGTAGGTATAGGAGTAGAAGGAATTATTCTAAATTATTCACAGATCGTAAAAATAATTTAGTTTTTTTCTTTCATTCGCTAATAAGTATGGAACTTGAATAATAAATACATAAATTACTTTTGGGAAATAGTAATGCATTAATTTCAATTAAGTTACTGTAGTTTTTAAAAACAGATTCTTAGGGTGACTAAACCTGGGATATTTGTGGGACAGTACTATAGTTGAAAAATCACTTGAAGGATACCTTCTTACTATGATAGTTCAACACATGAATTCTCTCTCAAGTTTAATATAAAGATAAATTGGAAGTGGAGGAGAGGATAGAGAGAGAAACTCAATATAAGACTCAGAATTCATACTGCAGTTCTTCCCATACAAGTTGTTTTAGGTTGTTTTAGGTTTTTTTTCTACTTTGAATCAGTTAACTTAAGAAAGGCTTAGTATGAATCTCTGCCAATATTGCTAACAGTGACTAGGTCTGAGTAAACTTGAAAAAAACCAAAGCAAAACAACTAAATGCTCAGAGTTAAACAATTTATATTGCTTTCATTTTTTCTATTCTTATCAAGTTGGGAATTAAATAATAAATAATCACCTTTCTTATTACTATGTAGAGAGAAGGAAGGAAAAAAATATTTTCTCTAAGTGCGCCCCGGAAGAGCAGTGGTTAGGTCAATTGACTTCGAAGAAGCAAACCACATACCATTGGTTACAAGGCCAGGGTCTGAGGAGAAACAACCATTTGGAACAACTAAGCATAAATAAATAAATGCTTCCTCCTCTTGTCTCTTCCTGTCTGCCTACTCACCTTCATTCCTGCAAGCACCTTTTCTTTAACTTAATGAAACTATTATCACTAAAATAATATTATTCATTTTTACATGCTCATATTTTAAATATATTTTAGTAAATTTAATTTACTAAGGCATATACATACAATCAATTTTAAACAACCTATAGTTATAAAATTAATTTCTATAATCCAAAGTAAGTGCTCATTTAGCAGTTGATTGCCAAATTTATAGGCTCTTTAGCACATTTTTCTTTCTTTTCTACCAGCTGCCTTCCAATAATTTCGCTAAACAAGGATGAAGTTAGAGAGATACAATGGCATTGAACCTAACATTTTCTTTTCTCAAGATGGCATATTGAAAGTCAGTAGAGAACAAAAATAATATGTGTTTTACATAAATTCTGAGTGACTAATGATCAGATGAAAGGCAAAGTTCTTGCTCAAGAATGAAGAATTGAGTATATAACATATATAACGTAATTCATGCCTCAGCCAAAATTATAATGGAATTTGAACCAGTAGGTAAAGGACTTGTAGCTGAAAGAAATAAGTAACTCTACTTAATAATGAATACTCTAAGAGACTTTTCTAATTTTTTTAATAAAAATTTATGACTCAAATAACAATGAGTTAATGGAACTACGGAAATGATAAAATACATCACAAGGCAAAAAGTGAGCTAGTCAGAAGCATAGAATACACCGTAGAATGAATAAAAGCATAAACTATAGACAAATATTCTTATTTTATAATCAAATATACATCGTCCTATAATTCAACTAGTCAAAAAATGGACATATAGATCATTTCCCCCAACCTGAGTCCTCATTCTCCTGTCTGAGGGTTTAAGTGGCAATATTTTTCTAACCTCAGACAAGCTTGCCATCTAGTGACAAGCACTGGTAACTACAGAACATGAGACTGGGCTCCATGGGCACAAACACGCATGCACGCAATACTTCGAAACTTAAACCATTTTTTCAACAATGATTTATAAGCTCCCATAATTAGATTTTTGGAAAAATTAATATGGTTCCAAACAGTTTAGTCCGGAGGACAGCCATTAATGAAATAATCACCAATTAAATGTCACAATAACAGATGCACGTCTAGAGCACTGACTAGTGGTTTCTTTCAGTATTCATAACAAACCTAAGAGGAACACATATTATTATCACCATTTTAAAGATCAGAAAACTGAAACAGAGAGGCTGAGTAATCTCCCCCACGTCACACAGTAAAGCAGAGCTATAAGCCCAGGTAGTCTCATTCTTAAATCTGTATATTTAACTGTCTCAGAATGTGAAACTGAAACTGCGATATAGGATTGAAAAACAATTCATTCAACAAATATTGACTAACCTACAATGTATCAAGTACTATTTTTTGTCCATGAATTAAGCATACAAGACAAAGACATACACTCAATCTCATGGACCACATATCATAAACACATAAAGGTACTAAACACACACTAACAAACATATAAGAATGAATTTCTAGACTGCTATATGCTAAGAAATTAATAAAGCAGGATAAGTAATTAGTGATGGGTAGGTGAGGAGGCACATTACTTCTATACTTTTTTCAAACTTTTGAAAGTTCTCTGAAGTCCTGAGGAAAGGTCATCTGAATAAAGATTGAATAAATGTGAGGGATATGATCATTCAGAAGAAGGGTTCCAGTGAGAAAGTAAACACAAAAGGCATTAGGAAGGATTCTCTTTTTCATTCTGTGCTTCTGCTCTACCACTTCTAATGACCACTGCAACAAGAGTAAATAAAAGGGAGTGTACAAGAAACAAAGACATAGGATACGAGATAATAGAAAAACCCAGAAATGCTTTAGAAAACATAAGTGATGTTAGATTTCATCCCAAGTGAAATGAGAAAATAGAAAGTTTCAAACAAGAAAGCAGTGTGGGGTGTGTGTGTGTGTATGTGTGTGTGTGTGTGTGTGTGTGTGCTGATCCACGCAGGCACAAATAAAGGTGAGCTGGCAGGAAGGAAGGGAGAGAAGCAGCATCTTATTTTTATTTAGTTGTTTACATTCATTGCTTCCTCCACCCCACCCTTAAGACACAAATCTGGGTCCTTAGGATGTATATGGGCTGCGCTCCTTTAGAGATGGCTGACCTAGTCCCTATTCAACCACAGCGTGCCCAAATATATTTTTTAAAAGATCAAATTAGTTACTGTAAGGACAGTAGCCTGTAGAGTATATAGAATGGAAGCAAGAAAACTAATCAGGAGATTATTGCAACATTCCAGCTAAGAGATAATGATGAAGAGATACTTATGAAGTCTAATAATTAATAAAATCAAACAAATACCTATAACTAAAAGAAACCTATAAATGTCATAGCAAAGGGTCAATTTATATGGAAAATCAAAGAAAAGGTCACATTTGGATGAAAATGAAATAAACTAGGTGGCATATGTATTTCTAAGTATAGAGCATATATCCAAGTATAGAGACAAAGATATTGGGTATCTTCAAGAAAGAGTAAATACTTTAACTTCTCTTGACATGAATTAGTCAAACAATGAAAGGACTTAAAGGACAAAGAAGATAAAATAATTACCTCCTCTCTTTTTCTTTGTATCTCTGCTTTCTTAAATAGCTTCCAGGAGGGCCTTATAGCAACCAGGTTACATGTTGGTTTCCATATGTCACTGTGTTTGGCGTATGTGTTTTTTTATTTTTTTTTGATGACAAAATTTACTGAAGGAATAATGCATTATAATTTTACATATATATGCTTTAAATCAACCTGTATTCTTGATGATTCAGCTGAAAGCTTCTTGCAGTCTGTTGAGCCTCTCTAGTGTTTTTTAGTTTCAGTATTGTGTTCTTTAGTTTTAGTTCTGCTTGGAATTTTCTCATATCTTCTCTTTGTTATAGATTTTATTGAATTCATCTAAGTATCAATGAAAATCACCAAAAAATCTTCTACAGGGAACTGAATTATTTGTTCATTAGGATTTTTCTCTGGGGTTTATTTTTATCCTTTATTTGGAGTAAATTTCTATGTCTCTTATGTTTTTATGTACCATGTTTATTTCTATGGATTTGCTAAAGGGATTTCTTTACCTATCTTGAGGCAAGTCTTGTGTTAGGGTTTCAGGCTGTAGGGTATAGGCACAGGCAGAAGCTACAGCTGCAGTGCCAGGGCTCTTAGGCTGAAGGCAAGCAGATGTGTCAGCAGCAGCTACAGGTAGTAGAAAGGCCGTTTTTTTTCTGAGAGTGCTAGCATCTCTCTTGGTTTTTAAAAGAGCTGCCACAGCAGAGCTAAAATCTCAACTAAGCAAGCTTTGCGGGAAAACACTCAGTTGCTTGCGCCAGGGATACATGTAGTAACTGCTAGCCTCAGTGGTTGCTGCTTTGGTAGCCATGACAACCAAAACCAGGAAAATGTCCCATGATCTGCTGATGGAGAAAGGGAAGCGATTTTGACCTCTGACCCTATTCCACTGTGGCGCCCCACCCCCACACCTCTACACAAGTGCTGACTCTAACTCTTCTAATTCAGTGGTAGCAATACAAGGACGTCTGGCAGGATTTCTGTTCACCGGAAGGCTTTGTCTTTTTCATTCCTCCTACTAGTTTCTGGTTCAACAAATGAAAATTCTTCAATTAGATCTATGCAAACTTCACTTGTGTGTTCCCCTGCTCACTATGTTGTATTGTCTCTTTCCTAATCCTATTGTTCTCCAAAGGAAAGTCCCTCTCTTCTCCACACCAGGATACATGAGCTACCCTCTAGGGTTCAGTTCCTAGACGCTGGGGCGCTCCATGTTGAGTAAGCCCTTCCATTCCTGGGAAAATCTGTATCGCTCCCTACTGTCCATCCTGACTTCGGGTTGCAGTGCCCAGGCAGAGATCCTGGTGAAAGTGTGTGTCAGCTTGTTCTACCCTTTCTGATATTTTCTATCACTTTTTCTAGTGGAGATGCCAGTCCTCCAATCCTCAGTCCCTTTTTGAAGGTTATAGTTGGTCTCTAGATGTGATCTTAGTTTTCTAGTACAGAGGTGAGCTCAAGATCTTCCTAGTCTGCTATCTTGTGTATTGCTTTTATTAAACTATTATGGTATATGTGATTTTTAATATCCTTGAGTGTGCTGGGCATGGAAAATAATTTAAAATGACAAATAGATCTGCTCAAAACCAACAAACTGTAACACATGCATGATGTAACAAAGTTAGTCTTATTCATTTGTTGCAGTGATTCCACATCTACATAACTTGGGGCATTTAACCCAAACAAAGTGTCAGTGTTTTTAATTGCTTGGAGACAGGTGAAGTTAAAGTAAAATTCAAATGGATAGCTTTTCAATAGGTTGAAAGAAAAGCAGGACTGTGATAGCATTAGAACCAGACTGAGAAGTGGGATTCTTGCAAACTACAAAGCTAAAATGAATACAGATACTCTGTCTGAAAACACATCATCTGACTCTTTGCACCTGGATGGGAAATCAAAATTATTTCATCAACATGCTGGCTTGACCAGGATTGTCCCAATATGGTAATGTTGTCCCAGCATCCTATTCAGTTTGAAATTCTGTCCCAGTTTCTATCATAGTTTCTTAAAAGTAAATGTAGGCAAACATATACCCAACAAACTAGCTCCGAATTTCCCAACAAAGGTGCAGGTTTCCCAAAGGGGGTTGTTACACCATACCCGCTCCAGTGCTGGAACCCGCTCCCTGCTGCCCCGCACTCCATATGCCTTCCTCCCCAATGACTGGTGATACTCCAATTAGTGGTCCCAGATTCAACTGTAAAAATTATGGAAAGTCTACAAATAGTTCAGTTCCCCAGGCAATACTGAAATATTCCCATCTCAGTACTATAATTTCAAAGAACAAAGATTCTTTTAGGCTGTGAATTTAGGGAACATATTTTCCTTCGAGTGTTATACCATCAGAGTTAATTAACAGAAGAATTTTTTTAAATTTTTCTTAAAGTACAATTTTTAATAGTCATATTTATTATTTCTTCAGTTCACAATGACAAATTCCATTCAGGATACTAAAAAAGCATCTCAATTT
The DNA here is from genome assembly GCA_004363575.1 of Solenodon paradoxus. Classification (NCBI taxonomy): domain Eukaryota; kingdom Metazoa; phylum Chordata; class Mammalia; order Eulipotyphla; family Solenodontidae; genus Solenodon; species Solenodon paradoxus. The sequence continues at coordinate 296,880 of RJWH01000142.1, forward strand.
GTATTTCACACCACACCCACCACAAGAGTTTGTGTCCTTTACTGCTACCTTTTGACCTCATCACCCCGCACCCCAATAACCAGTCCTGAGTCTTGCAATTTTTGTTAGAATTTGTATGTTCATTTGTTTCATTTCATTATATTCCACAAGTGAAAGCATCCTGCATTTCTCTTTTTCTTTCTAATTTCACTAAACATAATCCCCTCCAGTTCCACCCAGACAGTAGCAAAGGGCACAACTTCTTTTTTCAATAGAGGCAGAGAATTCCATTGATTACCATATCATAACTTCTTTATCCAATCATCTGTTGACAGGCATTTAAGTTGTTTCCATGCTGCAGCTATGGCAACTATGGTGCTATTATTAACACAGGAATGCAGATGTTTTTCTTGATAAGAGATTTTGTATCCTCTGGGTATATGCCTAGGAGTGTGACACTTAGATCAAAATCCATCTTTATTTGTTTGAGGAAACTCCATACTGTTTTCCAAAGAGGGTGCATGAATTTATATTCCAAAGTATAATTTTAAAGCCTTAGTTTTGCCTAAAATGTTAGAAGTTAAACTGAAAATTATAGAGTAGGAAAAGGACTGTCTTGGTAATGAGTGATGATAGAGGAGGTGAATGGGGACATACTGCCATTTGCTCAGGCCACTTTTGAGTCATAGCAGCTCTGAGCCTTCCTGGGAAGGAAGTAACATCCAGACCAACAAATCACTGTAGGAGATAACTGATTGTATGTGGACAGGTCCTACTGAAGAGGGTCACTTGCTTGGGTGAATGCTCTAAGTTATTAGAAGCAATAACTGAAGGGTAATAGTAAGTGATCAGCAAGAAAATCCATTGCCAATATTATGAAACTATAGGGCAGAGATTCTTCAGGGCCCTTAAAAAAAGACCAACAAAGTGCTTCATATATTTGGATGTCTGCCATGAAACAGGAAGTCAACACTCAAGAGAGAAATACCTCTTTTCCTAGAGAAGTTTGAGCAGAAAGAGAAGGATATGAAGGAACAGAGGAAAAGAAAAAAAAAAAAAAAAAAAAAAACTATGCCAACTTTCCCTCTATAGTTTCCCTTAGAGAAAGTGAAAAGCTGAGAAGTGAAGATTAGTATTTTAGTTGGAATGAAAGTAGAGCTTAATGATAAACAACGGCTTGTTTTTAAAATTAAAGTTTAGAGGACAGCTAAGGGATATGTCATGCCAGGAAGGGAGATTGAATAAAGCACACTTGAAATTGTTAAAAAAAAAAACAAACAGACTTTCTGTTGGTAGTTCCATGTGCTCCAACTGATAATTGTGCTAATTCGTTACATGCAGATGTTTTAATTTCTATAGGATAGCTTCTGCTATGAACTAAATTATGGTCTCTCTAAATTTCATATGTTGAAGACTTAACCCACAATGTGATAGTATTTCTTTCTCTCTCTCTCTCTCTCTCTCTCTCTCTCTCTCTCTCTCTCTCTCTCTCTCTCTCTCTCTCTCTCTCCTCTCTAGAAGGCAAGTCAAGAAAAGAACTCTTAGTAGAAACCTGACCATGCTGATACCTTTATATTGGACTTCCAGTCTACATGTTTATATTTTAATAAAACAACTGTTAAGGTTTTTTTTTTTTTTATTAAAAAAGCTTATGACAAATACTTGCCCTAATATGCATTGCAACAAAAGTTTTTAAGACTATGTAAAATATTTCTTTACACAGGATATAAATCTACAAATGACTATGACTGATACACACTTAGTGACTGCTAAGTAATAGAATAAAAAGGACATTTTGTCTTTGACCAGTATACTTTTGCAATGAAATTTAGCCAGTTTTTTTTTTTAAATCATCATGCAAATACATGAATATGTAATCCCTAGGTGCCAAGAGGATGTATTTTACTTTCTTGTGAGTAACATTAATTTACATGTTTTAACAATCAGTAACTTTTAATCTATTTGTAAAGCATTCGTTAATGTTTGGAAAATATAGAGATGAATATAGCAACCCCTGTCTTTAAGGAGTCTACCAGTAACAAGGGAATTATATAGTCACTGAATTTACTGTAAAAAAATCTGTATATGAAGATTTCTACCACAAAAATAAATCTGCCTAAGGAAAAGGAAAAGTCTTTTGGTGGTAGCTGTATGCAACTATTTAAGTTTTGGGGGTGATTTATTACAAAGAATAGAGAGTAAAACACTGAAAATCTAGTTTCCAATCTTTCAATCCCAGAAACAGACAGAAGAGACTAGAAGAGGCAAAGAGGATGTTGTCTGATGAGGAACAATTTAGTGAGAAGGTAGCATTAGAGTGTTTGAAGAAAAGGCACCAACTCTGCAGACATTTATGGGAAAAGCATTTTGAAAGTCTTAGTAAGAATAACAATTTGAGTCATGAGTTTAAGAGTTCAAGAACAAACATAACCAACCCTGGCACATTTGTCACAGAACTGAGGTTGCCAGAAGGGAATGGGGCAGGTGGGGGCAAATTGTCCCCCACTGGACAACCGGGGTGATTTGGTGGAGGGCATGGTGTGCTGAAATATAACTAAGAAATGGAGAACCTATACAGAGGAAAATATTTTAATGTGTAGAATAATCACTACAATAAAAAATTAATTAAAAAAAAAGAACAAACAGAAGATCAGAGTATGAAACAGGAAAAAAAGAATAGATGAAATCAAAAAGCAATATAGTGGGGGGAACCAGATCATATATTTTGTTATAGATAAAGGCAAAACTTGCACCAAAAGACTAAGTGGAAAGAAAAGTCACTGGAGAGTTTTGAAGATTTAAATGAATCATTCCAGGTGCTATGATAAAAAACATATTAAAGAACTTTATATGTGTGTGTGTGTGTGTGTGTGTGTGTGTGTGTGTGTGTATGTATACATGGATATCTATTAGGACAAATTTATACATGTGATTATGGAGTCTGAGAAGTTCCATGCTCTGCTACCTATAAATTAGATGGTCAGGAAAGTCTGTGGTACAATTCAATCTAAGTCCAAAAGAACCAAGGGAGCTGGCTGTTGTAAATCATAGTCCAAAGGTCAAAGGTGAGATGTGATGCTAAATGAGTAAAGCAGGAAAAAAAGACCAGGGTCTGGGATGGGGAGTGGGGTGTGAGTCTCCCTTCTACCTTTAGTTCTATTAAATTCCTCATCCTCACTGGGTTGTATGATATCCACTGACATTAAGAAGGGCAATCTATTTTACTGAGTCCACCAATTCAAATACTAATCTTGTCCAGAAATAACCTCAGAAACACACCCAGAAATAAATAATCTGGCCCAGATGGCAAATTAACTTGATACACAAAATCAATAATTACAAAGTATATTTTTAAGCATGACAAAAATCAGTTTGTTGTGGTTAAAAAAACAACAGCCTAAACTATCAGTGCCTTTAATAAGTTATTTCTTATGCAAAATTTGGTGGGAATCAGGCAATTCTGTAGGACAATTATCACTGATATGTAACAAGCTATTCTAGCTGTGTTTAACTTGCTGCTGTATGATCTCAACATGGGACTTCCATAGTCACTGTTTTATTCTTCTATGCTACAAACTGGAATTGACAAATGTTGCTTTCAATAACAGTCCACTGATCAGAATGAACTACATAGACCCACCTTAAAAAAAGGGAGCTGGAAAATGTAGAAGAACACATGGAATAACAGCTAAGCTTTACTGTCTCTTCCCAGAGAGAAGATACTGCAATATTCCAAAAGATCACAGCAGCTTTAACAAGGGTAGAACAAAGTGGGGATATAGAAAATGGTCAATTTTTTAAGATATTTTTAAAGTAAGACAAAGTGGGTTTAATGAATCACAAGCATGAAGTCTAAAAGATAAAGAGGAATATAAAATAACAGTTGGGAACACTGAAGGGTGTGAAGAATTATAAAGAGCTCAGTTCTAGACAAGCTATGATTGAGATATGTATTACACAACATGGGTAAGAGAGATAGCAAAGTAAGCAGTTGAATAGATGGGTTTAAATAATTCAGGGAAGAGGTATATGCTTGAGAGATACTAATACATGGATGGATTTTAAAGCTATGAAACTGGACGAGATTACTTACAGGTATAGTTTAAAAAAAGAAAAAGAAAAGATTGAATCTTGGGAAATTACAACATCTGAAAGACAAGAAGATGAGAAAAAAACAGAGACTGAACAGAATGACAGAAGAAAAACATGGCAAATGTAGTAACCAGAAGCCAAACAAAGGGAACCTGGTTTGGGAGTGGCGGGGCTGTTTGTGTTTTGTTTTGGTTGTTTTCCAGCAGAAAGCAAACAACTGATTTTGTGATGCTAGTACATAAAGTAGGATATATGAGAAACAGCTACCAGGTTTAGCAATATGGAGGTTACTGGTGACCTTGAAAAGGGTAATTTCGGTAGAGCAGTGATGCTGCAAACTTGATTAAAATAGACTAAAGAGATTAGGGAAGAAGGAAGATAATAAACCACTATTTCTGAGAGTTTTGATATAAACAGAGATGGAGTGGTAATGGAGAGGGACAAAGAAACAAAAGCTTTAGCTTTTTGCTATATTTTTTTGAAACAAAATAATAGTATATTTAAATCTGACGAGAATGATTCAGTAGAGTACCCAAAGGCAAGTATAAAAGTTTGGGGAAGGAGTGAAAAATACAGTCAAAGATTTATTGCAATCAGGCCTGTCTCCAATTTTAATTCTTTAAAGTCTTCTAGAAATAGGCCCATCAGTTCTCTTGGCTTCATGTAGAAAGAAAGAAGAAAGAAAAAAAAAGTGGGTGGCGGGGTGAAGGTAGAGAGAAAAGTATAAAAGAGGTGCCTAAATAGGTATATGACTGAGTGACACAAAGTCCAAAAACAAAACAAAATAAAAACCTACTTCTGTTTCAGAAGGTACTCAGTGATAGAGGGATGTGATGAAGAGGAATCCAAAAAATCTCCATCAGCAGATAGAAGACAGAAACAGAGTGAGATAAACATAAAACAACAACAAATAACAACCAACAATTAGTCAATTATCTAAGGTATTTTCAACCTACAGTTTCGTTTCCTTCTTTCACCCTCCTTTGATTTTTAAGAATATCAAAAGTAGCTAAATTTACAGGTCTCAAACTATATGGTGACATGATCTAGGCTATCTCACAGAGGTGTTATGGAGTATTTTTAAATATTTGAGGGAGACAGAGAAATGCTTGTTATCTCTCAGACATTAGATGAACAACCAGTTAGTTGATCAAACTGAAAACTGATATAATTTCAAAATTATATATTTCTGTTAAATTTCATTTAAGAATGTCAGCTCTTTGTAAATCTGGGTGTTTGGCTGTTGCTCTGATAAAGAACTTATCTTGCAAAAAAGATAAAATCCTTCCATTAGCAACAACATGGATGAAGCTAGAGGAAATTATGCTTAGTGAAATAAGCCAGAAAAGTGACAGACATCATATAACTCATATATAGAGAAACCAAACAAATAAATCAAATCAAGCAAAAATAGACCAATATCTCTTGTAGCAGAAGAAAAACAGAATGTGGCAAATCAGGCTAAAAAATAAGGTTAAAAAAAGGATAATTGGAAAGACAAATTTGGACTATTGATTGCGAACTTACTGTATTACATACAGATATTGGATTACAACAATGCATACCTTTTATCTGTATAACGTTATAATACAATGCTTCTTTAATAAAATTTAAAAAGTCTAGATATTAAAAAAATTTCTTTTAATTTTCACTTCCATGGGGGGGGGGATGGAATTGCCTCTTGAAAATCAGGAAGTCAGCTGACCTAAAGGATGCTCTGAAAAAGCAACAGATAATAAGGAAAACAGAAGCTGATAAAGTCTGGGAACTTCTGGGCCAATCCAAGAAAAGCTAATGAGAAAGGTGCAACTCACAGTAGACCATGGCCACGGCCACCTCCATTCAAGCGTGGAAAAGATGAACGCAATTATATCTTCCTCCTAGCCCTCAAGTCAAGCCTGCTATCAGGGGAGGAAAAGTGAGAACTTGTGAGGTTTGAAGTTGACCTTTCAAATCAACTTGGGCTATCAATAACTAAAACCAAGAGAATCATGAAATATTCTGTACTACTATCAAGGAAAGGACACCAGATTTAATTGAGAACGCAGGGAAAATATAATTTTTTTTCTGTCATGTTACTACTCCACTGAGTTGTGGTATCTTAATTACACAAGATAAAAAGCATGACACTTTTCGGTTTTTATCCATAAGAGGCAGTGGTAAATATTAAAGTTAATCCCTTCATTTATTCATTGAACAGGTATATACATATGTTTACTACATGCTAATTATTTTTAAGGGATAAGGAAAAATTTGCAAGAGACAGTATTTAAATGATGAGTATTAAATGACATGCTCACTTGATACTGTTTGAATTTCACTTGAATCTCTAGATATATGATAAGCTTTTAAATTTCTCTTTCTTTTCTCTAATGTCTAATTTTTTGACTTCATGAATGTCTTTTCTGCTATTTCAAGGCCAAAGTGAGTCCAAAAAATTTATTCCAGTCCCTTTTTATCCATTCTATTTCTCTTTGATTAGTAACTGAGATTTATGGGCCACTATTTAAGAAGACACAACACTTATTTTTAGATTTTTGATTATTATGTTCATGTTTGTCACCAATATACATAGACAAGAGACACGTATAATTCTGTTTTCATAAAAAAAACTCTAGGATGAGCATAACCTCTCCAGAAATTCTTTGGCGAACCAATATACATATTGTATAGAATTCATGGCAAGCAGTCGTTGCAATGCTTAAGAGCCTGCACATCCCATCTTCTCTACAAAAACCTGGTATTTCTAGCTGTCACAGATCAGTACAGCTAGATTATTGAATGCAAAGGTCCAAGGTTGCATCAAGGACTGAGAATCAAAGTAGGTGACTATTTTAGTACAACCAAGATTCTCTATTTTATTTCTATTTCTATTTTTTCTATTTTCTATTTTCTATTCTATTTTATTTGCCAATCAACGCAGAAATCATGTCCAAATTCTACACCTACTGAATGAAGGCTCTCTATAACTAGCCTAATAACTTCATTTCACAGAGGAGGATAATGAGTCATAAATGACATATTTTAGGTCAGTAATGGAGGGAGGATAACACGCTGAGCTCCCAACTCGAGCTCTGGAACTCTTCCCTTGCACCATGCCATGTATCCAATAGCTTCAATCTGGATGACTTCTGATCAAAAAAGGTCATGCCTATAAAACAAAGCTCAAATTCCCCATTAGGCCAGGATTTGACAGATCTGGCCAGCCAGCAAAGAATTAATAAATTATTCCCTTCTATAGGCCGAATCACAGCCACCCTGACCAACAAGAGGGAAGTGATACATCCCTAGGCATCACACAGTAGAGATGACCTCAGTTAGTGTCATTCTTTCAAACTATCTACAATATGATGATAAAAAATAATCTACACATGCCCTAATTTCACCAGAAGTTGGAATCTTCCCAAGATTAAGATCCTCATCCTTATCCTAAATCTGCTGCTTGCATATTTTGATGCCTCAGGCAATATACTTCCTCTTTTGGTTGTAGATTCTCCCATGAATGGTAAACAGAATATGCTTCCTCTTCTCTAAAGATGTCCACATCTTTATTACTGCAACCTGAGAATGGTTATCATACACAACAAAATATAATTTGAAAACGGAATTAAGAAACAGGGAGATTTGACACCCCTCACCTTGTGGAGTAATGGTAGGGTCCACTGCCTCTGGCTGGAGTAGTGCACATACATCCACAGAACCTGGGTTCACACTCGGGTTCTGGAGCAAACAACCAAGATGAACAACTAAATAAAATAAATACTCCTTCCTCCTCTCTCTTCTTGCCTACCTGCCTACTTGTCTTCATTCCTGCCTACACTTTTCCTGAGAGAGAGAGAGAGAGAGAGAGAGAGAGAGAGAGAGAGAGAGAGAGAGAGAGAGAGAGAGAGAGAGAGAGAGAGAGAGAGAAAATTGGGCCTGGGCCAAACTAGACTGGATCTTTCCTGGTCATGTCAGAGAGAATATGATTATGGAAGAATTAGTCAAAGACATGAAGAAGGAAGAGGGGTCACAAGCCAAGAAACGTAAGTGGCCTCTAGAAGCTAGAAAACACAAGTAAATAATTCTTGCCCATGTCTCCAGAAGGAAATTCAGTCTTGCCAATGTCTTTTTCATAGCCCATTGAGCCTCATGTTGAATTTCTGAATGCATGTAGTTTTAAGCCATTTTGTTTGTGGTAATGTATTACAGCAGAAAATGTATGGACTATCTACAAGTCTGACAGTAATAAAAAATAATTGTAAAAGTCTCCAACCCACTGGCAAAGACACAGTTCAGGTTTCACTATCACCCACTAATACTACTACTGTGCTCTCCTCACAGTCACCCTGCCTCCATCATCATTTCCCTGTGCACTGATCACACTGGTCTCAGAAAAATGAATATGAACAGATTTCAGATCGCAGACAAACTTCTTAAAATCCTTCACTAATTCATCATCTACCAGACTGCTAGTTTTTAATATTGTCTGTTTAGTGAGGCCATGGTGTGAGGAGTGCAGTGAAGAATAAGTAAGTATGAAGAGACTCCTTACAAGTAACACTTATATGCACACAGATACACAAAAACTTGTGTAATTTTCAGAAATTTGCAGATACCTTGAAACTCATTCATGGACTCAAGTATAAGACTGATCGCAAAAGTAAAATGTAAATTTCTTCACCTGAAATGATAATGACTTTCTCTACCTCTTTATAAAATCCTATTTAAACTCTTATCATACTCTCTGCCACACCAAACTGCTTTAAGTTGCATGAATATGCTAAACTGAATGAGGTCTCAATACTGTTCATCTTCTAGAGTAATTCTTCCCTTCCACCTTCATTGCCTAACAGGCAAATAGCTACTCATTTTTACTAACTTATCTGAGTTTACAAGCTGGATCTGAATTTTGTTTCTGCAATTAGCAGTTGGTGAATTTCAACATTTCCTGCCTCATTTTTCTCAAGAAGATAATAGTATACTTACTTCATAAAGAGATCTTGAGGATGAAGTGTTTTCTATATGAAGTTATTTCTACAGCACCTATTTAGTAATAACTTCTATATCTGTCAGCTGTTGTAGTTACTGGAGTACTAGGTACAGATGAAGAATTAGGGAGTAAAAACAACACAAATGCACATATTAATACAGAAACAAATGAAACGACTCACATCAGATACAAACCAAATCTTATTCTGCCTCAGCAGTCATCCTTGTATGGCAATACTCTGCAGATGAAAATGTCAAAATTAGCAATCTCCCTTCACTGTTTTCATGCCCTTTTCAATGAGTTTCTCTCTTTACCCTAATCTTTACCAAAGCCTTTATTACTTTCCAAGAAGAATTCATGTATTTATCTACATGATTTTGGTCTTTCTTTACTACTAGAATACAAGTGCCAAATGAGAAAGACTCATATTCTTCCTTCTCTTTATCAACACTGGAATGCCTCACAGGTCCCCTTCTCTCTACCTAAACTATTTTTCACCCCTTGAAACACTACATGGGTTGATCCACGTATGCACTACTGGCACTGCACCTGAATGCCACACTTAGACAAACAAGCATCTAACTGAAAGAAGGGTACTGACAGGTACTTTAAATTTAGTATGTTCCCTCTTCCCCCACAATCTCTAGCCTAGCGACACTTTAGCTACTCTTCTCATACTCAGTATAAATGATCAGTGGATATTTATTAGGATAGCTGTTTCTAGAGGCTGCTAATTCTGCAGGGGAAAAACACGGCCAGAGTCTATCATATACGCCCAGTGATTCAAGAAAACAAAACACGTTTCCTATCAACTTTTTGCTCCTTAAACTGAGTTCTGCCTAACCTGGACACAACTAAACTTTAGAAAAAACTTCAGGCTTTACCTTCCAAAAGCTGTAAATACACCCCTTATTCCCTTACCAAGTATCCCCTCTAGCCAGTCAGCTGCACCTAGGCAAACCGCCAGGATTTCAGAGCCAAGCGAGCCCAGCTCCAGACCGCGCAGGCGCTACGCCCAGCTATCCTGTACACATGCGCAGCAGTGAGTCTTTCTGTCCTTGGAGTTACCGCCGCTTCCCTTCAAGCCGCTGAGACTCCTTATTGCTTCGACAACTTTTATTACGCACGCCCCTCTCGGGCGAATTTTTGTTTTTAATACCTTCCGCATATACCTGGAACTTAAATCCCTTTGCTCTCCCATCATTGTAAAACTTTGCTTTTCAATCTGAAGTCTTCGTTTCCGAAGAGGACGCGGGTCTCGCGAGACGAAGACTCTCTCGCGCGGTATTTCCTTATTTCCAGAATCCTTAGCGCGAGGCGGAAAAATACTAATTTAGTTCAGCTTGTTGATAACCGCAGTCTTCTCTCCGGCTTCTTGACCTGGTTTTCCTGTGCCTGCTTCTCCGAGGGAAATGGCGGCTCCGGAGCAGGCGCTCCCGATGTCGAGAGGCTGCCAGAGTTCGGCTTCGCTTTCTCCATCGCGGGGCGACCGAACCCTTCTAGTGAGGCATCTGCCTGCCGAGCTGACCGCCGAGGAGAAAGAGGACTTGTTGAAGTATTTCGGGGCACAGTCAGTGCGCGTCCTGTCAGATAAGGGGCGATTGGTAAGGACGACACCGTCCCCAGTCCCCCGAATTAGGGAACTCTTGCAGAAGGAAAACGGCAGAAAATTGTGACGAAACTGCCCCGGTGTGGAGGAGTTTTCCCATCCTTGCTCTTTTATGTCAAAATACCTTGTGTACCAAGTCAAGTTTTAAATGACTGGAGCCTAGATTTGCCACAGTGCAGTGGAGAAAGCAAGGCACAGGACTGGAAAAAGGCTTGTATTCTCTTTTCCGACCCATCCTGAAAATCTTAAAAACTCTGAATTTGTGGGTATTTCTCTGAGAGTACTTTCAGAAATGTTAACAAAGGTCCTAAAATATCGGTTCATTAACATAGAGGAGAAACTTAGTCAGTAACAAAATAAACTAGTTCCAGAATTTCTACTGGATTTTCGATGGAGAGTCTCATAACAATTTCTGATGGAATCCTTTAGAGAAAAATATTTTAAGGCCCCTAAAAGTTTTTACAAGTCACAAAAGTGCAGTGCTGGTTTTTTTTGTACCTGAAGATATTTTCGATAGATTTCTCCTTTAAAATCGTAACGGTGATCTTCAGTTTCACCAAGATAGTTTGTAATGCAACTAAACGTCAGTGGTTTTTAAGTTTCCACTTAATGTTTAGGTTATTCTGATGTGCAACTAGGATTAAGACTACTGAGAAGAAAGACCAGTTATGATCAAAGCGTCATATATACTAGCAAATACAAATATTCAGTGTGGTTTCATTTGAATACACATACATTATCTTGAATCATATCACACAGAATTAGTATATTTACTCAAGCAACTTATAGCTGCTTTAATAAGCATTGACAGGAGCTTTTCCTTAGCACAATGATTCATTTACTTTTTACTTATTTTTCTTTTCTAGCAGTTTCAAGAATAAAACATTTAAAATAGATTCATATATATATATATATATATATGTATGTATTTAATTGACTTCTCCCATTGAACCCTTATTACCAGGATAAAGCACAAAGGAAACATGAACTTGAGGGATGAGTTTATGTTAGTGAACATTTTTTAACTTTGCATTTGGCTGTGTAAAGGGAAGTTAAGATCTTTAGATATGTTGTAAATTGGAGATATTTTATATTTAGATGTTTTTAGGGAGGTCCTCTGTATGTAGTAGGAATTTTTAAACTAGTCTGTTGAATTACTTGAAGGTATATTTAAAACATTCTGTGTATGGGTATGTGCACATATTTATATGAAAAAGACTACATAATTTTCATCTCAAATTTGATCAAAGAAAGATTCAAAACCACTGTGCTATGATTAATGTGAAGTCACTATCCCCTGGTAAAATGTCACATTTCCTTATGAGAAACTGGAATTTTCTTAGAAACAATTTCTGTTAATTCTTTTTCAGAAACATACAGCTTTTGCCACTTTCCCTAATGAAAAAGCAGCTATAAAGGTAAGACTTTTTTTCTTAAGGATTTCTCAGTATCCAATCTTGATTCAAAAATAAAATGTAATGTTAAACTGATAGTTCTAAAAGCAAACGAGTTGTATTGCAAGACTTTGCAAGACTTCATTTTGCTTATCAGTTGGCAGATTTTGCCTAGTGGTTAGTTATTTGGACCAAAGAATGGCAGATTAGCTGGAAAAAGAAAGAAAATTGAATTGCAATCTCATATCTAATTAAAAATAGAAAGTTCTAAAGGATGTAAAGATTGATGATTATGTCTGTGATTTTTGCAATGGTAGATGTTTTAAGTATTAAATGGAGAATGTATGTATATTAAAGAATATATTTATCAAAGCCCAGGGATTCTTCACAAAGGTGGTGACCTTTGTAGTAGACCATTCATGATTAATTGGATTTTGAGAAGAAAAAAGGGAGATGGGCCTTCCAGGTTTAGAGAACACTTAAATAAAGCTGTGGAGCATGGAAAGGTGTAAGTAGAGCAAAGAGCTAAGAGTAAATATGGAGATAGGACTTGGAATATGGAAATAAGGAAAATAAGTTGAGTCTGTAATTATGTACGGGGGTGGGTAATTTAGTTTAGCAGGAATTCTAAAGACACTTGATACTTATGAGCCAAAAATGGTCTGTGAAAGATACCTATTAGAGTTGATATAATAGATTGAATGTGGAAAAGATTTTAGGCCAAATGGAAAGACAAAACAAGAAAAGTGTTACAGCAGCCGAGGAAAGAGAAAGGATTTGAATAAGATATTAAGTCAAAAGAAAGAACTACAGTTGATAAAGGTTGAGTTTGTAGACCCTATGATCCTCTAGATGAGAGGTTGAGAGGGAGATCTCTCTTTGAGAAATTTGCACTGAATTATTACATTAGCTGATAATTATGAACAGGATTCAGATGTTTGGAAAGGTAGAAAATGAATTTAAGTGTATTAAATCTGCAGAATCCATAGGCAACTTTTGTGAAAAATATTTTAAAAGCCGTTAAAAAGATGAGTCTATAACTGAAACAAGTTCAAATGAAGTGTCTTCAACTAGGTGAATAGATAATATCTTCCCAAAGGAAGACCAGCTAGCAAAGAATAATGGGAGAGAGAAGTTAAAAGGGAAATAGAATTAGAAAATAAATTATGAATGCAAAAAGAGTTTTAAGATGAGGTCATGTGATGACACAGAATGAGAAATGAACACAGTCTAATAGGTAAGGACTATTTGTTATGAAGCAATAGAAATGACCCAAATTCTCATCTGTTAGGGAAAGGAATACCTTAAACTACAGTATATCCATACACTGGACTATATAACTTTCAGAGAATTAAGTCAGAAGATCATGTTTAGTAAGAAAGTTAGTTGACAGAGTGCATGAATAAAGTTACAAAGCATTATGTATGATATAACTTTGGAAATTTTGAAAACTAATATGTGTGGGTTTATGCATATAAAAATATAGCAGAGCTATACACAAATTGTTAGCAAATGTCTTTCTGAAGGTAGATTACAGACATCCACATTGTGTTTATTTTTTAATATAGGATATTTTTCAGGAAAGATTTTTTTAGTAAATCATAGGAATTTATAAATAAAATATGGTAATGAAAACCACCTTGTTTAATAATCAAGATTAACTTAGAAGGACATGGGGATAATCATTGTCTTTGGGAAATTAAGTTTATAGTGAAGAACAGTTAGAAGATTGTGGCAATGATAGTACTTTTAGTCTAGAGTGCATTTGAATGATTGTATTTAAAAAAGGAGTGAGAAGTTTGTAAGTAGCTGAGAGAGATGGGTTAACATTACTAATGAAAAATCATAAATTTTTAAAGGAAGAGAATATGTGACAAAATTAGAAACAGTTCAGTTTAAATGACCTATATTTAAGATAATCAAAATTTCATTGATAGTGAAAAGTCTAGACTTGCTTTGCTAACTTGAAAATTATTGAAACATTTTAAAACTTGTGTTGTATACTGAAGGAGTTAAATAAGGATGCATAAAGATGATAGACTAAAACTATTCCTGATTTAGATCTATTGTTCCATTTGTTCAAATTAAGTGCCTACTATGTACTAGATGCTGTATAGATGTTAAGATGCATCAGTGAATAAATTATATTTATGCCCTTATTGGAGCTTGTGTTATCGAAAGGAGAGACAGACTTTAAATAGTAAGCATAATGTGTATTATTTTAGAAAGTGATAAATGCTTTGGGAACAAAGAATATGTACAATGAGATCAAGAGTGCTGAGTGGGATGGTTAAGTTGCAGAAGAGTTAGTGTCACATTTGAGCAAAGGTTGAAAGAGATAATGGAAGCTTGGTAAGGAGGAAGTACATTCTAGTCAGGAATAGCTGGAACAAGGCCTCTCATCTACTGTGGGAGCTTACTTGCCATGTTCAAGGAAGCTAATTTGGCTGAGGCAGATAAAATGAGGAGGAGATAATTGAATTTGAGGTCAAAGAAGTAGTAGAAGCCGTGGCATATAGTTACTTACCCTAAGGAACCTGGTTTCACTCTGAGTAAATGGAAAACCATTGGAGTATTTGAGCAAAGCAGCAACATAATCCACTTCATCTGTTGTATTGAGAATGTATAGAACACAGGGAAGAGTAGAAATAGAAATACATTAAAAGGTTATTGAAATTCAGTCCAGAGGTGATTGATGGTTGCTTGGAATACAGAGAGAGCAATGCAGGTGTAAAAAGTAGTTGGATTCTGGATATATATTGAAGGTAGAAGCAAATAGGATTTCTTAATAGTTTGGATATGCAATGTGGGAAAGAGATGTTAAAAATGATTCCAAGATTTTTGACATAAGTGGGAAAATGGAGTTATAGCAATTGAAATTGAGAGGGTTTCCTTAGAGAACATTTGAGAGTGATGGAAAAAGAATACTGGTTTAATTTCTGAAGTGTTGATTTGGAGCTATCCAGCAGTTTGGATATATGTTCCTGGATTTCAAGACAGAAGTTTGGACTGAAGTTATAAATTAGGGAATCATCAGAAAAATGGCATTTGCATTTAGGGTACTGGATGAGATCACCAAGAAATTAGAGCGCACCAGTAACAGCTCTGAACTAGGCCAACATTGATTTTGAGAATGCACAAGCCAATGAGATTGAGGAGTAGAAACTATTAAACTAGGAAGAAAGCTATAGGAAAGTATGATGTCTTGATACCAAGTAAAGAACAAATATCAAAGACAAAATGATCAACAGTTATATACATAATGAAGACAGTGCACCATTGAGTTGGCATTACAAAATTTGTTGTCTGTAACAAGCAGTGTCAGTAGGTTGATTAAAGCATAAACCTAATTGAAATGAGTTTGAGATTGGATGACAGGAGAATTTTAGGTAGAGATCTAGATAACTCTTAAGGAGTTTTACAGCGAATGTAATTTTAAAGGGGGGCAGTAATAAGTAGGATCCATAGATAACAAAACCAGTGTATAAGATGAGAGCATGCTGATGTGGCTGATCCAATAGAGGAAAGAAAATTGCCATTATGGATAAGAACACCCCCCACCCCCATGTAATTCCAGAGAGTAGAAGAAACACTCTTAATAGGAAGACAGCATTGGAATTTGTATACAAATCAAGCAACTGGATTTAGATAAAAACATGGATAATAAAACAAGTAAATTTGTGACTGCAGATGCTGGTAGATGGGGAGTTGCCGTGGGGATCTGAAGTTCTCGTCTAGTTACTACCATTTTCTCAAAGTAGCAAGAAAGATCTTTGTTAAAAGGTGGGAGAGGAAAATTGTGAAGTTGAAGAACAAAATTTTCTCTTTAAGATTGTTAAAAAATAAACTAAGACAGTAAAATGTAATTGTGTGACATCATTAAGGGCCACCCCTCAATTTGTGATTGTGGTCATGAATTTAAAGTGAGATTTTTTTATGTTTTTCTAACCATTTTCAGCTGCATGGGTGTAGGCAGAGTTGTTATTTAACCAGATTTTAGACAAGAAATAAGAAGTAGTCTTTCAAATAGTGTTAAAGACTTGGCAATTTGAGATGAGAATTGAGTGAAAAATAGCCAAGGAAATATTAACAGCATTAATGAAAGACATGTATAGATTTTTTTTATGGTCTGTAACGATCATTGTTAATACAGTTAATCACATCTTTTATTCTTTTATTCTTCCATTTGAAGGCTTTGACAAGACTCCATCAGCTGAAACTTTTAGGTCATACGTTAGTTGTTGAATTTGCAAAAGAGCAAGATCAGGTTCATTCTCCATGTCCTTCAGGTACTGAAAAAAAGAAAAGGTATGTCAATAATTAGGTTTCTCTAACATTTTAAAACAATTGTACTGCTATTGTATTGTTTTCAGACTAGTAAATAAATTTGTTGTAATAAATGATGCATCTCTCTACTGAATCTAATACATTAGAATAGAGTACTAATTGTTGTCCCTAATTGTTCATTAAGCAGTTTAGTGTTGATAATATTAGAAATTAATCAGTGTGAAATGGCAAGATGGTGGGGTGAAAAACATTTCAATTTTAATTAGAGGCAGGATGATAGGATGTCCTGTATGATGTAAAGATGATAGGATGTCATAAATAGGTATGATCTTTGAAATCAAAGATTGGTATTTGGTTCCTAGCTATAACTCTTAGTAGTTATATAGCCTTTACAAAATTACTTTACACTAGTGGTTCTCAACATGTAGTCTCTGCATCAGCTGTATCAGGGTCTTACCATGATTCTTGCTTACCCAGTTTTACTGAATTAGAAATTTGGGGAGGAAAGGGGGAAGAAGATAAGCAGTCTTTTAAGTTTTAACAAAGGTTGTAGGTAATTTTGTTGCACATCAAAGAAATTTGAGTACCACTATTTTTGTAACTTGTAAACTTGCATTTTTTTGGTCTGAAATTTATGATACTCATTTTTATAAGGTTGCTATGAAGAGTAATTGAAAATGAGACATACCTTGTATAATAGCTTGAATATAGATCATTTTCAGTAAAGGTTAATTCCTTTCATTGCTATTCGTTTGAGAAATGCTTGAAAGTTTTAGTATGGAACTGTTTTCATAATGCTATGTTTGTAAAATAATGCATACTTTCTATATGTAATTTTCACTCTATTAAGAAAATGCCACATTTAATTCTGTATTTTTAGGTCTGATGATCCTCTGGAAGATGATAAAGAAAAAAAAGAACTTGGTTGCTTAACCATAGAAAATGGAATTGCACCAAACCATGGGTCAGTAATTTTTGTTGGTATTCTGTTTCTTTAGCTTTGCTGTTCCGTGAGTGAGTATGTATGTATATACATGTGTGTGCATATACACATACACACATATATACCTATATAGTAAATAAGATAATTTTTAAAGAATGTTTTATTATCTGTCATGAGATCACATATATTTTAATGCATTAAATATTTTGAGCTGTCAGAGTTTGTCATTGAATTTGGTTCCATTAAAGTGTTCAAAACCATAGGGTAAGTTCTGATATGTAATGCCTTATTTTTTTTAATGCAGGCAGAAAGCAAATTTCTTTTCAAGATACATATTTGAATCTATTAGGGATAAGGATAATCTTAAGAGTATTGAATCATTTGAATATCTTTGTATCTTATCAGGCTACTAGAAATTAGTTGTTGATATTAAATATGATAAGCATTTGCATCTTTTTTTTTTTTTCTTGTAGACTGACTTTTCCTCTAAATTCATGCCTCAAGTATATGTACCCACCACCTTCAAGCACCATCCTAGCAAATATAGTAAATGCTTTGGCCAGTGTGCCTAAGTTCTATGTACAGGTAAGTAGAGTAAAACTTAACTTTCTTCAGTATGAATGCTTGTACAACTTGATAGGTTGTTTTCCATTCTGATCCTCACACATTTTCATAATAGTACTAATCAGACTAATTCTGACAAGGAATGGTATTAAAGTATTTTTAAAGTTGTCTTAATTCAAACTGCTTTTTTACTAAGTACTATATATACTGTGACTTACTTTTCACTGTTCTAGAGAGAAATCTAAGATCAGGGTTGCTAGCATGATTGGGTTCTTGTGAGGCTGTGTTGCAAATGCTCATTTTCTCTTTGTATCCTCATTAACCAAAAGAGGATCAGAGAGCTCTCTGAGATCCCTTTTTTAAAGGGATCCCATTCATGATTGATCTGTTCTTAAGATCAGATCACTTCCCAGGCCCTCACATCCTAATTATCATCACATCGGGGATTAGGATTCAATATATGCATATGTGGGGAAAACACATTGTCTATTTACAAAAAGTATTGAAATATTACTATATTTGAGTACTTTTATAAACTATGCCATAAGCTTGCTGAATGTTCAAGATTAATAATACTAATAAACCTAATTAATTTGAAAGTATAATTTCTGATAAGGCTTGATTACTTTAGCATACACCTAATACAGAGATTCTTCCTTAAAGGAAAATATATAGTGGATACCTCAACAAAGGCTTTTGAGTATTGACAGTAAATGCGTACTTCTTTGAGGTACAAGATCTAGTTGGTAAATGTTTTATTTACTGTATTCTCTGTTTTATAATTTCACAGTAGTCATGGGAAAAGACTTAACATTTCAGTAGATTACATATTTCAAGAACATGACATTTTAAATCCTAAATACCAATGTTATTGAAGTCTTAAGTTCACATAGAAGATATGAATTGAGTCATTTTACTATGTGATTTTAAATGTTTTGACACTTCTCTTTAAGGTACTTCATCTTATGAATAAAATGAATTTGCCCACACCTTTTGGACCAATTACTGCACGACCTCCCATGGTAAGAAAGCTTGCAAAATTTTCAAGATTTAAAATTTCTCTTCCTGAGATGGGATTATTCAGGCTAAATTTTAAAAGTATTACGCCAGTGACCTCTAATGTACTTTGAAACTAAGTTAATATAATAATAATCAAGTAGGAGATTAAAAGTGGGAGAAAACCAGACCATAAAAGAGAGGCTATCATTTCTCCCATTTTTCTTTCCTTTGACCCAGAATATTGGGCTATCTTATAATTACATTTAACATACTTAATCTAAAATTTCTATTGCTACAGTTTTATAGCATACAGAGCTCATTTGCAGAAGACAAGAAAAATTGCTATGTCAATGTGTAAATTGTTGATAGGGTACTATGTCTGTTCTTAAATAAATCAAGTTATTGTTTGGCTGTAATACTCTTTAGTAGTTATTTAATAGCAATGAGAAATTATTTTGAGTACTAGCATTTAAATAGAAAATTTGTTTTTCTGTTTTGTATTGAATGCCTTTCTAATGTGTATACTATTAACCTCATAATTTTCCTTTGTAACCCCAACTTCTCAAATTGGGCTATTTGACATTATGGCAGCTGTTACTAACAAGTAAAACTCAAATCTTAGTTACTAAATACAAATTACTTGTTTCTCATGTTAAGTCCATTCCAAAGGTAGGGTAGAGTGTTGCCTGAACCATTCAGAAGAACTCAATTATCTTCACTCTAAGCACTCCCAGGTTATTGATGAGGGTGTTATCATGCATCCAACAAATGAAGAAGAAAAAGAGAATTATATGTAGGGGTTTGTTTGTTTTTTTATAATATTACATTGGTTAAAATTTAGTTACTTGGTCACATCTAATTGCAAAGTTTTGAGAATTTAGTGCAGCAAGGCGTCAAGGAAGAAGAAATAAGTTTTTTGATCAGCTAGCAATCTGCCACAGTGTTTTCTTAATATATATTAAAAGTATGAAAAAATACCATGAGTTAGAGAGAGAAAAGAATCATGCATTCGAATGGCATATTTATGTGTATATATGTATATGTATATGTATATGTGTGTATTTATGTATGTATGTATGTATATGTATGTATTTTAAAGATCATATGTTGCTGTGATATTTTTTCCTTTTAATTAGTATGAAGATTATATGCCATTACATGCACCTCTTCCACCTGTATCTCCTCAACCACCAGAGGAACCACCTTTGCCAGACGAGGATGAAGAATTTTCTAGTAAAGAATCAGAATATGAAAGCAGTGATGATGAAGACCGACAAAGGTTTGTAATGTCAAATAATATTTGTTCAAATTCTAAGAAACGTAGACTGTGAGAGATTGTCTTCTTAATTTCGCATATAATTGTTTATAATTTGGAGTCATTAGAATATATCCCTTCCTAGTAACTGTAGTAGTAACTGTAATAACTGTAGATTAAGACTTGAAATTAGATATCAAGACCTAAGGAAAAATTTGGGGATTATGATTAATTTTTTTAGATTGAAGAGTATGGTATTACAAAATGTAACTGATTTCCATTATTTGTAGATTGTATATTTACAAATTTGCTTACTTGCTAAACTTCATTTGTAACCCCAGATTTAATACTTACAGTGTTTGTGGTCATTTGCAGACATAGGCCTGTGCTAAATAGTGAAAAAATTTAATCATTTGAAACATGCACAGTCCTAGGTGAGGTAAAACAAGGGGACAGTCTGCCTTCTTGTTTCAGTTCTCATATGGTAAACAAATGTCCTTTCCTCAAACCATCGTATTGACACATTTTCACACTTTGTGCTATTTGTTGCTGATTTTACTGATTAAAAGGGGCCCCCAGCATAGTATTGAAGTGCTGTCTAGTGTTCCCCAGGTCAGGATGGCTGTGATGAATCTAATGGAGAAAATATGTGCTGGAGAAACCTTTCTCAGGCATAAGTAATAGTAATGTTAGTTGTTAGTTCAATATTAATGAAACAACAATATGTATTAAATATGTCCTTAAACAGAAACATAAATAAAACAAGGTATATACTGACTAGTTGATGAAATGTGATGCTTATAGGAATGTAATCTTCAATTTACCCTAGGGACAATGATTCATTTTCAGTGTTTGTTGAACATAACTGTCTTCAATAATGAGAATAAGAATAGATTGTATTTTGTTAGCTTATTTCTTTGTATTTACATTTAGAATAATTTCTAGAACAATTGTGTAGGATTTTATACAGAACAACCTGTAATAACTACTACAAAGGAATCATATTTATTGATTATTCTTGGAGCTAGAGAAAGTTCTATGTATGTATACATATATATATATATAATTTAAAGATTTTAGTGAAAGCAGTAAGTTATTAATCATGTTCAGCATAGCCTACTACAGGAATTGCTAAACATTTTCTACATAGATCCCAAGAGTTCTGTTACAGTGAGGAAGCAACCATATGTTGGTACGTTTTGCACCGAAACTTATTTATAAGTAAAAGTAGCTGATTGGATTTCCTCTTGGACTGTAATTTGCCAACCCCTATCTTAGAAGATCAGTAACTGCAGTAATATCAGGTATAGAAGGAGTAGTTCACATGAATCAAAACATAAGCAGAGAATCTGGGCAGAATATACAAATAATCAGTAGTTATTTGACTTTTTTTGAGTCAACGTCCACTTTAGTCACTCAATATATATTTTCTGGGGAAAGGGTTAACATAAAAGTATTTTGGAGTACATATACTGAAACTATAAAGTGAAAATAATACAATATCTGTCTTGAATACAGACATTTAGGAAGACTGGCAAGTCTTGATAGACTATGTAACTTGTTGATAAAGAATAGTATAGAGGGTTACATTGAGTTAATTACTTATCCTCTATAATTTTTACTTTTTTATTAAAAATACTAACTTAAAAAGCTAAATTTAGACTGGTAAAATATTTATTTATTTTTTGTTTGTTTAGGTTCCATTTAGGAATGTAGTGAGGAATTCTGCAAATAATTCATCTTGAATCATGAGTCATCAGCACCTTTGCATGAACCAGTCTTTGGTTTCGTGCTTCTCTATTATGGATATGTTTTTTCAAAAATACTATATATTCAGCAAATATTTATTGACTCACTAATATATGCCTGGTACTGTTTTAGAAGCTTAAATACCTTTGGATGAGCAATTTATGAAGCCAGACATATTTTCTATTACTGGATTTTCTCATAAAATTTTGGGTGAACCACGTTTATTAAGAAGTTTAAAAATGTACAGTATGTTTTCAAGTTACATCACATAAGGAAAAAAGAGTTAAAACTTATTTTACTGTAACCTCCTTCCTTAAATTTCATCATATGCATGTTTACTTTCAAATTTTTCCAGTGTGAATGGAGAGCTAGGACTTCTTTTGAACCTTTACTCTGTGGAAACACTGTCTGATCCTCTGGAAGATACAGAAATGCTTAGACAAAATATATTCTAGATATTACTCATATTCATCATGGAAATAAGCTATGTACAGGTTTATCAATTGTCATAGCTTGGTTGTTACTTAAAAGCTGCTTCATTATATAGTATTTGAAACTCTTCTCAAGTCACCTCTCTGGTTTATATGATACTTGATTTGTAATACAGTGCTTTTAAATAAAAATACTTAGATTTAGACTTTCTTTAATATTAATTAATATTAACCAAAATAATTTTACTGTGTTTGTAAAGCCTTTTAAATATCACTTTAGGGGTAAAAAAAGTAAAGTTAACATAGATTGTATTAGTGGATCCTGTTCTACTTTTTGACATACGTCCGGCCGTTTGATTTGGGCACCTAAATTTTTTATAATAAAATTCATATTTAAAATGGGTAAATTGTAACTAAATAAATTCCTAATTCCTTCTAAGTAAGATAAAAGTTGAACAAGATTTAGAACTTGAACTTTTGTCAAATTGATTCTCTTTGTTGACTTAGAAATTATTCTTATGCCACACAAATCATTTTTTTATCTATAAGCCCAAATGCAGATTTAAACCTAACAAAGGCAATGGTAAATGACTATACTTCTACATAAGGAAATATTTTATTTTCCTTTCCCTTGATGTAGAATGACCAAACTAATGGAACTAGCAAATCTTCAGCCCAAAAGAGCAAAAACAATCAAGCAGCGCCATGTAAGAAAAAAGAGAAAAATTAAGGATATGTTGAATACACCCTCTGCTTCACAAAGGTAATTTTATTCAGGCTTATGAAATTAGGGCTCTTTTTCTATACTTTGCCTTCTTGCAAACTCATACCTTTTTTCAATCTGACTTTTATTTTATATCCATATAGTTGGTTTAGCAGTGATTTTCTATTTGCCAATTCACAAGCATTCTTAATTTTCTCACAGTTAACCAGTATTTGATACTTTTTATTACCATTTTCTTTTTTAATCTGCCACTTAATGTTCTTTGTCTTTTCCTTCGCGTACCTCAGTCTTCCCCCAGCCCCTCTCTTCTCTTTTTCTCAAGACAATAAGCAAATTTGGAGTGTCAGAACTATGGATAGGAAATAATTTTATTATAGATAGAAATATATAGATACAGATTGAAATATATAGCAATATAAATTATCTTTCCTCTGCGTCTTGGACATTTTTGTTACAGCACAAAAATTGTCAATGACATTATGTTCATTTTATGTGTATCTTCTCTGAAATAATATTGCCCTTTTTTCCTTTTAGCTAATTGACATTTTTCATTAGCAGCATTTTGGGTGAAATTACAGTGGAAGTTTTATTTCCCTGTTTACTATCGAGTTCTATGTATTTCAATATCTTAACATACAAACTGTCATTAATTGCAATTTCAGTTTTACTTAGTTTTGCCTGAAGGTTAATTTCCCTTAAATTTATAAATAATAATATAAATTATGTAAAGAATTGTTAAAAGTTAATTTTTCTACTTTTAAAGACGTCTTTATTTTTAATTTTTCACATTAAAGATAAATGTGATGTATGTTTCCTATCTATATATCTTGGCATCATAGTATTATGCTTTTAATCTCTATAGCAGTATTGAACGATTAAAAGTAACTAATGTTGGGGTACTCTGATGGCCTAGTGGGTAGGCCTGCTGCCTTTGGCTGGCATAAACAGCATACAGACCAAGGACCTGCATCCTGGAGCTCAGGGAACAGCCATGATGAACTAACATAAAATAAATAAAATCCTGCCTACCCACTTACCTTCATTCCTGTCTGCACCTTTCCTTTAAAAACAAAACAAATCTATTGTGAACCAAACTAAATTTTCCAGTAGCCACACTGAAAGAGTAAAATGAAATATGAAATTAATGTTGCACTGTATTTTTTTAACCATTAGCTCCAAAACATTATTTCATAATAATTAACGTAACAGTTACTGAGCTATGTTAACATTGTTTTTTGTATAAAGTTGTCAGAAATCTGGTATTATTTTATATATCACATTTCATTTTGGACAGCAACATTTTAAATGGTCATTAGCTATCTGTGGCTCTTGACTGCTGTATTGGACAACTTAGCTTTATTATATAATATATAAAATACAGTACATAAAATGCTTATGTTAAACAGAATGAATTTTTTTGCATATCAGTAAATATCCTGAAGTTTGGAGTCAGTAGTCCTCAGATACCGTCCATATCATTTACTAAATGACTTTATGCAATTTTAAGCATTACTTTGTGCAGTGCCTTTAGTATTGTGAATGCTTTATCGTAAAGTGTTGTTACCTTTTTAAATTTAAAGTAATGCTAAATAATGTTTTACTTAGGATTTTATTTGCAATTACAAAGTGATTCTCTGATTGTTTATAAACAGCAGTGTACATCCTGTGCTGTTACCTTCGGATGTATTTGACCAACCACAATCTGTAGGTAATAAAAAAATTGAATTCCATATATCTACCGACATACCAGCTGCATTTAAGAAAGATTTAGAAAAGGAACAAAGTAGTGAAGAACAGAATTGTGGTAAGCATATTTTAGTTCTCTTGGGTGCTATGTAAAGTTCTTCTCAATCAGGTTTTTTCTTCTTTTCTAAATGTTAAGTAACTTTAGTTTACAAAATAATATGAGACCAAATGTTCCGGTGCACCATTCGGCAAATATATAACAACACACAGCATCATGTCCATCACCAAAGTGCCAAAAGTCTGTCACCACTGTCTGTTGGACCTCATCACCACTTACTCTCTTTCCTCATCCCCTTCTTCTCTTACAACCTCATTCTTTTGTCAGTATTTAAGGGTTGGTTTGGGGTTTTTTTTCTGAAGTGTTCTTGTTTTTTTTTTTATCTGTTTGTTTGCTTTGGTTCTTTTTATTCCATATATGAGAAAGATCAGTATTGATATTTGTCTTTCTCCTTCTGACTTACTTCACTTAAGATAATCCCTTCCAGTTCCATCCATGTTGTTGTGAATGACAGGATGTCATCCTTTTTGAAATGTGTAGTATTTCATTGTGTATGCATACCACATCTCCTTAATCCATTCATCTGACTACTATGGGCTCTTAAATAGTTTCCGATTCTTGATTATTATTAGTAATGCTGTAATAAACATAGGGGTATATACATTTCTGGATTAATGTTTCTGTGATTTGGGGGTAAATACCTGGAGTTGGGATAACAGGATCGTACTGGTTTTCCATTATCAGTTTTTTTTTTTGTTTTTTTTTTTCTCCGAGGAATCTTCATACTACTTTCCATAGAGATTTCACCAATTTACACTTCCAACAGTGTAAAATACTTCCTTTTTCTCTCTACATTCCTGCCAACATTTGTTATTTTTAGACTTTTGGATAATAGTCATTCAGGTTACAGGTGTGAAGTAATACCACATTATTGTTTTGATTTACATTTCCCTAATAACATGTGAGGGAAAACATCTTTACATATGCCTGTTGGCCATCTGTATGTCTTCTCTGGAGGAATGTCTGTTGAATTTTTCTGGCCATTTTCTGATTAGGGTGTTTCTTTTTTCTGTTGTTGAGTTTTATGAGTTCTTTATATATTTCAGATATTAAGCCTTCCCTTCCCATTGGAATTGAGTCCCCGAAGGCCTCTCTAAAGCCAGGGTCATGTAACACATTTCCTATGTTTTTCTCTTAAATATTTTATTAAATCCAAGTCTTAAATCCAGGCTCTGTCTAATCCATTTTGAATTAATTTTTGTGTATTGTATTAAAGAATGGTTTAAAGTCATTCTTTTTCATGTGGCTGTCCAGTTTTCCCAGTACTATTTGTTAAAAATTTCTGTCTGCAGCATATGCTCTTGGCTCCTTTGTTGAAATTAACTGACCATATGCGTCAGTCTTTTTCTATTGATTCATTTCTATGCCACTTATCCATGTCTCTGTTTTTATTTAAGTACTATACAGTTTTGAACACTATCACTTTTAATATAGCTCAGGAGCTGCAGTATGATACCTTTGCTTTTGTTCTTTTTTTCTCCTGATTGCTTTGGCTATTCTGTATATTGCTTTCACTCAGATGGCCATTTTAGCAATGTTAATTCTTCTGAACCATAAGCACAAAATATTATCCCATATCTTTGTGTCTTCCTCTTCCTTTTTAAAAGTCTTACACTTTTCATAGTACAGGTCCTTCACCTCCTTTATTAAGTATATTGCAAGATATTAAATTATTTTTGTTTCTGTTGTAAATAGGATGATTTTCTTGATTTTGTTCTCTTCTATCATGATGTTAGCATGTAAAAATGCCACAGATTTTTGTATATTCATTTTGTTGCCCACAAATTTGCTGTACTGACCAATTAAATTCTAGTAATTTTTTTATGGTATCTTTAGCATGTTTCCAAATATTATGTCATCTGTAAATAGTAGTACTCTTCTTTCTCAATTTGGATTAAATTTATTTCTTTTTATTGTCTAATTGCTCTGACTGGGACCTCTAGTACAATGTTAAATATCACTGATTAGAGGGGGCAGCCTTGTCTCACTCATCATCCTAGAAAAAGGATTTTTAGTTTCTCACCATTGAATGTGATGTTGGCTTTCGTTTTATTATATGGACCTTACTGTGTTAAGGTATGTTCCTTCTATCCCAGTATTATGTAAAGTTTTTAATCATTAATGGGAACTGAATCTTGTCAAATGGTTTCTCTGCATCTATTGATATGACCATATGATTTTTTCACTTGCTTTTGTTGATATGGTGTATTAAATAGATTTATATTTGGTGAAATATCTTTGCATCCCTAGGATAAATCCCACTTGGTCATTTATCACCCTAAATGTAGTTTTCCTATCCCTGTTCTAAAACATTGAGAAAAACATCAAAGAGTTTTATTGCGAAAAGGTGAATTAAAAATTTTAAATGGTGCTGGAGGTGTGAGACAGGTAGAAGAAATTTATTGGTTGGTGATAAAAGGCAACTGGACACTTCAGTTGGTGATTGACTAGCATAATGTGGCATTTATTTATAGTTGTTCAAGTGTAAATTTGTACACCTGAAACTTAAATAATGTTGTAAACCAATATTACCTCAATTTTAAAAAGTTAAAATTGAGAACAAAAGCTCTTTAGAGGGGAAGGATTTATAATGGCTGGTGTTAATATTAACATATTTATCTGCTACTGAATTTGATGCATCTAATATAGGATTTGGAAAAATCTTCCCAAAACCTAATTTGGACATCGCAGAGGAGATTAAAGAAGACTCTGATGAAATGCCATCAGAATGTATTTCTAGAAGGGAGTTGGAAAAGGGCAGAATTTCTAGAGAAGGTAATTTCATAAAATAAACCAGTAGTTACTCCATTTTACATGTCTTTGACCCTTAAGAAACAACACATCTTTTCATGTTGTTTACCTTAGTTATGACACATACTTCAAAAATGTATTTTTTACCTCGACTTTTGGTTTTTTAACTATACTTCATCGGGAGAAGTATCTCTCAAAATAATGTTTTTGACCTATGTTTGTTTGGCAAAATTTTTACTTTCTTTCATATTCCATCTTAAAACAAATCCATGTGGTCCATTGTCTGAAATTCTGTATTACAAATACAGTAGATAGATCATCACAGTACTGTGTCTGAGTTGCAGGCATAGCAATTGCTTGTTTAACAAAATGTTTTTTTAATTGTTTGATGATTATATATCTGTGCTTAAGGATTTTATATTCTAACATGATAGTTTTGTTTTTTCTAAAGGATTTGTCCTGTTTTATGTGTGTGAATATATTTAGGAATTTTAAATTAACA
Organism: Solenodon paradoxus; assembly: GCA_004363575.1. NCBI lineage: Eukaryota > Metazoa > Chordata > Mammalia > Eulipotyphla > Solenodontidae > Solenodon > Solenodon paradoxus. The sequence continues at coordinate 324,935 of RJWH01000142.1, forward strand.
TGTAACTTTTTTTCCATGTTAATGGGAAATTAATTTTTACCTTCAATGATCACTTTTGCATAGAACATCTATTTATTGGGAAGTTTATTGACGCTAAGTAGCAGAAGCAACACCTTGTCTGAAATACTCATTACTATTATTTTGAGTACGTCATTCTTATATTTGAGTATTGTTGGTAACTATTAGTTTAGAAAATTGATACTAAGCAGAGTCTTTAATAATAGATACTTTTGGATAAATTTTAGTTATATTAGATGCTTAAAATTAAAATATTTTTCATATTATCAGTTCAGATTTTTAATAAGTATTGTTATCCCATTAGTAATATTTCTACTGACTTATTTGTTTTTATATAATATTTATTTTGTCCTTTTAGCAGTTATATTTTATCGTAACCAATTTTCTTTGAAAAATTATGAAACTATCTTAATTTTGTATCCTGTCTTGTTTTTCACTAAGAAATGGAAACACTCTCGGTTTTCAGAAGTTATGAACCCGGTGAACCAAACTGTAGAATTTATGTAAAGAATTTAGCTAAACATGTTCAAGAAAAGGTAAAGTGAAATTTATAAATTTGATTTAAAAAATTTACATTTTTCCCCTATACTTATTTATCTTTTTTGTTGTTTTTAATTAAAATTCTAGGACCTTAAATTTATTTTTGGAAGATATGTTGACTTTTCATCAGAAACACAAAGGATAATGTAAGTACAGTCATATTCTCAAATTGTGTTTTGTTTTTCTGTTACAAATTAATCCCTTTTCATCTAAAGTTTTCCTTTTAGAAATAAAAGATTTATATAAAGAAATTGTTCTTATTGATTACATATTAGTTTTAGATGTCTAGAGCAAGAGTTAGCAAACTTCTTTATAAATGGGCAAAGAATAAAAAATTAATACTTTGATTATGTTGCAAACCATTGTAACTACTCAGTTCTGCCTTTGTAGCATGAAGAAAGCCATAAGTAATACATGAGTGAATATTTATGGATGAGCTTCAATAAAAAATTTTTTATAGAAACAGATCCCATAAATTATAATCTCAGTCTCCCACTGTGAATCAGTAATTCTCAGACTTTAACCTGCATAAGAATTACTGGGATTCATCCTCAGAAGTCTGACTTTCTAGGTTAAGGAAGGAACTATGAATTTATGTTTGTATAAAACTCATGGATGATGCCTAAATTGCTGGTCCAAGGAACTACACTTTGAAAATTACCGACTCATCCAGGAATAAATAGAAGTCATGCAAAATGTTTTATACTCTGACCCTGGTAGTATCCTGTCTCCTTTTAATTGGGCTGTATTGAGCAAGACTCCCAATTTTATGAGAACAAAAGAGTAATATGATTTGCAAATGATGTGAAATCTGATGTTTGGAGTTAGAACCTTAGTCAGATAAATAAGTAAAGAGAAATAGGAAAGGTAAGGACAGACATTATTTTAAGGGAGAATGACATAAATCCTTAGCTTTATTTTTTAAATTAATTTTATTGAAGAAACATTGAATCATAACATATAGGTTTAAGGTGTGCATCATTGTAAACCAGTGTTGCGTATAATTAAATTCATTAACACCAAAAAGTGATTTGAACTAATTAATGTTTTAATCTCCATGTGAAACCAGTATTTTTTAAAAATTTTTCTGGCTTATTTTAATTTTATGTAGAAATGTACATGGCAGCATATCTTAAAATTCTCCATTTATACTCATTAATGTCAGAAATCTTTCCTTATCAAGGTATCAAATATTTCTTCTGCAAAATGCTGTATTATTTCTACCTTTGAATCGTGATTATAAGAAAAAGAAAAGTACATATATCTAATACATATTTAAGTATATAAAGTACATATGTATATAAATCCTTTCTGTTTCCAGTTTACCATCAATTAAGATGTGAGAGGAAAAACAACTATATTGAGAAAGCTGTATGCATCAAATAATTGTGTGAATTTTTAAAAATATTTCACTGCATTTTAGTGACTACTTTTTTAATGTTTTACATCTTTTTCTAGTCTTATACACTATTGAAAAGGTAGTCAGTACTTGAATTGTAAATTACAATCTGTTTCTATGTAGTTTTGAATATTATTTTGTCTTAAAAATGTTGAAAAATGAGCACCTATAAAACAGTAAAACATTACACTTGGAATAAAAGAAATCTGGTTTGTGTTCTGTCATTAACTTTAGCTGTCTAAATGTCCTTGAAGAAGTCACTCAGACTTGGTAGGCATCACCTGTAAAATGATGCTGTAACTAGATGATGAGGAAAGTCCCTTCTTAGTCTAAAATTCTGTTACTTTTCTGTGTTTCCATCAGCCTTTCTATCTTTGTGTGGAGAAGTGCTGGGTTTGTCAGTTGGGTAGATAATATTATGTAATTTTTTTAAAATTAAAGATATAAAATAGAAACTTAAAGTTTGCGTGTATAATTGCTAGTAATATAAATTTGAAATCACATACATTTATAAATATTCATCACACATTACCTACTTATGAATCAGTTTTAGAGCAGAATGAAAAATACAATTTGAGACCCTGAATAATTATGTACTAATCAAACAACAGTCATTTTTATTCTGAAATAGCAAAATTTTAAATTATTCAATACATTCTCCCACTTCATGAAAACTGTTGACATGCTTCACTCTTCTTCTTTGACTTGTAGGTTTGATATACGGTTGATGAAAGAAGGCCGTATGAAAGGACAAGCTTTCGTTGGACTTCCAAATGAAAAAGCTGCAGCAAAAGCCTTAAAGGAAGCTAATGGCTATGTTCTTCTTGGAAAACCCATGGTGGTTGTATCCTTTAAATCAGTCTGTCCTAAAAGTAGGTAGTTTTTAGAATATGGTATAATTGAAACTACTTTTTATAATATTTTAGAAGTATTAACTGACATCTAGCTTCAGATACTTAGTTATAAATATATTTAACTGAGTAAGATGATAGTGTTACTTTGATTTCTTTTTAAGTATAGAGGAACCTTGGCAACATAAGTTTATTAAAATTCACATAAATGCAAATGTTTAACTTACTACAGCTTATAAAATACATATTTATGCTAAATGTAAGAAGCTACAGTTCAGAAATACATATGGGTTCCTTAAATAGATGATTCATTTACTTTATATTTTATTATAATTCATGTTTCTGTTTGAGGATGTTAATCACCAAAACGTAACATTAACTATCCTGCTTTTAGTAGTTAAGGCAGATTGCAAATTAGAAATTAGTGGATTTCTAGTAGATAAAGGAGTGAATGTCAGGTGTAAAAGAAATTTTCTTTAGGAAAGGTAATTTTATCCCTTCAAATCATGAACTGTAAATAAAAGGGCTTCAAAAAATATTTAATAAATGGCTGAGAGTAGGAGACAAATATAAAAAAAGGCAGATTAAAAACTGAACTCCTACCCTACATTAGGTAGCTCTTGTAATTATTTTTAATTTTAAAAGGTTACATTCATTTTTGTGCAGGAAACCTTAATTTTTAAATATTAGCAATTTGCTCGATCTGCTAGACCAAAACAAGATGCTAAAGAAAGAAAAAGAAAGTAAAAATTGGTAAAGGTAAGTGTGGATATATAACATGATAAAAGGACAAGACTTTCTTGAAATAAAATGTAGAAATCAAAAAATTTAAAAAAAAAAGGTTTTTAAAGCCTTATTTTCTCTGTCAATGTAACTTTGTAGTTTCCATTAAACTTCAAAATAATAGCTACAAAATAAAGCCTATTTGTATGTAAAATAAGGTTTGGAGAATGAATTTCATAAGGGGAATGTCTTCATTAACTTTTTCTGCTTAAAGCAGTGGTTCTTTTTTATTTTTGTATTTCAATAAAACTTCATTTTTAAACCCTGAATTTTGAATTTCACATTATTTTCATGAATCATGAATCATCATTCTCCTTTTGAAAATTTTCTCAACCATCAAAAAATACAGAAGCCATTCTTGGCTTGTGGACAATATTAAAACAGGCAGTGGGCTAGGCACAGTTTGTCTTCCCACTGTTACAGAAATAAAGCAAGTAATACTCTACTCCTTGTCTGGGGGAAAAATATCTTTTGTCTAGCCCCCATGGAAGTCATTTGGGGCTGCTCTCAATTGTACAGGGATCCACACAGATTCTTGGTGAGAAGACTTATCTTTGAGGAGGACTTTCAAAATAAGTAAAACAGTAATTCTTAAACTTACCATGTATTATAATCACCTGCAGGACTTGATAAAATACAGATTCCTAGGCTTCCTACAACCTCCTTCCAGTGTTACTGATTTTAGTAGATCTGAAATAGGGACCTTGTGCAACCAGCCATCCAAATTTTCCTGTGATGGGGAGTTTTTCAGGTCAGGGTACTGTTAATTCTAAAGATGAGAAAATATCCACCAAGCCAGGACAAATTGATCACCCTTGGTGTGGGGTCTGATAATTTGCATTACTAATTGCTAATTGCACACTACACAGAAAAATGTGTATGTGTTTGTGTGTGTGTGTGTGTGTGTGGAATAAAATCTTTATCTTTCAAATAAGTAATGTTAATGCGTATTTGAGTAATTTAATGATTAAAAATAGAATTAAACATTTTAAACTTTAAAGTGTTACATTGATTTAACTAAGATACATAAAAATATTTTGTTTAATTTTAAGTTGTTCTGCCTTTGTAAACTGGAAAAAAGGAAGTAAATGGATCAGAATTACTGATGTGATGTTAGGCTGAGAATAAAAGATTGAGAAAAATTTGATTAATGTTTATTTCTTTTGTGAGATACTTTGAATTTTGTTGTACGATATACTGGTGCAGTCAGAGGTCTTGCCAAATACTTTAGAGGAAGAGCTAACAGTTTTCACTGTGTTAAAAATTATTTCTAAATTTAACATGACACGTAAGAAAAAAATTAAAATGCATTCTGCTGTTCTTCTTCAGAAGCATTCCTGCTGTAAATACTGCTGTAATACTGTCATACAAAGTGTATCCTTTCTTGTATCCTTTTTGGGGTAGTGTTTTTTTTCTGTTTGTTTTTCCCAGAAGCGTTTTGTCCCTTGCCCACCCCCTGATCCAGATGAACCAAAATTTTTAATAATTTATTCAAATGAATTATTTCTAAAAGTATCTGTGTTAAGTCTTTTATATGTGTCTTTTTTTGTTGTTTTTTGTTGCTGAATTTTCTCTTAGATTATATAATTTTTCCACGGAAAGTTAGTGAATCAGGTCAATTTATTTACCAGAATGTATGCATTTGCTTCAACAAATTTAGTCTTGTTTCTTCTATTTATATATAGCCTAACCTAACTATAATATTGCTTTCTGTCTTACAAAATATCTAGTCTAGGTGTTCTATGTAACTTGTAAAATTTGAGTAGATCACAGTGGGAGTTTTTTGTTGTTCCTTTAAAGAGCACATACCTTGGAAATTAACATATCTGGATTCCTATCTAAATTCCAGTTAGAGTAGATGACCTTATATCTTTATATCTGAGATATCATTGAGATTTCTTTTGAGATAAATTGCAAGTAGAAGTATCTTTTTTCTTCTTTTTCTAAACAAAAAGGAGTAAGCAAAGAGTAACAGAGGGGGAAAAATACAGTGTTGACCCAGGGTAGAACATTGCTAGAAAAGAAACAAGCCAGGTATGTAAGAAGAATAGTTTTTCTGACTAGGTAATGACCGGAATCATCCAGAACAAAGATTTTCAATCTTGGTTACACATTGATTGACCTGAGAAACTCTTTAAAAAAGATTTTGAGTAAGAAAACGTAACTACTGTCTAAAAAATATACTGATTATACAGTAGTTTTGATTTACTTGATCTGAGTACAGCATAAATACTAGGATATTTCAGTCCTCCCAAAGTTTTGATTTTAATATGCAGCCAAAGTTGAGAACCACTGAGGAATGATTTTTATACATTAAAATTCTTAGTCTCTATTCTAGAACTAATAAATCAGAATCTATGGGAAATGGAGCCAGTAATCTAATTTGAAAATGTTACTTTACCATTCCTAGGGGCTAATTTTGATATTTCTTTGGTAGATTAAAAATTTAATCACCTAATACCAATTTAACATAATACAGTCTATTATAGTATGAAAATAAAAAGGTTGGAGTCTCTACATTTCTCATTTGCAAATCTTTTTTAAGGGTATGAAAACAATTCAAAATTTTTGTTAATAATCTGTCACCCTAAAAGGACAAAAAAATTAGTTATTGAAATTGCTGAGATTTTTTTCTTCTAAGGCACAGTGCAATTTTTTTTTTTTTTTTAAAGTTGTAGATCAGTTTCTGAGTAGTTTTTTAAGGGGAGATTTTAAGGGGAATGAAAGTGGTTGGGCAGGCCAGGCAGGCAAGAAGAGAGAGGAAAAAGAAACAGTAAATTTTATTTAGTTGTTTCATCTGATTGTTTACCTCAGTCCCAGGACATGAACCTTGGTCCATGTGATATATGTGGACTACACCTGATTGTAGGCAGTGGATCCAACCACTACTCCACCAAAGAATGCTAGTGGATTTTTTTATTTAGACAATTAAAAGTCTTTTGTACTGACATGATTCAATAATTTTCTAAATATAAATGTTTTAGCTTTTAGTTAAAAATTATGAAGTCTTTTATGATAGTGATTATTTTTAATGGATTTTTTACGATGTTTTAGGTTCATTTTGAATTCCATATTTTTCAAGTGCTTCCCAACTTTGAGAAGAAAATGATCATCTGGACTATGGAATTGTGCGTAACTGCTTTCAAAGTATATTTAAAAATTAAATCTACATGCATTTAAATTAGTTTATTGGAGCTATAGTCATGTATTTTAATTATCTTTCTCATAATAAATTTTCTTGCCAATAAAAAAAATGTTCTCAGTTTTCTTTATGATATATAAATCTAGCAAAGTATTAATTTGATAATTACATAAAATTTGAATTAAGGTAATTTATAATACTAAATATAGATTTTATTTAATGATTACAGTAATTCTTTCATTCTACCTAGATAACACTGTAATTTACACATGTTTTTTTTAAATAATTATTCTTAAGAATGTCTTTCTAGCTTAGTTTTGTTGCATATTCTTGTTAATATTCTTTTATTTTTCAATAGTGAAGGACTTTTCCCAGTATGGTGAATTTTTATCTCTGCTTTAATTTAGTCTTCCATTTTTATGTCCTTAAAACTATATGAGTATCACTCAGAGCTACAAATGTTCATTATATAAAGTTAATTCTGTTCCCTTAGTGAAATTGGATTCAAGTAAGTAGGAAAGCTTTGGTATATTTTGTTTAATTTGCTCTTATTGATACTCTCCTGTGAGTAAACAGCTTCACCTTAGAATGCTGTCCCAAAGAATCCAGGTTTTTGTTGAAGTACTGTTGTGAATCCTAGCTTCTTCCCTTTTACTCATAACATTGTGAAATAAGGAAAATGAGATAGGAAATAGTAGCATGGAGAACTGAATCCCAGAATGTGCTGATGCTGAAAAGTCAAGTAGGTAAGGAAACGTTAAAGCAGACTGAGCATGAATAGTAGAAACCAAGTGAAGAAAGGTTCTCAAAAAGGGAGAGGTGATAGGATACGTAAGATATGTTGATGAGTTCGAATATCAGACACTGGATTTAGTCGCACTTGTGACCTTGACGGACTGATTTGATGATGGGAAGAACTGAGAGGAGGTATTCAAGAGAATGGAAGACAGGAATTAAATATAGTAAGAATTAAAGACAACTAACTTAATGAATTGTGCACTTAATTCGGACAAGTATAGTGTGAAGATTTTTTGTCTTATAAAGACTGAGGACAGTAGGTTTGCATGCAATAGGATTAATTTAGTAAAGTGGAGAAAAACGCAATGCTGCAAAAAGGAGAGGGATGTTATTAGAACTGTATATATGACATGTAAATAGAAGAGTTAATTTTAAAGATGGGCATGCACACAACTCATTAATAGCAATAAGAGGACAACTGTTATAGATATTTATAGTTTATTGTATATATAATAGGAGCTTGTAAACATTTTGCTGTATTTTCTCAATGAAATACAGAACAAGATCATGCAGAAGGTCGAAAAGTTGGATTGAGGAAAGAAATGATAGAATAGTAACTTAGTAAAGTGAAAGAGGGAACAGATGCTTAGAAAGATTACTAAACACTAAAGCATTTACTTGATGTCTGTGGCTGCTAATTTAAATGAGACCAGTCAGCATGGTTTGTTTTTCTCGTTATATTTAGCCTTTGTGTTATCACTAAATAGACACTGAATCAAATTTAACCAAAGTTAGAGTTTTCCTATGTGAATACAACAAAGAGGGAAAGGGAAAGGGTGGTGATGTATTTAAGGACACGAAAATAAAGGAGAGAGATGGAAAGTAAGTTGAGTAAAAAGCAACAAAATAAGAAAATGAAAGCGGTTGAGACAGTGGAGGAAGGGTATAATCAGTTTATGTTGCAATATAGTTGAAGATGTGCTGGGTTATTTACTAGAGGTAGGAAGTAGAAATGCGGTGGTGTTGAAATGAAAAGAGATGGTGACTGAAATGGGCTGTTAGAGTGAATACAGTGATGAGTATGTTTTAGCATGTAAACAGTCAAAAGAAAGGAGGACTGTAGAAAGATGAATTCAATGAATGGCAAAATTCAGATATTAAAAAGATCATCTAAATATTTTTTGGAATTATCAAGAATTATTACAGGGGTAACAAGGCAAGGACTAATGAAAATTAGTCCTTAGAGCACATAAATGTCAAATATGGAAAAAAAATAACTTCTAATATTGCCACCATGATAGGGAATTCAGCCTAAATTATTATATTTATAAAAATACTGTAGTAGATTTACAGATATAGGATCTAAATTGAACTCTGTTTTAATTGATTTATGATGTTGAACAAATTCTTTATGCCTTCTCTCAATTTTCATGGAAATGCTGTCATCTACCTAAGAGTTACAAAGATGATTTGATGAATATAGAATTTAAATCTTATAAATATATAATCAAGCTTTCAATCAACATTAGATTAGTAGCAGTAGTTGTGCTGCTCTCAGATCACCATGGTGTTCTGATTAGGTAAATCAAGCAAAAGGCAGTAGTAGTCAAGTTGCTGTTTTAGATGATATGGAAAGTACTTGTTTTGCATATGATACTTATTCAAAATTATTATCAAGATATATTAAGACTTTCAAAGGAAGTGAGAAAAGGAGAAATCAGTAACTATTAATCATGTAAAATTCAGAAGACACTGTTCTAAGTGCACAGTACAGTAACCATTTGATCTTTATCACACGGGAAGAGAATACTTCCCTCTGTGATTAGGAATGTTTTTTAAAATTTCCACTGTAAAATAAGACATTTAACTTTATTTCCCTTTGCTAATGCATAGAAAGCAAAAAATAACTACCTCAGTAGAATTGTTCATAGAGATGAGGGCTAATCACATGTGTTAGGAAACCTAAGAGATAGATTTGATGATTCTCAGGAGGAATAGAGTCCCATCTAAGAACTTAAGGAACTATATAGTCTACTCTTCACATTTCCTAAAAACAAACTGTAGTAGATGTATGACATTCATTTAAAGGCCAGTAAGGAATATAAAATAAAAACTAGGACTCACTAAACATTGAAAAAGTGCCCGGAAAGACTTTGAACCTAGTAAGTATAAGCTTTAATGCTATTGGGGAATACTAGAAAATCAAACAAGACATTAGAACATCTGTGATAAATGTACAGATATCTAAATAATACATCCGTTAACTATATGAGATGAGAATGGGGTATTTGACGACATATGAAGAAATTGTACTTTAATTTTTAAGACTGCGACATAGCACCAATTTATCGTCTGTATGTAGGATCTCTTAAAATTGAATTCAAGAAGAAATTTGAGTAACAGATTAATTTCTTTATTGTATGCAACTTTTTAAGAGCTTAGAAAAAGATGTACAAAAGACCATTATAACATAGGGGCCATTAAATATCTTACTGTGGAAGAAAAGAAGGAAAGGGGCAAAGATTGAGGTTTGAAACGCTGTTTTTTATATTTTTTCTTCACAAACATGTAAGAATATTTGACAGGGTGTTTGCATCTGTTAAATCTGGGTCTTGGGATATGAGATGTTACACTTTTTTACATTTTTTCTGTGCGACAAATACAGAACAACTTAAATGAAAATAAAATAATGGAACTCTAATTCATTGTTTTCTGACCACTGTTTTTTCATTCTATCCCCATGCCAAAGAGGCAGGTGTTTCCTTAATCAACCTCACATGGAATTTTAATATTATAATATATATTATATGTCTGTCTTTGAACTAGATAAACCTATCCTTATATATGAAAAGAGTAAGATTTTTGTCTCCTCACTACCCCAAAAACTAAACAATAAATCATTTCAGTGATAACGTGATGCTATACCACAAAACATTAACAAGTTCAAATCCTTAACAAATCATGCCAAATATATTTTTGACCTTAGCTAAATTAAACTAGATATCAGTAAGAGAAAACTTTAAAAAAAAATTCAAAATCGTAGCATTTCTAAGTAACATGGATCAAAAAAGAAACTTTGAGAAATTAAAAAATAATTTGAACTGAATGAAAGACAACATCAACATTGTGAAATACAACATTGTGAGCTGCAGTTAAAAAATTGTAATTGAAATTTACTAATACATTATAAATATAAGAAGAAACATACTGATGGTTCAACCTGCCATAAGAAACTGGAGAAAAAGCAGAGCAAATTAAACCCAAACCTAGCAGAAAAAAAGAAGTAGCTAAAAAGATGCGTAAGTATATTAATTTACAGCAGAAAACAGTAGAAAATACTGTAACCAAAACTAGTTCCTGAAGAGAATGCTAAAATTGAAAATACAATAGCCAACCTGCACAGAAAAATCCCTCAAATTGTAAGATAATAATTGAGATATTTCAAACGAATTTGTTTCTGTACATTTAACAACTTAGATGAAATTGATCAATTTCTTGAAAGGGATAGACTACCAAAGCTTATTTGAGAAGTAGGTAGCTTAAACATTCCTATATCTATTTAATAAATTCACCTAAAAAAAAACTTTATGCGAAGAAAACTTAAAACATAGCTTCAGTAGGGCACTCTGCCAAAAATTTAATAAATGAACAATTGTATATAAGAGAACACTTCCAAATTTATTAAGATGACTTACCATGATATTAAAACAACATGGTACAAGAAAACTGCATGTTACTATTTCTTATGAATAAACATGCAAAAATCCTCAACAAAATATTGGCATGCTGCATTAAGTAGCAAGCAAAAAGATATATAAAGCATGATCAGCTGACATTCTTGAAAATACAAGCTAGTTCAACTATTGAAAGTCATATATATCAACACACTGAAGAAAAAGCATATGATCATCTTAAAGAAGCATTTGACAAGGCTAAACATTAATAATAAGCACAGGAAAGTGCTAATCAAAGTGTGCTTCCTTAACCTGATAAAGTATGTACAAAACCTACAGCTATTGTTAATACTTAGTGGTTAAAGCTTAAATATTTTCCTCATAAGATTGAGAATAAGGCAAGAAAGTGCACCCTCTCCACTCCAACATCTCTTCACTACTCATTGCATAGAACAAAAACTAATTAAAAATGAAATAAAATTGTCTCTTCAGAGATGACATCAGATTGTTTATGTAGGAAATCCCAAAGAATGACAAGGCTCCTACAACTTATAAGTGAGTTTAACTAGGTTGAAAGATAAAAGTAAATTTGAAGCTATCAACTGTACTTCTGTATACTAGCAATGAACAGCTAGACATTTGTCTCTAAAAATATTTGTAATAGTACTTGAACTTAATTGAGCATAACCTTTTTGATAATAAAAAGTGAAGATCAAGAGATAGACGGTGTACCTGGGCAAAATAACTCGTGATAAAAGATTTAAAGTCTTCCCTAATTGATTCAATTTCATTCAAATAATTTGCAGCATGTTTTGCATATTATAGAAAAGCAACAGAGCTAGAATAACCAATGCAGATTTCAAAACAAAAACAAAATTGGATGACTTAGATTGTCTTATTCCACAGCTGGAGCAATCAAGATAGTTGGCAGTGGCAAAAGGTTAGACATACAGATCCTTGGGACAAAAAAATTCAAGAAAAATGCCCACACAAGTATAGTAAAAGTGAGAAGGCAATTCTGTAGAGATAGTTATTTCAACATATGATCCTGGAATGACTGGGCACTTCTATTCAAAATAAACTTCAATATATTTCACTCACACACAAAAGTTATTCAAAATACGTCATAGACCTGAATGTAAAATGTAAAACTAAAACTTCTGGAAAAAATATAGGACAAAATCTGTGTAATCTTTCTTAGATAAGGAGTTCTTTCAAGAAAAATTGGACTTTATCATGTAAAAATATTTTGCTTTTTAGAAGGTATTGCTAATGAAACTAAAAGGTAAGCCACAGGCAGGGGAAAAAGTCTTTACATAAAGCCTATATTTGATGATTATATCCAGAATAAAAAATTCTCAAAACTAAAGAAAACAAAAACCTACAAATAAATGAATAATGTATTTGTGAACACTGCACTCGAGATTTACAGATGACATGTAATTACATAAGATGCTCAGCATCATCAGCTATTAGACAATTGCAAAATACAGGCACAATAAGAGGTATTACACTGTTAGAATAACTTAAATTCTGAAAGTCCATTTTTGTCAAGAAAATGGAGTGACTACGACTCATTGCTGGTAGAAGTACAAAACTGATTCTGCAAATCAGTTTGGGGAAGTTACAAAGTTAACTATATATTTGCATGTGAGCTAGTCATCATACTTATCTTTATCCAAGAACAAAAAACTGAACACAAAAACTTGTCTGTAAGAGGATTCTGGGAAGATGGTTGAGTAGGAAGAAACCAAAAATCCATCTCCTCAATTAGACAATTGAATTGGCTGCAACTCTGTTGTGTTTTGAAATGTTAGAGTCTCGAAGTCTTGCAACTTCCAGAAGATTTGAACAGTAAACTACAATTAATTTCAATTCAGCTCTTAGTATAGGAGCAAGTATTCATTCCCCTATCAGTCATGTGGCAAGCAACTGTGCATGAATTTCTGGAGCAGCTGTATACAGCTGACAGGAGCCAGGGTAGGCAAAGAGGACTCTGATTACCAAAATCAGGCATCTGTACTCTTCTGGTTGATTGCTGCTCTTGACCAGAGAGGTGCAAAGAGAAGGGCAGCCATGGTTGTTGCACCAACTCCCCCAGCCCCTGTGAAGTGACTTTCCTAGGGATAAATGGATTATCACCCTTTTTATCCCCATTTTTGTTTTTTCCTCTTCTGGAATCCCTCATTAGACTTGGTCATTAAAAATAATTGTATATATATAGATTCCTAGGAAGTTTTGAGTCGACAAAAAATGTTCAGCACACTGAAGATAAAACAATGGAAATAAGTCTGTGGAATACTTGGGACACTATGGAAGAGTCCAACACTGGGAATCCCAGAAGCTGAGAGATATAAAGAGGCAGAGATTATTCGAAGAAATAATTAATGGAAACTTCCTAACTTAATTAGAAATTCACCACAAATATCCAGGGAAAAATTTAAAAAATCTAGGAACACCTTAAGTTTTATACTTTTGGCTGACAACTGGCATAGAAACAAAACAGTTTTTATCCAAAAAGTAAAAATAGGCATGCCCTGATGGCCTAGTGGATACAAGCACCAGACATAGTCCACATACATCCCAAGAATCCAGTTTCATGACCTGGGGCCAGGAGGAACAATCAATATAAACTATACAAAATAATAGGTGTTTCTTCCTTCTTTCTCTTCTTGCCTGCCTGCTCACTTTAATTCCTGCCTGCACCTTTCCTAAATTAATAAACAGCTATAGGTAATGGGAATCTGTTCCCATAATTACCTTAATATAATCAAATGTCTCATTTTCAGCACTGAATCAAAATCATACAAATAAACAGCAAAGTATGGTGCATTCAAAGAAAAAAAATCAACAGAAACTGTGCCTGAAGAATATATCCTGATGGCATAATAACCAAAGATGCTCAAACAACTTTCAAATATTCTCAGAGGACTAAATGATAGCTGTGAGAAACGTAAAGAAATGTAAAGAAAGTAAAATTAGATAGTAAATGAACAAAATGAAAATGAGATAGAAAATCTAAAAATAAACCCAAAACTTCTGAAGCTGCGAAGTACAATGACTGAAATGAAAGTATTCACTAGAAGGATACCTAGGAAGTTCAGAGTAGACAGAAAAAAGTTTAGCAAGACTGATGATAGAACCATGGAAATAAGTTTGTGAAACACTTGGGGCACTATAAAAAGAGTTCAGCACTGGGAATCCCAGAAGCAGAGAGAGAGAGCCAGAAAATATTTGAAGAAATAATTACTGGAAACGTCCTAAATCAAATTAAAAGTGAACATAAGCATCCAAGAAGCTCAACAAATTCCAAGTAAGATTGATTTTAAAAGACCCACATATTATAATCAAACTTTCAAAAGACAAAGTCAAATCTTTATAACAGCAAGAGAGCCATGTACAAAGGATCTACAAAAAGATTACCAGCAGAAATCTCATCAGAAACTATAGACTGGAAGGCAGTAACTGATACTATGTGCTTAAAAAAAAAAAAAAAGAAAAAAGTCAAGGAGAAATGCTTTGTCTGTTTGAAGCAAAGACGTGAGTTCATAATTAGGAGAGAAAATAAGACATTCCCAAAATGAAGCAGGGGAATTTTGACCAGCTCTGCAAGAAATGCTTAAGCGAGTTTTGTAGGGTAAAATGAAAAGACACTAGACTCTCAGAGCCATATGGAGAAATGCAGATCTCAGTAAAGGAAAATACATGAGCTAATTCATTTGAAATAATGTTATGTTCTGGGACACAACATATAAAGATATATTTTGTGGGCCAGTCAACACTCAAAAGGAGTAGAGACAGAACTGTATTGATGTTAAGCTAGAATTAATTCATATTATGGTCTTATAATTTAAGAATCAAATATGAACTGCATGGTAACCACAAAGAACTACAGAATATACACAAAAGAAAATGAGTATAATTTAAGTATTTTACTACAAAAAAATCGTAATAAAATACACTGTCAATAGAGGCAAAAGACAATCCTCACAATGGAAAAAAAATATTTGCAAATCAAATCTGATAGGCAATATCAAAAATAAAAAATTCTGAAAACACAACAACAAAAAAAAAATATTTAAAAATGAGCAAAGGCCAGCACCCCAGGCAGGGATCACAAGTCTGTATTGACCAAGAATTTGTTTTTTTAATTTTGTTTTTGGTTGGTTTTTTTGTTTTATTTTTGCTCCTGTGAGTCTGAACCACAGGTCTCAAACTAGCTGCCAGAGTAAGAGGGAAGGCCTACCAAGTATTTGGAAGGAAAAATAGTTTAAGCATGTAGTTCTGGTTTTGAGCCTATAAATCCTTTCAAAACAGGTAAGTAGGCACATTCTTGCTGCTCAAGTGTTAAACCTGTCCTTGGGATGCAGTCTACATGAATGACAAGGACCCAGGTTCATGGCCAAGGGCCCAATAAAAAGAACAACTAAATAATCAAATGCTTCCTCCTCAAAAAAAAGGAAAAATTTAAAGGGCAAAGGATTTAAAATTTACTTTTATCCCAAGAAGATATATATGAAAAGATACTCAAATTTCCCTAATCATTAGGGGAATACAAATCAAATCAAAACTTCAATGCAAGATTACCTCACTCATTTAGGTTGGCTCCTAACAGAAAAAAAAAAAAAAAAAAAAAAAAAAAAAAAAAAAAAAAAAAAAAAAAAAAAAAAAAAAAAAAAAAAAAAAAAAAA
The DNA here is from genome assembly GCA_004363575.1 of Solenodon paradoxus. Lineage (NCBI taxonomy): Eukaryota > Metazoa > Chordata > Mammalia > Eulipotyphla > Solenodontidae > Solenodon > Solenodon paradoxus. The sequence goes on from RJWH01000142.1 coordinate 340,771, forward strand.
AAAAAAAAAAAAAAAAAACAACGATGAAAAACAGAACAAAACAAGAAAAACAAATACCGAAAACAAGTGTAGGTGGGAGGAAATTGAACCCTGTGCAATTTGGTGGGAATGTAAAATGATACAGCTGCTATGGAGAACAGTGTAACAATTTCTAAAACAATTTCAAATAGAATTACCATATGACAAATTTCACTAAATTAGTTGAAAGTGAGTTCTTAAAATTAGGCATGCCCTGGTAGGCTAATGGTTTAGTCCACCCAGAAAGTGCAGTCCACATAGATACCGAGGTCCCTGGTTCAACAGCCAGGGCCCAGTGAATCAGCCAAGATGAATAAAAGTGCTTCTTCCTGTCTGCCTACCTGTCTGCCTCTGTTTGCCTTCATTCCTGGAGGTAACTTTCCTTTAAAAAAAAGTTCTCGAGGTGATATTGTACACCCTTGTTCATAGTAGTAGTTCATGACTGCAATTTTTTAAATGTGTACTTTGCACAATATAAAGATTTCATATAAAATCCTATATGTGAATATTTACATTGGCTTTATTTACCTTCCTCCAAAAAGGAAACACCCCAAATGTTTGTCAACTATTGTAGTACATCTATACAAAACACTAATGACTGATGCATGACAGTTGGAATTATCTCAAATACATCATGGATAGTAAAAGAAGCCAGACTCAGAAAGTCACCTACTGTGTATCTGTATTTTCTTGAAATTTTGTAAAAGAAAACTATGACTCAGAACTGACAAGTATGCCACTGGCCAGGTGTGGGTGGAGAAGATGACTAAAAAGAGAACATGGAAATTTTAGAGTGTGATAGAAATATTGTATACATGTTTTAAAATTCAGTAAAATACTGAGTTTCCATAGGTGCAAATGTTTAGGATTTGTAATTTATAATATATAAGCTATAAATCAAATAACTAGCAACTTTAAGAAATAAAAAACAATAACTTTACATAGTTCAAGTAAATTATTGAATATCAGTGGAGCTCAGTTTGATATTACTGTAATTATTAACAAAGGAAAAGGGGACAGTATAAGCATTTTCTCTCGTGCCAAAAAAGCATTTGGTACCAGGATAAGCTAGCCTCTTAGTTTATCAATAGCTGATCAAAAAAACTAGTCAATCTGGAATTTTTAAATGTACTTGTTGGTGCAGCAGTTCTTCAAATTCATTCAATATTGTTTTGTTATATAGGAATATCTTGTTTTATTGCACTTATCAGATACTTCATATTGAATGTGACAACCCTAGATCAAGCGAATTTTTCAGCACCATTTTTCCAACATCATGTGCTCACTTCATCACTTTGTGTCTGTCACATTTAATTAAAGTATGTATAACATTCCTTAGATAATATGCTATTGTACTCTTAATAGACTATATGGTAGTGTAAACATAACTTTTATATGCACTGAGAAACCAAAAAATGTATGTAGCATATATAACATGCTTATTACAATATTTGTTAAATTGTAGTAGTCTAGAATTGAATCTGCAGTGTCTCCGGAGTATGCCTATAACTTTGATGAGAAAAAAAACAATCTCTGTCAACACTGAATGAAACAACATTGAGTACTTGTTTTCATTATAAGTTGTTTTGCTTAAAGAAATATAAAAGAATCAGTGGTGCAGCTAGATGGTAGATTTAAAACTAAACATCAATAATTGCCTTCAGTGTAAATGGCTAAATGTTTCTATTAAAAGTCAACCATTTTCTCACATGATTAAGGTAAGTAGAGGTAGAAGAAGGTTCTAGTAAAGGCAAGTACAAGATAAGACCAAACAAATTCTGAACAAAAGAAAACTAGTGTAGCTTTATTATAATTGTATGAAGCAGATTTAAGACCAAGTTAATGCCAATGGTAAAATGATTATACTTTACAATGAAAATATTATACTTTATAATACATGAATTTGACTGGAAAATCAGTTTTAAGTTTTTGCATTTAATAACTCAGATTTAAAATAAAGTGAAAAATGGACAGAGTAGTAAAAATAGGCAATTCCTTAATCATCATGGGAGATTTTAACATGCTAATCTCAGATTTGAGCAAAAATTTTAATCAATTTGATCAAGTGGACATACAGAGCTCACATTTATTTTACAATTGTCCATCTGCTAGGACATAAGGCAAGTCTTTTAAAGGACTGAAATAATAATAGCATGTTAACTGCATTAAGATCACATAGCAAGTTCTTATGAATCACTTCTGAAATTGCTGCTAAGTATTTGAGTCTTTTTCCCAATTAAAAAGTATATGTAACAGAGTTGACCTTTGAACAATGTAAGACATAGGAGTGCCAATCTTTCTGCTGTTGAAAATCCAATTGTAAGTTTTGACTCCCTATTCATAGTCTGCCATTGACACCAATAATATTCACAGCTTGTTAACACATATTTTGTATGTTATAGGTATTATATACTGTATTCTTATAAACTAGACAGAAGAAAATGTTAAGAAAATAAAAAGGAAAATATACTTGTAGTAATATTCTTTGTTGATGCCATATATTTATGTCACCTGTTTGCAAGAAAATCAGCATATAAGTGGACTTGTGTAGTTAAAACCTAGGTTGTTAAAAAGTCAACTGTACATTTTTTTTTCTTTTTGTATATTTTTAAAATATTATTGATTGAGTTTTAATTCTCTTGAGCACAGCCCCTAATCTTGATTGCATCCCTACTTCCTCAGAGATAACCTCTGTTAGTAGTTTCCTGTATGAATTTACATGTAATTTGCTTTTATAAATACATGTTCCCATATAAAATGTACAATTTTAAATGATTTTTTTTCTTTATGTGTACTGGAGTCATACCATGAAGTGTTTTTTAAATTCATAATGATTTGTTGTTGCAGCTATATCTGCCTCTTGAAAAAATAAAAAGCTATTACGTTATCTTTCAGAGCATGGTTATACTGTTTTATTTAGCCATATTCCAATGCAATGATAATTTGAAAAGATTTTGTTATTATGACAAAGAAATGTAATGAATTCCTTTGTACATTTGCCTCTGTACACCTGGGTACACTCGGATATTTCTGTAATCTAGATAAATTGAAGTGGAACTTTAAGTTTTTATATTTAATGATATGGAAAAATACCTGTGAAAAGACACCGATTTTAACTCTAGTAGTATTAGAGTATTTTTGTTGGCAAGTCCCATTGGGATTCTTGTCTAGCTCTTTCAAAACACAAGACCCAAGGCTGTTTTCTCTGAGTAAGAACTTTATTGTAGATTCCGCAATAGGAGAGGAAAGCTTGTGCCTTAAATCACTCTGTTTCCAAATTTCAGGGGAACAAAGTATAAAAAATGGTTTTCCAAGGGGAGGTGATTTAGGAGATGTGTTAATCACCACATATTCTGCCTGGTCCTTTCCTGGCATAGGCACTGTTATTGATGCTTCTTGATGCCTCTTCATGTCACATGTCTCATTATAATGTTAAATCTTCACCCCTGGGCATGAACTGGGTTAATTTAGCAAAGATCACTGTGAGGACAGAAGACATGTTGCTTGTACGACTGGTGCTCAGTCCTCCAACTAGAATCAGGTCAGCAGATGGGGATCTCTATACTGACTGATTAATCTTTTATAAAGAACGTTTTAACCCAGCTCAAATTTCCCACTTAACAAGTTAGCACAGCCAGTTCCTCCTAAGGTAAGGGACAGGGCCAAGGGCAGTCCCTAATACTTTTTACTACATTCTCACTAAAGTTAATATTATCAAGCCTCTAATTCTTTAAAAGATGAAAAATAATTTCTTGCTTTAATTTGAATTTCCTGAATTGCTTCTAAGATTGAGCATCCTTTCACAAATCTTTTGTCCGTTAGAACTTTATTTTTTTTTCAGGTTTACCTATTCCTTTTTTATCTATTATTTTTCTTTATATTTTTCTTTTTATTAATTACTTGATGTATTTTTTGTTCTTATTTCTTTGTTATGCATGGCAAGTACATTTTCCCAGTCTATGAATTGAAATCCTATGAATTTCATAAATTGAGGATAATGCCAAGATAGGCCTGTTTTGTCTCTTTTGTTAAAGAGAGGGAGGGGAAGGAGGAAGAAACATTTTTAGGGGAAGGAAGAGGAGGAAGCACTTTTGTTTATTTCTTTATTTTGTGGTTCTTCCCCTGGCCCAGGTCAGGACCAAGTCTTTGATCTTTGTTTGGCCTGTGCCTCAGTTGCTGACTGAGCCACAAGGGCCCAGCATACCAGTATGCCTGGTTTGTTGGTTTGTTTGTTTTTAAGGAAAGGTGAAGGCAGGAATGAAGATGAGTAGGGAGGCAAAGAGAGAGAGAAGGAAGAAGTGATTTATTTTATTTAGTTACTCCCAACTGCCCGGAGATGCAAATCTGGACCTTGGGAATTATGTGGACTGTACCCAATTTCTAATCCAGCAGGGCACACCTATTTTAATTTTTTAAGTACTTACCATGCAAAAACATATTGTTTTTTAAAGTTATATGTTTAATGTACATGCTACTTTGTCTCATTCCTAGGTCTTATTTTCAATATTAAAAGATTAGATTTATACCCAAATGATAAAAAAAGATAAATAAAATTTATTAATGGTAGATTTTTTTATAAAGCTAAATATGACATCCACATTAAAAAGTTTTATACAATTTTTGAAATTAGAATTTAGAACTCAAAATCTGTGAATCACTGAATTAGTTGATTCCAACAGTTTCTTTCATTGTTAATGTTGTCTGATCCTATGATTTATACTTCCCTTTACTTCCTACATGCCAAGAGAAAAGAACTTTCAGAAAAAATGTCTTTGAATTCAAGAGCTTAAGGGAATGTAGTGCTTGTATCAATCAGGATAGTATAGTTTGTGTTGCAGTAGCAAAAAGCTTAAAATTCTCAGTGACTTATAATCAATGAATTTGTTGCTCATGTTCATCTCGCATCAACAAGGGAATGCTTTGCATTAGCCATTTTACAATCTGTCATGAAAACTCTATTTCTGACACATGCTTGAAGAATCACAGTCTCTAAAATAGAACATATTATTTCTGCTTGCATTTCATTGACAAAGCAAATCACATGGACACTCCTAAATTCAACAGGACATGGATATATATTTCACCTTCAAGGAAAAGAACTGAATATTTATGAACAGCAGTACCTTCTGTGGGGGGTGGGGGGGACAGAAAATAACAGAAAAATTAATGTCATTAAATTTGGAGTTGAAAATCTGAAAAACAGGAAATCTTGAGCATTACTACTTCTTAAATTTTCAAAAAAATATTATATTAACTACACATACATTTCCGGAGTCCGTACTATTTTATATAGGTTATTTGATTTAATAACAGCCCAGTGAGGAAGACTGATAGTACTGTGTGGTGACTAAGAACTCACCATGAAGGTAGACATCTGGGTTTTTGATTTTCAGTATCAACATTTACTAAAATTTGACCACGGGTAAATTGCATTACTTAAATTTTGCAGTACCTCAGTTATCTCCTTTTAAAACTGGGGGGAGTCATCGGGGGTACACACACAGTATGTATGTGATATATATGAGTATCAATGCAATGCGACATGGAAATGACACTGTAACACTCAGTGCATGTTGTTCCTTATTAATTAATTTTGTATTTGTATCAGTACTATTGATCTTATTTTCTAAATGTGAATCTAAATGCAATAGACAATTTTTTTCTAAGGTTCTCACAGTAGATGACAGTTTGAATTCAAAATTAGATTTTTGGTTTAGTGTTTACATTTTAACCCACTTACCTTATTTAACTGACAGTCATTCTATCTGTGTTCTTTAAGGTTAGTTTAGCAAACCATTTTGGTTATTAATTTCTATAAATGACTCCAGAACTAAGGCTAGTTAAAATTATTAGAGGCTATTGTAGAAAATGAAAGGAACACAGAGAAAGCAATTGAAAAGTTACAGAGCAATTTGAAGAGTTGGCAGGCAGGATAGCAAACTTGAGCAAGGGATAGAATAGCAGTTTACTTTGGAAATGGGTGATAGTAGCCAGCCTGTCATTCTGGAATTCAGATCATACTTTCTGTGTAAGCTAGATTTGGAGAGGTGAAATAGAGTTATACAAGCACATATTGAAAATAAGATAGTTGTAGAAAATCTGTGATACCCTAAATCCAACATTTCCCCTCTAACTGAAGAGAAAGAATAGAACACAGGATTTTTGTTATTTTGTAGGTGAAAAAGACAACTGTGTATTGAGAGACTGCTGATTTACAGAAGTTGATGAGGTAAGTTATTTTAATTTTTTGAGTATTATATTGTTCTGCTTCCTGCTTTTTTGTAATCTTGAAATAAGTGGTTTCTGTCATATGATTTAACATAGTTCAAAGCTTCATGATCTATTTTAGGCTTGTTGACAACTTGAGTTTCAGTTCCAGCAGCACAAAATGTACTATGTATGCTTGAAATGGTCTGAGCCTTGGCTCGAAATAATCTCTCATTGCTGAAATCTAGTAGGCAAACTTGATTATCTGCCTTCTTTTCTATAATCTTCACTTGTGACTTACTATCCTGAGATCAGGTTTATTTTCCTTTTCTTCTTTTATTTCTTTTTCAGGGGAGGGAGAAAGGGTGGAGGGAGGTTCATGGATAGTAGAATACTGTTTTAAGTAAATTGTACACAATTAAATATAAAATTTAGAAGAATTATGACTTTTTAAAAGAAATTACTAATGACCAAGTGCCATAGTAATGATATTATCTAAAACTCTAGACTATTGAAATCAGTGAAATAGAAAAAAAATTAAAATAAAGGTACTTAGAGATAAATATAAGTGATATAAAATAACAAGAATGATAGAACACTGAAAATGTAGTGATACTTTTATTCAAGTACTTACTATTAAAATATTTAACTCTGATGTTTCTGAACTAATAACTACAAATATTAAGAAAAACTTGTCTCTTCTTGGTTAAAGTTAATTCATTTATGTATTAAAAAAATCTTAGTATCTTCCTGAAATGTGATTCTGCTATGGAGAGGCATAAAGAACCTTGCAAATACTGATACTTATGTAGGTAAGTGATATTTATATTGGTGAAAAGAAAGTTATAGAAATAGGTACAAGTTTCTTGACTGCTGCTTGTTGCTTAATGTTTTAATAGAATTTCTTAAATTCAATTACAGAGACTTGGGTGATTTAAATAGCCAAATTAAGCCAAATGACTAAATTTATGGTATTCAATGTTAAGAGAAATACTGCATTTATATTTGAATTGCTCCCATATAACGTTATTCAGATTTTGGGGGAAAAAATAACAAATGCCTCTTATATAATACTGATTGAAAAAAATAATACTTGAGATTATCAAAAACTAGCAACCTTGCAGATAAGCCTAAATCAATAGAATTTTTCTTTTTAACTTTAGATATGTTTTATTGACACACAAATATGTGTTTCTTAAGGAGTTTCTTAAGGATTGCTTTGTGGTTAGGATAATATCCAATTTCCTATTTCATTTTTTTTTTAATTCTCAAGGCATCTAATTTGGCAAATGATAGTAATCATTAGAGCAAAAGAATAAAAGGATATTTCTCTGTAGTATAATCAAGGAAATATGAGATGTGGGTAACAGTATTGATATTAATAACTGGTAAGAACTCAAAGGAGAACCATTTCAGGATAACTATAATAGGAAATAGACATCACAATTATTTCAAGTTCTAGTTTTTTAATTTTTTTATTGATGCTAAAAGCATCAAGAATGTTATTGCAGAATAGATTTCAGTACACTTTAGTTGTTTTAGTGCCTCTCCTATGGAATTAATAGATCTTTAGAGATAAAACTTGAAATTAATTGAGAAAACATGAGAATGCCTGACATTTGATAGAAGCTTGTTACATATTTATGTGCTTCTACGTATACTGTGATGCTAATAAAATTTCCCACAATACACTTGGTTATACCTTATCTTAATAAGATCCATATTAAATATATTATGAAAAATATTTGTTATCTCAAAACTGTTCAGAGTTAACTGATGAGGCAATGATGAGGTATTTATTTCAAAATCCATACAATATCATCCAGAGGATTTAAAGATTTTTTTAAATAAAGAAAATATGAGAGAAAAAATAAACAACACTACACCAAACTAAAAAAAACTTTTTCATAACAAAAGAAACCATCACTAAAATGGGAAAAGATATTTGCGTTGCATATATCTGATAAGGGTTTAATTACCAAAATATATAAAGAACTCATACAACTCAGCAACAGAAAAACAAACAATTCCACCCCCTGCCCAATAAAAGGGGTAAAAGAATTGGGTAAACTTTTCTCAAAGAATATATACAGAGGGCCAATAGGCATGTGAAAAGATGTTTCTCGTCATTTGTTATTAGGGCAATACAAATCAAAACAATGATATTTCACCTTATACAATGAGATTGGTTATTATCCAAAAGTCTGAAATAACAAATGTTGGCAAAGATCTCTATAAACAGGGAACACTTTCGTACTTTTGGTGGAAGTGAAAATTGTTGCAACCCCTATAGAAAGCAGTATAAAATGGAAATGCAAGTCCCTCATGACCCTGTCATCCTATATCTGAGTATTTGCCCAGAGGACACAAAAACACTGACTTATAGAGACCTCTGCACCCTCATGTTTATTGCAGCATTATATATAATAGCCAAGAATTGGAAACTACCTACGTGCTTGATGTATATATACATAGTGGAATACTTTACATACCTCAAAATGAAATGCTGTCATTTGTGACAATATAGATGGAACTAGAGGAGATTATACTAAGTGAAATAAGTCAGAAGGAAAAAGACAAATAGCAGTTGATCTCACGCATATGTGGATTATAAATAAACAAGGCAAAGGAACAGACTAAATAAAAATCAACCCTTGAACATTAACAATAGAAGTGAGGTCCCAGTACAAAAAAGAGAAGGAGTGTAAGGGTAAGTGGTGGTGGGGTTCAATAGACAATGATGAAGAACTTTTGGTAATTTGGTGGTGGGCAGAGTATGTTGGCATATATTTGAGGAGTGGGTTTATACATGTGTGGGTTTATATTAGTTTGCAAATCAAAGTTACTTCAGTAAATAATTATAAAAAATAAAATATGGTAGAAATTCAGGTGGAAAATATTGCCAGTTCTTTCTTATTAGTATTTGTTCCCCTGAGAGATATGAAAGTACTTCTGAGAGTTAGAAACCATTCTTAGAATGTAGGTTGGGTGGAATGGAAGGTCAGAGTTAAGTGATAGTAAATGAAGGTCTGATGAGAGCATGAGTTTACAGCAATATAAATAGTACTAGCAGTAAAAATCAGTGCAAAAATAACATTACAGCAATCAAATATATTTAGCTTTTACAGTATTAAGGCACTGAAATAGCAGCTTTATTTGTGTAAATTCATGTGATCATAGCAACTCTGTGAGATACGTGTTATCTTTTGTAGTTCATAGATTAATTTAGTGAGATTTACTAGTTTCACACAGCTGATAAATAGCAAGACAGAATTTAAGCTATAGTTTGTGTAAGTCCTAATGTCTTAACTGTTATATTTTAAACATGAATTCCTGAATCAAGTATGATGTTCAAATGATGCTCCTCTAACTCTAAATTCTTAGTCAGTGGCCTTTTGTCATTCATTATCTAGTCCAGCTTGTATTCTCTTTCTAACATTCCTCTATATTACATTTGTTCTCCAAGCAATTTTTTTTTCCTGTTTTGTTTTGTTTTTTAAATCTTTCTCATAAGGAAACTTCCTCCTATTTTGAAGGTCTTTTTAAATATGTCCCTTTTTACCTACCCCATGATATGAACTGGTGGGCTTACCAAAACTTGAAACTTTGATTTCATTATCTTTCTTGGTACCTTGTCAGATCTAATGGTCTAGGTCTCCAGGTCTAATCATTTCTTAAGTGTTCAGTGTTTGGACTGAACATACTAGTTGCTTGTGGGTGGCTTCTGTTCTTACTGGTCAATGTCTGTGCTAAGTCAGTTAATAAATATTATGTGTGCCATTTTTGAAAAAAACATTGCTGAGAAATGTCACATCTCTCCACTTCTTTCTTCATGTCTATAGTTTTTTGAACCTCAAACTCAGTATAACCTTGTATTTGCTCTTCATTTCCCTAAACGAAATTTGCCACTAGATGGTGTTATAAATGATGGCATTGTCATTCTTCCACTCACTAAACTTTAAATTATAGTCTCCTTTGACTTTGCCTTTTCTATATTCCTTTACACATTACCAGCTACCACTTCTTGTAGAGTTAGTGTCTAACAAACATATTATGTTTCTCCTCTCTGTATTAGTTAATTATTACTAAATAACAACAGTAGCTTACTGTGTCTCAAAATTTCATTGGTTGCTCAGTGGTTCTTCTGCTGGCGTAGGCCTGATAAATTGTTCAACTCAGAGAGTTGTAATGATTAGATACAATTAGGCTTATCCATATAGTCTTCTATTTTAATAATCCTTACAACACAGTAATCCTCATAGTTTAAAATACCCTGATGCTGATATCCCACTGGACAAAACAAGTTATAAACCAATGCCACAGTCTATGCAGGAAAAATTTCCACTAAAGTATGAATATTGACAAATGTTGTTTTTGAGTGTCATTTACTGTTACAATTTACCATCCTCTCCTTCTTTTCTTTCTTATTGCTATAATCCTACTTCATATTTTGTCACTATTCTTTTTATTACTGCACAAGTTTCCAATAGTTTCCATCTCAGCTCTCCTTGTCATCTAATGCATTTCGTAAACTCTAAAAGCTTTAAGCCTGTTGTTTTCCTGTTTAAAACAAGCAAATGAATAAGCTAATGAAGCAAAACCTTCTCTAACTTTCAGGAGAAAGTTCACTTCTTCCTGACTTTGATAGAACCCAACATAATTTTTTACTTTAACTCCTATACCTCCCCCACACTGAACTTAATGTTTTATAAAACTATATTGATTTCTTGTCATTCTCATTGTGCATTTTTTACATTTGATAGTTCATTTTTACCTTACTTAAAAGCCATTTTACTTTATATCTTTTAATTAAAGTCAAATTTACTCTTTGAATCAGTTTTATCTTTCCTTATTCCTATCCATCAAAAATGATTTTTCCTACTAATATTATTTATATTTGTGTACAGATGTATTACTTTTCTGACATAATCTGCAAAATGGTATACTATCCAATAAAAAAGTAATAAAAAGTCATGTAATTTAAAAATGTTTAGTGGCCACATCAAAGAAATAAAATAAACAAAAATTAATGTTAAGAATAAGTAATATTTAAACTAATGTTGCAAAAACATTATTTTAGTATGTAAAACAATAAAATAATTACTTTTTAACACTTTTTTCAAACCTTTTGTCCAAATCTGGAGTGTGTTTAACACTTATAGTACCTCACTCTTTACACTAATTATATTTCAAGTTCTCAACAACCAAATATTGCTTGTGGCTACCATGTTGGACTTTAACTCTAGAATTCTATGAGGAACATTGGTGTAATCAGAGAATGTTACCTTATAATAGGACCGATTTTCAAATTCTGACTTTGTTGCTTATCATAAGAGCCTGGACAATTTAATCACTCTCTCTGGGTCTTAGTTCCTTCATGAGTACAAAGTTTTTACAAAGATTAAAATAGATTTTATTACATAATTTGTGACATATTTATTTATTTAAAAAAAATCAATGAGGCCATAACCCAGGTAATGCCAATGTCTTACATAATACCTGGAACTTAGAGTGTTAGTGTTGCATCTATTTGTCACATAAGCCATAATGCTATTTCTTTTGTTAAATTCCAGGAATTTTATAAATGAAGTGTAGCTTTAAGAAGCTTGATTTAGAATGAAGGACATCATAAATAATTATACTATATAAAACAAATGAAATATATTTTAATAATGTTATATAAATTAAAACCTATTACAGGAAAATTATTAACTATGCCTAAGAATATCAAGATATGCTCCATAATGATGTTGCTTCAACTACATCTGGAAGGAAGAGTACTTACCAACTACACAAAGGTGTTGGGAGGGGATCATAAAAAGAAGGAAAGCACTTAGAATATCATGGGGAACTAAAATTGTTGATAAAATACTAGAAATTTAATTTTGCAGTGGATAGGTGTTATTGACTTATTTTTGTGCCTTTCTCCTAATTAGTAGGATGGTATTAGTCTTCGGGAGTAATCAAATTTGTATGAGACTATTGTAGTGGAGCGCTTTGATGGGATTAGCATGCTAATAGAAAGAGAAAGACACTAGAGCCTTTTCTGATGTACCTTGTGAGGATACAAGGAGAGGATCTTTGAAGGTGGAAAGATCTTTCACCAGATACTGGATCTGCTGGCATTTTAATCTTTGGTTTCCAAACTCCAGAACTATAAGAAACAAATATTGGTAAAATATAAGTTCATATGATGGGCTTGAGAAAAGACCAAAGTTGAGCATTAGAATTGGTAGAATAATTACAAACCATAACTTTATTGGTCACTCTTCCCCAAGCTGTTACATCCTCATTTTTCCTCATCTTAATAAAGGGTATAAATACCAAATACCTATCTTTAATTTTGATTTTTCCCTCATTTCTGCAAATCTATCTGTAAACCTATTGCCTCACTGCCTCTGAAATACTTTGTCGATGCCGTTGTCCAAGTAATGCTCCTCTTTCTTGGACCACTTCAAAAGTCTAACTGATCTACTTGCCTCCAGTCTTGTCTTCCTAAAATCCAATTTCTTCACAGCAGTGAGTGATTTTCTTATATATCATTATATCATAGCCTCTCAGATCTCCTTCTTAAAGCCTCCCTGGCACTTTCTTTATATTCTAGGAGTTCCTACTTGATCTGACTTCCCATCTTATTTAATCTCATTTTACCCTATACTTTTTCACACATTGTTTAGCAAGATTGACTTTTTTCTTTAATCTCCCTAGAGTATCTAAGCTTTTTCCTTCCTTGGGCTTTTACCATTAAAGTTTCCTCTATCTATATTGCTTTTTTTCTAATCTCCAAATTACTAGCTTATTCGAACCCTTCAAATCCTAGGTGAAAAAAACTTTCTTGCAGATTTTTCCCCTGGGTATCTATTTAAAATACCCTGATGGCAATCTTTCTTATTTTTTTATTATCCTTGTATTCATACTTGTTCTTCCTGCTATCTTAGTTGTTTATTATTTTTATCATTGTATTTTTTCTTTGTGTTCTTTCTGTTCCAGAATGTAAGCTCACTGAAACCAACAATCTTTTCTGTCTTGTTTATCAATGCATACCCAACATCATCCACTTATTAGCATTGAGCAGGTTCTTTAATGCTCATTGCATGAATGGATTAAGTTTATCCCACCTAAACCATTCTCTTTCATAGTAGTTCACTTACATTAAGAAGAAAAAAAGGACATAAATGCATCAATTAAGAATTTTATCAGATACAGAAGACACTTGGCAATAAAGAGGGAAGGAAAAAATATCCTACCACTCTGTAGTCATTTAAATAAGCACATGATTTGGTGGATGGAGGGGAAAAGATCTGTTCCCTCAACAACTGGACATTCAACTTCCAGGTATTTTCTTAATGTAGAAAATAAAATAAGCATTTAAGTAGAACGTGAAAAACAAAACTTATTGAACATCTTGTTTCTTTTTGAAATTGAAGCACATCAAATGTTTGCAGATAATGGTAGTATTTTGACAATAAATTTAGTTGATTCTAATTGTTATTTTTCTTTTATTAGAGAAGAATTTTGGAAGAAATATCTAATTGCAATTAAACAATACATGATTAAGTTCTTTCTCCACACACACACACATACACACCAGATGTTTAAAAACTTGCCATTCCCTCAATGAGGAAACATTAAGTTCTAAAGGTCATTTAGGTTGCTTTCCTGGGAGATTTTCTGAGTGTTCTTCACCTGTTAACATTATTATTGATAACCATTTTCAGATTGTGAATAAATAGTTTGTGCTAAGTATTTATTCATATTAGATTTACTTTGTAAACTATGCTTCTTCCAGGAATATAAATAGCTGCTGGAAAGAACACAGACAACTTCAAAGCATAATGAAGTTCTTTCTATTGCTTTTAGCCATTGGGTTCTGCCAGGCTCAGTATGACCCAAACACCAAACGAGGACGGACATCTATTGTCCATTTGTTTGAGTGGCGCTGGGTTGATATTGCTCTTGAATGTGAGCGATACTTAGCTCCTAAAGGATTTGGAGGAGTTCAGGTGGGTATTGTTATAGTATAAATTGCAGTTTGCTATTCTTATAGTAAACAGTATTATGATCTGTATCTGTGAAGCTGGCACATTTTACTTCACAAATAAGTACTCTAGTTTTCTGAGCAAGAAACATTTTAATATGATGGGCAATGTTATGTTTTGTTGATAGAATCTTTCTTTAGATATTTCCAATGATGATTTTAATATTTTCAGGTGGTTGTAAAGACTTATAGCTGCATATACACATTCAGAAATAACTTTAGATCATCATTCTCTAGAATATCAGAGATATAAGAAAGCCATAATTTGATAGTTATTAAGATTTTTTTTTAATTTGTAGATTTCTCCACCCAATGAAAATGTTATCATTAATAACCCTTCAAGACCTTGGTGGGAAAGATACCAACCAATAAGCTATAAGCTATGTACAAGGTCTGGAAATGAGGATGAATTCAAAGACATGGTGACTAGATGCAACAATGTTGGTGTAAGTTAATTAAACTTGCCTTAAAAATATTCTATGGACAGAAATTTTCTCCTGTATCTTGCTCCTTTTAAACAGGATACTCTATATTTTCTATTTTATTCACACTTCAGCTAAAACTATTTAGTTGTTGCTTTTCTGTTAAACTTTTTGAAATCTTTGCTATGAACATCATCCACTAATGAAGATGTAACTACAAGTTTAATGCTGAACTTAACTTTTAAAGCAAAATATCAAAAATTGCCCCTTGTAACAGTACATATTTCCAGGACACATATTTCTAGTTAGGAAATGGAAATTGCAGTTACACTGTTTGCTGTAACTGTTATGTGACTTGTGTCTATCTATAATTCTTGGATCTCCTTCCTTATAGGCTTTTGATCGTGAAGAGTTATATTCGCTTTGATCAGTAGCACAATGGCAGACAATATCTCTCTTCCTTTTCACAGAGAGTAAATACTGACCACTTTTTCATTAGGATGGCCCATGGAAATTTAAAAAACTAATAATCTGTCCTATCTCAATTGATTCATGCATCTGCCCCAAAAGTTTCTTTGCATTTTTCATAGTTATGGTAATTTTTCTGGTAATTTATGATGTAAATTTTTGGCCAGATGATTCGAATGCACGTATGTCTTCAGTTCCTATTGATTTCCTTTCACATTTGACTTTTGATATTCTAGGAAGGTAAATTATAAATAATGAAATTACACTGGAATGCTATAAACATGCTGGAACTTTAAATAATAATGTTATACTTTTACCTCTATCTAAGTCAAACTGAAATATATACCTTGCCTTTCAGGTCCACATTTATGTGGATGCTGTAATTAATCATATGTGTGGAAATGGTGTGACTGCAGGAACGAGCAGTACTTGTGGAAGTTACTTCAATCCTGGAAGTAGGGATTTTCCAGAAGTCCCGTTCTCTGGTTGGGATTTTAATGATGGTAAATGTAAAACTGGAAGTGGAGACATTGAGAGCTATAATGATCCTTATCAGGTAATTTAGAAAATAGTAACAACACTGTAACCAGAATAAAGAGCTATCTATGCTTTTAAATATGCTCATGTAGTTTATGGATCTCTACCTAAAATACTAGTTTAGATTCCTTAAGAAAAGAGAATTCCAGTCTACCAACTTAAAAAAATAAAAAAACATGGTAAGTATTTAAACACTTCCCTAATCAATTAATGGTTCATCCACTTTATTTCCTATTTTTCCATTTTTTTACTAAATGATGTTTTATATTGACTAGCATGTAGTATCTCCAGTACCCAATGCACAGAAACCACCTTAGAAATATCTATTAAAGGATATAGGAATGAATAATCAAATTGATTCTTACATAAAGACCATGTTTTATGTATAAGTCACCAGATGTTTCTCTCAATAGGTCAGAGATTGTCGTCTGGTTGGTCTTCTTGATCTTGCACTAGAGAAAGACTATGTGCGTTCCAAGGTTGCTGAATATCTGAACCATCTCATTGATATTGGTGTAGCAGGATTCAGAATTGATGCTTCTAAGCATATGTGGCCTGGAGATATGAAGGCAATTTTGGATAAACTGCATAATCTAAACACAAGCTGGTTTCCTGAAGGAAGTAAGCCTTTCATTTACCAAGAGGTATGTCCACCTACCTACATACCTATCTATTGTCTGTCTGTCTACTATTAATCCATCTATTTATCTGTCTCTGTCTCTCTCTGTGTGCATATAAATATTATTTAATTAGAAATTGAGCATTTAATTTAAAAACAGAATATCTGTAGAGTAATAGCTGACTAATTTCTATACACAGGATTAATTTATATAGAACAGCATTCTTGGCACGGCCTGGTGGTTTATTGGGAAAGGCCACCAGACATAGTTCATATATATCCCAAGGACTCAGGTTCATACCCAGGGTGGGGGAGCAACCAAGATGAACAACTAAATAAAAATTAAGAAATAAATGCTTCCTCTTTTGTCTCCCTGCCTCCCTCCCTGCTTGCCTCCTTAATTTTTGCTTGCATCTTTTCTAAAAACATAAAACAGCAGTCTTTAACCTTTTATTCAGAGATAGCATATAGAACTCTGTTACAAGAAGTTTTAATACTCTGTTGCAGAAAATTTTAGGCTGCAAACATTTCTATGTTTAAATAACTGTCTCCCCGGCCCCCGCCCCATGATCATTATAAAATAATAATAACGTGGTTAACAGGTAATAACATGGTTGTTGTCTCAAGCCAGATTATATGAATTTAAATCTTGGCTAAGCACTTTTAGTTGAGTTCTTTTAGGCAAACTGATTAATCTCTTTTTGATTTTTTTTTCATATTAAAAAAAGCGATAGTAAAGGGATAATAATTATATCCTTTTTTAAAGAATTGAATAAGTTAATAATTATCAAACAATTGTAATGTTGCCAATCAGATATTTAAGTGCTGCATGTAATTTAGCAAAAAAAAAAAAAGAAGAAAAATCTTGGTATAAAAGAAACCATTTATTTGGGGCATTTCAAATAATATAGTTTAGAGTTATAATTTTATGTAATATGAATTTTTTGGTTAAAATACTTTAACATGCTTATTTAAAATGATGCTTTTGCCCTATTTTTATACTAGGTAATAGATCTGGGTGGTGAGTCAATTAAAAGCAGTGAGTACTTTGGAATTGGTCGTGTGACAGAATTCAAGTATGGAGCTAAACTAGGCACAGTTCTGCGCAAGTGGAATGGAGAGAAGATGGCTTACTTAAAGTAAATGAAATACAGTTTGTCCTTTGAGTTATTTCACAGATTTAGTAGTCATATTATCCCAGTATGTGTTGTTTATTATTACTATATTTAGACAAATTCAAGGATTCAATTAATACTTAGTGTTATAACTGCCCAAAATCTAATTGATCAACTTTATTATTTCAGTATTAATCGCAGGGAAGTATGTCTGAAAAACCCAATACATAGCCTAGAGATTTTAATATGTTTTATAAGATTATACTAGATTTGACTGTTTTCATGTAGTCTTTAAACTGAGTTATTAAAAACTAATTTTATTACTTCTAAATTAGTACTTGCCACATATACTGTAGAGTTACATATACTATATAAATGTATTATTTTTGATATTGAACTGCTTATATTATAACAATATAATATTGAAGTTTTATCTTAATCCAGTTTGCCATTCTGTGCAATATGATATATTAACCTTTCTGAATCCCATCAATAGCATAATAAAATGAAACCTGAAGAAACTTTTTGAAAACAAAAATCTTATACCTGTGACATGGAAGTAATACAAGGAATTCATTATATATATGTATATATATATATATATACATACATACAAACATACATAGAAACCATTGGTAGATAATATAGCTATACCTATATAGTTTATATTTTAAAAGCCTACAGGATAACCACTTAATTACTGAGAATGTTTATTTGAGGATGCTATAATGAAACAAATAAACATTTAGATTACTCTACAGCATAGTAGAAGTTTACACACATATACATATATATATGTATATCCACTTATGTGTATCTGTTTTTTCATAGGAACTGGGGAGAAGGTTGGGCTTTCATGCCTTCTGACAGAGCACTTGTCTTTGTGGATAACCATGACAATCAACGGGGACATGGAGCTGGAGGAGCATCTATTCTTACATTCTGGGACCCTAGGTAGAAAACAAAGTTCCCCATTTTTACCTAATTTTCTATGATACTCAAAATTCCTTTCTTCTATGGTGATACTATTTTATAATTTTCAGACTATATAAAATGGGAGTTGGATTCATGCTTGCTCATCCTTATGGATTTACACGGATAATGTCAAGCTTTCGTTGGCCAAGATATTTTGAGAATGGAAAAGTAAGTTCGGGTGTTGTTTAAAATATCTTTTTCTCAAGAAAACGAAGGCAGTTTGTTTTAATTTGACATGGTGTTCTTATAATCACTATTTATTTATCAAATATTTATTAAGTATAAGCCTGAAGGATGATCCTTTCAAAAATTCAGTGTTTATTAAAGAATTAAAATTCATAGTCTCTATTGTCAAAGACGATGCAAACTGTTTCAAAAAAATGACAAACATACCCTCGCATAGCCCAAAAAACACCACTTAGGAATAAGGATTCCATGAGTAAAATATATAATTCTCACAAATAGCTACTTTATAGAGTTGAGATGAGGATTTCAATTTAACACTTGTAAGGAACTTCAAAGAGTACTTACATTTTTTTAAAACATAAATATTTGATAGTCACATTTAAAAATAAGTCATGGAATGCAAATAAATTATCCACATGCAGTTAGGTTAAATAGGAAAAATATAAGAGGAAGTACATCATATGCATTAGAGAAATTTGTATACTATTTTGGAAAAAATAAGAATGAGAAAAATATTCAGGATATGGTAAAGACATTAATCTGAGTAGTAATTTTTTAAAAATAAATCAAGAAATAAGATTATAAAGGTATCTTAATAGGAAGTTCAGATATAGCATTGTACAGAAATTCTAAAGTAGAAAATTTTCTTCATTACAAATTAGACATTATTTTCTTCTTGATTACTTTCAGTTTGAGCTTATTACTTTATAGAGAATTTCATTCAATTGCTAGATAGTGTTAATATTTATAAATGTCCTTTGATATTGAGCCAACTTCTTAGAATTTTAACTAATTTGTCTTATTTCTGATGACTATCTGTTTCCACTTTTCCCCAAACATTTCCACTTTCAAGACTTGTGCGTGGTAAAAAAAAATTAATTTTTTTCACTGTTATATCATATATAAGACAGACACTGATAACCTTTGAAGTTAATTTTGGTAAATTTAGTAGAGAACATTATGTTGTGTGGATTTGTACATTTATCCAAAATGAAGAATAAAAGAAACTAATTTTTATTTGGTAGTGATCATATTCAAGATATTTTCATATGTAGCCTTTAGTTACATAGTAACTAAACAATATTCTGATTTTACAAAAGAGAAAAGTGAGGGTCAGAAGCTACCTAAACTTACGTAACTAGTAGTGAGTCTAGGTTTTAATAGTCCTCTTTCTGACACTGAGACCCTGCCATTTCAGTGACAATGCACAGTGATATTAAGCAGCCATTTCCATTTCTTGCAAAGAAAATGAGATGATAAAACATATTTTACCCTTTTTTGAAATAAGACACTAGAGAGTGAGAAGTTGGAGAGAAAATACTGAGGAGTTAACTATGAAATCACCGAAAGATGTGAATTCTAAACTAAGATAAAGCAGAGACACAAATAGAAATGCAAATTGGGTTTGGTGTCCCAGAGAAGGAAGAGGCAAATATTTGTAATGTTAAAACTCTAAACCTTTTAATTTGTTTAATTTTTTTCCCTCATTAAGGATATCAATGATTGGTTTGGGCCTCCAAATAATAACGGAGCAATTAAAGAAGTTACAATTAACCCAGACACTACTTGTGGCAATGACTGGGTCTGTGAACACCGATGGCGTCAAATTAGGTAGGAATGCTGATCTAGAGTTTTCCCCTACTAATAAACTTTCTTACTGTTTTATTTTCAATTGTTGAAGTGTTCTTCAGCATTTTATGTAATATTCTGTCTTTAGGAACATGGTGATGTTTCGCAATGTGGTTGATGGCCAGCCTTTTACAAACTGGTGGGATAATGGCAGCAATCAAGTAGCTTTTGGAAGAGGAAATAGGGGATTCATTGTCTTCAACAATGATGACTGGTAAGTAGATATAATAGCAGAAGTAATATTTTATACAGATGTGTTTGAGTTTCTGCTTTTCCCTTCTTGCTCATTCACTTTTTTTCATTTTGAAGTCTTTTAGTCCCTAAAGTAAAAAAAAACAGAGATCAAAAAAAAAAAAAAAGAGGGTGAGAATTAATCTTTTGATTTCATCTACAAAAGTCCTTTCTGTTCTAAATAACTTGTGTCCACACTACGTATCATGTGTGTATATGGTGCACATGTATATACTCACTTACACACCTCACACAAAATGCCCAAAATAGTCAATGTAAAGGTTCTGAAATCACTAGAAGAACATGTCTCACAAGTCTGTTATTTTTAAATAATGGAAAAATATTAACTCAACACTGAAATACCTTTATCTAACTCTTTTGCTCATTTATTCAGTATCTGGTCCTTTAATCTTCTTTTTCTACCTCCTTGTCTCTGTGACCAATTACAGTTTTTAAAGTATATAAATAAAGAATATGTATCTTATGGTCAGTGATTCACCTCCAGAAATTTTTGAGTTTTAGTTCTAAAATTTATCCTAATTTTCTATTTATGAGACATATCCTTTGCTGCTAGTTTATTGATTCCATCATATGTAGAACTATAGTTTAGGATACTTCTTCACAAGCAGTTTCGGTATCTTTGTCTAAGACCAACTTCTACTCATGCTTACCACATTCTAGCATGAATTATGACCTACTGAAGAAAATAGTATATATATATGTATATATATATATACATATATATATATTATCTTTCCAAAGGAATCCAGAGTTTGTCCATTAAGATCTCTTTTGTCAATAGGAAAATCAAAATAAATTTATAAGACCTCTTTATATATAAAGCCACATACTTCCCACAAAGACCCAGATTATTTTTTTAGCAGCATAGATCCATTTTAGACCCTTGAAAGATTTTCAGATGAAAAATAAATTTGAATTCTTGAGGCTGGTTAGTATGTTCTTAAGTACAGAGGATGACACATTTAAGATATTTATGTTTGCCACAGGAAGTATTTTAATCTAAGGGTGGTAATTTGTTCATATCTTCACTGATATTCCTCAGTATTAAATTTTTTATACTATTTACAATTGACTTGGAAATTGCTAAGTTTTCTGTAAGATTACTCCTGGTCTTGAAAAAACTTCCCATCAGCTGGAGAGGTCTTTGTGTTTGGATTTTCTCATCAGTGAAACCATGGCTGCTTAGAGGTTTATAGCATAAACTTTGCTTAGAAATAGCTTACATTCTTGCATTTAATTACACTGAATTCCTATTAATCTTTTATTTTACAGGCCTTTATCTGTAACTCTGCAAACTGGTATGCCAGCCGGCACATACTGTGATGTTATTTCTGGAGATAAAATTGATGGCAATTGTACAGGAATTAAAATCTATGTTTCCGGTGATGGCAACGCTCACTTTTCTATTAGTAACACTGCTGAAGATCCATTTGTTGCAATTCATGCCGAATCTAAATTATAAAATTTGAATTAAGGAATGTAACCAGAGAAATAAAAACAAAGTATACTGCCTTGTATATACTTCAGTTCTAATAATTCATTACTTCTTTGGTAATAGCTATAATAAGTAATTAACTTGAAAAACTTAGAAAAACATAAAAATCGCATATAATTATGTAATTATATGACAAATTTACCAACTAGGAGTAAAACTGCAGGAAGAAAATATAGAAAAAATGCTCATGATATTAGTCTTGACAATGATTTCATGGATAAGACACTAAAAGCACAGGCAAAAATGAACCAGTGAAACTACATCAAACAAGCTTCTGAAGCAAAGAAAGCAGTTAATAAAAAGACAGATAACCTCTAGAATGAGCAAAATATTTGTAAACCATGTATCTGATAAGGGGTTATTGTCCAAAACATAAAAGGGATTCATAATTCAATAGCAAAAATACAAATAATTCACTTAAAAATGGGAAAAGGACCTGAATCGACATCTTTGCAAAGACATATAAATGGCTAATAAATATAGAATTGATATCTCCAATCCTATGTTCATTAAAGTATCATTACTCACAAGAACCAAGACATGGAAATGTCTGTCAACAGATGAATGGATAAAGAAAATATAAGTACAATCAAATACTTTTCAACCTTTAAAAAGAAGGAAATTCTGTCACTGTGAGGTATATGAATTTGGTAAATACTTTGCTAAATTAAAAAATCCAGAGAAATACTGTATGGTATCACTCGCATGTAGAATCTAATAAATAAATAAGTAAATAAAAGCAGAATTAACAGAAATAGAAACAAAAGAGGTGGTTAGACTAGTACAGGGGATGGGTAAATGGAGAGATAGTACAAAGAGTACAAATAATAATGTACGGATGATTCTGAGAGTCTGGTATGAAGTATGGTTGCTGTAGTTAAAGATGCACTTGATATTGTATACTTGAAGTTTGTTGAGAGTAGATCTTAATAGGTCTTATCCAAAAAGAAAATAGGGTGATGGATGTGTTATTTAACTTGATTTTAGTAAACATTTTATAATGTATATTTTATCAAATTATCTCATTGTACAGTTTAAATATAAGCTTTTGTCAATTATCCCTCAATAATGCTGGGGAAAAATCATGTAGAAGGCTCATATTTGGCAAAATTCTATCACGTTTTCAGAAGTTTTAAGCCAGCAGAGCAGTCAGTTTTGTTTTGTTTTTTTGGTAAGCTATGACACTAGTATGTCAAGCAAGTACTTTTAAAACAGGGAAAATATTGTCACATCACTCTGAATATAATAAATTTTAAATCCATTTTTACTTGTTTTTAGACATTTCTAATACATTTCTCTTATTTATTTTTAAATGTAATCCTTGTTTGTTTGACTTCAAAAACATCTAGGCATTCTAAACATACAAAAATAATGTTGCAAGTTGTGTTTAGCACAGGTCTTGAACTTTCATTGATGCAGAGGCTCTTTGCTTTGTTAACAATGAAGAGTTCTGATTTTAAAAGGGACAGTTGAAAACTGCAGGACTTAACTAAAAGAAAGCCAAACACTTCCATTACCAGCTGACCACCCCTCCTTTCCACAGCTAGGAATGGCAGCAGAGTGCTATGTCGCTGTATACAAAACAAGTCCACCTGAAACCGAGTGATGCCCCAGGCTGTGTCCACAGGTTCAGCCTCACAGGTGTCTCTCCCCACAGCTTCAATGTCAATCCAGGAGAACTGAGAGTTTGTCGCGGTTATTTTTTCTTTTTACAAACTGCAGCTATATACAGTTGATAACTCAGGATTACAAGCCAACAACCAGTGAACACCAACGTAACAAATTAAAGAAAATTCCAGAAAACATTTTGAAATTCCTTATCACACCAACAGCAAAATGCACAGAGAACATGAGAACCTTGTCATTTTTCAAATGTTTTGACATGTGTACAACTTTGATACTGTGTCAGGATACTCCAGATACCTGTAGTCATTTCATGTAAACCACTGGCAATTCCTAGAGCACTTCGAAACGCTGATCTGATCATGATCCAATTGTGTGATTAAACCTATGGAGGGCAGTAGACCCACCTCTGCCTCTGATGGGACACTTGGCGATTAGTGCTCCCCTACTCTAAGGAAACAGTTTTTCCTCCCAGCTGCCACCCCCTCCTCCCCTCTCCCCCGCTCCTTTCCCTTTCTCCCCCTGTTCCCCCTCCTCCTCTTCCCTTCCTCTCTCCCCTACCCTCTTCTCCTTCCCCCACTTTTCTCCAGGCAACTTTAACAGGAACTTTGCTGCCATAAAACTTCCCTTTTGACTTAAAGTCAGCGACATCCTTCTCATACTTCACCTACAGCTTTGCTGCCTTAGTGTTGTAAGGCTGCTTTTCATCATCACTGAAATTATTCCACATCTCCCCCAGCTTCTTTGCTTTGTGGTGACAAGGCACATAGAGATGCCAGGGTTTGTGCACTTGATCTTGGGGCAGAATTCCTAACAGAAGAAGAAAAAATCTAGATGGTGGTCTTCTTGCCTCCCCTTCTCTGGTCCATTGTCCTTCATTTCCCCATAATGCACACTGTGTCTGCTTTCACCATTTCATCGAATTTAGACTTCTTCCCAATTGTCTTCCACCTCTCTGAACACTTCTGGGAAAATTCTACAAAATTGACAGGGACCTCTGCATTTTTCTTCTTATGCTCTTCTTTGCACATCTGCACGAAGAAGGTGTTAGCAGACATATGGCCCTTTGCTTTCTTTAGGCTCCCCTTTAGACATCCTGATTACCCTTTCCTAGTCTGGGTAACAAGGCATGGTGCGCCACATTTCTCAAATGCAATAGCTTTTTAACAGTTTCTTTAAATATTTCCTTTTATCTATAGAAATAATTCTACCTGGGAATACTGAGTCATTTCTCATGGAAGTGAAAATAGCTATCAGTGTTAAAATTTATAATTATTCATGATTGGACTTTCACTTGGAAGTCAAATATACAGCAATAAACATCATTAATAACATGACTAATCTCAGCTTGTGAATGGAATATTATCTCAGTGCCTTTCCAAAGTAATCTCAATATTGTGATTATTAATGTTATTATCATTATTGTTCCAACTTCCAATCTAGATATTGGCCCAATATGATTAAAGTTTCCAAAAGGATACTTATCTTTAATAAATCATTTCTTTAAAGAGATCACTTTTGTGGTATTAAGAGGCTAATTAGTTTCCCACAGATTAGAAAATTCTAGAATTATTTAGACCAAAATTTTTAGAAAATTTTCATTTTGTTCTTACAGATATGGCAATATGTCAAGGCAAGTTCCTTCTTCCAATTTGAAAGTGACTAGAAAAAAATATTCAGGGTCTTAATTGAGGGTCTCAATTTTTCTACTGTTTGTTTGCCCTTTCAAGTCTCTTCAAATAAGTTCATTATAAAAGAAAAATCCAGATATATTAGACATAGTTTACGGTTTGTTGCAGAAAATCATAAGATTTTAGGAGAAATCATACAAGCGCTTCAATAAAAATAGTGCTAAACAAACCAGAAGGGAAAGTGAAATATTGAAAGAACTTTAAAGGTCTTTCACAAGAAGTTAAATAGATGGGCAGATAAACAGTGTGTTTGCTCTTTTTGTCCTTGAACATAAACTGTGGTGGAAAAAAAGCAGTGTAACTCAGAACCATTCATGTAATCTGTAATCTTCCTTTTTTTTTTTTTTTTTTTTGTGGTAGAAACAGTTGTGATGAAAGTGGTTAGGTGCAAATAGTACCATTTTGATGAAAATAAAAGGCAATATTTATTACTTCCCTAAAGCTGTAACTCTTCCACATCCATCTCATTTTTTCTTTGATACTTTTAAGGATTTTTTGAGTTATAAAAAAAGTATGTTTTCATAATCAATTCAACAGGCATTTTTGAAATACCTCTCTATTTCCTCATATTTAAAATAAAAATAATCTCTACACTTATTTC
The DNA here is from genome assembly GCA_004363575.1 of Solenodon paradoxus. Taxonomy (NCBI): domain Eukaryota; kingdom Metazoa; phylum Chordata; class Mammalia; order Eulipotyphla; family Solenodontidae; genus Solenodon; species Solenodon paradoxus. Next base: position 366,647 of record RJWH01000142.1, read on the forward strand.
ATTTGGCATATTAAATTGAAAATTTTATATAACATACTAACCACTGATTGGGCCCTGGGAAAATGTCCCCATCCCTCTGAGGTTCTTCAAATTAGCATAAGAATTAGTAGGAAAAAATACCAAATGTTATGACATATATGGGGAGGATTTACATGAATGTAAATTCTGAGGTAAATAGGAGAGACCAGAGATTTTGGTTCTGTGCTTAGGAACTGGAAAGTGAACATGGGAACTTCAAGGAAAGAAGGGGGTCCTCCCATGAGAAGATGGCTTCATATGATAAAACATTGCCCTAAGAAAGTTTTCTCTGATAAAGAGGTTGTTTCTAGAGATGACTCCTTATCTAAGTATCTATGGCAAAGGTAATAACCACCATTTTGGTTAAATTTTAGCTCTATATACCAATGTGGCAAGAATTGGAAAAAGCTTTCTTTGGATATCTTGTAAAAGACCATTCTGAACATTTTGAGGAAGTCCACACTGTATCACTATTTCTGGTTGAAATCTCCTCAGCAAAAATATATCTGCTATTCTTAACGCTAATTGCTGAAAACCTGATATTCTCCTAAAATTTGACTTAAGTAAAAAAATCACAAACAATTGGAATAAGAACAGAAATAATACTCTATTTTACTATGAAATTCTGTCAGGTTCAGCTTTTGTGCTAAAAGTTTGTTGATGGAAAATCTGTCTTGAGTTTAGTATTTCTAATTCAATTCTAAGTCATAGGATTTATAGAAATGCCTCTATCAGAAACTTTAGTATCACCTTTGTATATTATGGTTTTACATTTACCATAGAGCTACAAGTAAAGATTAAATAAAGTTGTATATCACAATGAAAAGGCACATTAATCAATCCAACACATAATTAATAAGTTCACAGCATTTTTAGGTACTTTGAAGCATGCTATTCTAGCTTTAATATGGGGTATAATTAATGAAAAAACAGGAATGTAGTTAAAGTTATGTACAGTAAGTTGTAGATAGTAGCAGAGTCTCTCTTGAAATATAAAGCAGAATATCTTTATCAACATATAAATCACTGCTACGAGAAACAGAAGAAGAAACTGGATCCCATGTGTCCAATATTTTCTTCCAAACTCATCAAAAAGAGTGAAGTGGCAGGATAGCCAGTGGTCTGTAAGTGTAGTTATTCCTTAGGAAAAAAGCAATACATAGGAGAAAGACTGGACTTTCCTTCATGCTTTCGTGATTCAGAAATATTATACTTATTTTTTATTAAAATTAACTTTAAAGGAGGAAGGAATAGAATAAATAAAAATAACGAACCTCTGAATTGCAGCTTCTGTATTTTCTGTTTTCATTACAAGTGACATTTTAGTGGAATTCTACTCTACCTCTAAGTTAGTTGCTTTGGAATTTCTCTCCAGACTCTATGATTGTCTTGGTTTTCATCTACCCATGTTTGAAACCCTGATACCCGTGTACAATGTTTAATCATTAAGAGCTCACAAGAAAAGTACTCCACAATTTTACTCTTCACAATCCTCATCCTCTCCTCCTTCTTTTTCTTCTTCCTCTTCCTCTTCCTCCTCCCTCCCCCCAACTCCTCTTCTTCTTCTTCAGCAATTTGTGAAAGTCACATATCTGTCATTGAGAAAAGAAACTAGTATCATTATAATAATGTAAAATAGAGTTTGCAAACATAAGGAATCATATAGAGACATCATTCCACAGATTTGGCTAGCAATCTGGACTAGGTGACCACAGAAAGCACTCCACAGATAAGGAAACCTATCTTGTAACTATGGGAAGGAAGCAGTAAATAAGTGGCTTGGTTTAAGAAGATGACTTCTCATCTTACCTGTTCTCCCATGAACTCACACAGACTTGCAGAGTAAGATTCTAGTTAAGCCACTGAGAGAAGAGGAAATGAATTTTGAAGGAAAATTAAATTTTTCCTTACTGCCTCAACTATTTAGTGCATGTTAATGGCTTAACATAGTTTCTGTTGACTTAAATTTCAATAATTATTTTAAACTATTTCCAGGGGGTAAAGTTTTGTTTGTTTTTAAGAGGAAGGACAGAAATGAAAGCAAGTAGGCAAACAGGTTGGAAGAAATAGAGAGGAGGAAGAAACATTATTCATTTAGTTGTTCATATTTTGATTGTTCCTCCTGGCCTAGAGTTGCAAATTCGTGTTCTTGAGGTCTCTATGAGCCATGCCTGTTGGAGCCACACAATTAATGCCTGAGACACCGGGTTGTGCCTGGAGATTATGATTTAACATGGAGATGTGACTGCAATTATTGACTTTGTTTTAAGGATTTACTGATCCCACATGTCCCTTCCTTTTCAGAACACTGTGAAAACAGCTATAGAGGCATGTTTATGTTGCTTTAAAACTTAAATCAAGAAGAGATCTTTAAAATGCTGTGGTTTTCGAAATTAAAAAAAAATTTTTAATACTTTATATGGGAAAATTTTGAGAACTTAAAAATTAAATTGTTTTAAAAAGTATTATGAAATAATGTTATAAGTTAAATTTTTCTTTTATTTTTGACAACACTGTTGTATATAATATATAATTTGGAAATGAGTGGAGTGTAACTCATAAGTGGTATAAAAAGTTTAATATTTAATTTTCTGGTGTAATAATACCACATTATCAACAGCCTCAAACTCTCAATAGGTTAAAGCAATGAATGTCTACTTTTCTTGCTTTCAAATTTGCATTATTTGGGGATAATTTCACTTCATATTGAAGTTTGCCTGGACTTGAATCCAGGCTGTGAGTTGAAATTACATCTCATCCAATTAAAAAGAAAATCACCAGCTACTCAAGGCATGTTCTTTTCATGGTGCAAGGTAGAAATACAAAGGGCCATGTCTAATTGTGAAAGAATATTAAAAGCATTCGCTCATCTCAGTGTGCAAGCATTCCGTTGATCAAAACTAGAAACCTACTGAATCCAACCCCTACTGAGTGGGAAAAAGTCCCCCTGTCTATTCTAATAGGAGGAATTGTAAAGTCATACAACAAAAGACCTGGATGTATATTTCTTTAACACTGATAAAATAAAGAATTTGGGATAATTATTCAAACCAAAAATATCAAAGGTAAGTAAAAGCAAAGATCAAACTCAGTTTTTATTATAAACACTTTAGGACAAGTAAAATATACTGATTCAAGAACATTAGACAACATAAGCATATTTTCCACTATCATCATTCTAAGACAGTATAGCTTGCTTTTATGAATTACTGCATAGCTAAAAAGGCCTTTTAGTGATCATATTTTCTAACTCAACATGAATTTTTCAACAATGTGCATGCGGTAATTACTTATTGTCAAACATGTTTTTCTCTTTTATGGTAACAGTCCATCACTTGCTTGTTAAGATACTGCCCAGAAAGTATGTTTCACTCATGCTATCAAGATTCAGTTGACCTTATTTTCCATCTCCTGTTGTAGGCTTCTGGTATATGCTGGAACAATGAGAACATCCCATTTCCCTATCATAATGTTTGGTTTACGCTTATAAGACAAGTTGAATCAACTCAACATTTGTCATAAGTATGTGGCATGACTGTAGGGAAAGGGAAGTTGAAACTATCAGGAATGAAGTGCTTATTTTTCTCTCTGGTAGGAAGCAAACTTAAAGTGGTATTTGAACATCTTCTCTACTGCATGGAAAAGCCTGCCAAAATTAAAAGCATGATATTGGAAAGATGATCCAAGAGATGGACAGATAAAATGTCTCGAGGCTTTTTTTATCTCTCAATTCCAGTCTAAAGGCAGTTATATCTCTGTACTTCTGATTATAAAAATTACATATTTTGGCACACCCTGGTGGCTTAGAAGTTCAGTTCATCAGTTGTAGTCCCCATATACCTCAAGGCCCCTGTTTGAAACCCCGGGGTTGGGGAAGCAACCAGGATGAACAACTAAATAAAATAAATGGGATGTTTCTTCCTGTCTGCCTGCCTACTCACCTTCATTCCTGCCTGCACCTTTCCTTAAATAAATAAAACCAAAGAGCTAGCATTTTTTTTTGTATGCTTGAGGTAATATGATTGCATTTGTCACTTAACATACAAGGTATTCATACTAATAGTAACTGCTGCTTTTTGTTCTGCCATCTTCTTTCCAAATCCTTTTCTCTAAACGCACTTGTCATATTACCTTGTCTAGCACACACATGTCATCTCATGTTTCAAGGCTCATTTACTTCCCTATGATCTTTATTTTTCATCATTTCCTGGATAATTGAATTCATTTGTTGTTTTTCTTAAAAGTGAAGACTTGCTAAATTAAATGAATAATTTAACTGACATCTTTGTTTCCTCAGTTAGGCATTCATATATATTAGCATTAAGATCTCGGGGAATGTGATCAAACTTTCATGGGTTTCACTGACTGACTTCAACTATTATCAAGACATTGGTAACTGGCCTGCAAAGTCTCACAAATTCTCTGCCTGGAAGGCTGGATGCCGTATTTCCTGTATAAACATATTTTCTAGAACATATGTTGCCTGACATTTCCTTCTTTATTTTGTATCTTTCTTGATGCCTGTTATACCCTGTTAACCTACTCCACTACTAGCCCTTTCATTGCTGATGCTAATTACCTATGACCTTGAATAAAGCTCATGGTGTTTTGAAGCCACACATAGAGCTCATGCACTTAAAATGGGCAGGAGCTCTTCATGTGCAAGAATCTTGTTTTGTTTGAGAAGAAATTTTCTCCCAGCAATGATCCCTTTCATAAGTCTCCAGTCAGCGCTGCCTTTTAGTTCAAATGTATTACAAAGATTTTCAGTTTATAGGTATAGTTTCCTTCTCCATGCCTTGACAATCGATCTAGGAGAACTTTTCAAAACCTGAGATGAAAATCACCCTTTTTCCTTCACCTTGTGATCAAGTTTGCCTTTCTTTCCTCAAGTTTTCTTTATCTCTTGGGAGAAAAAAAATCTTGCCCCTTTTTCATGGGTTTCACTCTATTATTATTAAAGCCTATCCTACAATAGAAAAAAAAATAAAACATTTTTGATTGGCCATAATGGGCTCATCAATTCTTATAGTCATTAAACTTACAGGTTGAATTTTAAGATACAACTTCACTATTTCTTTTTATTCTCAGAACAACAAACAAATATATCACTGCAGATAAAAATCATAGAAGCTTAACTCTAAAATAGAATGGAGGTACACCCTGGGGACAGAGGTTAGGTCAATTGTCTTGGAAGGACATAGGCCTATATACCACTGAGTTCCAGGTCCAGGTCCAGGGGGAAAACAACCATTGCGAACTACTAAAACACAAATAAAATAAAGTGTTTCTTCCTCCTCCTTTTTCTTGCCTGTCTGCCTACTTGACTTCATTTCTGCCTTAAAAAAAAAAAAAAAAAAAAGGAAAGAAAAGAAAGAATGAATGGTGTTTGCTGGGTAAGAAGCATAAGCTGTTCAGAATATTCCCTGGATTCATTGTTTTCTATCAGTAATTAGAGAGGTGTTAGAATTAGTTCACTCATCAGGTCTATTCTTTGCTTCTTTTTTGACTAGCTGGGACTTTCACTTTGGATTTACTTCAGTACCAAATCCCGGCTATCTCAGCACGTGTGCACACACACACACACACACACACACACACTCAAGCCGGCACGCACGCGCGCTCACACAGAATTCTATTGGGAATTGGCTCATTGCTTCACTTAGCTACCCAAGGGATTTGCTAGGTTAGTAATACAATTGTTAGAATATTCGAATGAACAATACTTACATTTTGAAATGTACTTGACTCAGTATTGTGATCACTATTAGCATTTAGTAACTTACCTAATCTGAACCCCATATCTTTCACAATAATATGTCTTTTAATAGTTAAATTTATAGTTTTAGAGCTTGTGTTGCTATGCAATTCTATCAGAGAGGAAACCAAGTCAGGAAAGCTTTACAGTAAAAACACTGTCATTAAGGAAATTTCTCAGATGTCCTATGGTGCATTAGATGACTGAATGAGTTAAATTATAAAGATCTTACATATGGTCAGGTATGGTCTCTCTGATGATATCTCTAATGAAACAGAAGTCACAGAATTATTTTCTTTGTATTTAGAATTTTGTTACAGCTGATATTCTGTGGTTGTATGTATTGTTAATACCTATTAACCTCAGAATAAAATGTCATATTGAAATTGAAGAGGGATGTTGAGATTCTGCTAAAGAATATTGCTTTTTTGGAAGAAATGAGATATAAATGGAAACTCTGTTTCCTAATGGTACATTTTATAAGAATTGGGGGTTATTTTAGGAATTTTCACCATTTTATATCTTAGGCACTTATATTCTATCAATGTCAATCCTCTCTGTAATTTAATTTGACTGGGTATTTTTTTTTCCTCTCTTTCTATGGGCAAGTGTTATTTTGCTCTAGATTTGCTATATTCCTTCCAATAGAAAATAGCTTGTTTTCTTTAATTCATTGAAAAATAAGATTTGAGTGCTTAGAAATAAATGATATTGTGCATATGGAAAAAAGTACCAATATTTTCATTGACATGACCTAATTAGCATAATGGTAATTAAAGGATATAGTTTTAAAATGTCTATCACATTAAGTACAGCAGTACAAATCACACACACACTTGAAAAGAGATTGCCTAACAATGTGAAATACAAGTTATGAGAGGTAAAAAGAAAAATAAAGTGTGATCTTTGCTCTGGAGACTCTATCATTAGAGTGGAAACTGGCCAGGAGTTCCCTCTATGCTCAGCAGATTTTGCAACTGATTGTCTTGTTAGTCCAAAACACACTAAAAAGATTAGTTCAAAATAAAAAAAAAAAGAACCATGCATTGGAATACAGTATTTTCTATTATATCCTTAAAACAAATTAATTTCTGACCTAGAATAAAAATTGACACAATAAAATGTTAACTAAAATAACTGAAAATAAATTGAAGATTTAATTCTGCTTTTCCTTTATTTATACCCTTCTGTTTCTGAGTCAATTACATACTTTCAGACGCACCCTGGTGGAATAGCACTTTGTTCCGCCATATTCGGCCCAGAGCTCCACTCACGTACAACCCAAGGACCCAAGTTTGTGTCCTGGGGCTGTGGTGAACAACCAAGATGAACAACAAAATAAAATTAAACCACTTCTTCCTCCTCTCTGTTCCTTCTCACCTCTGCTTAGTTTCATTCCTGCCTATACCTTTCCTTTAAAATTTAATACTCACATGCTTTCAGAATCCAAAAGAACTATCACAAATTTTAATAACTTAATTTAAAAATTAGGTTGCTTATTTTCAAAGCTTATCGAAACATTTGTAATTTTAAATGAAACTGACTTTCACCAAAATTAAACACGAGGTTGAAGTAAATATTTTTTGTGGACTTTAAATCATAAAAATTTTAGTTATAACAGTAGAAGACCTTTAAAATGTTTCATTTTCTTATGTTTGGAGATAAGAGATTAAAAGTATCTCTATTCTAACCCCTTCCATAGTAATCACAGAAAATAAAAACAAAAAATATAAGAAATATCCCTTATTTCTAACAAAATTGTATGAAATTTTTAGCTTAATGATAAACTATGAGGATATGTACATACATGCATACATATAAATGCATACATGCATGTATGTATACATACATGCACCTATACATATACATATACACATATGAGAGAGAAAAAGTAAATTGAATTAATCTTTAGAGGAAATATCACCACAAGTTTCTTCTTGCTTTTTTGTATGGCACAATCTTCTAAGAAATAGGGAAGTCATCAAAAAGTTAAAAAAAAAAAAAATACATGCTGTAGTTATCCCACTTCTGGATATTTATCCAAATAGCTTTTAAAAATGAATTAAAAAAGATATATACATTCTGTGGTATTACAACATTATATATAATAGCCAAGAGGTGAAAACAATTTCAGTATGTATCAACAGATAATTGAATATAGAAGATGTGTATATATGCACAATGGAATACTACTCTGCAATAAGAAGATAAATCTTGTCATTTGCAACAACATAAATGGACTTACAGAATATTAGGCTTAGTTAAATTGTCTGTGGACAAATATTAACACTATATGATTGCATTCATATGTGCTATACAGAGAAACAAAATAAATGAACTAAATAAAACAATAAAGTTAAAGATCAAGAGAAATTAATGGTTGCCAAAGAGGAGGAAGGAAGAGGGATGGGAAAAGCAAATAAAAAGAGTCATTTGGTGAAAGATGAAAAGATCTGTGGTTATCAATATAATATGTAAGAATTAATTTATAATGTTAAACACCTGAAACTTATATAATGTTATAATTCAGTGCTACTGCAGTGAAAAAAATTATATAAATATATAAATGAGTATATAATATATATATTTTTCCCAAAGGTTATTAACAGTTGCAAGTAGTAGCAGGAATCAACATCATAATGGTTGGACAACTTCCATTGGGGTATGAAGTAATTTAAGCCATTAGTTTTTCATCAATTCACTCTATTTAATATCTGATACCTTGGCAGAAAAAAGAGAAGATAGTTAATTTCCTTTTCACCTGGATTTCTGGGGAAAGGGAATACTAATCTTTAGTAACAATCTTGTCTCTGAAATCCCCTCTCTAGAGTGTGGCTAACAGTTACTTATAAATAGAACCTACAATCTGTGAGGCATTGCTAACATCTTGTAAATTATACAACTCTCTGAGATATCAAATGGAGGTGCTTTATATCTTAAATGTTGCTGCTCTATGGAACAACCCAATTGAATTTAGAGAGCTGATTTATTTTTCTGAATGTAAATCGAGTGAAGGAAGATCAGACTTGGGAAGCTACTGATACCTCATCTCTATTTTTTTCTGAACCTCTTGATTGACTGTAGTTTTAAAATTACTTGTGAAGGTGTTGCTAGAACAAGATCTTTGACTTACCCATGTCTGATTTGATAACCAATTCTTGTGTTAGAGTGGGAGAAAAAACACACTCTCTAGTATCACAAAGGAAACCTACAAAAAAGAACAACAAAACTTCATGATGAGCCATACATATCTTCTGCACATTCTGAAAAGAGATTGAGAAACTAAGAAACATACTACAAAGAAAAGAAATAATCTTAGAGAAAACATAGAAGTTTTCATGAAAAAGTCTTCTGTGATAACATACATAAAATGAAGATGTCCTAGTTCATATAACCTCTCAATCCCAACATACACACACAAAACTTTAACTGGATTAAGATAAATAATAAATAATGTGATAATCAGAATTAAGTTGCAGATGGTCCTATTTAGTAAGTATAAAGGAAAGAAAGGAAAACAAGACAGACAAAATTCACAGTAGACAAAAATCAATGCCTTTCTTAAAAGTCAGTACAAATAATTGAGAAAAGTAATATAAAAATATATAATTTATAATAACATCAAAACTATATGACTTTATGAATAATTTGAATTTAAAAATATTATGGAGAACTGTTGGAGGCTTGGGAAAAATTAAGCAAATCTTTGAAGAATACCAAACAATTAAAAATAAATAAAAATTTAACTTTAGAAAAAGTAAAATCTATTAGAAAGTCAACAAAATGTTGCCATGATATTTGGCTCAAAATGAAGTTGTTTGCATAGGAATAATATTGAAAACAGAAAATTTGTATTTTATAAAACCATACTAAGAAGGTGGAAAATAGAAAATGTGCATTGTGAAGGTTGTATTATAGTGCTAAAATGTAATCTTCTAAAATTTTAAATTGATGTGTAATACCTAAGAGTTTTATGTCTCCAAAAATTAGAAAATTTCTATTTTTCGACCTCACATTTATTTCTAAATATCAAAGTTCCCTAAATTAGAGTGATAAATCCAGAGCTAGATTCAAAATTTTAGTCATTATTAAACCCATATTGTAACTCACATTCCTTTGTAAGAATGATTTCTAAAAAAGAAAAAAATACTAATTGCATATAAATGCAAGGAATTCCAACAAACTTCTAGATTTTTCAATATTTCAATTTAAAAAATAGAATTATATTTCCCAAAGTGTATTTGTCCTCTATTTCAATTTTTGAAGCCATATGCATTGATTTATTTGTCTTTGTATAAGGTCAAAATCTAGGCAATCTTGCAATAGTTTCCCCATGATGTTAATTAGACTGAAAATTCTAGAGATATATGGTCCCCTGTTCATTGGGGATTTGAAAATAACATGTATACTACAAGACTACAAAATTGGTAGGCAGAGTTGAATTTTACTAATGAGTGTAGATAAAGAACTTTTTTTTATGGCACTTGAAGAAATAGCCTCTCCCAGAAAAGGCAGAGGTGATGATGGGCCTAATCTTTAGGAATGAGTTGTATCTAGAGGAAAACTCTGTTGTATTTATCTGTTCTGTGACTTCTTTTTGGACTATGTAGAAAATCAAGTTTATTGCCTTGAACGTCTACTGTCCTACTTTTTATGTCATCTGTCAATGACTGAAATGTAATTGGGGAACATAAAGGTTCAGGTCAGTAAAAAGCAAGTCTGGCCAATTCCTGTTTTTCCACTTGGTGGAGGAGCAGTATTCTTTGGAAGAATTTTCGAAGGTGAAAGTAGGAACACAAACTTTGGCCTACAACAGTTGCAGGCAGTGAGAACCATCCAGGGATATTATATGAGACAGTGTTTTTTTTTCTTTAAAAAGAATTTATTGACAGAATATTTTATAGGTTTTAAAATGTGCATCATTGTAAATCAGCATCTATAACAGATACATTTTTACCGTCAGCAGTCCAGTTCTACTTTCACCATATAACTGACCACTTTTACCGAATTTACCAGCCCCCTTCCCCTCTTATAACTACTAATTTGATTTTATAGACTAAAAGTTTATTTTCATTTGACTTAGTTCATTTGTTTACTTGGTTTACCATATGCCACATATGAATAAAATGATATTTTGTCTATTTTTTACTTTTACCACTAAGTATAATTCCCTCTAAGTTCATTCAACTTCTTGCAAATGACAGGATTCCTTATTTTTGATAGTTTTATAGTGTTCCATTGTGCATATATATCAATTTATTTTTTCCACTCATCTGTCCACAGACATTTAGGTTGTTTCCAGCTCCTAGCTATTGTAAAAATGTTACAATAAACTTGGGGTGCATATATCTCTGTGAATTAGTACTGTTTTATTTTTAGGGTTTTAGAGTTTTTAAACCAGAAGTGGTATAGCCAGATTATATGGAATTTCCCTTTTTAATTTTTGAGTAATCTCCATACAGTTTTACACAATGGTTTCACCAGTGTAACTCTCACCAGTAGTGCACTTGACTTGCCTTTCTCGGCATGCTTGCCATCACTTATCATGTACATGAGTCGATGTTTCATTGTGTTTTGGATTTGTGTTTTTTCTAATAAAAAGAGTTGGAGCATCTTTTCTTGTGCCTGTTGTTCTTCTATATGTCTTCTTTAGAGAAGCATCTATTAAGATTTTTTGCCAATTTTAAATTGGGTTATTTATTTGTCTGTTGTCATGTTTTATATATTTTGGATATTAACTAACCCCTTTTCAGATGTAAGATATGCAAATATTTTCTCCCATTCAGTAGGGTGTTGTTTCATTTTGATGAGTTTTCCTCTGCAGGAGGTTTCAAATTTGATGTAATCTCATTTGCTTAACTTGGAATCTCTTTCTTTTTGACATTGGATGTTGCAAAGACATCTTCTGGACCAATCTCAAGGAGTGTTTTATTTTCTACATGTACCATAAAGTTGAGATGCCATGTTTAGAAATTTATTAGGATTATCCCTACACAAATTTCGTTCTACCTTTCTCTCATGCATCTTAGGTAATATCTTATATCACTTTGTCTTTGACATAGTATAGTGTGTAGGCGAATATGGAGGCCTAGAGTAGTTTCTAATCTTTTCCCCAAATCAGTATTTTCTCTGAAATCTTATTTGATCAAATAAAATTTTAGTACATGACTTTTGAATTTGAAAAATGGAAACTTTATTTTAAGAGAATAAAAGTGATTATTCTGAAAATACTGACTGATTATAGTTAAATCATTTGTGATATGTGGAAGCTTCACATGCTATTAGGGAAGGCTTGCCTATGCTCTTCTAGTTGCCAAGTTCATTATTACATGTAACCCAGAAAATGCTGACATATTACCAATTAGGGTGAGTCTTTCTATCACCCCTGTCCTGAATCTTATTGCTGAAAGATAAATACGATATACATATGAAACACTACGTTAGGGACTGGGAGAGTGAGTCCACATACAAGTAAGACTAAACTGCATTTCATTATTACAGTGATTTTGGAGGAAGCTTTTTAAATGAAGAACTCACAAGTTTTCCAAAGGGGAAATTATCTCAGTTTTGAAAAATATTTTCAAAATTTTTGGTTGCACTAATAGAATTTTATCTGTTTTGATAAATATGAATGTTGAGAAAAACTCAAAATAAAAGAAAGATATTAAAAGGACAAATCTTCATAATTATTTAAACATCTCCTGACATCTAAGAAATATTGTCTTTTGTACCTAGAATGTTGTCTTACACAAAATATGCTTTCAATATCTAGTGAATATGTTGATGAGTGACTAAAATGAAAGATGCTATAATAACACATGCAATCTCTGATAAAACCTACTTGCAAATGGATAAGGAGCATAAGAATATCAATAATTTCCAAAGAAAGAATAAGTGTTTGCATTGATAAAAGTGTGGTTTTTGGGTTGAGACATCCCTGGATTTCAATTAATACCTGTTACTTTTTTGTGTAGTCATGGAAAATTCACTCAACCTTATCAGTTCACCTTAGTGTTAAAATCTAACTGACAGAGAAGTTGTAGAAATGGGGTACTGCACAGGGCTCAGTATGACCACAATGAATGTGCAACACATTATAATTATAATTCTAATGAAATTTTCTTATCTTGAATAGAAAAAATAAGTAAATAATGTAAATATAAATTTAGTGAGATAGAAAATCTAATTTAATAACAAGGGATTGTCTCCACTATATAGAGCACCACTAAGTGATTGATTTGGCAAAATTAAATTAGCAATATTGAATTAAAATATAAATAAGTATAAATTGACTTCACAGCATGAATTAATTTAATTTAGTGATTATATTACTATTGGTACATTGAACTAATTTAAGACAGCAGTGAATTGTAGGCAACTGTAATCACTTTTCTAACGTAAACTCACAAAGAACATCTGGTTTATAAGTACTTATTATCAATTTAAGTAGTCAAAGGAAAAATATAAGTTTAAAATGTTGTCTTAAATATTTTGACTCTTTATCATTTGGTTAGATGAAGAAAATTATTTCAATAATTTCCTGAGTAATGATTGAATTTATTTGTATACCGATGCATCATGGAGTGATAGGAAGAACCCTGGAATGTGGATTCAGAGTTCAGTTTTCATGCAAATGTGTTTGGTGCATTAAAGTTCTTATCATCCTCTAGCCATATTGTGTTGCTTTAATATAGTTGAACATTGATATTCTCGGAAAGACTACACGAGATGTTTGCAAAATTACCATCGAAAGAATGTAATAGTGAAATGCTTAGGAGTGAAAAAATAATAGGATAAATATTGAAAATTTAGAGGGCCAATATTAGAAATCAGACATGCTCCCAGAAAAACCGATGTTTGAATTTCTGTCACCAGTTGCAAGATATCTAATCAAGTAGGGTAAGACTCACAGTCAATTGTTTCCAATGCATTAACAGGAAGAAGAGAAGATGACTTAATTTTTGCTAATTCTGGAGAGACTTCTGTGTTTTTTGTGTATTTACTCTATGTCTGACTTCTTAAGTTTATAGCAAGAAATCACTGTAAAAAAAGAAAAAAATAAGTAATGTGGCTTTGGTGAGGAAGATAATATTGATGAAGTTAGGAAACTAGTAGGTTTTCATTAGTGAAAGATGAGCGAGACAGTGTCATGAAGATAGAAATTCTGGAAATGATCTTTGCAAATTGTCAGTAAGCAGAATTGAAAGTGTTTTCTGAGGAACTTTTTACAGATGGTAAAAAAGAAGGATTTAAGAATGATCTCTAAACTTCTCATTTAGCTTAAAGATAGATGGTGCCATCACTTAACATCAGGAAAGTGGAAATAGAAAAAAAAATGAAGTCGAGTAGAGAATTGAATAAAGAATTGGAGGTGCATGAAATGTGATAAAATAACAATTAATTCAGGTTTCAATGCATGAGTTTCAAGGTAGAGTTCAGTGTTCAGCGTGCTATATAACTTCAGGATCTATAAGGCAATGTTTGTTGAATATATGTACTGGGAATTTTCAGTATAAAATATTAGTTGAGGTTTTCAGAGGAGTTTTATTTATAGAGCGAAGGGAGAGAAGCAGAAGGAAAGAAAAAATAGGAACAATGGAAATTAAAAGAGTGAAAGACTGAATAAAGGAGCTAAAGGGAAGTGATCCTTAGTAGATAAGAACTAGGAATTACCATTTTAACAGGAAACAAAGTAACGGATACAAAGGAAAAGAGTCAGAGGACATAAAGGGCAGAAAGACAGAAAAGAAAGCTGGTTATCTAGTCATTGGTGGTATTGCGATTATCAGCAGAGTGGTGCAATTGGAAGTCTCCTAACTGAGAATCATATGAAAAAGATAAACAATGTCAAATAACCATGGTTAGAAATCTAAAGCTTAAATTCAATTAGAATAGAAGAGTAATTTGAAGACAACATTTATAATATCCACATTACAGAGCTTAAGTGCTTCCATAAAAGAAATGTATGTTTACAAGATTAGTAGATGTTTGAAATAATGTACTTTTTATAGATTTTAATTTAATTGTATAAATTTTTGATGTTTGTGTTGTCACAGTTCTGTGGCATTTAGATTTTTCAGCTTTGAAGAAATGCTAGCTGAATTGAAATAGATAGCTTAGGTTCTCTGATTTCCATTTAAATGCTCAACAAACTGTCACAAGGAAGTAGTTTTGCATGGTTTATAACAACTTTAAGAGATTTGCAGCTGTGCTATGAATACATCCAATTACACTGAATATGACTTTCAAAATTACTTTTTGCTATTACCTGGACAAGTTAGTATAGAATGAAGTGGTTTGCCTAGAAAGAAGATGCTAATATAGTTTCGAACATTTGATATATTCAAATAACCCTCTGCACAAAAAGGGGGATAACTGCAGCAAATTTTTATTACATATAAAACTTAAGAAGAAAGTGTTGAGTTTTCAGGGTTGAATTTTTTATTTCAGAGCCAGATAATTTTTATTGTGACAGACAGGTCAATTAGAGTTCTCAATATTATCTATTGTATTTTAGATGATTTCATGTTAATTTTGGTAAGAAATTGATTGCAGTGGGAGGGCAACATGTAGAATCATAGAATATTAGAGTAGAAAGATATGCTGGTTATCATCCTGTTAATCCTAAACTAAAACTTTTTCTGGTGAAGACATTATAGCTTGAAAAAGTTAAGAATGCCCCCTGGTACCCTAGCCAATAAGGCCACTGGACGTAGAGCAGACACAACCTAAGGACCTGAGGCTGGGGTGAACAACAAAGTTGAACAAATAAATAAAATAAAGTGCTTTTCCTCCTCTCTCTTTCTGCCTGCCTGCCTGCTCCTCTACATTCCTGCCTGAAACTTTCCTTTAAAAAAAAATGTTAATGGGAAACAAAGTGATTGGGAAGATAGGTCTAAAGGCAGTGCCATGGTAGAAGACTCAGAACAAATAGATTTTGGTTTCCCATCAGGGGCTAACTACAATACTATGTGAAGAATGAGCCACCAGCAGAGATGGATGCAAATGAAAACAAAAACAGAACTTACAAACTGTAAAAAAAGTGCATATCTGTAAAGGAAGTAATCCCATTAACCTATGTTAGGTACTAGTTTCAGGAATGGCAGGTCTATACTTGAATTATCAGATTTCATGCAATTTTAAATATTTCAAGTTATAAATTTATGGAAAAACTTTTGATACTATGCCGTTCTAAAACTAGATATCAGACAGAGCTCACGGAGTTTATTTATGTATATGAAATTCCGTATTAATCACTAAAACACTTGTCAAATTGAGAGAAAGAAGTAATTATCCATGGCATGCCATGGTAGCCTGCCGGTTTAGTTCACCAAATGTAGTTCACATACATCACAAGGTGCCGAGTTTAAGACAGAGGTCAGGAGAAACCAAGATGAACAACTAAATAAAATTAATAAAAATGTTTCTTCCTCCTCTCTCTTCCTGCCTAGCTGTCTACTTGTCTTCATTCCTGCCTGCACCTTTATCAAAAAAAGAAAAAAGAAAAAGAATTATCCAAGAATAAATTAGTATAGTTATAAAAATATTTTTATTTATATTATCTCTTAAAGTATCATTTTGAAAGTTAAGAGAATTGGAAGCAGTCTAAATTTCAAAGAACGAAAGAAAATGTTTTAAATAAATTGAAATGTATTTTTACAATATATCATTATGCAGTCATTAAAAAGCATGAATTCAAAGAATATATAATGTTTTTGAATTAAGATAATTATACAAAAGCAGGTAGTAGATAACAAATACAATATACTATGATAATATATATTCATACATTAATATATATTTATTATAATGCATTATGCTTTGATATAAATATTTAATATCATTAATTCAATGCAATATAATATATACATATAAAAAGATACAGAAAAATGAAATTAAAAGAAAAGTTAAAAAGGACCTTTGATTTAACTTGCTAATATTTTGATGCATTTCTCTCCTTGTATTTTCCAACATAGAGATTTCTTGCAAACAGTGACTATTTATTGCTTTATTATGCTTTGCACTTGTATTAGCCAGACTCTAATCAGAAGACAGTAATTACATGAGTGATTTCAACACATTAAGTTTAATGCAGAAACAGCTTAGCAGGTAGAAGGTGGTTAACTACAGAAAGCAGCAAAAGTGAACTCTAAGTGTAATGGGGGAGCAACTACAGAAATCTACAGCTCCTCCTAGGACTGAGGGAAATGCAAATTGTGAATAAAGTTAGAATTTAGGGAGTCTCCTCTCCACCCCAACCAGCCACCCACAAAAGCTAAAATTCATTCCCCTGAGGAAGTGGTGCAGTTGCTACAAATGCATGCTCTCCTAACCCTATCCGTGGCCCACCCTGCACTGGAGAAGAGACTTCCTGGAGACTGCTTACGAATGTGGCTCTGAGACATCTTTCAGAGGCCACCACGAACCACAGAGCATTTCGGTATCACGCAAAATACACGAGAAATCACACTTCTATCCATTTGTTTGAGTGATGGCGGGGAAGAAGAAAAACACGAAAATCATTTTTCCCTTTCGAGGCTTTTTCTGCCTGTTTTAAAATGAACTGAATAAAGGTGGAAGAACAGGAAAATCGTAAACACTTCATTTTAATACTATTCTTTTCTTATAATATCTCTTTATATTTTTGATTAATGCATACAACCTAGATTTATACAATTCTAACATGTTATCTTGTGTTAAAGTCTGATAGAGCTATCAAAGTGGTATCTATTCATACATTGACATAACTATTCTCAGGCTAATGATTAAGTAGTGGATGCGTACTGGCTTTATTAAGACTTGATGAATGTGCTTCAAAAATACAAATCTGCTTTATCATTCACTGCTTAAAGTCTTCATGGATTCCCCTTGCTTTCAGGATAAAGACACGGGTCTATAGTACAACTGTCAAGCTTTTGGTAACCTTCAGCAGTTTATTTCATAGTTATTTCAAGACACAATTTTTATGTTTCAGTCTCTTTGGCTTTGATTTACATTAAAAAAAATCTTACTTTTTCCACCTCAGGATCTTCATACATGCCGCTCCGTCTACAGAGTTCTTCACACGGATTCCCACCTATGCTATTCCTCAGACCTCCTCAGTTACCGTAGCAAGTAATTAATTGTGTGATTAATTTAATGCTGTTTTCCCGGTAAATTCTATGTTAAATTCAAACCGAGACTCCTTGTCTTATAAGTCATAAAGCTGTGTATTTAGTTGCCAAATTGAAGGAATCAAGAAACAAATAAATAAGACAATAAAAATCATGGTTTGAGGTGTGATTTGTAATGAATAAATAAGAAGTAGATATTTAACAAAAATTTCTGGTGCTCTTCTCAACCATTAGCATCAAATTTAACATGTTTCAAACATACAAAATAAAACAAATAATATTTGAGTAATTCACGCGAGGAAATATATTGCCATAAATAGTTGAGGCAGGGTTTTGTCATGATATTCATGTGACTAATATGATATCATTCAAAACTAAGATTCAAAATTATTGGCTGATTTCAGAAACTTTAAGATAAAATTTGTTGATTAATTGATAATATTGACAAATTCAGTGAAAAGTCACATAGGCTCTTTTCCATATTGAAAATACTTATTTTTGCATAGAAACTCCATTTATTCTATTTCTTTGGTTTGTCACAGCTTCTTTCCCATATAATCTCTATATTGCAAAAGAAGTAATTCCTGCAAGTAATTTACATCACAATTTCTCCCTATAAATTAAAAATATATAATTGATACACATATACTTACATAAGGGGAAAAATAAACGCCTATATTTACACATATTCACACAGAATTCACACAGTAAGTTCACTTACTAGTCATTACTTAACAACATCTTTACTATGTTACTTAGAACTTGACTGTCGCTTTCTGGCAGAAGAAATCGAAAACTTATGAATGGCTATTTTTCATTATGAAAGCTATTTAATATACTGCCATAAATCTAAAATATAATTTCATCAGCATATCATTAAGCTGGTCATGAATATTTCCCTTTTTTAGTCATTTAAAGTTATATTGACATTCAGAAATTACAAGGAATAGAAGATAGATAATCTTTTGATTCTATTTTCATAATAGGATCACTTTAGGTGATAGAGCAAATGGTCAGCAATGTATAAATAAAAAAGCATTGAATTGACCAGAGAAATTCCAGAATTTGTATAATTCAGACATTAGTGAAGTTCAATTTCATCACTGAATTCTGTCAATTTCAGTAAATCCCAGTCCATTTTGCTGAAGAAAAGTCTTCCCTATCTTTGCAAGGAAAGTTCAGAACAGGCCCCTATCCCATTCCACAGGTCAGAATAAATGAATCCATTGTGCCTCACTGGGTTTGGATTTCACATGTCTATTTGTTAATTTGATTATTCAACTAACCCGAGGAAAACCGACAAGCGCAGGGGGAATTTTCCCTCCTTCTCAACATTGTATAACAATATTTAAAAAATAAAAATAAAAATAATGCAAATTAAACATTCATTTCTGCTATAACTGTTATTATGTAATTTTTTATTTTAATGCTATCTTTATATTTTAAATATAGCCAGAATTATTAATTTCTATTTCATTTAGCTTAATTTTACACTGAATATATTTATGCAATTTAATCCTAATGTAATGATTTTGTAATGTAATATAACATGGTATATTTTATTTTGACTATTGAAATTTTTTTACTATTTTATTTTGCTATTTTATTTTATTTATTTTCCGATTTTAGCAACTCCTGTTTTACAAATTAGAATAAACTCACATGTGTAGGTTTCCCATTTCCACGGCTTCACCATTCCTCACATATACGTCAGCACATCCTGCTCTCCAGCAAATCACCAAGTGTACTTCACCAGTGTCCAGAGGGCTCCATCACCACTTGCTCCCTTGCACGCACCCCATCCCATTACCTATTGGTAACACCAGTTCTATTGCAAGTGTCCAAGGGTTGGTTTTGTTTCATCTGTTCCTTTGTTTTGTATATTCGCATTCCACTGATGAGTGAGATCATCTGATATCTATCTTTCTTCTTTTGACTTATTTCACTTAGCATAATCCATGTTGATTCAAATAACAGGATTTCATCTTTTCTAAGGGCTGTGCAGTATTACATAGTATATATGCACCACATCTTCTTTATCCATCCAGTTCTTAGCTGTTGTGAATATGGCCACAATAAACATGGGGCGGGGGTGGCGGGGTACATAAATCTCTGCATGTTAGTGTTTTTGTATCTTTTGGGTAAATATCCAGAAGAAGGATGTCAGGATCATATGGGATTTCCATATTCAACTTTTTGAGTAATCTCCATAATGTTCTTTTATATTTTTAGATAGTCATGCAAGAAACAAGATTAAAACCCAAAGAATGTTGTATTATTTCCAATATTTTCCTCTTTCTATTTTTTACATCTGGTATCAGTTTTACCCCCACAAATACATTTTTAAGTGTAACTTTTGACACCTCTGATTATTCATAGACAAATTTTCAAATAGAAGTCCAATATCTGTTTATTGTGAATTGCTAAATAAATATCTATTTCATTTTCCAATACACATTTAAAATAGCAGCAGCTCTCTTTCTATTCTTAATTTTTTAAATTTTATATGTTGTACTTTTGCATTTGAATTTTATATTAACATAACTAAAACCAGGTATTCAACAAATATGTTCTCTGGTATACATGAAAACCAATAAAATAAACAATACCAATTGAAATGATAATAACCAGTTCTAATTCTTCACTTTTCAGTTTAATTCTTACTGTATTCTTAGTTTGTATATTGCTCATTTTTTTTCTCTTTTTGAGTCAAAGATATCTTATTGTCTAGAGGGAAAGTAGTTCATCAATGTACAAATTTCCAGGGGAAAAATGTTCTATTTTCTTACAATCTATGTAATGAGAAATTTCTTCTTTTATCTCTTTCATTTCCACTTAATCTAACCTAAGGGAAAAATATACTTCTCTTTAATTTTCTGTGCTAAAATATCAGTGGAGTTAGGTAAGAGGTTTATATATAGCTATCTTTAGGGGGGAAACATTCTCTTAGATTGTTTTAAAATTATGATTAGATGTGAATTATGAGACAACTCAATGTCTGAAAAATACCTCTTCATTAAATAATTATTTAGAGGATTAGGCCCAATTATCTTTAGGGCTAATGACAGCTGAACTCCTTATCTCTCTAAGCGGCTCCAAAAATTTTTAAATGTATTGGGATTAAGAGCATTGATAAAAGAATTCAAATCATTAATTTAATGAATATTTATTGTTGGTATGTCTCCATGGGATCATAGAGAACAAGATGTTCAGTTTTTCAGAGAATAACATTTCAAGAAAAAAAGATATTTTTGTCCTATATTCCTGCCCTTTTACTTTCATTGATTGCATGAAAGTGATTGTTTACCAAATTAGATATTATAGAAACTGAAATTACAATACTGTTGACTGGTGTGAAACAAAAGAAGCAGTCATAATTTTCATTGGTCTTGTTGTCTTTTCCTCTCTCTATATTGTCCAAAATTAGAGTTCTGTAAGTGCAGCTGGTAGTCTAGACTAGCCTCCCAGATAGGAAAGTTACATAGATGGAATTTAGGACAGTGACCTGATCAATTTCTCTTGCTAATAACTACAGTCTTGTCAAAATAACTTGAACATCAGGAAAGTAAATGAATTTGTTGTTCTTTTTATTGTATAGTAAACATTCAATATTACTACATGAAATGCTGATTTTGATTTATATGCATTAAATCTCACTGTCGTTTATAGATCATACTAATTTAATTGTTCAATAGATTTAAAAAAAAAATCTCCCTCTAAGTGTAGCAACTGCATGAGAAAAGAAAAAGAAATACATTGTTAAACACTGAAAAGTTTTAAAAGTAGTCATTAATGCAGGTCTCTAGCATAAAAAGAATTCCACTGTTGGTCTTTTCATATTGTGAGGGAATTATGCTTAGTGAGATAAGTCAGAAGGAGAAAGTCAAATGTCACAAAATTTCACTAATCTGTGGTATATAGAGAAACCAGCCAAAGAAATTAACCAAATCAAACAAAAATAGACATTTGGTCCATAGAATTAAATAAATGGTTACGTGAAGGGGATGGAGAGTGGACAAATGGGGTAAAAGTGGCAAATTATATGGTGACAGATAAAATTGTGCTGTTCATGGTAAGCATAATGCATCACATATAGATACTGATTTACAAAGATGCACACTGTGAACCTAATGTAATGATGTAATATTCTTTCGAAAAAGTAATAATATATTGATTAAAAGATTAAAACAATTGGAGAATAAAAAAATTAATTTTCAAAACCACTGCCTTTTGTCACTGGAAAAACAAAGTTGAACTACAGAATTCAATAAAACATTCAATAAGATAAAGGAAATGCCCTTAACAAACTTCTGCTAAAATGTTTGTTTTATTTTGAGCAAAGAATTGTGATGCGAGGATAGAAATGTTTTTTCTTCTCCAAGATATTTCCTGGTTAAAGGTATTCTGAAAAATGCCATTCTCTGCTATATAATCTTTTTTTGTTGTTTTTTGCCAAAGTTTTCTTGAAATTGGTTTTGTTAGTGTTTCCATTTGACTATGCATTTCTCAAGAACCATTCACCATTGTTCTTACTAATTTATATAAAGTCTTAGAAAATATTTTACATATACTGACTCCTTAAAATGTTGATGGTTGTTAGTCTACTGGTTAATAAAGCAAAACTGACATTGTTTTCTTCAATAAGTGATTTTAATTCGTTCTAAAGAAATCAGAGTTTTTTTTTATATATTATAGGAATAGAGTTAGAATGTTGATGGTGAGCTTAATATATCCAGATGTTGATTCATAACATTGCACACCTTAAACATATAATGTCATGAACAATGTTCCTTCAATAAAAACAAAACGAGCAGAATTATATTGAAATACCTTGCCACAAGGTGGCACTGCTGTTTCAAATATGAGACTAAACAAGCATTTCTCTTTTTTGGATGATCCTTTAAAATGTTCTGAAATATTTCATATTACCTTAAGGTACCTTAGATCTCAGACAAAATTTTAAAGAGACGCTTCCAGAATTAGTTTTGTCTATTGGCTGCAATTTTTGCTTGTTTAAATTTTTTTTCTTGAGGTCTGTGAAGATCCTTGATTTAACATCCAAATTTGATTGAATTTAAATATCCTAATTGTATCTAATATCCTTAGAGAAACAATGAGCAGATAGACATATTTTAGGCCATAATACTTCTATTTTTAACTTTCATTCTTTATTGACTTGTTAAAATAATTGATTAATTCCATTTTGATAACATTGGGTGGGGATAATCAACTTTGGTCCATGAGGTTAGTAATTACTATTATTATTAGGAAAGATAAAAGATACAAGATTCCAAATTGCACATTGTAAAGAAGTCACTGCCACAGAATTTAATACCAAATTACA
Source organism: Solenodon paradoxus (assembly GCA_004363575.1). Lineage (NCBI taxonomy): Eukaryota > Metazoa > Chordata > Mammalia > Eulipotyphla > Solenodontidae > Solenodon > Solenodon paradoxus. The sequence goes on from RJWH01000142.1 coordinate 389,880, forward strand.
TCTCATATACACAAAGTTGAGATCAAAACTAAGCAACATAACTTCACAAGGTCTTACATTTTCTGTAAGAAATATTCACTTAGGTATATTTTCACCACACGCATAGCAGTAGTTTATATAGTTATGCATGTAATTAGAGTGCATACGTTTCTACCTGAAAACACTACTCTCAGAATAAAGTATCTAAGCTACAAAAGCCAAAAGGTGAGAGGCAGTGCTCATTAAACAACTAGAAGGACTAATAAGAATAAGTTGACTAAAGGCAGTCACCTTCACAAGTGTGAAAAGACTAATAATAAAAACAACCTTCCTTCTGAAGCTGCCAAAAATGATATAATTAGTTTAAAAACATAATTTTAGAAAGTAGTACCACAGCTTTTAAGCTTAGAAATTGCATTTTCAGACAGAATGATTAAGTTAGATCTCAAACCCCGAACGAGCCTGATTGCCTTGTATAAAGAGTTTATCTCTAAATTTGACACCTGAGTTGGCTGTGCTGGGATGGGTAGTAGGAGGCCAGTCTTGCAGCTATACTCTCTGCAGTTACTAATCTGAAGATTCTTTTCACTGGAAGTAAGAAGGAGGAAGAGAAAAGAGAGAAAAACTTTATGATTCTAAATTAAAAAATAAAATCCTCGAGTTATAAATTCCTGAACTAAAGTCACCTTATAGAGAGCCCCATTAGTGGACTATATGGCATAGTAGCTATGGGCTTGGACATTGTTTGTCTCCCTCACTAAATGATAAATTCCATGAGAGTAGGACTATTGTGTTACTCACTTCTGTTCCCTTAGCACAGAAGGTGTCTCAATAAATATTTGTTCTCCATATATCTCAATTAATATTAATAAAATTTCATCTATCATGGTAATAGAGATGTGATTTTTTAAATAATAATGAGAAATCTGTAGTAGATATTACTAGACCTGAATCTGGGTTGTTACTGTTACCTAATGCCTGAAATCTGTCTTTACCCCACTGATTAAAACTTTCGGATACCCAGTGTTGTTTTCTCTAATCAGTCTATAAAATCAGGCATATAAGAAAGATATGGGAGTTTGAGGAATCAGAATATTTGGATCGTGGCAGCCAAGGGGCATTCACTTTATAAATTTCTCATATTTTGGACCTGATTTCACTGTATACATACAACCATGCAACCTTATTATTACTGGGGGTTATATTACTTTCAAGATAATAATTTAGCCAACTCAGACTTTTCAAATCGGGGCATGTGAGTATAGCCAAAGTCTTACCACAGGGCGAGAACAGAAAATTATGGGTAAAGTTCTAGGCCTATTAATCAGAAATGTCACAATTTTTCCTTACATGCTTCTATGGACAAATATTGGGTATACAACTTATTCTAAATTTAAATAATACAGCAATATATTTATATGATTTATGGTTGACATCTTAATATATCTATGACAAGGATTGCTGTTATCTCCTGTAGCTTCATATACTGCTGACACATGATCTATAATAGAGTATTCAGTCTGTTACTGTGGATTGAACCATCATTCATTCATTCATTCTTTATTCAGTAACTTATCATGAATGATCTTATGTAAACATTAGATGTTTATTTTGCTAAAGCATATTTATCCTATGATCACATAATGTTTAAATTTTTCTTTTTTTTTTTTCAAATCCTGTAGGGAAACTTTATACTTTTCTACATCCTAGACTTACATTTGTCATTGATAATAGTAATATGTGCTTATTTTCAAAAATTTTTCCTTTATAGGTCCACATTTCTGTCTAGAAAAAGTGAGGGAGAAAAGTAAAAACAAAAAGGAACAAAATTATGGTGAAACTTGGAAAATTACTGGATTTTTAGATTATTGTTGGTAGTTGAACACTTTATTATATTGAGCACTATATTATATAGTCTTAAATGATGAATATAATGTTATTCAACATATAAGGCATATGGTTTAGTTTGGATGGAAGCAACTAGTTTTATCCCACCTATCTCTACCAGTACACTGATGTAGTCAAGAGTGATCAAGTATGCTCTCAAGAGGTTATAATTTATTCTTATAAGCCCCAGGTCAAATTCTAGTAGATGGTATAACATCCCATTGGAAGAATTATTAGAATAGAAAATATGAATATCTGAATGTCAAATATTTAAATCAATTTAAGATAATAGACTTGTATTAGATCCAATTTTAGAATGCTCCCTTAAGTTTTTCTCTTTGCATGGGGACTTGTGAATGTGATGGAAGAGTCACTCCATGATAAGATCATATTAGATGGTTGACTTTAAAGTAGCAAAATCAGCTTGGGTAGGATTGATCTACCAAGTGAGACTTTCAGTGGAATTGTGCTCTTCCTGAAGAACAATTTTGATGTGAGACAGAAATTTGATGTAAGGAAGAGTCACTATTGATGAATTTCAGAATGGTGGGTGCACGTGAAAGGAAAGTGAATGGGCACTAGTTTCTGAGACATGTTCCTTTACTGATACAGCAAGGAAATGGGGTCTTTAGTTCTATTACTTCTGGAAAGTGAATCCTGATATAGCCACATAAGCTCAGAAGAGAACTGTATGCCTCAGATGAGCACGCAACCCAAGTGAAACCTTGATTTTTAGCTTTGATTTGAGAACTTAAGTAGAATGCTCAGCCTTGATGTGTTGTGTTTCTCACCTATATAACTGTGAGGTAGCAAACATTAGGACATTAAATTTGTGGTATATTGCAATGCAGCAGAGAAAACTTATACAATCATGAAGAAAAGTCTGAATAACTAAACTCTACCGCTTCTTGGGTAGGTACCAGCATCTCACCACAAGTATCCACTTCTACTGGGCATTTCTCCCTTAGCCAACATTCTTTTACATCTTAAAATAATATTAATAGCTAATATTTATTGATCACTTCTAATACCCAATACTGGGATTTATACAGATTATTATTGAATTGTCTCACCAACCTCGTGCTGATGATACTACTTATTATTTTCATTCTACTGATGAGGAAACTGGCAGAATTAGATTCAATTCAGTTGTGATTTGTCTAATACCATATAATGAACTCAGTAAGAATCAAAATTTTAATTCTGGAGTCTGCTAGTTTATTTTTTGAAAATGAAAAGATAACAAAACTTCTAACTATATATGCTCTAAATTCTGTCCATAACAGTAATAAAACCGTAATAAAATAGTGTAAAGACAATACAAATTTGTGAAATCCTATCATCAAATACTATTAACAATTTAGTGATCATTCTTTAGTAAAACTTAATATAAGCACAGATTTACAAATTTGTAGAAGTGGAGTAATTTATAAATGTTTCTTTAAACAACTTTCATGTCTTAGTATTTCGCATTTACCCCCTTCCCTTTTCAACTTACTTTGTTATTTACCTTCCCACCTTTTCTCACCCCAAATAACATACTTTCACACCTTTCTACATACCACGTGTTTTATATGTATATATATATGTATTTATATGCATATTTATTTGTACTTACACAGAATCTCCTTATATACACAATTACATGTGTATTTGCAGTTTTTGACAGAGCTTTGTAAAAAATTAGGAAATGTTTATTTTCATCACTTCAATATATGGCCACATAGAGCCTTGCAGAGTATATTCAGAACTTTGGTCTTTATTATGAAAATGATAAGTATTGATCTAAGAAGATGACAAGATCATATTTGTATTTGAAAAATTATCTTGGGTGCAGAACAAAAGAACATTGAAGTTAATTCTGGGAGATCAGTTAGTCATCTATTTTAGTGGCCCTTATAAATAATTACAATAGTTCAGATTAGAATAACAGTAACTGGTAATGGTGAGAGGTGCATAGATTCAAGTATGGCTATGTAAGAAATAAAATCTTTAGACTTTGGTGGAGGATTTGATAAAGAAAAGAGAAGTGTCAAGATGTTTGTTGGAGATTGTTTCCTAAGTTGTCAAAGGCAAGATGTTTATGTCATTTGCTATGCAGATGACATTTTCTATCCCTGCCACACTCCCTGCCCCAAGACTTTTAGAAAGGGTCAAGTTTGGAGGGGAAGATCATTAGTACAGCTTCAGTTATAGATGACAAGATGGAAGCAGAGAAAATTCACAGACAGTATGCCTAGGACTTTTATTTACTGACAATCATGAACATTAGATAAATTTTAAAGTTACCCTTGGGTGTTTATTGAAGGCTTCCATTAAAGTTCACTTTCTCTCTCCTTGAGGAAAGAAATGATTTTCTGTACTCTTCGTATTGGTTTCTATCCTGTCTCAGCTCTCTGAGTGATATCTATCCTAATCAAAATGATCTTGCTACCAAAATTGGGATGATGTTTTTAAGAAATGCATAGCTTAGCACATCCTGGTGGCTTAGCCATTAAGTCCACTGGGTGTAGTCCACATATATCCCAAAGACCCAGGTTTATGTACCAGGATCTGGAGAGTGGGGGAGGGGGACAACTAAAGTGAACAACTAAATAATTTTTTTTTTTAAATAAAGGAAACACATGCCAAAATATTCACTTAAGTTTGTGTATATTTTATCTAATTACAAAAATCATACCCATTTGCTTAAGAAAAAACATATATGACTAAATAGAAATATAGTTCTATTACTTAGTTACATAATCTAAATGGTGACTCTTTTAATAGTGCAATTGGAACCCTAGATTATACCTACTATTAGATTTGGGGTTTTCCTTCCAGTTCTTTTAAAGAAAAAAAAATACTGAAGAACAAAGAAAATACACAGTATATAACAATCATAAATCTTTTTTTTCAGTGACTACAGTTTGAGAATTTTTTCATTTCATTTAAATTTAACTACAATAAAGAAGTTCGAGAAGAAAAATACATAAACTTAAAATGTACTAAATTATAAATGATGTGATCCCATTTTTGCAAATAAGATGTCATTTCCTATACTTATAAAAGTGAACCAAAAAGTGCAATAAAAATGTATTAAAAAACACATCAAATAGTCAAATAGTAGGCTGACCATACCTACCATTTTAAACAGGATAATGCCATTTTTTTCATATTTTCCAGCTGTCCCATCATTTTAATGTCACTGTCAGTTTTGTCCAGATTTTGATAAACTCGGACCATCTTTAACCTTTAACATCTCTTGCTGAGGGCATCCAAAAGCAGCTTCCCCTTTTGTTTCTCATTAAAGACAGTCTCTCTGGTGGTGACTGCAACAGGCCCAGGGCTGCAACTGCTGTTCCTATCCCCTGGAAGAATCAGGAGCTAGTCAGGAGGATGATTTTCTCTGCCCCTCATGTACCTAATTTCATCAAAGGGAGAAGAATATCACAGCATGGTCAAGTCACAGGTAACTACTATGGGGGTTATCTCTGGCACTGTGGGGCTATATCTGGCACTGTGGGGGTTATTGGGCATTTCTGGCACTGGATGGTTAAAGTCACTTGTGTTTTAGGCAGGACATTAGAGCAGGGCTTATAAGGATGCCAAATTTGTTTTTTGCCTAAGATGACAAAATTGCATACGCCTGGACATTGGTATGAAGCCCCCCTAGACCACATGTCGTTATTATGCCATTGCATGTCAGCATCACATAGTACTTATTTGCTGGGCTGGCTGCTCTGTTTCTGTTCAAATGCTCTGCCTCCTCTCTTCCCCTTAGCAGCCAGTGCATAACCCCATTCCATTTTTGTCATCCCAATGTCCCATTTTTGTCTCAAGGAAATATGGTAAGCTTATCAAATAATCAAATGGTGAAATAGAAGGGAAAAGTAGATAGAATTTAGAAATAGCTATAAGAGATCTGAGCTTTAAGATTACTTCTATCAGTCGCAATTCAGAGAGAAATGTAGAGTTAGCAAGTAGATCACTACCTCTATTGACTACTCTCATTTCGTCCTATCTTTCCTGAGGACTATGGTATGGGTGTTAGAGAACTGATATTTAATAAAAATCTATAGTAAGTCAAAAAAGGTTATATACTTTTCCTTATAATGTTTTAAAATAAAAAACTTGCAATATGCACAAAAGTATGAAGAGTTTAGTGAATCCCACTTACCTTAAGTCAACTTTATCATCATTATTTTGCCTTGTATTTTTGCCACCATACTTCTTGTGCTGCAGTAATTTAAGCCAAGTTCTAGACATGATGTCATTTCCATTGTAAGAAATTCCAAATTATGTTAAAAGTTATAAATATAGCATATTATTTCATTGCTTGAGAATAACTTCAACGGAACACAAAATGATACATTTACTGAAAGAATGTTAGAGTATCTACTGAAATGAACAAATATCTGGGTAGAGGCTGTGGGACGCAGAGGTCGGGGACTTGATTCCTCATGGGGTTCAAATCTCTGTCTCTCGTTATCAAAAAGTTACTTTCTAAAAGATAGAAAATACAGCTGCTGACTGTTTCATAACAGATTTTATCAAAATCTAACGATCTTCGAAACTCCAGCTTCTGAAACAATCAACAAAAGCCAGGATAAAACAAAACAGTTTAAGAATATAGAAGTAGAAGTCATGTGGTGGAACAAGGAATTCCCAGGAAATTTGGGGGAAAGGATATTGTACCTCAGAGCATGCCTTTTGGGGGACTAAATTCTTCATTCTGTAAAACAAAATATTGATTACATGGCTTCTGGTTCCTAATATATAGCTCTTCCAAAGTCGCTATAATGCAGTTAGGAAGTTTGCTCCTTTAGAAGGTCAGGAGAAGCTATAAATAAGTAATAAAATGCCTTGTAATATGAGTTTATACAAAGTTCAAGATTACAATGTGACACATTTAAGCATATATTTTAAGGGGACAGACCATCAATATAAAAATTTAATAAGAGCAGAAACCAAAACTGATAATTTCATTTTACATTAAATACATTTAACTTGGTTGTCATACTGACTGACATTCACTGCCCACAGGTATTAAGGCAGAGTATATTAAACTAAGAACAGGAGAATTCTATTTCAAAGCAAGAGTTAATTTCCCATTGCTGATATTTAATATTTTGAAGTCCCAGTTTTATCATTTTAAGCATAACCCTGGTACATTCGTTATAGGATTAATGCTCTTAATATAGCCTAAAAATTTATGTAGTTTTCACCAACATGAGTTTATTTTTGATGATTTTTTTAAATTTGAGTATTATTCATTGAGTGTCTAGTGAATATGTAAAGCTCTGACAAAATACGTCTTTAATGTAGGTATTATTACTCATTATTTATTTAAATTTTAGTATGGAAACATTAAAAATACACAAAAATATATAGAAAATAATATAATGCCCTTATATACTATCACCCAGCTTCAATGATGATCAATTCAAACTCTTTTAATCTGCAAGTAACAATGCAGAACTCTCACTTTCCCTTTCAGAGTGGTGTCAGGGAAAACCAGTTAAAATATAAGGTTTAAATAAATCCAGATTCTCATAATATACACAAAATTGTGCAATTTCAATAGAAAATCATTTATCATACCAAGATTGATAAAGATCTAAACAATTAAGACAAATGTATCAATAACATTTCAACAATGAGATGAGAAGATGTGAGAATTATCTGTTAAAATTTTAAAGCAGTCATAAAAAATAAAAAATAAACAAGCAACTGACAACACTCTTGATAAAAGGGAAAAATTTTTCAAACCCTGTGAGGGCGGAGTAATCAATTTCAAGGAGAAATTGATTAATTCACCATCGAAGTTGATGCAGAAAAATATTTGACAAAATTAAAAGTTTACTCTGATTAAAAACACAGTAAGTTAAGAAGTTTCTTCAACTTTTCAAAGAATATCTAGAAAAGATCTACTGCTAATAGCAAACAAAATGTTGAGAAACACGAAACTTTCTTATTGAAATGAGAAAATGGCAGAGATGTTCCAATTCACCTCTCTTTTTCAACATTCTTCTAGAAGTCCTATTTAATGAAATAATCCAGGAAAAAAGAAGCACACGGTATACAGAATTGAAAGGAAGAAAGAAAATCATCTGTATTCATGGAGGATATGACTGAGTAGAAAATCTAATAGAATCAACAACAATAAAAACCACAACAAAACACTCCTGGAACTACTTAGCACGTACATAGCAAGGTTGCACAGGATACAAGGTTAATGACAAATCATTCGCATTCCTATCTACCTACCAACAAAGAAGAATTTGAATCCAAAATAAAAAAGTATAATTTACATTAATTTCCCTCAAAATGCAATACTTAGTTATAAATACTATACTATATATTGTGTATATATACATATATGTGCATATATTATCTATAAGAGGAAAATAAACTGATGAAATAAAAGAAATCAGTAAATGTAGAGCTAGTCTAAGTTCATGGTAAGGAATATTTGATATTGACAAGATGTCAGTTCTCCAGAAATTCATCTCTGGATTCAATGCATTGCACATAAAAATCCCAGAAAATTATTTTCTGGATTTTTGAAAAAGTGATGATAAAGTTTATATGGAGAGACTAAATACTCAATACAGAGAAAATCATGGTTGGAGCACTGATACTACCTGAGTTTATACTTACTATGAAGTTGCAGTACTCAGGAGGGTATGATATAGGAGAAACAATTGATGCCTAGATCAATGGAGCAGAACAGAGAGTTCATCAATAGACACACACAAGTATAGTCAACTAATCTTTGTCTGCAAGAAATTCATTCCAAATACAAAAGAACCACCCCCACCATGGGGGATCTTAAAGTCAAAAAAATGAAGTAAAGATATATTGTGCAAACCTTAACTAGAAGAAATCTGGAGTGGTTTATTAATAATCAGATAAACTTCAGAGCAAAGATACTTGCCAGGGAGACGGGGGCATAAAATAGGATGACCTATGCACCCACATTACATCATCTAATTCTACATGTGTATACATCAAACATGGGATCTATGAAGCATGTTAAAAGAGAAAGATAAATTAACAGCAGTGCATTCACAGTTGTTGACTTTATCTCCTTTCTCTACAGCTGACAGAGCAAATATAAAGAAAATCAGAAAGGATATAGAAAAGCTCAACACCACCATACAATACATTCTAATCAACACTTACAAGCACATACAATCAACAAAAGAATGCAAATTCTTTGGAAAAGTCAAATAATATTCTCTGCCATAGAAGGTGAAACATATTCGAATCCATGAAATAAATGTCAAAAAATTTGAGATAATTGGACGCACACTGGTGGTTTAGCGATTAAGTCCACAGTCTCTGGAGGAGCAGTCCACAAACACCCCAAGGGCCAAGGTTTGCATCCAGGGGCTGGAGAAAGCAACTAAGATGAACAGCTAGATAAAATAAATAAATGCTTCTTCCTCCTCTCCCTGCCTGCCTGTCTACTCGCCTTCATTCTTGCCTATACTTTTCTTTCAATTTTTTTTTTAAATTGAAGTCTTTAGTATATATTCTCTGAACACAATCGAATCAATTTATAAATTAGTAACAGAAAGAAAGCAGGAAGACCTACAATCACTTTGAGTTCAAAAATATTCTCAAGGAATTCAAGATGAATAAAGAAGCTACATGTGAAATGCAAAACAATAAAAATTTTAGAAAAACATTAGGAGAAAACCTTTAGGCTCTTGAGTTAAGTATAGACTCTTTAGATATAATATCAAAAGCGCAGTCTTTGAAAACAAAATTTGATCAGTTGCGTTTGATTTAAATTAAAAGTATTTGCTGTGCAAAGACCTTGTTAAAAGAAATAAAAAAATGAGTTGCAGAACGGGAGAAAACACTTATAATTCACCTATCTGATATAAAAGATTATTATGTAGAATAAATGACATTTAAAAATTGAGAGTATCCAAAAGCAAGCAAACACAATTCAATAAATTCTAATTAGAACAGCAAAAGACAAGTCAAAAATTTCACCAAAGAGAATACAGAGATGGCAACTAAGTATAGAAAAAGAGTTCAACATTTTAGCTGTCAGGGACATGCATATTAAATCCACAATTACATTACGCTGCATACCTACAAAGATAGAAAAATTAAAAATAATAATAGCATCAAATGCTGGCAATGATACAGAAGCTAGATAGCTCATATATTGTGATGACAATGTAAATAGTACAACCATTCTTGAAAACAGCTTTAGTTTCTTATAACATTACACATGCAGCTACCATATTAGTCAACAATTGTACTCTAAGACATTACTCTTAGAGAAAGAAAGATGTACAGTGACACAAAATCTGTACATAAATGTTTATATCTGTTTTATTGCTAATAATTTAAAACAGAAAACAACCCAAATCGCCCTTCAGTGGAAAACTAGTAAAATGATTTGTGATACATCCATGTCATGGAATATTTAGTAATAAACTACTGATACAGGCAACAGCCTGGATAAACCTCCAGAAAATTATGCTGAGGGATACAAGCTACTTAGATATTCCTGAAAAGACAACAGTACGTAGTAAAGAACAGACTAGTGGTTGCCAAAGGTTAAGGAGTGAAGGAAGAAAATGTAGCTATCAAAGGACAATATGACAGATCATGGGGGTGATAGAAATGTTTATTTTCTTGACTATTAATATTGATGTTCTGTTGTGATATTGTATTATAGTTTCACAAGATGCTACACTTGGGAGATTAGATCAAGGATCCACAGTAATTTTTGTATCCCTTCTGTAACTACATATGAATCTATAATTAAAATTAAAAAAGACTTAATTAAAAAACCCTAATAGAAAATCTTTCCATTTGGAAATTAAACCTGGTTTCCTTGTTGTTTTACTGTTAGGGAGAGGCAATATTGTTTGTGTACTTTTCTTTCTGTCATTCATTTGCTCTTGTCCTTGATGGCGTAAAAATTTCAGAAATATATTTTTGCATCTACGAAGCAGTAACATTAGCACTAAAGAGATTTAAATTTCTGTTTTATGCCTGTTAAATACAGTTGAGAAAAGGATGGTTCAAATGAATTAGAAATGAAGGACATGTCCCGTATGATTATAGTCTGTGTGGAGTACAGAGAACACCATAGCAGCAGTTTTACTTAGTAAATAGGTCACTGGGAACACTGTGCCTCCAAAACTGAACTCTAAGTCATCTGCAATTTTTCTAAACAATTCATATGTAGAGCATGTTATACAATTCTCTTTGTGTCACTAAAATAAAGCACTTTGATAATTATTCTTTGAATAGCAAAGTTCAGGACAAAGCCTTGTAAAATCTATTGAGAATTTATCTTTTAAATTATGTGGAGTCTTAAAATATAAATCAGAATTAGACCACAGCATTTTCAAGAAGTTTGGAGACTATTCAAATTATACATAGAGCTATGAATCAAATCACTGTACATGGGTTCACTTCATTTTATGTTTGAGTCTCAAAGATCAAATGATTTGTCAAGTGTCTAATGGATAAGCAATGTCTTTACATATTAATTTTTACCATCTAATTTGGAATCATTCCTGGATATTTTGTTGCATTAGAATTTAATATGTATCTAACATTTTGTCATGTTTCTTGTAAATATTGCAAATTGAGCAAACATTTTGAGTGAACTTAATAACAAAAGAATGAATTGACCTTTAGAGGATTTTCATTGGTATCAAAAAACAGGAAATTTGTAAAAATCTTAATTAGGGTTATACTGATAACTTGATTATGCTTATTAGTTTATTTTCTGTTTCCAGATGCAATTTTATTTTATGGTGATGGAACCAACCTAACAAAGAAAGGTTGCTCTAAAGGTATCACCAGAATAAGTGGGCATTTGGTTCAGTTTATATATTCTGCATGAAAAGATGTTTTATAAAGGCAAAATAGTTCTAGAGACGCAAAATCTAAAAGTAAGCAAATGGCAGTCTCCCAAGAGCACTTACACATTTTTCCAGTCCCCATAACCTATTCAAAAGATACAAAAGAATAGTGTGGAGAAACCATGCAAAACACAGGTGGCAACACTCAGGCAGTGAGGTGGCTGTGGAGCTCTCTATTTGCCTCGGAAACGGCTGCTCCTCTTATTTGAACGGACTGAGGATAATCAAAAAGGAAAACTCAGTTGGATTTCACTCTTTTTTTTTTTTAGCTCAGGGAAAAAGCATTTTTTAAGAGCAGGTTTTTCCACCTTTGCATATGATCAGACAACAAAGAAAGCTAAGAGCATTGCAGGAGTTTAAGCAAAGGAAATCACTGGTTTCCTGCTTTCCAGAATATTTGTATACCATGAAATGATTTCTGGTCATCCAAAGATAACTTTCTTCCTATTGAAGAGAAGGAATTACCCACAGGTTTCCCAAGGTTACACTGGGAAATACACTTGTGTATTAAAAAAAAAAAACTTATCATGAAATAATTTTAGGTTTAATATAAAAATGGGAAAAAATAACCTAGGTAAAATGTCAAGTGTTAACATTTTGCTATATTTGTCTTATCATGCTTCTCCATGTGTGTATGCATGTATGTGGGGGGGAGGGCAGTGTTATATATGCCATGTCTTTGCCTGAACCATACCGTTTTAGCCATTAATCTTACATGTTTCAATATTTACTAAAATACTAGGATTCTGTTTTATGTAACTAAAATCTGATTTTTAAATATGCAAATTGACATCAATATAATGCTACCAACAAGTTAAAAGACTCCATTCACATTTTGCCAATTATCTCATTGTTCTAGCCTCCAACCAGCCACATCCCCCCAAATGTTATTTTTTTTCTAGTCCAGAATCATGTGTACATATGAGTGGAGATGACTCTTCGATTCTTTCAATAGTTCCTCAATGTTCTTTTGGCTTTCATGATTTATAAGATTTTGCAGAGTACAGACCATCCTTTGGGAGCGTGTTCCTAATTTGGGATTACCTGGGTCTTCCTCATGATTAAATTCAATTTTACATTTTCTACAGACATGTTCTGTGTTCTTTTTTACCTGTTCGCTTAATGTTGATTTGTTTAATTACTAGCAATGTTAATCTTGATCACGTGGCTTACAAGTGGCATTCTGCTAAGATTCTCCACTGTAAAACTATTTTTCCTTTTATAATAAATATTTTGCCATGTTTACCTATTTAAATATCTTTGTTCTCAGCAAATTTTCACTCACTCACTTTGTATTCATTTCTGATTCTCCCTTGTCTGATCAAATTATAATGACTTCCAAATGGGTGATTTTTCTTATTCTTCTGTATTACTTAGTTGTCATTCTAATGTAACAGAGCTTTTGGCCTTTCCCTTCACATACATATATATGCATGTATAAAACACTTACATGTACTGATATCAGAATTTATAAGAAAGAAGAGGGAAATATTAGAAGCAAAATTCTGGCAACTATCCCAGTTACATTCAATTTATACAAAGATTTGTGATGTTGAAAGAGCATGTGAAATAAATATAATTAACTTCTTTTGTACCAGTCAGTGTCCTAAATGTACTAGTGCAATTACACATGCCATTTAACTTTCACAGAATCCTGTAATTAGCTATTATAACAATCACAGTCACTTTACATGTCAGGAAAGTAATGAACACAAAATTATTCAATTTCTCCAAGTTTGCACAGCTAGTAAATGTTAGATCTGAATAAATACATGGGAAGGAGGAGTTCAAGAATGAGTTTAGGTGGCCAATCCTGACTACCTCTCAGCAGAATGAATCAAAGGAGGAAACTGAATAAATTCACCTTGTACGGAGACTGTATCTGGCTGTAAGTGAACGAAGAGGAATTGGACACATCAAACAACCCTGATCAAATAATTTAACCAGTACGTACATTTAACAAACATGTATTTCTCTATGCTAGGAACTGTGGTGGCTATTAGAACACAGTGATGCTTAGGGTATAAGAATTTACCATTGAGAAAAAGAAGAGAAAGAATGTAAGAAATTACTATGCTGTATTGAAAGTGTCCTTGGAATAAGTACAAAATAATATGAGTCTATAAAGAAGGAATACTTAACCCAGTCTCAGGCATTAAGGAAGGTTAATAAAAAAACTATTCTGAAGATCTAAGAGTTGAAAGAATTACTTGAAAAATATGTTTGAAGAAAACTAAGTGTTTACAGTGTTATTCTTTTAAGGGTGATAGTTCTACCTAAATGAGGTGGATGCATCTTAACCTTAAAATATGATGAAAGAAAACCATGAAATCCAACCTCTAAATCTCACGTAGAAGAGCAAATTAGGAAACAGTGTTAGCAGTCACTGAGTACATTGAGCAGATGCTGGTTATGTAGTTCATTTATACATTATTTCTGCATATATATATATATGCATGTATGTGTGTGTGGGTGTGTATATATACATATATATACAGATATATATATATACACATATATATATATATAATGCCTTCTTTCCTATAAAAAAAAAAGGTAGACTGCCACATGAGAAAAAAAGGAATTGTGTATCACTTTGGAGTATTCACAGAAAGATAAAAGGCTAATAAAATATTCAAACATGAACATTTTGATAGAATTACTGTTGCTTTATCATATATCACATTTTCCATCTAAAGAACAATACCTTTTATAGTATACAAAGCTCTTTCATTTCTCTTAACTTATTAGCTAATATAATTAGTTATCTCTGCTATTGCCAATTTAGATATAAAAGATAAGCATCTAGATATAAAACAGATTTAAAGAAGTCAGATATATACCACACATATATATAAATATAATATATATATACTTTGTTCCGATCAGATTTCACAAGATATTCTGTTAGTGTTTAACTATCTTATTTAAATTACATATCATTTAAAAATAAATTTTTGTAATTAGATGATAAATTGAGTTTTTTAAAAAATAGCATCACATAACTGCAGAATGTGCTTCAATAGCTGACATAATTGTTGCTTAATTAATAATTTAAAAATATTGTGCCTTTATAAAGATTAGCTTGAAATATTAAATCTTGAATATATTTTATGCAAATTATACTTTACTAAAAACTGTAAAGATATACATTTTGGAATACACCAACTATTCTCTGAAACTCCAGTGTGAATGGCCACATTATATTTTAGATTTATGAAATGAAACTTGCAGAAATTTTTGCTTGATTGATGTATTTGTTCCTGGTTTCTCCTTTCTTCTGGAATGTATTATTCAATTAAATGAGCATAAGAAATAGGAAGTTCAAATAACACTCTGTTAAGGCTGAATTTTTATAAAATGAAACGTCAATTTGATAACATAAGAGCTTAGTAAAATATCTTGAAACTTTTCTGATATCATTAGAGTATAATTAATGCAATTTTAAAACGTGTGATTTCTTTGGCTTTTTAAAACCATTTTCAAGGCAGAGTTATGTAACGCTAGAATTTTCAAATGAGAAATTTATTAAGAGCAGGAAACTTATAGTGCAGTCTAGTAAGATCATAGGATGATAGAATATAATTAAAATGATAAAATTATCATTTAAATTATTAGCCAATTGATCAAAATTATTAGTCAGATACTGATATTTTTGTGGGACACCTAAAATTGCTTCACAACTCAATATGTGATAATCAACTCTATTAGAGGTAAAGAGGTCACAATTCATTTGCAGATCTAGCCAAAAAATTGTATTAGATACTCTATCATTGTGTTTCTTTATCTAGAAATCACAGGAAAATCTTGCTTTAAGTCATTAGAAATTGTATTTGCACTCTTACACCTTACTAGGAACAACAAAAGGGATTTGCCTAGTTCTAGGGAAATACATTGAGGCTAATAAGACTCCCATGTATGGAGTCTTTCAAAATAAATTTCAAGCATTTTCAGATAGACTTTCTCCAAGATGTTCAGAGCAGGATTTTTTTCAATATATGTTTTCTTGGTACCTGAAGCTAAAGGTCAATCAAAGACCTGTTGGTCTGGAGAGAAAATTGTTACTATTACCCTAAATAATTAAATTTACCTAGATATAAGGTCATATGCTGAAACAACTTTTTATCAGAGACATCTCCTTGAAAACAGGGAAAATATCTACAGACAATATTTTGTCATTCCTCCCTAATCATGTGAGATTTTCTCACCTTGATGCCCCAGGTTCCTTATCCATTCTTAAGCACAGGATATAGGCCTTTGGTCTGTCTTATTTGCTTTAAAATTTATAGCTCCTTAAATTCTTCAGAAATATGCAATTACATTTCATCTTTTTTCTCCTACTAATCATGTCTGATGTTAGTTTTCTTGATCATCCCAAGAAGGACCTCAGAGAGGTGGTTTCCCCTAAACCCCTCTGTAGTTACTGTTGTATAGGAAGCCATTCCAAGATTTAGAGACTAAATATCAATTAACTATTTCTGCTTATTCTATGTGTGGACTGGATTCACATGGGTGGCTTTATTGCTTCATGTCATATAGCTGGGATTACTAACGTGACTGAATTCAATTAGAGTATGAGATGGAAATTTCAAGATAATTTCTTAATCTTTAGTACTTGTCTACAAGTGACCTTCTGATTCAGGAGTCTAGCCTGAACTACCTTACAGCAAGGTGACTAAATTGCTGGTGGGATCTTCTAAAAGGACAAGCTCAAGTATATAAATGCTTATGAATACTCTGATTCCATCACATTAGCTAATGTCCCATGGACCAAGCCTAAATTCCATGTGGAAGGGGACTGACTACATAAGGGCTGTAATCCTGCGATTCATTTAACATTCTACCACTCGCTGTTCGGGTTCCTGATGATATTTTCTTCCCTTATAAAAAATAAATTCATGCCCTTTTCAAGACTACGGAAGTCTCATCCCATTATGCCATCAGGTCTAAGCTCAAAATCCAAGAGCCCACATCTAAAGCTCAGTGTAATCCTTTAGGTGCAGGTACTTGAGTATAGTTGTTGGGTGCAGAAGCTTATAAACTTGGAAAGGTAAGTTACCTGCTCTCTACATATCATTTGTGCAATGGTGATTTAGAAAGAAGGTAACCACAGTAGATACTCCCAGTCACAAAGCAAGATAAGAAAAGATATAATTATTCTGAAACTTAAGGAGAGACATGCTACCAGTTTCCCTATCCAAGATCAAGGAATCTCTTTTGTTTAAGCTCAGTTCCTCTATCTGGAAATCATTCTCTGTGATCCTTGGCTCAACTCTCTAGATTCTTTTTGAGTAAAAAGGTTAATGAGAGTATTTGCTTATATTGAGTAGATTTGTTGGCTTGTTGGTGACTCTATAAACTTGAAAAACCAAATAATTTTGAACTGCTCTGTCCCTTTTGGGCTAAGCTGATAGTGCTTCCAATACTGTTGCCAGAGAGGCGAGGAAATTTCCTTCCAAGTTCTTCTCAGTAGGACAAGCAATCATACTAAATCAGACAGATTAGTAGGAGAAAAAAAACAAACAAACAAATTTAATTACATATATATTGGGAATCTACATAGATGTGAAATTCAATTCCAGTGAGGGAAATAAGGGTATATATATTCAGAGCTAAGGAAGTGTAGGGGTTTATGGTTTCGAGGAGAATGGGGACACATATCATTACTGATATGATGAACAACAGTTACTCTGTAATTAGATGTTCATCATGTCAAACAAATGGATTCCTTTAGGAAAATAATTATTTCTGGCAATAACCTAATTTTGAGTAATATCCCTAACTTCCACTCCTTTTATTAATTAAGGAAGTGGCAAAAGTTTCTGTGAGCTTACAGGACCTTAGTTGATCTGAAATGGAAATAATCTACTACCAAAGTGACAAGTCTTGGGAAGGTCTGTTCTTAACATTTTAGGGAGACCTCTAAGAGTGTCTTGGAGAAACCCACCTTTCACTACCATTCCCTTTACATTTTGTGGAACTTTTATATATCAGATTTTTAGTTCACACGGTGAGATAAAACTCACAGGAACATAAATTTTTAGGTTAGGACCCTTACCTTTTGCAAATATCGGTTAATGTGCTTGGAGAAAACATCCTTAAAACTCCTAGGAGTCTTTAAGACCCTGAAAAGAAAATCCCTGAACCTTTCTAAGGTTCTAACAAAATGTCTTAGAGTCATAGCCTTTTTGATCTTTATTCAGAAACCACATTTCATTGTACTTCAGATTTTATTTTCATCTAAGGTCTTTTTTTTAAAAAAACCTTTTATCTACTGGAATATCTGGGAATAAAAGAAACTAATTTTGTTTTCTAACTTTACCATACCTGGGTTGGATATAATTTCGTTAAGCTTGACTTAAAAATTAAAGTTTCTCCTTTTGGAGAAACTTTTGTATGTCTCTCATTCAAAAACTTTATTAGGCAACTACAAGTAGTCGATTGACATTTTCAGCATCCTGCTTGGAAATTTCCTTATCCAAAATCATAAAGTCATTAGGTACATATGAAAGAAATAAGATATAACTACCCAACTAAGCTACATCCAGAATCTTCATCCTCATCACCTATGAAATTATAAATGCTTGTCACTTTAAACTCTGGAGTTAGGCAACTTGCTTTGTAGGAATAGCTAGCTATTATACAGAAAAAATGGTTTTGTTTTATATTGTATAAAAATTTCATGTGAATTCTAAATATTGAAATATGTACAGTTTGAATACACAAAGTTTTAGATTGTAATCCCTAAAATAAACTGATACTTTACAAAGATTTGTCCTCTTTATCTTATTTTTTCTTGAAGACTAGTAAAAAAGATATGATTTCAAACATCTTCATGTTAAAAATATCTAGTATAAAGTTCAAAATACCAAGGAAATGCTTAATGACAAATATTTTACCTAAATAAAATGTATATATTTTTTCATGAAAAACCAAAAAGAAGACAAATGGTGAAGAGATACATTTTTACAAATTTGGTGATTAATCCAATGGAACTCCAAACAAATTTCTAAAGAGGAGATGGCATAATATAATGTAAAAGAATGCAAGTTCTACATTCAGATGGCTTGAGCTTAATCTGACACTTAAATGAACTGTGAAAAAGAAAGTTGCTTAAAAATCTGTTCCTCAGCATAGTCACCACTATTGAGCAGAATAAACAAGATAATCAAAGAGAAGAATGTCATTATTTTACTGTGATGAATCCATCCTAAGAAATATTTTTGCATATACTCAAAGATATATGCACAAAATTGCTCATTGCACTGTTCACGATAGAAAAAAAAAATTTAAAATTATTTTGTTACAGTAACTGTTAAAAAAATAAAAGATCACTCACACTATGATATACTCTGAAGTCACCACTAAAACATGGATTTGCTATTATGTAGTAACATAAAAATTGTCCATTGTCTTACATGGTTAAGTACAAAAAAGCCAGGTGCTTATCACTGTAAACATCATGATCTCAATTTTTACAATAATAATACACATTGTAAAAAGATCTTTATCTTATTCTATTTCTCTCTTGTGTGTGTGTATATATGTAGCTACATTTAGATGTATATATGCACATATGCCACAGATACATTGAGAATTTCATATGCAATAGTTAATAATGTTACTATAATGTAATGTGTTAGTGAGATGCAAGGTTAGAGACTTTCTTGTTCCGCTTTGTACCAGTCAAGAAACTTTAGGTTCAAGTAACAGAAATCAAACAAAATCAAACATTTTCATGAACAATAAAGTAATACATTAACTCATTTAATAGGAAGAAGCTAGGTTTATGGATTGATTGAGCTAGTGATTCAATTATTTTATGGAAGAACCATGTTCTTTCCTTTCCCTCTGTCATCTACAGTTCACAACACCCCTCATGATTGTAGGATACCTGCCAGTAGCAGAAAAGATCCACACTATTTAAAGGGTGATAGAAATTCTTTCTCATTGAATCAGGACTATCACAGGACTATCATAATCCTCCTTTTTGTATTTTCAAGACCAAGAAACAGTCACATCTTCAGTCACCCACTGACAGGGCTGACACTATTGGGCTTCAACCAATGAGGGTAACTCCTGAGCTCAAGTCGGTTCCTAAAACACATTGCTGCTATTCAGCCAACATGTCGGTTACAGTACAGTAGTTCATATTATTATGATGATGACTACTATTATATCACTGTACAATAAGCATGCTTGCTTTAATTAAATTTTTTAAGTATTATTTTTAAAATAATTTTGTTGGTTTAACTGTCTTTCAATAGTCTTCTGAATTTTATTTAAATCCAGAAAATAGTTCTAAAATGTATTAAATTATTTATCAAAGGTAGTATACCACACAGTAGGCAAAGATATATATGACAGGTTATGATGGATGTGAAAAAAATTCTACCATTTGCTTTGTATTAAATAGTATTACTTTGATAGCTTATCATTGCTTGCAAAATATAAAAGGGCACTGGTATAGCATGAGACTATGAAAGTCTCATGAAGGGACAATAAATCTAGAAAACAAAGATTCTAAAGGTATCAACTTTCTTCCACTTAATGTAAACCTATCTTAAAGTTAAGATGAAAAAAAAGAAAAAAACCTTTGATGCAGAGAATAAAAAATAAAATGATTTAAACATTAAATGTTTGTATGCCAATTGGATTTAAAATATCCTTAATTATCTAGGAAATACTTCCAATATAATTTCTAATTACTTTGGTGTGTTTCACTGTAGCTGCGGTTATAATAAAACTCAAGCGTTAAAGAGGCCGAGATTAGCAGAATTGGACTTTTTGTGGTGAATTTAGCTTATTATATTCAGATGTTGATTTATGATTATGCACACCTTAAACATGCATAATACTATAATATAATATCCCTTAATAAAAAATTTAAAAGTTAGTCATAAAATTAATCCAATGGGATATGAATTAGGATAGTTACTTTAAAAATTAATTTCCTGCTCTCTACAATGAAGTAGCTTTTAATAAGTGACCTGTTTCCCACAGTTAAACACTGCTCTATTGTAACAAAGTAATGATAGGTTAAAGTGGATTTCTTAGATATTTGAAGATTATCAATGTTAATTTCTAATATTGTTATGTATAAAACAATAAAAAATGAAGAGGGACTATTTTGTGATGAATTCTTTCCCACTAAAACCAACACTAGCATGTATAACAAAATTCAAATTAATTTTATAAGGTCTATCTCTCCAAGTTGCCTCTTATTTCTAAAAAAAAAGAAAAAAAATTCCAATGATGAGTATTTGCTTTGATTTTGCAATAAGGAATGAAAGTAAAAAGAGCAATACCTTCAAGTTCACATTTACTAGTTCTGGTTTTGTCTGGTCGCAGTTTAAACAGAGAGCATGATTTGAAAAGGATTGCACCAATAAAAGTCCAAATCATTTCTGAAAGTCTAATGCTTGGTGAGTGTGTGTGACATTCACAATCATCTGTTTGCAAGTATTTAGCTGTGTTTTTCCAGCATGACCTCCATGCATAGAAATTGAATCAGAACCCTATACATTAGTTGATAAGAATAGAATAAATTATCCTTATATCCTGTACTCAGCCATTTTAGTGATAGTTTGTTAGTAGCATTTCATAAATACATGTGTTTCAGATAAAAAAAAAATAGCTTCTGACAGGAGATCTTTCCTTATAAGGGGACTTCTGAATTGAAAGAACACATTCACATTATCCTAACTGCTCCTTGTCATCTTCACAGGGCTCTTCTTTCAGGAAGTCCTCCAGAACTCATGCCCTCTACCCTAAACAGGTTTATAACTCCTACTCCGTGTTTCATAAAATCCTTGTAATTAATTCTGTTGCTGGACCACTGACCACTCAAGAATAATATATTTTTTTGAGCTTAGAAAGTAATTGGTACTGAATTTGGAATGGTAGGGTCCTTTAATGAGGCTATTAGACATAGATATTTCTCTTTAGTACCCTGTCCTGAGTAGGTGGAAGCCATCTTCTTTTGGTCAGGGCAAGCAAAGTTGAGGAACCCTGAGTACATAAAGGCACTTCAGGAGCCCCACACCCTTTCTTCCAGTTGCTAGCCACCAGTAATAAGTGGTTTGAGGTGGTTTTGGCAGCAGGGGAGGCTAATGTTTCCTGGACTAAAACTTGGATGATGTGTCCTTAGCATCAGAAATCTAGTGGCTGATCCTGACTTCCAGTCCTATTCTGTTCAACAATTTTCTAAACTACAAATTCCCTGAATTAAAATTCCTTTCTCCTTGAACTTGAAGATATTTGCTTACTTTACTGAACTTGAATGGTTATATACTCTTCGTTATATTCTTCTGGCATATGTATGACTTGTTAGCTTTGTGATGACAAACGTTCTTTAGGGACAAAGGTAGAACTTGTCTTTGTTCATTCATTCATTCATTCCTTCATTTGCTTATGACATCTCCTTTTTTTTGTATGTCCTTTAATTACATGATAGGTGGCACAGAAGTCTACAATAAATAACCACTAAGTTATTGATTTAGTAAATTTTTTATATCAGGTAATATGGAATGTACTAAAGGTATACAAAGATATAGAGATGAGACATCCTTTGGAATAATAAAATGAGAAAATTATTCTTAATACACACTTGATTATGTGTCAGGTTCTGTGTATAGAAATTCACATACATAGATTTAAATTTCATTTTTGTTTTATGTTTGTTTTCTAACTCTCAAACATTCTCAAGAGCTATGTACTAATTAGCACTTCCCACTGCACATGTAAAGACAATAAAAGACAATAAAAAAGAAAGTGGTTTAATAACTTGTCTAAGACTACATAGTTTAGTGGTAGGTAGGATTTGAATTTAGGCATTCTGTTTCAATAATTCATACTCAATATTCTGGTATCTCTAATATATTATTTAACACATCCATAAAGGCATCATGATGCTGTCTGGTAAGCTCCATAATGTATCAGCAGCATCAGAGGAGGCTTTATGTCTAAAGGAAGAAAGACATAGGTATAAAGGCTCAACAAAGTTAGGGATAAGTAGAAGTGATAAAGGATGATGTTCTAAATGAAAAGAAGCACACATGCCACAGAGGAACAGAAGAGAACACAAAAGAAAGCATTGGAGTCAACCAGAGGATTGTTATAGATAAGGCTTAGTGAGGACGGGTGAAAACAGTTAAAGAGAGGTAATGAGGGGTGCACCTTGGTGGAGCAGCAGTTATGTCAATAGCCTCTGAAGGATACAGGACACATACTCCTGGTTGAGTCCTGGGTCCAGAGGCAAACCAATCAGTGTGAACAACTTAACAAATGGAAATACTTCTTCTTTCTTCCTGTCTTTCTGACTACTTATCTTCATTCTGCCTGTACCTTTCCTTTAGGTGGGGAGGGGGAGGATGAGGAGGGGGAGAAGAAGAGGGAACAGAGAGAGAGAGAGAGAGAGAGAGAGAGAGAGAGAGAGAGAGAGAGAGAGAGAGAGAGAGAGAGAGAGAGAACTGGACATACAGAGTGAAGTATACATTTCTAGGGAATTAAATATCTTTATTGAGGGTCACTGGATGTTATTAAATAATTCAAAAGCTGTGAGAATGTTTTCAGTACAAAAGATCATTTGGAACATTGTAGACATTTTAGAAATTGTCTGGTGGGCTGAGATTAGAATAGGAGTGAGAGTAACTCAAGTACAATTAATCCTCATCTTTGGACTCTCAAAATTTAACACAAGAACTGCCATCTAATATGAGATCAACTCATGTTCACCAAGTTTAATTGAATCAAAGTAAACTACTAAGAGTCAGAGAGATTTATTTTTTTTCAAAACTTACACAACTATCTGTTCATAGAATTGGGATAAGAATATTACTCAGTGTTGCTTTTCCTTATAGCACCCTTTTTTCTAAGTCTTTGGCTTCCTATATTTAAGCTCCTACTTTCTCAATGAACTTTGGAGTCATCTTCCACTACATACTCTGTTTCTGTTTGCTAATAATTAAGGGAAAAATGTAGTGAAATAAGAAAGGAAATCTGGGCTTGGGGAAAATTACTACCACAACTATTAGTTGTGAAGACATGTCACTAAAAACCTAATGTGACTATATATGTAGTCACATTATATGCTTATATACATAAAATTAATATGTAGACAGCTTTACATGATCATTTCAAATTAAAATATATAGCATATATATACATTCAATATATTTAAATTATACATAATTACATACTGCAAATAACATTTGCATTATAAATAACATAAATTTATACTCATGTATTAGAAAGACTAAGAGACAACTTTTTGATATTTTACTATGGTTATGCTTTCTTTTTCTATCTTTCTCCACTTAATGTTTTACCCTGAAACACAGTAGTCTCTCCTGAGGTTTAGAGATTGACATTTCTGTGGATCTAATTTATATGTCCAAGGACACTTCAAAGGTTAAGTAAATTCTATTTCTAATACTATGATCACTAAACTGTAAATGCTGGCAGATTTAGTTTTTGACAACTGTGGGCCTTGAAATTTGACTAAAGATTCTACTACCACTGTGAAATATTAATGTTACATGCTGGCAAGTGGGCTATAAAAATTTATACCATGGGATTTGTCAAGACAAGTTTTATGAGGATATCGCTGGATTTGGAAGTACAATTGTCCTAAATAGACCATGGCGAGTGAAAAGTAATACATTCATATTTTTGTTTGAAATTAAAAATATGTGTCATGCACTATAATTCAATTGTCTGTTTTCAAAGACAAACTTAAAGCAATTTATTTGGAAAGGAAATTCTATAATACATCTAAAAACACTCAAGCATATCACTCATCCTTTTTGGATTCCAGAAGGTCAAAGGATGGTCTTTAATAACTTGTAATCATTTTGCACTTTATTTTATGTGTCTGTTTTATAAATGATGAGGCAAAATTAAAATTAAGAAGCACTTAAAACACTTGCTATATATGAGCATCAGAGACACAAACCTAGGTTATAGCTGCATAACAGGAATGTTCTTTTTCAGTGAGCACCTGGGTTTTTCTATTTATAGAAAAATCTCACACATTTAAACACAGAGGAAAATGGCTCAAAAATCCAATAAAATTTGGAGTGCACAACTACCAGCAATATCAGGGGATTTTTACCCAATATATTTGCCAACAAATCAATAAAATGAGTAATCCTTCTGCATTGTGAGCAATCAAATGCTCACTATCAGATACTCCTGCTTAAATTAATATAATTCCTGAAGTGTTCTGTTGTATCAAAGCGAGTACCTCTGAGGCTTAAAGTTCACATGTGAGTAAGCTGGAGGATATCTCTTAATAATGGTTTAAATAAAAGGAAATTAGGTGAAGATCCTAAATTAAACATTCCCATACTGAATAAGCTCAGTTTAAATTGTTCTTATCTCTAGATGGCATGTTTCTTGTTGTCCATATTTCTTTATACTGCACACTCATAGAAAATAGGCAGTATTTTTTAATGTTATTTTTTAAACTAAAACCTATGATTCCTTCTTGCAGATATTTATTATAAAGATTGTGTTGGATGTGAACTCATGAAAATCACCACTCACACTTTCAGACTCAAATTAAAGTCACCACCTCTCTGAAGTCTACCCAGATTCCTCAAGGAAACAACATTTACTTCTTTTTTTTTTTAACTTTAACTTTTTAAGGAAAAGTTTAGGCAGGAATGAAGGCAAGTAGACAGGCAGGCAGGAAGAGAGAGGAGGAAAAAGCACTTTATTTTATTTAGTTGTTCACCTTGGTTGTTCCCACAAGCCCCTGGTCTCGAACCCTTGTCTTTGAAATGTATGTGGACTATGCCTTGAAAGACTAATTCACTAGGCCAACAGGACATGTTTCTCCTTAGTTTCTTACTACTGTCTTACAGCATTAATCACAGAATTTTGTAACCACTCTTTGGAATGCTTGAATGTAGCAGAAGGATCTGACACTTATTTTACAGTATAAATATTAATTTCACATCAATGGAATTTAATGACTTTGATGGTATTGGATTGTTGCTTAATTTAACTTTGAAGACCAAGGTTTGACATGGCGGATAGCTAATGCAAAGAAAAGATATATCGTAATTCTGTTAAAGTTTTCACATTCAGGTTTTTCAGTGTGTTAACATTGTGCTCACTCACTAGGTAGATTACTAATACAGTTATATAAAACTTTCTCAAAAGCTATTATCTATCAGGAACAGTATTAAGTTTTAGAGTTATAGGTGAATAAAGCGGAGAAGTTTATCCTAAGGAAATACCATGATTAAAAATGATCTACTGTCATAAATCTGTAAACTTATTAGAAATATATTATATATAAATCATTCATTATTTCTACTGAATGACATTGATTCTTAAAATAAACACACACACACATGCACACACACTCCCTACAGGTAATGCCATATTTAAAAAGCTTTTTCATTCCTTAGAAGGAGAAGTATAATTTTTGGGCTAATAACTCAAATATAAGAACATAGTCTAATATTTTAATCAAGAACATGCATATATTTACACACACATGTATATATATATCATTTTCACACTCTGGTTATATACAAGACAAAGAAAAAAGAAGACTTAGGATAGAGAAAACTGGAGGCTCAAAAGGAAGCAGAGAAGGAAAAGGAAAGAGAGAAGAAAGTAAGGTAGAGATAAGTTTGGAAAAGACATAATAAGAATAGGGCTGAAGGAAATGTGAAGCGATAAAAGAAATAAATTGAGGTAAACAGAAAAGTAAAAATCTAATGTAGACAAAACTGCAGATAGAAGAAGGAGGAACCCAAAAGAATCATCTAAAATAACTGATTCCAACATTTTGAGAATGGATAAATCGATGGGTGGGTTCGTAGGATGAGGATCTACAACACTCTAGAGTATGGGCTCTTGTCAAAGTCAATGTTGATCTGCATTTGGCCAAAGTCAATATTTCACTGTAATTATTTTACTTGATTTCTCAATAGTATTTTACACAGTTGACCTGTCTCCATTTTTGAAATGCTTCTTCTAAGTCCACAGTGTCATAACATTTTTTTCTTAAATAAAAGGTACAGGCAGTAATGAAGGCAAACTGTCAGAGAGGCAAGAAGAGAGAAGAGGAAGAAGCACCTTATTTATTTTAATTAGTTGTTCATCTTGGTTGCTCCCCTCGGCCCTGGGTCTTGAACCTGAGACTTTGAGTGTATGTGTGACTACTCCCAGGGTACACTAGAATGCTCTACCACCAGGGTTCACCCCCAACAGTATTATAAAATTTGACTATTTATTTTCTCCTCTCTGCTTTCCTGAAGTCTTCTTTGAAGTCTACTGAAAGCATCTCTTCCTTTGACAGGCCTCTCTCTATGTGCTAAAGGACACCAGCTCTTGGTCACCATTTACTGTCTTCTTCTAATCTTTCCACTAAGATGATCTTCCTATTCCCATGACTTAACTAACAGTCATATGCTAATTAAACTGAAGTTAATATTTCTAGACCAGAACTCTCTGGACTTCATGCTCCAGTTTCCATTATTTATTTGACATTTCTATTGTCTATTTAACAGATACGTGAAATTTAATAAGGTCAAACAAAATTAATAATTTTCGTCTTTCCGCAATTTGTTCTTTTTTAAAAAAATTAAATGATTTTATTGAGGGAATATTGCATTATAACAGTAAATAGTTTTAATGTATACAATATGGCAGATCAATGTCTATATACAATATACTACATTCACCATTATTTTAGTTTATCTTTCGCCTTTCAATCAAACCCCTAAACCCAGTCTGGTCCTTCTCATCCTCCTCCCTCTCTTTCCAAAACCTTTGATGTGCTTTTTATTTTTTTCCTAAAGTCCTGTTGTTTGATTTAGTTCATCTTTAAGAATACTTTATTCTATTTAGTTCATTTGTTTCCTGGCTACCTCTGTACCCATGTGAATGACATCATACAATATCTGTCTTTCTCCTTTGGCTTATCTCACTAAGCATAATTCCCTCCAGTTCCATCCATGTTGTTGTGAATGGTAGGATTTTGCCTTCTGATAGCTACATAGTATTCCATTGTGTATATATACTACATCTTTTTTATCTGCTCATCTGTTGATGGGGATTTGGGTTGTTTTCAGTTCTTGATCTTTGTAAATAGTGTTGCAATGAACACTGGAATATATATTTTTGCAAAAAAGTGTTGTTGCATTTTTAGGGTAAATACCCAGTAGAGGAATAACTGGATCACATGGGATTTCTAGTATCAATTTTTTGAGAAATCTTCAGACTGCTTTCCAGAATGGTTGTACCATCTCATACTCCAAAATAACAGTGTATGAGAGTTCCCTTTTCTCCACATCCTCTCCAACATTTGTTGTTTCTATGTTTTTGGAAGATAGCCATTCTCACTGTTGTAAAGTGGTATCTCATTGTTGATTTGATTTGTATTTCTCTAGTCATAAGAGAAGTAGAACATCTTTTCATGTCCCTGTTGACTGTAAGTCCTCTTTGGAGAAGTGTCTATTAAGATCCTCTGCTCACTTTTAATTGGATTATTGGATTTATTTTAAGTTTAGTGATTTACTTGTATATTTTGGATAATAACTTCTTGTCAGATGTATAATGAGTAAATATATTCTCCTATTCAGTAGGGTGTCTATTTTCAATGACAGTTTCTTTTGCTGTGCAGAAGCCTTTTAGCTTGATATAATCACATTTGTTTTTATTTTGGTTTTTAATTCCCTTGTTATTGCTTTCCAAAGTCAAGTTCCCAAAGACATGTCTTTGGTCGAGTCATATAGAGTTTTACCTGTATTTTCTCCTATGTATTTTATGGTATCTGCCCTTAGCTCCATATATCTGATCCGCTTTGAATCAGTATTTGTGTAGAGTTTAGTGATCTAGTTTTAAGATTTTACAAACATGTGACTGTCCAACTTTTCCATCACTATTTTTTGAAGAGATTCTCCTTGTCCCATTGTAAGTCTTTGGCTCTTTTGTTATAGCTTGATTGTCTATATACCTGAGGGTTTACTTCTAGGCTCTCAATTTTCTTCCACTGATCTGTATATCTGTTTTTATTCCAGTATCCTGTAGACTTGATTGCTATTGCTTTGTGGTAGAGTTTGAAGTCAGGTAATGTGAAACCTCCAGTATTGTTCTTAGTCCTCAGGACTAATTTTGCTTCGTGGGTCTCTTGTGGTTTCAAATAAATTCCAAGCTTATTTTTCCTTCTATTTCTGAAAAGAATGTCTTTTTAATAGTAATAACACTAAATCTGTATATTGCTTTAGGTAATATGGCCATTTAAGTTGTGTGAATTCTTCCATTCCCTGAGCATGGAATGCTTTTTCTTTTTTTTGTGTCCTCTTCTATTTCCCTCAGAAATGTCTTATAGTTTTCACTGTATAGGTCTTTCACTACTTTGGTTAAGTTTATTCTAAGGTATTTCATTCTTTATGATGCAATTTTAAGTAGGATAGTGTTTTCTGAGTTCTTTTTATGCATTTTCATTTCTTGCATATAGAAGTGCAGCAGATATTTGAATGTTAATTTTATAGACCACCACTTCACTGTATTTATTGATTATATCTAGAAAGTTTTTACTAGATTTTTGGGGGATTTTCTCTATATGTTATCATGTCATCTTCAAATAGTAATAGTTTCACCTCTTTCATTCCAATTTGGATACCTTTTATATCCTTTTCTTGTCTTATAGCACTGGCCAGAACCTCTAACACTCTATTAAACAGTAGTGGTGAGAGTGTTCTGGCTCAAATTCATTCCTCTCCAAAATTCCCTATCTTGGTTTAACTATCTACCCTGTTGTTCAGACTAAAATATGAGCCATATTTTCTCATATTTCATACTTATTCTTTTCCAATAACTTGTTAAATCTCAAATTATATTCCAAATCCAAACATACTTTCCTGTTTCTATTTCACACTGCAGTTCCATGAAGGATCTGAAATACCATCTAACTAGATTCCTTTACTTCATTCTTGCTTAAAGACAGTCTATTCTTCACATGGAAACCAGAAGTCTCTTTCTAAAATGTAAATGAGGACAATCAATTCCTTGCATATTCATTTCTAAAGAATTTTCATCAAAATTAAACATATCCATGTTTTTTTCCAAGATATACACATTTCTATATAATTTGTCCCCTACTTTACTCTTCAGATTTATTCTTTCTTTTTGAAAATAGTAATATTTTATTATTTCTTCTGTTCACAATGCTATATTTATTTTGGGTTATTGAAGTTGCATCTCAGTCTATATTTCACACAAAACACATCACCAGAGCTCCAGCATCCTTCATCTCCAATTTTGTCCCCTTTTCTTCTCTTTTCCCCTCCTAACCCCTGCTAATCACGGTCTTGTATCCTGTTACTTTTTGTGGGATTTGTGTATTAATTTGTTTCATTTCATTTTATTGCACATATGAGTAAAACCATCCTGTATTTCTTCTTCATTCTGACTTTTTTGCTTAACATGATCCCCTCCACTTCCATCCATCCAGATTATTGCAGTGCACAATTTCATCTTTTTAAAGAACTACATAGAATTCCATTGTGTGTATGTGTTTATATATACATATACGTGTATATATGTCCATACACATACATATATGTATATATACATATATACAAATATATATATATACATATGTATATACTATTTTCCAAAGAGGTTGCACCAATTTATGCTACCAGCAGTGTACAAGGGTTCCTTTTTCTCCACATCCCCTTGATACAGCCCATTTTCACTAACTGAGATGGCCTCTCATTGTGATTTTTATTTGCATTTCTTGTATGATGTGTCATGTAAAACATTTGTCCATGTGTCTTTACTCCAAATTCATCTTGTGTATTGCATACTATGTTCTGTTTTATATCACTGTCTTGGTCCATTTGGGATGCTATTACAGAATATCATAGACTGGGTGTTTATAAACACAAGGATGTTGTTCACAGTTCTAGGGGCTGAAAAGTCCAAGATCAAGGTGTTAACAAATTAAGTTATCCAACAGATATATTATCATATCAGTAGATGCAGAAAAATCATTTGATAAAGCATTATTTTTATAACATTAAAAACTGGGAACATATGCATATATCAAACCACAGCTAGTATCACACTCAAAATTGAAAAACAAAGTTTTTTACCCTGAGATCAGGAACATGATCACTACTGTTCTTCAACAAAGCTTTGAAACTTCTATCCAGAGCAATTAGGCAAGAAAAAGAATTTTAAGGTATCCAAATTAAAAAGAAGTAAAACTGTCATTATTTTTATATAACATGAAAATATACTTAGAAAATCTTGATGACTCTAATAATAAGTTTCCAGAAGTAATAAGTGAGTATAATTAAATGATAGGATACAAAATAAATATGCAAAAATAAGTTGATTTTCTATATGCAAGCAATGAATTAGAAGAAATATGTTAAGAAAATTATTTGTAATTACACTCAAAAAATAAAATATTTGGGAATAAATTTACAAAGCAAATGAAATACATGGGCTCTAAAATTTATGGTATTATATAAAGAAATAGAAAGAACAAAGAAATGGAAAGATGCTCTATGCTCATGGATTGGAAGAATCAGTATTGTTAAAATGGACATCTTGCCCAAAGCAATATGTAGAATCAGTGTAATTCCTATCCAAATTCCAATAACATGTTTCAAGGTAACAGGACATACAATACTAAAGTTTTTATGGATCCAGAAAAGGCCACAAAAGATAATAGTCAAAGCTATCCTTAGAAAAAGGAAGAAAAATGCAGAAATTATAATCCTCAACTTTAAATTATACTACAAAGCCATTTTAATCAAAGAAGTGTGGTATTGTAATAAAAGTAAACAAACATTAATGGATTACAATCGAGAGATCAGTGAAAAACCCATTCATATATGAACAATTAATTTACAACAAAGAATTTAAAAGCCTAAAATAAAAAAGGAAATTATCTTCAACAAATGCTGAGAAAACTGGACATCTACATGAAAGAAAAGAAGAAACTGTACCACCATTTAATGCCATATATCAAAATTAAGCAAAATGGGTTAATATGGGACATGATTTCTAAAACCATAAAATTCCCACAAGAAATTATAGATGATATGGTCTATTACACCACCCTCAGAGCTTTAAGGACTTGATTCCAATGGTGAGGAAAACAAAAGCAAAAATAAACGAATGGTACTATATCAAACTAAAAATATTCTTATAGCAAAAGAATCTACAATAAAAATGAAAGGGCAACCTATTGATTGGGAGAAGATAGCTATATATTATATATTATAAAGGGATTAATTTCTAAATTATATAAATAACTCCTGAAATATTTGAAATATTGTTATTTCAGAACAAAACAACAAAAATAAGCCAATTAAAGATTGAGCATAAGGCATCAATAGATACTTCTGCAAATAATACAAGTATATGACTAACAGGCACACGAAAAAATATTCAACCTCACTTTTTAATGGGGAAATGCAAACAAAAAACACAGTGAGATGTCACCTCAAAGTTGTCATCATGGCTTAACTAAGATCTTAAAGCCTGAAATCAATGTGTCTGCAAGGAATTGGAGAGAAACTCTTGTGCACCATGGATAGAGATGTAAATTTGTCACCTTCTATGGAAAAAAAGTATAGAATTTCCTCAAAAATATAGATATAAATATATAGAGATGGTTCTACCATTTATTCAATAATATTAATTCTAAATATTTATTTGAAGAACATGAAAACGCTAGCTTGAAAATATATATGAACTCCTGGTTTAGAGTTACACAATTGACAATAGTCAAGATATGTTATGGAAGGATGGAATTCCCATGGAAGGATGACTGGATAAAGAATATGTAGTATATATACTCAGTGGTATACTACTCAGTTTTAAGTAGCAAAAACGATGAAATCTTGCCTTTGTCACAGAATGGATGGAACTATCTGTGGTGATTGCAGTAGTGACTAAGTCAGAAAGAGAAGAAAAATAGTTTCTAAAATCAAAACAGAGGTTACTAGGAGGATAAGAGGGGCAAAACAGAAAGGTGCAGGTAGGAATGAAGGTGAGTAGGCAGATGTGCAGGAAGAGGGGAGGAAGCTCTTTATTTATATTTAGTTGTTCATGTTGGTTTTTTTCCCCAGACCTAGGTCCTGAACCAAGGACCTTGGGATATATGTGGGACTGTTCCCAGGGTGTACAAGACCACTAGACCACCAGGGCACACCCAGTTTGGGCTTTGTTTGGATAAGACAATGAAAAGTACAACATTGCCATTTGTTAAAATAGTATTAGGGATTTTTGCTTTTCTTTTTAGTATCTATTAATGTTCAAGCAATAATAACTACCAAAGAATGTAGATTTCTCAGGGTTATTAATTATCATAGATGCTATATAGGATGTATCAGAAATATTAAATTTTAATAGAAATTAAAAACTGAATAATTAATAAAATCTATTTCCCAAAAGAAAAAAGAAAAACAAAAATTGATAAAATTTTATTTGAAAGCCATATTTATTCCTCATATCTTCTCAATGTGAAAACATACTTCTTGCTCATTAAGAAGAATCCACCTGCATCCACATTATATGAAAGAAAAAAAGAAGTTACCTTTGAAATTGGAAACAGAATTTAAATAGTGGAGAATGGGGAATGTACTGGTGATTATTCATATGCAAAACAAATTTAAAATATTAGATAAAATACAGGATACGAAATGAGAGGGTGAAATAAGTAAAAAGCTGACAATAATTTTTCCATAGATTCTTTGAGACCTACCGGAGGAAGACAGAGGAAGACCCTGAATAACTGAGTGAATAATATAAAATAAATAAAAATAAATATAAATAATAAAGAAATAAAAATCAGAAACATTTCAAAACTAAATATATATAATTTTAATATATATGTATATATACATCTTCAACTTGCTGCACAAATATCCCCAGTGACAATTGACTAATATATTAATTAATGCTTTAATTACAGCAGCAAGATTTTGGTATTTGGTGTATTAACTCATTTGAGTAACATCTGACATTGGATAGTATTTTACAGTTCACAAAGTGCTTCAAGGTAAATTATCTCATTTGATCCTCATCACAGTCTTCTGCAGAATTTTGGGAAAACGATTATTATTATTTAACTAGACTTGTAACTGAGATTCAAAGGGGTAAGTGACTTGCCTAAGGTGATATAGTAATAGTTATGCTTATTAATTTTTCAGATGATACAAAGCTAAGAGGGATAACTAACATGTTGCATAAGATAATAAAATTCAAAACATTCCCAATATGAAAACATAAGGAAAATATAATAAGATAAATTTAAAATAATATAACTACAAAGGTATGAAATAAATGTTTTTCTTTCTCGAGCATTTTTTGCTTTGTAATTATACATTTATTGCTGTAATACTTGATTAATGTTTAACTCTTTGTAGAGAAAATATGATCATTGCAATTTGAGTGTCTGTGCTCAGCAAAACTTTTCCAGCACCTGGGTAGTGCTTGACACTGGTAGTTACAAAACAAATGATTAAAGGAATTCACATAAAATAATAAATAATGCCAAATATAAATTTTTAAATTTAAAATACCTCTGAGGACTTTAAACCTGAAAATAAAATAGAACAAGCAAATTTTTTTTTAAAGTCCATGATTTTAAGCTCCACTCACATAATTATAGGAATGATAAACCAGATTATATGCAGAAGAATATATTGCAAATTACTAAAAAATTTCCTAAACATTTAACCAGAACATATCTTTAGTTGAAATTTAAACCATTTCAGGAAGGCAATTTGTAAAGAATAGATTTATAATGGATAGTTTCAAGGTGAAGCTGGGGTCAGTGAATGGATTGGTCTAAGAAAATAGGTTCATAGTCTAAGAAAATTATTAAATATAAAAATAGAATAACCCAACTGTGTAGGAAAGAGTCTTTTGAAGTAAGTGTTTGAGTCACCAGAAATATTTAAGATCTGGTTAACTCAGCAAAATCATAATGGAGAAAACTCACTGTTTTTTAATCTGCTAGATTCCATTTTATTGTAGCATATCCCTAATTAAATTGATTATAATGTTCTTGAGTGTACAATTAGTGTCAAACACTGGAGAAAATATTTGCACTATCTTTATTTTCCTGTTTGACCTCTTGACATGATATTTGGCAATATTTAAACTCTTGTCTCTATAATGAAAAAAGATAGGATTTACTTTTGTTATTATTGTCAACTTTACAAATATTCAAGTTTTAAACAAAAAGGAACTCAGCAACTTAAAGAGCTCACATTTATGTTCTCACAGTTTTCATGGGTCATCATACTAGATAGCTATTTATTAAGTGCTTAAAATTATTCAACCTATGTATGTATAAAGACTAATACTGGATAAAATAAGTTTTGATAAAAACAAAGAACACTCATTTTTATAGAGAATATTTTGTTTCATGTTTAGAAATTTGTGAAAGGAATTTTTGGGTTTCAAGAATTAGAATCTTCTGTTAGATTTTGGCATTTGAATGTATGAAGTGGGACATTGTCTTAAGACCAGTAATACTAGCTTTTGCTTTGCTATTCAGTATCATATTTTGTAAGTCCATCCACTGAGAGTTTCTTCCTAAAGAATTATCTAAAAGGCTAAATTTTTCCTGATGTCTGAGTGCTCTAACTTCATTACCTTCTAGTGCCTTTCTGATGATAATCATCTACAGACAACCACTGTAGAAGAGCAGCACAATATTTATGCATAAATAAAATAGGCTGTATATGTACTTTCCCATTTTTCTTTGCAAAGGAAAAAAAGTGCTTTACACCTGCTGTTCATGTGCTGTTCTATAAATTTAAAGCAAGGTTAGAAAGAAAAATTAAACAATATTCATCTGGCAGCATTGCAAGTTAGTATCATACACCTGGCTTATAGTTTCCAAAACAAAGTAATTCTATGGCAAAGAACTGCTTGATAAGCAACAAAACTAAAAGAAAAAAAAAAAAAAAGATGAGCAGATGACAGTGCACTGAAAATTAAGGGAAAGTCTGAAATGTTATATTGCAGGAAGAAACGGAGAAGTAATGAAACAGAGCAAAGGTATGACCACACAGAATAAGGAGAAAAATAATTCTTAAGTATGTGGTCTATTACAGTGCCAGATAGATTCTCAAGAAATAATGAAAACTCTGTCCCTTGAATAATTTCAGAGCAGGAAATAAGAATGAACATAAGGTGGTGGTAAATTTTAGTAATCTAGTGACAAGATGACAAAATAAAGAAACAAATTCACAAGAAGTGATTTTGAACATGATAGTTCAGTTAACTTCTTTTCTCGTTAAAATTATAATAATTTCTGTTTTCAAATTAATGGAAATTTTTAATAAATTCTCAAATACTTTAACCAACCAAAATGAACGTGATTTGACCTTTGTAAGTATGCTTGACAATGAAAACTTACAGCTGAACCTCTTACGAGACCGTAGCCCCGGAGGATGTCTGGACCGCAGCTTGATAAGAACCTGAGCAAAGGACCCAGTTGAAATGTGCCAGACTCCTGACCCATGAAAACTGTGAAAATATAAATGTGAGCTCTTTAAGTTGCTGAGTTTGTGGTCGTTGTGGTCATTTAGCAAAATAAAACTAATATAAGCACTAATGCTTAAAACAAAACAAAAAAGTTGCATGGAAGTTTTTAGAAAGAATATTTAAATAATATAGTGATGAATTGAAATGCATTGTGGTCATTTAGCAAAATAAAACTAATATAAGCACTAATGCTTAAAACAAAACAAAAAAGTTGCATGGAAGTTTTTAGAAAGAATATTTAAATAATATAGTGATGAATTGAAATGCATGCCAGAAACTGTCAGATTGATGCAATATTTTCTCATCTATTAGTAACTATATAACTTAAGATTTTTCTCTGAACACATCTTCTCTGCTTTGCTTTTTTTAAAAAAATCATACATTAGAATTTTTATAAAATCAGCAAAATGCCTGACTCCATTTTTAGGCTAAATTGTATAAAAGATTTTTGTAAGAGTAATATAATTTATGAGAATGTCAAGTGTCTCTTTATCATACAAATTTTCCTAATGTGATTTAAAAACACCACATATGCCCATATTGGCCTACGGTTATTACCATACTCAACAAGTGAAAAACTAAAAGATTTTCCTTGAAGATCAGGGGAAAAAGACAACAAGAAGTGCTTGTATTTGTGGAAACAAGAACCTTTCTAAACTCTAATAAGAATATAAAATGATGTAGTTCATTGGGAAAACTATGAAAAATCTTCAAAAACTAAAATTACTGCTACCACATGATTCCACATTTGTAATTCTGGGTATTTATCCAAAAAAATCAAGATCATGAAGAAATTTTTATCACTCCAGACTTCATTGAAGCACCTTTCACAGTAGCCAAAATGTGAGAACGACATAAATGCCCATCAATAGATGAATAAAGAAAATGTGTAATGCAGTGGAATATTTACCATTGATTTATATACAAGCTCAGCCTTTAAAATTAAAGAAATCCTGTATGTTACAATATGGATGAATCTCGAAGCCTTTTTTTACTAAGTGAATTAAAACCAATGTGAGAAGTTCAAACATCTGATTCTGCTAATGAGAGTTATCTAAAATAACCAAACTCAGAATCAAAGAACAGAATGATGCTGGCCACAGGCTCAGGGAGGGGTGGAGAAATTAAAGAGTTGCTAATACAGGCAAATGGTGTCATTTTTGGAAGATAAGAGTATTCTATATATATTTTATATGCAATACTGTCCCTATAATTAATAACACTATATGGTAACGTAAATTTTGTTAAGAGTAAATCTCTTGTTAAATGCTCTTACCACAATAATAATTTAAAAATATTTTATTTAGTACAACAAATCATCCCAAGTATAGGAAAATATTATCAATTTTGTGTTTCTGTTAAATAATTCAATAATTAAATGTTCAATTTTTCCATTTTTATTCAAGCTAAAATAAGTTCTCAAATATTTTCTTACTTGTCTGAAAACATATAGCAAGCTGCATGGCTATAATTCTTAGAGCACTGTTTTCCTTAGTATTGGGAATAGCAAAAGAAATTTAGTTTAATTTTTCACAGAAAAAAGAAAGGGAAACCAAAAATTTTTTCCTCTTAGTAATTTTACTTGAAATCATTCCATGAGGAGAAGCAACTGTTGATTGTGAAAAGATATATGTGATCCTCAAGTCCATGAGGTTATTATTTATTGCTCTGAAAGGAATATTGTGATTAGAAAAAAAAATCATTACTCACTTTGTATATTGATCAAACACCTTTAAAAGTTTACAATTTCATTCAATTCTTATTTTTGAACCCTTATGAGATACTAAACATGATATGAAGTCAAGTGCTCCAGAGATATGATTGTGAATTGAAAAGGAGATATTAAGTCAGTTAAGAAACATCCATGAATAGATTCCAAGTAGTCTGTCCAAAAGTTTCGGATAGAATGTGATTGGGTATTACTAATGGTCAAGTAACAGCTGAAGGCAAACAGTGGATATCATTTTCCAAAATGAATCTACAAAGGAGAAGAGAAGAAAACTGAGGCTAGGACTCTGGAATACACTAACATTTAAATGTAAGACAAAGGAAAGCAAACTGAAAAATGTAAACAAGGACTAATCTCCATGAGATTAGATTTTGTTTTGTTTCTAATTTAGCACATCTACTGTAGTGTTTGGTCTCTAAGCTGATGTTATAACTTCCATGTTTTTCTTTCCCCCTTAGTGTTTTTTTTTGTTTGTTTGTTTTTTGCTTTTGTTCTCTCCTGATAGGTTCTTTATTTTGCTTCTGATTCTATTTTGCTGTTAGTAAAGTGGGTATTGGTGTTTCTTTGTTTTGTTTTTCCT
Source organism: Solenodon paradoxus (assembly GCA_004363575.1). NCBI lineage: Eukaryota > Metazoa > Chordata > Mammalia > Eulipotyphla > Solenodontidae > Solenodon > Solenodon paradoxus. The sequence continues at coordinate 428,491 of RJWH01000142.1, forward strand.
TTGTAGAGCTCCTTTCAATTTTTGTGAAAGGTAGATTTGGTGATGGAAAGATTCATTAACTTCTCTTTATTGTTGAAGACCTTTATTCCTCTGTCATATATAAGTAATAATTTTTTCAGAATAGAATATTCTTGGCTGGTAGTTTTTGTGCTGTAATATTTTGACTATATTGTTTCATTCCCTCCTGGTCTATAGGGTTTCTCCTGAGAACTTTGTAGGTTATGTTTCTGTTTTCTTTCACAGTCTTTACCAGTTTTTTTTTTTTATCATTGGCTTTTGATTACTTCATTATGATGTGTCGGACAGCTCTTTTTATACTTACAAATTTGGGTGTACTATTGAATTCTTGTACTTACATTTTTTCTTTTGTTTTGTTTTGGTGACAAAATGGGAATTTCTCTGCTATTACTTATTTGAATGCATTTTTTTGCTCCTTTGTGTCCTCACTTTGGTATACCCATTATCCTTATGTTTGCTTTTCTCATGGTTTCAAAGTTTTTCACATGATTTCATTTTTCCCCAATCTTGTATCTCTATTCTCTTCTTCTATGAGGGTTGCCTCTGTTTTTTTGTCTTCTATTATTACCATTCATGTCTCTGCAAGACTAAGTCTGTTTGTGGAATTTTGCATCTTTGTCTTCTATTCATTGTCTGTTGCATCTAATAATACTGTTTGAACTTTATTTATAGCTTCAATCTTTTAGGTGATATAAACTGTATAGTCTATCACTACTTTTCTGCTGCTTGAATTTTTCTTTTGGTAGTAAAGTGTGCATCCTGCTGATAGTTCAGTTTTTGTGGTTTTTTTTAGCTACTGTCACTCTGAATCCATTGTTATATTGTTCCATTCAATGTGTTTATATTTCTCTTGGGAACCTCCTGGTATCCTGTTGTCTTCCTCTTTTTGATCAATTCATGTTTTGCTTTGGTTATTTTTGGATTTGAATTTTGGTAAGGCTTGACTACTCTGACCCATGCCTTTGCTTTTCTGTCTCTTTTCTTTGCTTTCTAGACTATAGTAACTGTGGGTAGATGTGGGCGATATGGCAATTGTGGGGTGTATGTAGATTCACTCTTTACTGGTGAGCTGGTATTCTCAGTTTAGCATCAGGCAGGTTCCCTAATGCAGATGATGGCTTGGTCATTTAGCTCAAGGCAGGTGGGATCACTAAGCCTTGAAGTAGACAATATCCTGCGAGGGCAGCAAGTGGGGGTTGCTCCTTGCTGTCAGTGGGCAGAGGGTATCTCTGGTGCTCTCTCTATGTACTGTGTTCCTCCTTACTCTGATGAACAGGGATATACTCAAGTACTTCCCCTGTGGACCTACTCCTCAGTGCTGGTGAGCAAGACTTGATTCAGTTAGAAATGTAATTTAAAAAAACTGTACTTAAAATATCTGAAATATCTTCACTTGAAGTAGCGTTTAGTGTGTCAGGTCCTGCTGAATTATGAAAACATTCTCATGGAAATGTTTGCCAAGAAATAAATCCCAAGACCCAGAGCCATGTGTTTAAAAAAAGTGAGAGACAGAATATTTGTTAGGACTATTTCTAGTTAATATGAAAGGACATACTATATTGGAAGATGGTAGTTCACTAATAAGATAATAAGATGATAAGTCACTAATAGGAGATTTTCCAAAACCTGTGTGACCAAAACCTAATTTTATGTTTCCTCTGTTGCTGCTGCTATCTAATCCTCAGGACTCAACATAGGATTAAAAAATTAGCCAGAAATTAGTCAGTGAATGCAGAGAATGTGACATCCTAGTTCAAAGAACTAGGCTATTGTCCTCTTTGAATCCACCTCTCTACTAGAAGCTACCTGTATTGAAAATGTAGTATATTAAAGCAGGAGAGAAACAAAGCATGAACTGTTCTCAACAAGGCTATCCAGCCAGTTATCTTTTGTTATTTTTCCTCCTATATATTGAAATCAGAGCAATGGGAAATGGTGTCTGAGGAAACACATTGTAGCTTGAACCCAAAAGAGTACAAATAAGTATCTCAAGTTGAGTCCAATATTTTAGTATTCAAAAGATTTTCACCATATTAAGAAGCCTATAAATAATGCATTTTCCATTTAAAATCCAAAAAAATCTTTGACGGGCATAGTAGATATGCTTACTCATGTCAGAGGTTAGGATTTTGCTTTATTGCTGGTTTTGTTGTTTTATAGTGTTATATCAGTTTCTTGAATGAGAAACTGTAGAAGAGGTAGAACTGAAAGCAAGTCATCCTAACTTGAAGTCATGTTATACACCCCAAGACCTGAAACCATGATAGGTTCATGAGTTTACTTCTTCACTACATGTGGTCCCCAAAAAAGACCTGATTATGACGCCATTTGGGGTTCCTTTAGCATCCTATAACCCATAGGCCTAGATCTACATGACACTTTGCAGAGGTAAAAAGATATACGAAATTTTATCACAAGATCCAACTGAGTGGGAATTGTAGGTTTTAGGGACAGAAAAATGCAGGGACATTAGCAAAGCATAGTTAATTTTCAGACATGGAAGATTTGAAAAACTAGCTCACAAAATATGAGGAATGATATAATAATCCCTAGTAGAAGACGTGAGCAAGGAACTTCAATCACTGAGAAAGATTTAAAATTGAATATAAATATTTAAGAACTTCAAACTCACAGCAGTAATATTCTTTAGAATAGAATTGGTACCTATTGCTGTGGTCCCTGTAATGCTGAAGAGAACTAGCCAAGTAGAATCACAGGGGTCAGCTATCCATTTTAAAATCCCTGTTTTCAATTTAAGGTGTCTAATCATATAGCTATTTTAGGCTTATGCTCTTTCTGTTAAAATTTGACTATTTTTTAAAGATTTTAAGAAATCCTAGTTCCATATTGTATGTTTAATGCATTAAATTTATAAGAAATACTTAGGAGCTGAGAAATTTTAGTCATACAGCAAAAAACATAAGAAAATAAATTCTAAAATTTAGCTATGATTTAAAATGTTTAAAGATTATCACAGATTGTGAGAGGTTCTAAAAAATTATTGAAAGGTCCTTAAAAGAATTTGAGAATTTGCTATTTCTGTAAATAGAATGTATAAGTCAACAGCTTAAGATCTTAGAAACAAACCACATCTTTATAGTGGTAAATTTAATTAGCTGAATATTTTTAAAGATTAAAGTAAACTTCTGAATAGCCACTTAAGTGAATTTTAAAAAAGAAAAGGAAAAAAGTCAAAACAAAAACAAAGACAAAGCCCCTACAAAATCTTCTTCTGTATTATGAAGAGAGTGCGTATTAATCTGGAATAGAGGGTTTGGATGTCACTTTACAAGAGAAGGTTGTGTGGATGTGCTCGGTCTTCACAATCTCTTCTGTCCAAACCAGTACTAGGAACCAAAACTTGCAAGGAACATTGCAATCATCAAAGATGATCCGTGAAGATCTTAAGACACTTTCAACATGACCAAATTTTCAATGGATTTTGATTATGAATTGGAATGCTCACTCCAATTCCCTTAGCGTCACCTCATTATCTTTGACCTCAGTTCAAATCAATTATCCGAAGCAACTGATTGTGTTTGCTTACTAGTGTTTGTCACTTATTTTAGAAAAGTGAGGTACCTCTGGGGAAAAATGGTTAATTTATTTAAAAATTTTTCAACTTAAATTTTTGTTAACTATTGGTAACTTTTACTTTTTTTTTTTTATCTTGGCATTTTATGTATGTTTTCAGTGGAATCTGGGTTGTACTCTCTTGGCAGTAAAGTTCTAAATGACTATTTTATTCAGATCATACAATGAGAATAACAGAAGGAAAAAGTTATTAAAACATAATGTGATTTTTGAAATGTACTTTTCCCCAAAATCTTCTTAACTGGAATATATGATGTAACGTTTGCTGGACTTTAATATTTTAATGACTGAAAAGTCCATCATTATTAAAAGAAGGAAGGATCTCTGCTCCAAGCACAATCTCTCCTGTGATGTATCTCTGCTTAGAAGGCTGCAGACTAATTAGACACATAGCATATGACTCCCTATAGTTTCGCTGACCCTATATTGGTTTTTATTCTTCAATTAGAACTTGGTAGATGTGTTCTTTTGTGGTTGAACTTTTACTTTTGAAGAAATTTCTTTTAATTACAAAAATTCAAAAGGGAAACACAAATAAAAATTTTAGCTTTGAGTCATTAAAGAAGCTTCAGTAGGTAATCATTGCCACATGATGGTCAACCTTATGCAATATAACTTTGCCAAGGACTCTGATTGCAATCCTGCTGAACTCGACTGCGCTTCCTATGTCAGCCCTGTCCTGTAGTGCAAATCAATCATCAGGTACCCTTTGAGCTCTCTGGACATTTACGATTCCAAAGCTTGAGTCCTACACACATTTATGGATGAAGCAGAGAGAGAAGCCACTCACCAGTCCTGTACTCAATCCCAGCATGATATGCAATAATGACCTGTCAGAAAAAGAGGCGGTGTATCTTCACACTGTGAAATATCCTGAGGGACTTCCTTTATGAATTCAAAAAAAGATTCAGCAGGGCTCTAGGCAAGAACTCATGCACACAATTTCAAAAGTGCATCAAAATCCTTTAAAAAATTTCAGGGGGTATCATTACCTTGGTGTGTTTTTATGTGTCTTTTAAAAAATTATAAAAATGAAAAGAATAGCCTGAAACAGTCTCCTGAACACAAAGAATAGTTATCTGTGTTTTCAAGATTTATCATTTATCTTTTTACCTTAGCAGGGTGCTCTTTGCCTTTTAAGCATTCATTGATTTAGTTTCATTTTGACCATTCATAATGTGATAGATAGTGAATGGTTGATATGTGTGCATTAGTCATGCAGAATTTGTTAGAATTAATTCAAAGGCTCAAACTAACCACATTTCTATCCTAGGAAATTAGATGATCTTCAACACACTAGGACAATGGTATTACTATATTTTTCTACAAAGGTCACTTATGAAAAACCTCTACAAGGAAAATTCACATATGTTTATAAAATTAAAAATAACAAACAAGTGCATGTGAATTGAGAGGATTCAGAGATTCCCAGAAAACCTGTGTTCTAGTGTTAGTTGTAATAGGGAAAGCTGACTTTTAAGACAGTTTATCATGCAGGGCATCTATTGGGAAGAAACACTTATGGAAAGAAAAGTGAGGATGCAAGATTGGGCAGAGTGAGAAGTTGCACTATGACGCAGAACCAGTGAGGCTTCATCAAATTTGTATGGAACCAATCACGCTCAGGATCTGAAGTGGCTCTTCAGCGCGCACAGGAGGGGATGCTCTTGTGCTGATAAGTCACTGAATCTAAGGTGCACAGGAAGTGATGGATAAAGTGCACCAGGCAGCTGAGGAAATCTCTAAAGGAACTGAAAACTAAGACCTGCCCATGATAGCCATCCAGCAGCTGGGGCAGCAGGTTCATCCATGAATGTGATCTAGAAACATAACACAATGTCCTTCTCACCCAGGTTATAAGAAAGCAGACCTAGAATCTTCAGCCTCCTCCTTTCATTGTTAGGCACTGAATTGCTGTCATTTCTAAACTTTTATTCACAGACCAATTAAGAGCATTAATTTCATTAATAGAGCTCATGTTAATTATGTAGTCACAAAATTTACTAAGACTACTTAATTTATATTTTGAACTTATTTTGAAATTTCTGGTGTTTTAAAGACAACTTTATTTTATCAATTATATTTTTCATCTAGTGAACAGTTTCATGCAGATATTAAAATAACAGGAAAGTTGTTGGAGTTCAGGAAGATCTCATCACTACAAAATTGAGTGAATTCAAAAGGGAATCTCTTTTGCCCTGGTTCCAGTATAGTAGCTAAATGACTGACAGGCGTGGAGCAAAACCAGAAATAAATAGAAATACAACAGATGGCATAATTGCCGTCATTATTATAAAGAAAATTAAATGAAATAAAAATAAGATGAAAGATAAGAGAAGCATGCTTTTCACTAAAAAAGGTAATTGAGTAATCAAAGTAATCTCTTCATTGTTAGAAATGTTCACCTTTTATCAACTTAGGTTGTCACTAAAATGTTTTTATGCCTAAATCTAATTATACCAGGGAGAGAGCACTATTTTCAGTATGCCATATTTAATTCTCTAGAATGTCTTTGTTCAGTAAGGCCCTGAAGGGGAGAATGATAGTCTAGCAGGTTTTCAATAAATAATGACAGTTTATCTGTAAAAAGGTTTATTTTCAAGAGATGAATTGCTAGATACAGCTGTAACATTAATTTCTAAATCCCCAAGACAAAATATCATCGACAGAAATCATAAAATTTGGAGGCTAAACTAGTTTGGGTGGAAGCCAAAGGCTATGGGAGCAGAGAAAAGATACACTTTATTCTAGACATGCTGCTTTTGAAGTGGTGTAGCACGTCCCTGGAGAGATATATTAAGCAGGTTGCTAGAAATATAGATCTGGAGCTCAGGGGAAAAAACGTCAGGATCACTTGAGCAAAGGTTTCTACATTCACTAGGTCAGACTCTCCTGTGTTAGGAAATGTATATGGCATAATTCAGAAAGGATCAAGGAGACTGGGTCCTTGCTCCAGTGAGTAGGCAGTGTGATCACTTGGAAAAGATCATTTTCAATTACAGTTCCATCACTAGCTGTTTGACCTTGAAGAAATAATTTTGAATCTCAACTTTTCCTGCTACTAAAAATGGGAATACCTCTTAAAGAGTAATTGGAATCAAACATGATAATAAATGTGAAAGCATTTCATAAATTTAAAGTGCTTTTCAAGTATACATTATCATTAAAATAAAGAGTACATATAGGTAGTTTGAAATATTTAGGTTTGGAAGAGAAGAAGTAAATTATTCACTCACTCAATAAACATCTGTTGTGTAAAGCACTAAATTACATGCTGGAAAGAGAAAGATAAATAAAATATGGTGTCTTCCCTCTCATGGCTCACAATTTCTATTAAGAAAAATAACACACGGGCATGTGTCAGGTATAAGCAGATAGAAGAGTAAGCAAAGGATGCTATAAGTAAATTAATGAATAAATAAATAGGTGCACATTGGGGAAGCATCTAATTCAAATTCAAAGTTAAAAAAAATCCTATTGGAAGATTTTCTTAAAGCATGATAAATATCCTCCAGCTAAAAGAGTAATAGAAAATAAGAAATTTCAAGTCCAAAGAATAAATGAAAAAATGTTGTATATAGAGCACTTGAGGAGAATTGGAAGGAAATGGGTCTACAGGTGGAAAGGAAGAGGATACAGTGGTCAGTTGAACTGTGTAATACTGAATTATTATGGGATAATGGATATGGGGGAATGAGGTGATCAGATTTGCCTTTTATGAGGAGACTTCTGGCTGTGGTTGAAACTTGATTTGAAGGAAGGAAAATTGCAATCAGGAAACAAGTCTGGAAATTACAGCAGTTATATGAGCAGTAGATGATGTGGCTTGATTTAACTCAAAAATAATTTGGATTTAAAATATCAGTGACTGATTGAAGGGTGGAAAGTTAAAGAGAGGCAGGAATGAAAATAATTCATAGGTATTTGAAAGGAGGGTTGCACCAACTATTGAGATGGAAAATAATGAGGAAGAAATGGGTAAAGAAAAAGGTGAATTTTTCCTTCATTATTTAAAATTAAGGAGTGTCTGTGTGGTTAAATATGTGGATACGATGTCCGATGGGTAGAACTTCCTATGAGAGGATTTTGGGCGAGAGATCTAGATTTGATAAACATAAGCAAATAAATATATGAGCTAGATTGTGATAAATGATAGGTAAATAAATAGATGATAGAAAATATTTAAGTGAATATTTTGTTAATTATATCCATAGTACCTAGAATATTACTACTCAAAGAATATTTGCTAGCTATGAAAGACAGATGAAAACAATGGAAAAACATTACTTGACATTGACCTAAGAGATATCTTTGGGATCCAAATCCAACAGTAAGTGAAATAAAATCCAAAATAAATCAAATTACATCCAGCTAAGAAGCTTCTCTGCACAGAGAAAGAAACTTGTCAATGTAAAAAGACATCCTAATTGAATAGGAGAATATATTTGCACAATATATGTCGAACAGAGGTTTAAAATCCAAAATACGTATAAAGAATTGATAAAACTCAACAACAAAAAACCCTCCAAATTATCCAATTAGAAATTGACAAATAGGACACTTAACAGACAATTTTGCAAGAAAGACATATAGATGGACAACAGGCACATACAAAGGTGTTTTACTTCTCTCGTCATTAGGAAATACAAATCAAAATAGCACTGAACTATTACCTCACACCTGTGAAAATGGTTATATGGAAACAATAAGGGATAAAGGGGATTTAGGGGAAAGGAAACTCCTTTACACTTTTGGTGGGAGTGAAAAATGGTGCAACATTATGGAAAGCATATGGGGATTCCTCAAACAATTGAAAATGGAAATCACATATGATCCAGCTGAGTATATAACTCACAAAGATATATTGACTCCCATGTTCATTGCAGTATTATTCATAATAACTAAGAACTGGAAACAACCTATGCTACCATTGAGTGAATAAAGAATTTGTGGTATATGTACACATGGAATACTACTCAGTTATTAAAAAGATGAATCCCTGTCATTTGAGGCATATACATGGACCTAGAAAGAATTACATTTAGTGAGATAAACCAGAAGACAGACATTGCACTAAGCAAACAAATAAATCAAACAAAAATAGATTTTCAACTAATGAACTGAATCAAACAGACTTTTAGTCAACAAAAGGAAATTAGTGGTTGCAGGAAGAAAAGTGGAATAGTGGGTGGACTAAATAGGTTAAGGTGACTAATTGCAAAGTGAAGGAAAAACTGGAATAATGAACTTTATTATATACAGATGCAGACTTATTATGAACACATAAAATGTGTATAATATTATGATGCAATGTTGCTTTAATAAAAGTAATTTGAAAACCAGTGTTTACTGAATAAGCATGAAAATACATGTGCATACTCAAAGAAAGACATTGTGAATAATCATGACAGAGTGATTTGAAATGGAAGAACAACATTTAAAGTATTAGCAAAGTACCTAAAGGGTAAAAAAGTGAAATATATGAAAGTATAAGAAAACTGAGTAAAGAATCAAATTATGAAAATTGAGAATGAATAAAATTAAGTAAAAAGTTCAGCAATTCTCATTCAACTATTTCCTCCACTTCATATGACATTGTTGTAGGTGACAATTAGGTGCTAGAATAGAGACACTTGAAAGGGATTAATTAGTTCTTCCCTGAAATGTGATAGATGTGAAATCTGAAAGATATAGACTGATATGATTATAACTAAGAACTTTACTCTTTGTGTCAAATAAACCTTCAAAAATGAGATATGTTCCAATCTTGTTCTTTTCTATTGATTTCAAATAGCATCTTGTTTTCTTTTTAAAACTTAAACTAATGTTGTCCCTTAATGCTTAAAAGCCTTTAATGGTTCACCATTGTACTTATCTTGGCCTATTGTCCTATTAAAACTTTGTTCCTGTCGAATTCTCTGTCTTCATCTGGTTCATTATTCCTCTTTGTGTCTTATACCACAAGTTATTTCCTGATTTAGCTACTTTTATACATGTTTTTTTTCCTAATTTTCACCCTTCTCTCTGGAATGTTCATTCATTTACATACTAGTTCTTTTATATTCTTTAAGTCTTAACATAAATGTCAGCTCCAAAAATAAACTCTAAAAATACCATAATTCAAAATACATTCCCCTATTTAATCTCTCAGCACCTTACCTTCTTTTCATGGGATTTATTATAGTTGTTGATTGGTTATAATTTGTTTTTTCCTTTATTTTGGATTGCTTATTCATTATCCATATTCTCCACAGAATTATAATCTCCAGAAGTAAAGAGACCATATCTCTGTGTTATTTCTTCATAATACCTGACACTTAGCTCAATACATGTTGAAGAAATATATAATGTTTGCTTTCTTAACTGTATTTATAAGTAATTCATTTATCTCTACAGACATAGCCTGAGGGTACACAGAAATGATTTTTAGACGACATTCTAAAATTTGCATTTTTACTACCCAGTAAAACTGTCTTAAAATCTATTTTGGCTGTCTGATGAGTTAGGTTGTGGACATTTAAAACAAACAAACAATTGATTTGAAAACAGTATTAACCATAGTAGAAAGTGAGATGCAAAACAAAATAAAACACCCAAAAACCAAACCAAAACAAAACAAAAAAAATGGCTATTTTTTGGTAAGGCATAAAACTATGTGATTGAAATATAGTTTACTAATTTATCTGTAGTCTCCTGATAGAATGTGAAGCCAGAAACTTTCACACTCTTTAAAGTAATACATTTGTAAACTTCATGTACCTTCACAATCTTACTTTGACTCTGTTATCACCAAAGTAACTCTTTGTCCCCTGCAAATCACCCCTCTTCATTACCTCACTAATTCTAATTCTTTAAATCTTTAATTGATATCTACTCTGGGCTGAGAATATTGTATTATTGAGAACAAAATGCACATTAAAAGTATTTTTGCTAATGGTATTTATCATCTATTCCAGGGTGATTACAAGACAAATGTGAACTAATCGATTAAGGTGATAGCTTATATATCAATTAACAGAGTAGGGTTAGTGGAACAAACAAGGAGGCTGAATCTTCAAAAAGATGGCTAGGATTGAGTGAATTACAGAACATGGAAGATGAAGGACATTCTATAGTGAAAAAATTTTGAAGACCCTGAAGGGAGTTTGCCCCTGGAACATATATGCAAAGTGGTACTGCTGACTATAACAGAGCAGAGACATGCCCAACAGTTCAAAAGGAAAATTAAAATAGTGTCCTTGCTTCGGTGGGAAATGTTTTTGTGAATGAATCAGTGATGGCAGTCACAGATTTTATATTTGAGTAGACAATGAATTAATTACTCAATAAGCAGCCTGTCTATAGAAAATATCTGGTTTCACATATCCTCCATACAAAGGCATTTGCATAGAAATGAATTGTTTTGAGAAAGGGCAGAAAAGGAGGAGCAACAGAGAGATGATAGAGATGGCAGGAAACTGCAGAGGAAAATATTCGTATGGATTTGTTTAATAATACTGTATTCCATGGATGGTAGATAGTACCTTTGTTCATTTAACTTATGTAGCTACCTCATATGCCTGTGATTTTAGATGAAAAGAAAATATAATTTTAACAGGGAAGTGATAAATATTTATCCCTATAAATATATAGTATAGGCTGATCATTTTTCCTTGAGAAAAAATGAGACAGCATTTTTGGGCCCCCTCAACACACCTGGCCTGGGGCAACCCAACTGCCCCTTTTATGTTACAGATGGCCCTGATTTTTTTAAATATAGGACAAAATTAATGGTCAGGAAATATGAAAGCAAATGGTATTGTTCTGTTTATAAAGGCACATACGGTCAGCCTATCTATAAATCATTCATTATCTGAAAGCTTAATAGAAAAATGATATAGATTGCCACTTAACAATAAGTATACTACTAATTTTATGAAGATAAAACATTCAAGTGGAAATTTTTTTACTTTCAATCTGAGTGGGGATTTTTGTGTGTTACATTTCATATCATTTTTAATTTTTTGAGTTTTCAACAAAAACGATTCTAAAGGACATCTATTTTCTGTTCTCTATCCAGTATATCTAATTGGAAGTGGAGCTATGTGGTTTTAGAGACTTGCAATTTATATAGGAAGACACTCTGAGTCTTTCTTATCAATAAATTATATATATAACATATATATATACATATATATTATTTATGTTATTGTGTCTTTAGGAAATTTTGCCTAATTTTTTAAAATAAAAAGTGCAGGCAGAAATGAAGGTGAGTAGGCAATGAGGCAGGAAGAGAGAGAGAAAGAAGAAACATTTATTCTATTTAGTTGTTCATCTTGATTGTTCCCCGCCCTGCCCTATGCCTTGGAATGTATGTGGACTATCTGCCATGGCCTTATACACTAGATCACCAGGTCATGCCTAAAATTTTTAACAGATGTTTGAAAAGACAGATGTGCTAGGAGAAACAAAATTGATGTTTTTTACTCTAGGATCCTTTGATTTTTTTGAGAATATGCTAATATTCGTTATAAATATTTAGGAAGTGGTGTTTTATATATATATATATGTATAAAGGGGTTTAATGCAGAGCTCTTCTTCTAATAAGTCCTTTAGCATTTTTTAAAAGTGTTAGAAACAATGATTGAGAATTAGGCTTTTGAGTCTGCTGTATTTGAATTCCAAATTATTGTGAACTGAAGGCATGACTTTGTTCTTCAAGAATTTATTAACGTGTCTCTGAAATTGTGTAAATAGACAATCCTTGGGTTTGTGAGGTTTTAATTGATATAAGCATTTACTCGTACTACATATATTATCAGTTAAAAACTATATGTGCTGATCTTTTCTTGAAATTTATTATTATATTTAGGAAGATATGATTTACTATATACAAACTTAATCATTACATTTTGCCACCACTATTTAAAAGTCAATTTGAATAAACAGTATAGATCGAAATTACTCAGTCTTCTCTGTTTAATTGCTTACCATATTCTGAAATTTAGGAAGCGTCTACTTCAGTGGTGGGTGTGGGTAAATTTAAGAGTACCAAAAATATCTTGTAATAAAATGGCTCATGTTTTGGGCAATCCCAAAGCATAGATCTTAATTTAAGACATTATATAATAAATTTCAATTTCTAAAGTTTATTAGTAGATACCTATTATGTTATTTATATAAAATCATTTCTAATTTCTTATTACGTCCTATTAGGAGTACATTTCTATAATTAGTTACAAGGGTATCACACGCTTAATTTATTAATAAGAAAAGGGCTATTTTATTAAAATGTAAAGATATCTCGAGGTAAATAGTTATTCTCTATATATGACAGGATAAGAACCTAAGTTCAAAGGAGGCACACATAGCTTAAAAGGACATCAGATAAAAATATAATGATGTTTTATAAATTAATAAAACATTTCATAGGTATTTGTCCATCTTAATTGATAAAATTAGGGTCCTTCAAGTTTTATGAATCAGATAGATACTTACGTAATATCAGTAAGTGGTGATTTTTTTTAAGACATCAAAGGAAAGTAAGAAAAACTTTCATCTTAGTGACTGCACAAGAATAACAAAACCCTTTTTATGATCAGTGGTGGTTCTCATAATCTGACAGCAGTTCAGGCTTTTGTCCATCTGTAGGGGTGATGGCAGACATGCTTCATATTCTAATATTCTGTCATTTTTCTTTTGATGTGTTCAACTATATAATTGATTTTCTGTGACTCCCAAACACCCTCAAAGAGAAGGTATTTTTGTTTTGACCCTTCACAATCTTGCAGTAAAAGGTCCATTAGCAGAACTTTCAAAATGATCAGTCAATTCATTTATTGCATAGTTATTAGGCACCTCATTGGTGCCAATAACTTTTCCAGGAATAGAGTGCTCTTGGAGGAAGAAAATAGGAATGACTATAGATCATTCAATAGTCTGGAAAAGCAACTGATCTGGGTGACAGTGGTATGGGGCATAAAGCATAGCACATGACCCACAGGGGAAATCTGATATTTGCTAGGCACACAATGAGTCTTCAGTTTAGGTTTGGTGTGGCTAGTTTTGATTACTAATAATTATAGTACCAACAGTAGGTGAGTATACCTGTCCCTTCAATATTTAAATGTAGGAACATGTGTCTGTATCATTAAATTTAAAATACTAATGTAATGAATGAATGCCAGTATACATTGATTGGACTATTTAGTTAAATCTTATCAAAAGAAGGGTATTTTTTCTCTCCCTTCTTCCACACTTCTTACTACATTTTCCTCTAGACATTCTCCTCCAGAAAAATGTTTACATGTGAATAGTCATTTGCCTATTTGATAAAATAGGATAAAATCTGACAAAATTTTCATCAAGATGAAATCCAATAACTAAAATAAGCTACAAGAGCCATTTTTGGGAGAGATTCTTTTAATACATCAGTTTGCTTTCCCAGACCCTACCTCCACCTCAACTCCAAACATGAAATTTTTCAAGAATTTTTCCATCTCTATTTGATGCTTCAAAAATTTTCTCCATTTTCCCCTCAGTGCTATCATTTGACTTTGTCAAATTTAGAATGTTTACTAATTCACTTAAATAACAACAATAAACCTATTGCATGTTTAAAATAACAAATTTTATAAAAATTAACTTTAAAATAATTTATTATTTCTATCGTTTACATTGTTATATTCATTTTAGGATAGTAAAATAGAATCTCTATATTTCACAATGCACCCACCACCAAATAATACTGTCCTTTATCACCACTTTGCTCCCTCCTTCCCTCTTTCCCTCCCACTCTTATTTGATTTTTCTTTCTCTCCTCACATTCCTTTTTCCATCATTGACAAATGATTTGTCAATTCACAAAACTGTCAAATCACCAATTCTACTGTTTTTTTATGTTCTATCAATTTCCTTTGGGATGACGTTTTACAGTAAGATGAAATCTTATTACTGATAATAATTATTCATGAATTAAATATGTTCTCCATTCAGTAGATATTCACTAAATACTTTTAATGTGTCATATGCTAATTGACCGGCTGTGGATATAGCAATGAAGCTAATAGAATAAAATAAAAAAAGACATGTATTCCTATTCTCTTGGTATTTGCATTCTTCTGGGTAAAAGCAAATCTTCAGATATCAATAACATGCAGTCAATACAATCTTCCAGCAATAATAATAATGTCTATGATTGAAACAAATCAGCATAATTTAGTTCCAGTATCACTAGGGTGTGGTATGCAAATTTTTTTCACTGTAACTTCTCACAGGACCGTGACTTGTCACTCTGGTAGATGGGTGCACAATTATTTATGATTCTGTCTTAAGACCTTTTTGATTGTCAACCACAATGATGCATGTGTAAATAAGAATCTATCATATTTCATCAATTGGCATTATATTTAAAAATATAAAATATATGTAAACTAGCTCAGCAGAGTTATATTTGTTCATCAGAAAAAGTTATTCAGCTTGCCTTATACTAAAGTTTAATATTTCCCATTTCTTTTAGGCTTTTCACAGATAACGGTACAAGTTTCTACTTTACATTCACTAATTCCTGTTACCTGGACCAGCTTGTAAAACACTTCAGCTTTTTAAAAGTCTTCTTAACATATTTGCTTTTTCTTATTTTGTGTCCAAGCTTTAATAAAAAGAGGCAGGCATCTTGCTTTATTCAGCTAAGTCAAAAATTAATGAATAAGAAAATATTTGTCATTAAAAGACATACGCTGAATGTCAATCTAAAGTTGACATTTTATGACTTTTTTTAGCTTCATCAGTAAAGGCAGTTTTTAAGATTTTAACTTATTTTTAAATTGTAGTTCGTAATAGTCCGAATTCGCTTCTTCCCCTCATCCTCCCACCGAATTCACATGTTAAAACCCTAACCCAATATGGTGATATTTGAAAATAGAGTCTTTAAAAAAAGGTAAATGAGAGTAAATCAATTCATAAAGTTGAGACTCTAATCCAATAGAACTGTCCTTATAAGAAGCGACATCAAGAGTGCAAATGCACAGAAAAAAGATGTGAAGACAGTGAAAAGGTGTCCTTCAACAAGCCAGAAAGTAAGGTCTCATTAGAAACCAACTAGATGTCCCTTCGATATTGTACTTTCAGTGTCCATAACTAAGAGAAATGGATTTATATTATTTAAGCTCCACCCAGTGTGTGATATCCTAACAGCCTGCACAGACAAATAAAAACCTTCTTTTTAAAATTTATTTTAAAGTGTTATGTGGTTTGTCTTTTTTTTTTTAATGTGATTCTTGAAGTGCTAATTTTTTTACCCTAACCATGCTTAATGTAACTGTGGAGAATGAAGATATTAATAGAAGATTATTTCTTATTCATCACTGAGGGCACAAATACTCACGGACTTTGTAAGAACCCAGCCCTTCTAAGGCTGTATTAAAGCTTTTATACTACAGTAGATTTTGTGTTTCCTCATCTTTTCTCAGTCCTGATATAAACATGTTTCTTCATTATTCATTTTCCCAGTTTTTTACTTTTGATGTTTTTTATAGTTATCTGCCTCCAAGATTAGTATTATTTTGTCAGTTTAGAATTTACATTAAAAAAATGTTTTGCTTGGACACTGTAAGCCTGCTTTCTTATCAACTGATTGACTTTATTGATCAGTGAATATTTAAGAAGATTTTACTATGTACAAATCACTGAGAATACAGAGACGAACAGGAAATAGTCTATTTCTCTATGTTGTTTATAGTCTATTAGAAATGAAAATAAATTAGCTTAGGAAGTTTCAGGGAAAACAAAAACTAGAAGCAGAGCAAATGTTTAGAGATTAAAGTGCATGTGGATAGTCAGAAATGCTTTCTGAGGAGATGATAGTTGAGAGAACATTTAATTAGATATTGGCCTTTCTTGAAGAAAAGTAAGAGAAGAGACAAATGAAGATGTGAGCAAATAATTTCTAAACTGACATAACAAGAGAATATCCCTTAGAGTGGTGATTCTTAAAGTTGGTGATTGTTACAATTCCCTGGATTGCTTTAAAAAAAATCCTGATATCCATAGTAATTATACCTGAGTAATTATAACCAAAGCTCTAGGGAGGTGATCTAAGCATCATATTTTTATAGCTGTGAGGTGTTTTCAAGGTTCAAACAAGGCTGAGAAGCACTATATTAGATACCAATGAACATGTATTCCGGAAATTGAAAGAAATTTGATGAGGCTACAGTGGATAAAGAATGAAAATAGGGAAGGAGAAATAAAAGATAGATCATATAAGTGATAACAGATTCTTGTATTTTATTTTTAATGTGATAAAAGAGCAGAGAGCATTACATGATCTTATTTGTGTAGAATGGAAAGCTGACTAAAAGAGAGTTAAGGAGAGTGAAAAGTGGGAAATAAATTTGGATGTTATTACAATAATTATCATTGAGTGATAATAATGAAGGGAAAGTTATTTTCAAATAAAATTTCAAATTCAGTTGATAACTATTCTTCTGTTATGCTGTCTGTATTTTCCGATAATATGCTTTCCGAATTTTTTTTTTTTTTCATCTTTGCTGTATTAGTTTGTTAAGGTTGTCATAATAAAATACCACAGACTGGTTGGCTTAAACAACAGAAATTTATTTTTACACAGTTTTGGAGGCTAATGGGCTAAGATCAAGGTGTAATAGATAGTATTTCTTCTGAGGGTTTTTCCATTTGCTTGCATAATTCCACCTTTTCAGCATCTTTATCTGGTATTTCCTATGTGTGATTGCATCCCTGGTGTCTCTTCCTCTTATTCACAGACACAAGTCCTACTGGTTTAGGGCCCATCCCAGTGATCTCATTTTACTTTAATAACTTTAAAATCCCCATCTCTAAATACAGTGACATTCTGAGGTATTGACTTCAAGATGTTAATTTGAGGACAGGTGTACAATTCAGGACATAATATTTGGTGTTCTGAGATTTCACCATTGTTTCATGTATGTTTTTAACTAAAGGGTCA
Organism: Solenodon paradoxus; assembly: GCA_004363575.1. Taxonomy (NCBI): domain Eukaryota; kingdom Metazoa; phylum Chordata; class Mammalia; order Eulipotyphla; family Solenodontidae; genus Solenodon; species Solenodon paradoxus. The sequence continues at coordinate 446,069 of RJWH01000142.1, forward strand.
CTTCTTCCTTTGGTAGTGGAAGTGTTATTTCTATTAAATGCATTAATTCATATTTATCCCATTTACTTCCTATCTCCTTCCAGAACTCATTCTAGAGAGATATTGGATTCTCTGAATCTATGCTTTATTTCTCCCAGTTTCTCACTGTACTTTTATTTCATTTGAATTTAGCTCTGATTCTAATGGACTTCCTGAGTAGATTTCCAAACCAGTCATTTATTCTACAAATATGATATTTTGGCTATGTAGAATATTGTTTTCAATGGAAGTGATTAGCTTCATTACCAATGCTTTTAAGTAATTCTTTTTTATAGATGGTGTTATCCTAAATATTTTAATGCATTGGTTATGTTTAAACTCTTTGTTCTACTTCAGAATCTCAGATGTTTTCACTTTAGCAAGTCTGCTTTCAAATAGATTTTAGAATAAATTCTTCTCTTATCTTCCCCTTGGATCTATCTGATCCAAATATTTTCTATCTTTCAGGTATTCCTCATAATATCCTAGCCATCTTGGCACTTTTAATTTTGCTCTTATCTACTTTATTTTCCATTATGCATATGTATATACATGAGTGTAGAAAATACATGCATGTATATACATTTATGTAAAATATTTTTTCTCTTACTTTCTGAAATCTATGGTAAAGGGGCATGTTGCAGCATTTACTAAGCTTATGATCTCAATTCAATCTTTATTCCTTTAGAATAACTTGATATTTTTCTTGCCTTTTATATTTATTATTCATTTGTGTTTCATGATGAACTATTTATTTATAGAAATCACCTCATTTTTTCTGACTAATGCTGTCAGTTTTTATCCATATTCATGTTTGTTTCTATAAATTTATTTTTGCATAGGTGTATTTTTTCAGAACAGATATCAATACTTTCTTTTGCCAAGGTAAATTTTTCTATCTTCAAATTTTGTCACTATTTGCAATACAAACCTTACCTCTTTCCTAATGAATGTCAATGTTTTCATAGAATTTTGGGCTGTTGGGCAAAACAAACTAGTATTCTTAAAATAATGAAAGCATTTTTTTGCATTACTTTTAAGATTTAGAGTAAACCACAGAGCAATTTGAAATATAAATAGACAATAAATGTGATAGTATTTGCAACATACAGGTTTAGTAATTCTATTAAATTAATTGTGCAGAATATACAAGTTCTCTTAAGTAGAAACTAAAGAAAAGAATAGAGAATTAAATATTACACAGAAAAGACATAGACAAATGAGTCTACCTTCTTATCCATGAATAAAACTATTCTTTTATGCATTAAATATAAATTCACTATGAAAATGGTATAAACTAAAACTACTTTAAACCTCAAGTTGATATAAAGCAAGTAAGAGAGTTGAAAATATCTTACATTGACTTGCCAAACAAAACTTTGAAAAGAGGCAGTTCACCATGGAAGACCATAAAAAGATATCCTAAATTAGATTCCAATGAGGTAATAATCTATGATAAATTACTTGACAAGTTTTAGGAAATTATAAGGATCAAGTAAATAATTTATTCACTTATTCAATCAATAATTTTAGATGGTGACGATGTTACTGACAAAGATCAGTTCACTTGGGTCTATTTATAAAAAGTGTAGAAGTGGTGCATGAAAAATATCAACTTTATTCAGAGGTTAACCAGCTGAGAAGAACTGCAACAGCTATCCTAAAAAGAATCTCAGTAATACCTGGTCAAGACAAAGGTTTTAACAGGAAAACAGTGGGATGGTTTTCATGCTCAATGTGGAGGGAGTTACAGGGGATGGAGTGGCAAGGGTCCTCCTTCATTCATAATTCATAGCCATGCCTTGGTCCTGCCAGATAATTCTTGGCAGCAAACTGAAGAGAAAAAGTTTCTTTAAGCTTTGGCCTCCTTCAAAGGAAAAACTGGACTGGTAATGGCAAATGTAATGTATTATACAGATGTTGATTTACAATGATGCACACCTTAGACATATGTTATGATGCAATGTTCCTTCAGTAAAATTAATTTTAAAATAAAATATAAAATATAATAATGATGCTGAATACTTACTCTGAAGTTTTTCACTTACATGATAGGTCTTGGATAAATAAGTATGTTTTCTTGGAATTTTTTCTTAAGCTGCTTACAGTCTTTTAGAGATACAAACTATAACATTGATTAGTAATATTGATATGACATTGATTATCTAGAAAAAAAGTGAAAGAATATTTATGCAACTGGAAGGGAAAAAGGCTACCGAAATGAGTCAAATATTTTATTTCAATTTTTTTTAAAGAGGAAGAGATAGGAGGAAGAAGCATTTCAAGAAAGGAAGAAGGAAGGAAGTAAAAAAGGAAGGAAGGCAGGCAGGCAGGAAAGAGGGAGTGGAAGAAACATTGCTATTTAGTGATTCACTTTCTTTTAATTTTTCATCTTAGCCCTGAGTCTGGAACCTACGTCTTTAAACCTGGGTTCTTGGACTATATGTGGTTCACACACCACTATCTCAGACCCCTGAACCACAAGGGTGAGCTGAGTCAACAATTTTCAAGAAAGAAAAACATTTAAAGTGTGAGACCCATAATAATGGTAAGTAGTAGAAAATATTATTTAGACAACGGTGACTATTGTCAAATAATTATATATAATTACAAAAATTTTATGAACTCTTAAAAAATAGTGCCAAGATTTTGCCTTGAAATTTTTGCTTAAATGCAGAAAAATCTCTAGTATGAATGATACATGCAAATAATCTTCAAACTATAAATTATAGGACTAACAAAACAGAATTCTAAACCACAATAATCTAATGAATAAAAGCTATTGGACTCCACCAGCTATCAGGTATAATTAAATTTGGAAGACTAATTGGGAAATCAGAAATAACTATGAAGCATGGAAAGAAAAATGTTTGTTTTCAGCAGATTGGTAAACCTAGTTCAAAGAGTACCAGGAATTATGTTTTACATTTAGATAGTTGAAAGAACTGGTAATTGTTGCATTTAAATATGAAGAGACTGAATTTTAGTGTTTATGCACGAAGTCAATCAGCTTGCTAGCATTTTTGATACATCAAATGCTCTTTTGACGTTTTTTGTTATACTTTAATGACTGGTAACTTTGAATGGGATTTTATTTTGAGTTGATCTGACAACCAATTTAATTGAAATGTTTAAGTCCTGTTTTCAATGTGGAAAAGAAACCTTTCAGCAGGAGCTGTGTCCTTCTTAAAAGAGAGATCACAAAACAAATGAGACATATGATGGTAGCCATTAGAGAAAAGGATGAATGCCAGTTTGTGAAGTGCTGCTTCAGTTGTCTCAGGAGAGTAGCTGCCAAGCACACTCAAGAAGAAAATGTGAAATCAGACATCTGTATGTGTGCAGCATCCACCATGTTTGCTCTGAGGAGAGAGAATCATATGAAGCAAGACAGGAAAGGTGAAATCCTGCAAGATAGCCTACTTTATTGCCATGGCAACTCAACCTTGATGAAAAGTAGAAAAACAATAAAATATCTCTAAAAAAAAATCCGTGCTATGAATACCTACTAGAACCAGGAAAGATGCACACATGGAAAAAACTTGACGTTTCCCATTTGGTTATTCCTTGTAACGTAGTCATCGGTGTTGTTTGAGGAAACATTTATCTAAAAAGCATTGCATTTTCAGAATTATCTAATTTGTTCTGTTGCTAAAATCAGATTTATATGTGAAAGCTATAGCTTTAGATTAGAATCTTTAGCTCATTGCAAAGTTCAAAGCATTAGCATTGTCACTCTTCTTGACACCTTTTGACAATCTTGTTCCATCATATTTCATGCAAAATGTGTATTCAGAAAGAAACGTTATGGAGTATTAGGATGCTTGATTATAATTAAAACTATTTTATTACTTAGACTAAATTCTTGAATTTTATCCACTTTTTAAAAATGATGTTCATTTTTCAACTTGCTGTTTTTTGGAACACAGTTCAATAGGGAGGGAAAATATTTTCTGTTTCTACTCTAAATTTGCTTAACTCTGACAACATTCTAAGTTATCCCAGACCTTGGGTAATTTTGGGTGGTTTTTATGATTGTTTCAAATAAAACTTTTTGATTTGTGGAAAACCTCTGTGACAACTTGCTTAACCTTTTATAAGGTAATCACATTAAGCTTCATTGAGATATTTTAAAATAATAAAAGTCTACAGTTTAAAAACAGTTAAGTTTCGACAAAGGTATATTGTCAGATAACTACCGTGACAATCTAGTCTTTCAATATTATTTTAGTCTTTGTTAATACTGAGAACACCAAGGGTTCTTTCACTCATCACCAACTAACTGCCAAGCATGGTGCTATTGAGAGGAGTAGGCTTCTTATTCCATTATTGATCATTTAAAGAGTATGACAGACTCAAGTCGTTAAACAACAATTTGTCTCCCAAGTTGCGTGAGTGCTATGTAAAAGGGTAAGGAAAAGGGGGATGGCCTGAGAGGGAGAAGGAAAGGGGATTTGGAAGGAGGGAGCAGATACACAGGTCCCAGGGCTATAGTTTTGTTATCCTTAATGGGTAGTGCCAGGCTGCTACTACATAAGCAATTAATCTATTGATTTTAATGTTTTGCATCAGGGTTGTTTTTATGTCAGCAATAAGATTACTTCTAAGCAACTTTCAAGAGAGAGAAAAAGGAAAGGAAACAGGCTTTTGATTTTTGCTAATTATTGCATTTGTGGTATCACTCAATACTACCTCAAATTCATACTAATCTACTTTTGGTAAAATATAGAACATCTGCCTCAGATCCCATCCTTTGTGCTATTTTCGTCATATGCATTACATCTACATATTGTAAATTCAATAATAATTTATTTTGACTTAAGCATAAATATCTTTAAAGAAATAAATTGAAGACCAATATATACAACACAAATCTTTTTTCTTATATTCATTTACCTTATAACATTTCTAGAGTTCTATATTTCTTCCTGTGAATTTTAATTATGTTTTGATAACATTTTCTTTCATCTTAATGGATTTCCTTAGTATCTCTTGCAGTGCACTTGTGTTAGCATGGAATAATACTTTCAATTTTTTATTCATTGGAAACACTTTTATGTTACATTTATTTATAAAGGATTATTTGAATGTATATTGGATATTTTGTATTGATAGGGTATTTTCCTCTTTCATGTTTAATGCTATTACAATTATTAATTATATTGTTTCATATGAGAAAGCAGACATTAACTGTCATATTAAAATGTACATGATACATTTATGATTTTTCTGTTTTTCAATTATTTGACTCTGATGTATCTAGTAATGGTTCTTTTTGCACTTATACTAATTGGAGGTTTATTGAGGGGGTTGGATGTGTTTGTCAAAATTTCTTGCCAAATTTTTACAGTTTTTGCCCACTATTCACATATTTTTCTGTCCCTTTGTATTTCTCTTTTCTACCAGGGGTAACCGTAAATTTACTCATGATCTTCCCTTTTAAGTTAATGAACATTAATTAGTAACATTAATCTAATCTTGCATGACCCATGTAAATTCCCAAACCTCTACTAAGAAACTACATGCTCCAACGCCCCTGCAAAATCCCCACAGGATGGTATGCCAACTGTCCCTGAGCAAGGAGAAAACCAGACTCCAGCTGTTACAAAGTAACCAACAAGATGAAAGAGACATACCAGAATATTAAGAGGAGATTCATTCCTGCCAGCGACTGTAGGGGTGACCACCCAAATTATACAGTGATCTGTGTAAGCAACTCAGGGTTTATATAGACATACAGAGAGGTGCAGGGAACAAAGGCCGTTGATAATCTGTAACTATGGTTGTTACAGGTTTTCATTGTAACGTGTTTAATATTTTTCCGTTATCTAAAGTTTTCATTTCCCACATCCAGTTCAGCTGGAGAGGCACCAGGAACAGAACGGTTTGCCCTTGAGCCCCCGGGTGTGTCGGGGCTTTGTGCACAAATTGGACTGTACAGTTATCTCAAGACTGATTGCCTGACTGAATTTTCCTATTTTGGGGGCCTCAAGGCTGGCTTGTGAGCTAAAAGTAACCCAGTAAGTAGAATTTTTTTTTTCTCTTCCTGTTTCACAGCCACCTCCTCTTCCTGTTTTTTTTTTTTGCCTTTAAAACTGTTTTCTCACTAAACTGCATAAATACTCGAGAGTTCAGGAAAATGATGGAGTTGGACAGTGGGCTTTGTCTATGAATGCCTCTTCCCCAGACTGCTGGCTTTCCGTGAATACAGCCGCTTCTGCTGCCTATGATTGCTCTCTCCTACCTTTATTGCACTGAGCCAGGGATGCTTACAATGGGACTCCAATTACACATATCTTGGAATGCTTGCCATTGTCTCATGTACCTCCTGATGTATCTGATGATTTTTTTTTTTCAAGTTTGATTCACTATGTGTCTACATAATTTAGAGGTTAGTCAATGATTTCGACACCCCAAGTTAGTAAGTTTTTTACCTTTATCACCAGACTGTGTAAATTGAAGATTGTACATGGAGATGCAGCAAGCTCACAGTCTCCTCAGGCTTTCAATTTTCACTGAGTTCTCTGATATTTCTTTTATTTATTTCAAATTTTATTTTATACTCACCTATACACATTGAGTGACTGATAAGAGTTCACAGGCAACACACATATATTCACACACACACAAACACACATATTCAGTGTCTGATAAGAGTTCACAGTCTTTTCTGTGTCTCTATTTGAGGGTAGTGGAAATAGGTTTTGTTGCATGGGGTCTATACCCCTTGAGACCTGATCTGTGTGGGGCCTGCACTCCCCCAGATATCCCTAGTGTTCATTTGGTGTATGTTTGGTGAATATCTTTCACTTCACTCTATGCTTAGGGTTTCCTCATAGAACTTCATCTAGTCCCACTTACTGAGTGTGTTCCCTTTAGCCTCTTAAATGGTGTTTGAGATTTCTTGTATATTCTTCATTTAGCTTCCAGCTAAGGGTAATTTAGGAGTTTATGTTCTCAGTTTTTTTTTGACTCTCTTTTTTCCAAACCTTTCCATTGAATTTATATTTGCTCTCCTAGCCACTTTGATATGAATTTACCACCTGCAGGAGAGAAAAAAAAAGGTGGAATTTGTGGAAGGAAGTAGAAGACATCAGTTTCTGGCATTAGAAACTAGGTAACAAAGTTCGGTAGAGAACACCTGCAGCTGAAACTGACATTTCAAATTGCCCCCAAGAATCAAAAACAGAAGCCTACTGAAGCTGACAATAAGCCATTACCCCCAGCTGCCAAACTGCCAGATTAACTTCATGTCCCAGGAGAAAACAGTTTTAAGTAATCCTCTCCATTTGAGATAAACTATTCTTAAGACCAAGTTCTTGCACTTGTCACACATAAACTATACCTGACCCAGGAGATAAAATGCCTCACTTAAAGATAAGAAATGCAAATATACTCTCTCTCTTATCTTCCCATGAAGACTAAGATGGTCACCAGGTACCTACTTTTAACAGATCTTTGTTATAAACTAACAAAAGCATTTTCTGTAAACACCATGCAGGAATATAAAACTAAGTCCAATTTTTATTTTGGGATTTGGAGTCCAAGTGACCTGTCCTTGTCTCCACCTCCCCTGATCAATCCTAAATTTGACACTGAAAATAAAGTTTTTGTTAATTTCACTTTATTTGACCAATAGATTGTAGGCAAATTTTACCGCCCAAATTTCGGAGATAGTAATGCCTCCATGCAAAAATGCCACATACTTAATTTTTTAATCTGATACAGTAGGAGTTTTCTCTTACTACATACTTGTTGAGTTAGTTTGCCTTTTAGTAAATTTTCAGACTCCTTATATTTGTTTATAATAATTTTGATGAGTTTTATACTTATTTCTGTTGAAGGGAACTGTTCAACCTCCTCCTATGGTATTTTCCAGATGAAAAGCCTGTATTTATAGTACAAGGAAAACACATTTGAGATAGTTAAAACATTAGGGGGAAAATATTTATACTTGTGACAGACAAATTAACTACCTGGGGAAACATGCAATATAAGCTATCAGAAAAGTTAACATTCTTCAAAGAGGACTTCACTTTTGCTTCCAAATCTTTCATAATTTCCAACACTCTTAAGAAAGAATATTCATCTTATATAGCTCATACAACACTCTTGCTGTTATGGAACATACTCCTGGCAAAATGCAAGCATAGCAGCTTTAAAAACATGCTACCAAATAGTGGACGGACACAAAGTTTTCATTTGCAGTGATGAGAAAAAAACCCCAAAACATTCAACTCCAATTATACTGCTTAGATACACAGGCATCTAATTTCCTTCTCATATTAGTGAAACATGTCTAGGCATAAAACTCATTATTTTGAGGGAAAAAGAAATCTGGTTGAAGAAAACAACGCATCTTGATAATAATAATCACCATCTACTTTTATTGAGTTCTTAATTCTCTGCTGCTCACCTCTACCCAGATATTGCCATTTGAGTCATACAGCCCTGTAGCTGGCGCCAGTAACAGATAATTCAATCTAGAGTTTTAGAATAGTAACAGTGACTTCCGTTTCACAGTGCTAATGTTTCATGGACAAAAATTTATAAAGATCTGTTGTGTCTCATTTCCTCTCTGTGCACATTGGAGATCATTTAAATTATTAACTAAATGTTCTTGACATATAATTTTAAAATGTCCTTAAATGTTAACCTCTGTTTCTTACGTTGCAGCAGAGCCTGCAGACACAAGAAGACTGACAGCTGGGCACTCAAAAGGAAGAGAAAATAACATTTTATTGCAAGCACTGGTGCTGGCTCATGGGTATTGTTACCCAAGGCTGAGCAATGGTGGGGTGTAGGGGAGCTCCTTTATAGTCCAAGGTAACGATTCATCTCCTTGTCTACCTGTGGTTTCTACTGGCAACTCTTATCAGTTATGTATAGCTGCAGGGAGGGATGCTTGTTTGTCCTTAGTCACGAAAACAGGACATAGCTGCAGTCTCCGTAGAACAGCATGGAGATACCACCTCTCTAGTACCATAACTGGATGTGGTTGCAGTCTTCATAGTACCGTGGAAAACTCCTGGCAGACTAACTTTGCACTGGGGTCAGGAAAAAGGTCTTCTACCATACTTATGGTGTTAGTAAATTTAGAGTACTCATCATTGTGGGGAAAAACAGAGTGTAGAAGACCTTATTACTTGGTGACTGATTTTAGTAATGATGCAGACTTTAGCAGGAGTCATACAGTTAAAATAGTCTTCATTTGAAATTCATATGAATGAGTGGCTGATCTAAATTCCATAATGCTGAAGACAACTCTAGAAGTTGCCAAATTTCATTTCCTGATTTCTTATTTTATTTCATATATAGCCTTAATTTTTTAAATTTTATTGAGGTAATGCTACATTATAACATTATATAGGTTTGAGGTATATATCATTTTAAGTCAACCAACATCTGTACGTACTACATTAAGTTCACCACCAACAGTTCAATTTTATCTTCACCATATAGTTGACACCTTTAACCACATTTTGTTCCCCACTTCTTCCCTTTTAGTTACCACTAATTTGGTCCTATAGACAATAACCTATTATCTTATTGAGTTCATTTGGTTTTTAATTTCTCTATATGCTACACATGAGTGAAATCATGTGGTTTGTCTTTTTCCTTATGATTTATTTCATGAAGCATAATTCCCTATAGGTTTTTCCATCTTGTTGCAAATGCCTATTATAAATAATGTTGCCAATAGCATGGAGTGATATATCTCTTTGAATTTGTGTTTCGTGGGTTTTTTGTTTGTTTTCTTTTGTTTTTTTTTTAGTAAATATCTAGAAGAGGAAAATGGAATGGTATGGAATTTCTATTTTTAATTTTTTAAGGATTTCCATACTGCTTTCTGTAATGGTTATACCAGTTAAAACTAGAGCTCTTTGCTTTCAACACTGAATATTTCATTCCATTCCCTTCTGGCTTGTAAAGTTTCTCCTGAGATATAGGCAGACAATCTTCAGGGGATTTTCTTGTATATGACTTTTCATTCTGTGCTTGTTTTTAAGATTCTTTATCTTCAATTTGTGTGGGTTTTTTAGGTAAACTTTATTTTTAGCGTGCGTGTGTGCGTATGTGTGCGTGTGTGTGTGTGAGAGAGTTTAATCTGTAGAGAGAGAGAGAGAGAGAGAGAGAGAGAGAGAGAGACAGAGAGAGAGACAGAGAGAGACAGAGAGACAGAGAGATTTTTGCTTTAGTCCACTCAGGTTATTATAACAGAAAACCATATACTGGGTAACTTGAAAACAACACTTCTTACCTTTTCAGAGGTTGGGAGATCCAAGATGGAGTGCTGATCACTTCAGTGTCTGGTGAGGAATCACAGGTAGCAGTCTCTCTGTGTTAGTTCTTGGGGCAGGTTGAAACAGGCTACACTGCTATAGCAATTACTGCCATAAGCAGTTTATTGGTACATAAGACCTTTTCACGGGCAACTGTCCCAGAAGAAATGGTTGTATTTGCTTGGGATGTTCAAACAGTAGTCCCAGAGAGACAGAGGTGCACTTAGTAATCCTCATGGTCTTCACCATGAGCACGGGAAGGAGGTCAGGGCCAGAGGACCCTAGGATGCTCTCTCAGGTCCTGCTCTCCCGAGGGAATCCACTTATCTGGTGGGGCTCTCTCTCCCCAGAGATCCTGAGTTTCTAGCCTAAGGAAGACAGAATGAAAGGGAAGAGGAGGAAAGGAAAAACGGAGAGATAAAGGGAGGGACAGAAGGAAAGAAAGAAGCAAGGAAGAAAGGAGGGGAAGAGGGAAAAAGGAAAGATGAAAAGAAGGAAGCACATTTTTGTTTTCAATTATAATGTGTTTGAGTGCGTGTTTGTAGTTATTTTGTTCGAAACCCTAGTCTTCCTGGATCCCGATAATTCAAATCTGAAAATTCCCAAATTAGGGTAGTTTTCAGTTATTACTTGTTCAGTTAAAGTTTCTGTCACTCTTTCTTCCTCCAGAATCCCTATGATAGGAGTGCTGGTCCTCTTGATGTTATCCCATAAGTCTTTCATGCTGTCTTCATTTCTTTTCATTCTTTTCGTTGATCTTCTTCAGTGATTTCTACTGCCCTATCTTCTAGCTCTCCGATTTGATAGGTAACTCTTCTAGCAAACTGTTGAGCCCCTATGCTGTGGTTTTAATTCAGTTATTGTGTTCTTTAACTCTATTATTTCTGTTTGGAACATTCTCCTTTTATCTCTGTCTTTGTTTTAGATATTTTGTTGATCCATTGTTTTCCTAATTTCAATAATCAGCATTAGGGTTGATTTTAAATCCTCTTCAGGAAATTTTCATAATTCTGTTGCGTTAGTACTTTTTTGTGGGGGTTTTGTTTTGATCTCTCATTTAGGATAATTTCTGAGTCTTCATTTTGTTTAGTACTCTGTATTTATGTCTATGGATTAGGCTAAGTGACTTTCTTTCCCTGTGAATGTAATATCCTTGTTTCAGGTTGTAGAATATAGGCCTGAGGGTAGGAGCTCTAGCTGTCAGGCTACCAGGGCCTGGGGACTCTGTACTACAGACAGGCAGGCAGGTTCCCCATCAAGCCTAGGCAGTGGAGGAACAGCTGTTTCAGGACCCTGGAGTCTCCTGCTTGTGAGAAGTGCTGATCTTCCCTGAGACAGCTGCCACATCTAGAGAAGAAAGCTCCACAAACAGTTTTGCAAGAAAGCATTCAGCTGACTGTGCCTAGCTTGCAGATTTTGGTTGCCTATTTTTACCCTTGGTGAGTGCTGCCCTGGTCGTTTTGAGAACCAAACCAGGAGAATAAACTGTCCCATGGCTGTAAGTATTATTCCTGGCAGATGCATGTGGATTTCAACCTCACACCCTATTTCTATATGGTGTCCATTAGTCAGACTGAATTCATATTCCATTTTAAATGGGACAATGCCTTTTTTCATATTTCCCAATCCACATCATTTTATTATAAATGTAAATTTTGTCCTGTTTTAAATAAAACAGGGCCATTTTTAACACAAGATGAAAGGATTAATTAAGTTGCCTGGGGCCCAGTTTATTGAGGGGAATCAAAAGCAGGTACCCCTTTTGCCTGGGTTAAAGACAGCCCTTGCTGGTGCTGAATATGGCAGGCCAGGGCCACTGTTGCTGTTACTGCCCTTTGTGAGGAAACAGGATCTGAGCAAGAAGAGGATTCCCCACAACCCCACACACAAGTTTCTTCAAAGGCAGCAAAATGCTGCAGTGTGTTCAGCTTCGTGTAAATACCATGTGGGTTATTTTGGGCACTGTAGGGGTTATTGGGCATTTCTGGCACTGGAAGGGTTAAAGTGGCAGTATATTTAGAGCAGGGATTATAGGATCACTAAATTTGGTTTTCACTAAGCTGTCAAAAGGCTATGCCTCTTTTTCTTTGTATTCATCTTGCTGAAGTTTTTGGTTCAACAAATAAAAATCCTTTAATTATTCCTGTGCACAATTCTTCTTTTGGCTCACTCTGTTCTGCATTCTCTGTTCTCTATGGTCCTATGGCTTTCCCAAAAAAAGCCCTTCTGTTTGCCACATATATTTGTTCCATCTTGGGTGTAGTTCCCAGGTGTTGGACTCCCAATGTGGGAGCAACACTTTAGTCCTGGGGAAGAGGCTTTGTATCATTGGTGTCCCCCCTGAACTTGAATCACAGTGCTCAGACAGTATTCCTGGCAAAAACCCTCTCTTGTTTTTTCCTACCCTGTCTGATATTTTGTATCACTTTTTCTTGTGGAGGTGCCGGTTTCCCAATACTAGGTTCTTTTTTGAAGGTCAGAGTTTGTTTTCAGATGAGGTGTGTTTTGATGTGTCTATGGGGAAGAATTCAGCTCAAGATCTTGTTAGCCCACCATCTTGGAAGGACTCCCATTATGTCTTAAATGGAAATCTTAAAAATTTACTTCTTCTCTGCCCTTTGAATATAAATCTGCACTCTTCTGAGTTCTGTTTTTCTGTCTTACTTTTTTTCACAAAAAATACATTCTAGGAGTCAAATAAACATTCACTTTATATGTACTTTTCATTTCTACACTTAGTTGAAAATTTCATAGAAGTGAGTTCTCTAAAACATTAATGCTAGTTAAGAAATTAAAAGATAATATTTTCTAAGAGAATGTAAAAAATTGTCAGCTTGATTGATAGCTGACTAAATGCATATAATCTATCTCATCATCTTTAATTCCTATTTTCATGGTCCTTGGTTTCTTTTTTCTGTGTCTATGTAAAGTACTAATTGCCTCTATTCCTTTAAGTCTATTATTAACTAATCTTCTGGAAATGACAACTTAATCACAGCTGCTATGTTCCCTCCTCTATCTCTTTATTTCAAATATTCATAATAAAGACCTTGGTCTAACTTTCTATGTCTTTCCATGTTACCTTTCCCTTGCACCTTTGTTGCTCATACATAGATACAGTTTTTCTCTAATATATCAAGTAATTTCTTTCATGATGTTGCCTATGTTTGAATCAATTTCTTCATCTGTCTGATAACATTCAGCCTGTACTTTAACAGAAGTCAAATTCGAGACTTAATTTTTCTCAGAATAGTTTTCCAACTGAGAAAGATATTTGTTCCAGTTTTGTGATACCCTTTTTGAAATTTTCTGCAGTGTATATTATTTTTCATATCAGGATCTCATGTAATTCTGCTAGAAAACTTCTATAGGAGTTATCAGTTCCATTTTATATGTGAAGAACTGAAATCATAATTGAGTTTTTTTTAAATAACATTATTAGCAATGATACAGTTTTTTTAATTCAAGTTCTTTGTCTTTTATGATTAGCAAAATTTGTACTACACTATTTTACTTCTACTATAGGGTATATCATGAAGTAAGTAGTATTAAACACCTAGAACATTCACTAAATTAGTAGAAATCAATTTCACTTTTTGTAAAATAGATACCACATAACCACAGGTCATTAGATTCTGGGAGGACTGGCCTCTTATGCTAATTTTAATTATACCTACATTTCATTGAGTAACTATTTTATGCAAATATGTAGGTGTTTATTATGTCAGCTCATTAATCCTCACAGCACATGAACTGACCTTTACCTTAGTTAAGGGTCATTCCATGACTTGTAACATTGACTTAGTGCTTCCATTTTCTCTCCATTTATTTTCTCCTGAGCTCACATTAGTTAGATTTTGTTCCTTACCTTTTCAAAACAGTTTTTATTAAAATTATGCAGTTCTCATCAAAGTTACGAGTAAGCACCATGTTTCTAAATTCAGTTGTCAATTTTCAGTTTTCTCTTTATTATATCAACATCATTTAACATACCAAATTACTTTTTCTTGAGATATTTTCTCCATCCAGACTTCAAAACATCAGGCTTTTGTCCTCTACTTCTTTCATTCTGCTTTTCTAAGTTATCCTGAGTTTTCTTTGATGAATCTCAAGTTGATATTTTTATTTCTTCTCCAACAATACTCATAGTTTAGGCTAGCAATAAATTAAATGCCAAACATATATGATGATTCTTCACAAATTTAATTCCCCAACAAGGAATATTCTCCTGATTCTCCTAGATAGTAGATTTAAATATCCAGCGTCATTTTTGTGATTTGAAACAACCTTCATTTATTCTTATAGTTAATAAGATAAAAAAATCCAAGAAGAGTATATTACTGGGCTAAATTCAAAGTATTGGCAGAGTTTATTTTTATTATTTGTTAGTTTTGTTTTGTATTTTTGGAGACTCGAAAATAATCTGTTGCCTCACATTTTCCAGCTTTTACATGTTCTCTTCATTCCTTAGCTCCTGGTCCTGAACTATGTAACATTTTCTCCCTCTGCTTCTTATATCACATAACCTTCATCTTCTCTTACTCCTCCTGAATTCTTTTAAAAGAATACTTCCGATTTATTTGGGTTCATCTTTAAAGATAAGTGGTCTTTCTATCTCAGGATCATCAACTGAGTATTATCTGCAAAGTTCATTTTGGCATATTCACAGGTTTCAGGGGTTAAGACATATTTGAGAGATCTTTCATTCAGTCTAAAACAGATCATAAACTATGGATTCATTCTGATTATCACATCCAGTTTTTCAACAAATCCTGATAATTCCTCTTTAGAAATAAATCTGTCGGCACACTCTCGTGGCTCAGGCACTAAGCTAGCATCTGGGGCATGGGCCACATAAAACCCAAAGACCAGGCTTTGAGAACTGGGGCTTGTGGGGGACAACCAAAATAAAAATAAACAAATTAATAAAAGTGCTTCCTCCTCCCTTCTTTCTTAAAAATATTTCTTTCTCCTTTCCATTCTTGCCTCTCTTAAAAAAGGACAAATATAAGGAGGTATATCTATGATCTGACTACTTTGCTTTTAAGGAAATGCGCAGGCAGGAATGAAGGTGACAGAGGCAAGCAGTCAGGAAAAGAAAGGAAGAAGAAGCATTTTTAAAAAATTTATTTTGATTAATTGTTCTTGTCTGCTTGGGATGCAATCTGGAACCTTGGGCTTTTAAGTTGACTGTGCCCAGTTGATATTCCACCAGGGTGCACATATCTGCCTATTTCTTTTCACCTTTTTCGACTTCCATCTAAATGAAATCACTAGCATCTGAATTAGAGCAATGCCTCCAACCATTTGCCCAACTTCTAACCTTGTCACTGTTCTCATCTACCATGAGAGCACTCCTGTAATAACAAGAGTCTTATCACATAATATTTTTTCCTTGTAAATCTAATGGTTTCCAGTTCCACTAGAATTATATTCAAAATTCTTACCCTGGTTTATTTGTCTGTGTATTATCTGTCTCCAACTTACCTGTCTGCTCTTGCCTCCTCTTCCTTGTCCCCTCTCACATCTGCATTTTTGCTGTGAATAATCATAGATGCTTTGCATTTATATCTTTGTGCTTGGAATGCTTCTCTTTAGATACTTTACAAAGCTGATCTCTCCTTACCTTCAGGTTTATCTCATCCTATCAGACAGATTTCCCTGACAACACTTTCTTGATAGTAGATTGTTCCAAATGCTTAGTCTTATCCGGTTTCGTTTTCCCCTGTAGCACTTACTAAAAATTTCTTTCGAACTCATTTCCTATTTGTCCCCAGAATTATTATATTATTAAGTACTGATTATCATATACATTTTTTTTGCATTAGGATTAGAGACAAGTTCTGCTTAAAATAATGCCACAGAGAGTTTCTATATTTTATTTTTACATTGAAAAACAGTTCGATTTCCTTCAGCCTTAAAGAGCATATACAGTAAAATTAAATGAAAAACAATCAAACAAAAATTAAATGAGAACAGTGCTTTTTTTTTCTAAATGGGAAATGGGTTAAAATAATTTCCTGATGGTCTCTTTCCAAAGACCTTGATAGCATTGTTGTATTCTCATGGCCAGAATGATGCTTGACATATTAGAAGTGTTTAATAAATATATATTGAATGAGTAACTTAATGAATGCATGAAGAATGCAAAAATATACAATTGGAGATCTTTTTTTTATTTTTCTCACGTTACAGGTTAGGAAACTGAAGCTAAATTAAGTTATCTACACTGAATTATGAGAAGAGACATGGCAGAGTTTGGATTTGAGCTCATATTTATCTGATTCAAAAAATTCTGCTCAGACTGTTCATTACAACACAATGCACAGTAAGTGATACAATCAATTTATATGTAAATGCATTTTATATGCTGTAAAAGAATATATATGCTTTAGACTTTGGTATTGTTTACTACATATAGATGATATATAGTTCATCTTTATCAGTGAGGAGAAAGTTTGCATTGGCTTCTTTTATTCACCATAAAATGTTTTTATTTAACTAACATCTGCTCTAAGAGATTACCAGCAAATTAAGCAGAGTTTGTAATTAAGACATATGTATACATTATGCTTATTTACTCTGAATTTCAGGGCTGCCTGTATTGCTCTTCTCCACATATGCCCATGTCTCCAACCTCTAATTTCAGTGACTATTCTATTGTGTATTTTCTATCATATATAAAATTGCACTTGATCAGATAGGGTTGGGAGAAACACAGGATGAACCCAGGGACCAATGGCACCTTCTGCTGTCAGTGTATACTATTTTCTTGAAGGTGCATTCTGATTGGAATATACATCCCTCTGTAGGTGTCCCTTTTGTTCATGTTTTGGAATAGGAAAATCTTAAGGGGAAGTTTCCACCTTACCTCAAACCTGGCAAGATTATAAATGATTCCATAACAATTTAATACAAATTTTATGGGCTACCCAGACCAATCTGGATGGCTTTCATGTATCCAAAAAGCACAATATAGTAAAGGAGTCCTTAATGGGTCTCCAACAGCTAAAAATTTGGAGAAACCAACAATCATTGAGATAACTGCCTACAGTGCACATAACTTTGAGACTGCAGTCATCATTTGGTAGTATGTTGTCAGACTTCCCATTATATAAACAGAATTCTTCAATAAAAATATAAATGAAGAGTAAATGATGATCAGTGAGGTTCTTGGAGACTTTCTTGTGGCTGTGAAGAATATTTGGCAGCCAGAGAATTAGATCATCCATATCACATGGGCCCTGGAAAAGGCAGCAGGGTCTCACTTTCCAGTAATTACTTTTTTTCAGTATTTTATTGCAATAGCTTTATTTTGCAAATTAAAATAAACTATGTATAGGTTCCTCATGTATGCAGTTTCCCCATTCCTCAGATACATGTCAGCACACCTTGCTGTCCACCAAATCACCAAGTGTTTTTCGCCATCATCCAGTGGGCTCCACCACCACCACCACATACCCACTTCCTCCATCCCATTCCCTGTTGGTTCCACAGAATCAATTGCGATGCAGTCAAGTATTGGATACTGCAATAATGTGACAAAAAGTGTTTTACTAAATTTTACATTGACTGGTGCAAAATTTCATTGGTTGATAAAAGAAAGCAAGTGTCCACCTATTGGAAAGTGATTCATGGAGAGAGGATTTTACCTGATAGTGGAGAGTACAGATCCCCTTCTGAGTTTTTGAAAAGTATAGACTATTACATGGACTTTCTAAATACACTGACTGTGCCCTAGACAGTAGTATTGGTTCTTTTTCTAATACTTGCTTAGAACATATACTGTCAACAGGAAGACGTAGAAAAGAGAAACAGGCAAACCACAGACATCCAACAGCTTCACTGTAGTGCTACTCAGAAATCTACTGGAGAACTTCATGACATGTCCAAGAACAGAGAGATAGCAAGACCTCTGTCAACCTTCCTGCTTTTCACCCTGTCACTCAGGAAATTATAGCTCTTCTACATGCTTACAATTATGAGAGCACTAATATGCTACCGATACAAACAAAGCAGAACTTGTCATGTCAAGCTCAGATTCCCCAACAGCAGAATGCAGGTAACTGATATTTTTAAAGAAAGAAAACTGACTGAAGCAATGAATTTGTAACCAGACAATATAGCAGTTATATTCAGTTTCTTCTCTCGTTCAGTAATGTATGAGCTTTACTGGCATATGTTGTTCATGTCAATAGCATTAAGTATCTACCAAATAATACAACACAACTTTGATTTTAGTATTTTCATATTTAAAGCATTTTTGAAAATTTGTAAAACATTGATGACTTCACATTTCCTGCAATAAAAAGTGATTCTTAAAAATTAAAAAAAACAACACTGCACTAATCATTCTGTTTCTCTGACCCCTTAACCTACTTTATTTTTCTTCATTTATTTTTCCCAATAATTGATATTGTTTTTAATTTATTAATTTGCTTAATAATTATCTCTACCATCAGACTGCACATTCAGTTTAGGCAGGATTTTTTTTTAAGATTATATTTGCTAAGTATTCTTTTCGTATTATTATTTTTCATTCTATTAATTAGCTAAGAACATTGAACAAAAATATGAAATATAATTCTGGTAAAAGTGAATATAGAAAGTGCATTTGACAGTTTATTAACCATAATTTAAAAATACTCTGTACTTTTTAAGGCTGTATTCATTTATTCTATGAAATTTTCCTTAGAGTCTAATATAGTCTAGGAACTAAGTCTGAAGCCAAAGAAATAAAATCACTTGACAATATCTTGTCAAGCAATACCTTTATAACATAACTTCATGTATAGGTGTTGCTTAGCGGTGTTTACAGCCACTTCTCACTTTCTATCTAGAGGAGAAAGAAATTAGATACTGACATCAAGTAAAATAGTCCTAAATCTTGAGGTTCTCATTAAGAGGTTTGAGACAAGATATTATGTCAGCATTCTTAATACAGTCTCCATGTGACTGTTATCCAGAACTGGCAATAATGTCAGAGGAAGAAACTTAATGATGCAAATGCAAATGGCTGACGTTCTCTTACTATGATAATCCATTTTTCCCCCATGACTGAAGTAGTATGTATAAATTAGAGATAGTTGCTAGAGTCTCTGCAGAAAACCAAGAAAAGGAGTCCTGTGTATGGGGCCAGCTGATTAAGCTTGTATAATTTCTGGATCATGAAATGGCAGGAATTATTGAATCTACACCATTTTCATATCAAAATTGTTAACTATTAAGAGTTTGGGGGGTAAGATCTTACAAGAACAAAGATATTTATTTGCTTGGAGTGTTTTCCCACAAATTACTTGAGAACCTAGCATGACAGGATTGAATAACTTGAAAAAAGAAATTTTGGATACTTTCACCTCTAATATAAGTCTTGTTAGAAGGTCCAAAGGAATTTGGACTCAAAAAGGAAAAACTAAATTTAGTAAGGATCTCATTTTGAGTGATACTGGTTCTACATAGATTGCAAGTACCAACTTAGAAGGGGTGAGGAATCTTTGTAGGAATTCTCATTTCTCAATGGCCTGAGCATGGCTTTACAGTATAGTTTTTTTTTTTTAACTCTATGATAAGCTGTATTAGGATCTTACTTTTAAGAGCAAATAATCATTTTTAGGCAGCACACTTGGAGGAGCAATTTGTGTAATAACTAACTTAGAGATTCCTGTGTTTTGCTTAAAAACTTTCTGAAGGATAACAACCATGCCATTTCAACCAAATACTCTTAATTACCTGAACTGCTTTGCTCAGAGTAAATTAAAAGCAATACAAATATAAAATAGCAACAACAACGAAGTAACTTAACAGAGAAGGCTATCCCCTGGTGACTTATTGACTACCAAATATCCACTGGCTGAGCTGATACCATCTGTCTTGACTCAACAGCCCCAGCGAACACTAGAAAAATGACCTTAATGAAGACCTCTGGGACTCAGGTGAAATCATGGAGAAGGAGTGAAATAATTCATCAATTAATGGTGTGTGGTGAATTTACATGGAAAATAAGAGTTCTAAAACTTAGATAGGAAAACAAAAAATTTAAAAAATCATAATAAACTCAAAGTCTGTGTATACACACGTTTTTAAGCCTCTGCCTGAAATGTTTTGTGCATATAGGAATTAGATAACTCACACAAATTCTAAGCATGCTTATTACTAGATCAAAGAATAGAATATTAAAGAGTATGCTAAATGAGAAAAAAAACAAAATAAAACAAAAAAACTATTGCTGCAAAAACAATAGAAGAAGAATGAAATTACTTTAAAAAAAGATTTGCTGCTACATCAGGACAAACTTAGGAAAATGATCAGTTCTAGAACACAAGATATAAGCAGAAAATCAGAGGATCCCTGTTTTTCACTAGAGCCCTGTGAATATAGGCTTAAGGATCACCAAAATAGAGTTGCAAATCAGAAATATGCTGAACATGACTTCCATTCGTGGTGTATGTAAAAACAACAAAAACGTGGAACATTCTCTTTGAGAGCCAACTTTTAGATCCTGGGAAATCTTATGTACCATTTTTATAGAGCCGCCATAACAAAATACCATACTATAGGTGATTAAAACTATAGGAATTGATTTTTTTAAAGGAAAAGTGCTGACAGGAATGAAGGCAAGTAGGCAGGCAAGTGGGAAGACAGAGGAGTAAAATGCACTGCATTTATTTTATTAAGTTGTTCACACTGGTTGTCCCCGCCTCTATCCTAGGTCTTGAACCCAGCACCTTGGAATGCATGTGGACTGTGTCCAGGGTGTGCTAGACTGCTAGGCCACCAGGGCATGCCAGAAATTTATTTTATCATTGTTCTGTATGCTGTAAGTCCCATATCAAGGACTGACAGGTTTGTTTGTTTGTTTGTTTGTTTTTTAATCTCTGGTGGGGAACTCTAATCCTTACTTACGCATGGCCATTGTCTTGCTGTGTGCTCATATAACTACTTTGTATGCACAGAGAGGGAACTCTGGTGTCTCTTCTTTTAAGAATACCAGTCCCATTGAATTAAATTCCAGCCCTATGACCTCATTTATCTTTATCACCTCCTATCTAAATATAGTCATGTCCGAGCTTAGGACTTCAAAATGTGAATTTTGGGTGGACACAATCCAGCCCATAACAGCTTTGAAAATATTTCTCTCACCTGTTAAAAGTACAGAGAAGAGCAACAGATTGGAACTGTGGAGGACCAAAGGGCACAGATCCTATGTAAAGGACTGCTTGTTAGAATGAGAAGTCTCCACATAAGGAGAGCACAGAGATAATGTCTCTGAACTTCTATACCAGGAAAGACTGGGGTGGAGGTGTGGAGAAGATCTTGGTTGTATTGATAGGAAAAATCAAACCCACAATGAACAGAAAGGAACACTTCAAGAAGATGCGTATCTGCAGGAATTACCAATGCCTATCTGTGAATTGTGCTTGTGCAGGAGACTTTCAGGAGCCATGTGTACAGCTGTCAGCATTCTCACTGAGCATGTTCCTGAAGAGTAAATTGAAGATGATATTTCAGAATATATTTATTTAGGACATCTTTTTGATTCCACTTTTTTATAATTTCACTTTTTAATCCTTAATTTTGAAAACTTAGATAACAAAACTATCATCTTAACCATTTTTACACATTTAGTTCAACAGCCTTGCATTCATTGTGATACTGTATTTTATTCAGCACATTTTAACTGAAACTGTGATATACATTAAACAATAATTCCCCCTTCCTCCCTCCCTCCAGGCCCTGGCTACCACTGTTTCAATCTCTAGGAGTGTAACTTCTCTAGATATTTCTTATAAGTGAATCACACAGTATTTGTTCTTTTGTTATAGATTTACTACATTCAACATAAATCATCAAGATTCAGCCACGCGGTAATATGTATCAGAATATTCTTCCTTGGTATGGTTGAATAATATCCTACTGTATGCAAATAACTTCATTTTATTAAACCATTCATTTGTCAATGGACACTCTATTCTAACCTTTGACTATTTACCTATGAACATATGTATGCAAATATATGTTAATGTTCCTGTTTTCAATTCTTTAACTTACCAAACCAGAGTAGAGTTGCTAGGGCAAATGGTAATTCTATTTTAAACTTTTGAGGAAATCAAATCATATTTTACATACTGGTTGTACCATTTTAATTTGCACAAGGGCCTAACTTCCATAAACTCCAACATTTGTTGTTTTCAGGTTTTTCAAATAATGACCATTCTAATGGATGGCATCTCACTGTGGTTTTACTTTACCTTTCCGTAATGATTACTGATGCTGTTCTTTTTTATGTGCTTATTGATTATTTCTATATTTTCTTTGGACAAATATCTACTATCATCCCTTGTTAATTTTTGCATTGGATTGCTTGGATTTTATTGCTAAGTTACAAGAATTTTTAAAAATATATTCTTGATATTAATTCATTAGATATAAATATTTTCTTATATTCTATAGGAAGACTTTATATATTCATTGTATACTTTGATGTATAGGGATTTTTAATATTGATTTAGCCAATTCATCTATTTTCCTTTGTTGCTTGTGCTTTTGTTGTCATATCGAAGAAACCATTACTAAAACTAATGTCATGAAGCCTTCGTCCTATGTTTTGTTCTAAGATGTGTATAGTACTAGAACTTATATTAGGTCTTTGATTCATTATGAGTAGTTTTTTTTCTTTTTTTTTTTAAGGAAATCAGGCAAGCAGGAAGAGAGAGAAAGAAGAGACATCCATTCATTTTATTTGGTTGTTCACTTTAGTTTTTCCTCCTGACCCCAGGTCATGAACCTAACCAGAGGCAGTGGACTTAACCACTAAACTACCAGGGGAGACCAATTTAATTTTTTAATATGGGATGAAAGTCTGACTTCATTTGTTTGAATATGGACATTCAAATTTTTTCATCACCAATAGTTGAAAAGATTGTGCTTTCTCCACTGAATGGTTTGAAAAACTTTTTTGAAAATTAATTGGCTATCTCTGCAAGGATTTATTTCTGGGTTCTCTGTTCTATTCCATTTGTATAGAAAAATGTCTTTGTCTTTATGCCTATACCATACCACTAAATTATGGTAGCTTTGTAGCAGATTTTAAGATCTGGAGTTCTGAATCCTTCAATTTCTTGATTTTGCTTCAGCATTGCATTAAGCTATTAAAATTCTTTCATATTCCATGTGGATTTTAGAGTGGGTTTTTCTGTTTCTCCATACAGCATTATTGAGTTTTAATAGAGATTTCACTTAATCTGCAGATAGTACTAGTTAATATTGACATCTTTGCAATATTAAGTTTTTAAATCCTTGTGCACAGAATGTCTTTTAATATATTGGTATCTTCTTTAATGTCTTTCAGCAGCGCTTTGTCATCTTCTGTGTGTAAGTTTTCCATCACCTTGGTTAGATTTACTCCTAAGTATTTTATTCTTTTTGCGGCTATTGTAAATTGAATATTTTCTTAATTTCTCTTTAAGTCTGTTTATTGCTAACTTATAAAAATACAATTGATTTTTGCATGTTGATTTTATAATGTTGTGTTATTTCTAATAGTGTATATTTATATTATGATT
Source organism: Solenodon paradoxus (assembly GCA_004363575.1). Classification (NCBI taxonomy): domain Eukaryota; kingdom Metazoa; phylum Chordata; class Mammalia; order Eulipotyphla; family Solenodontidae; genus Solenodon; species Solenodon paradoxus. The sequence continues at coordinate 469,932 of RJWH01000142.1, forward strand.
GTGTGCATGTGTGTCTCTAGGTATGTGTGCATTTGTGTGTATGTGTGTATGATAGCTGGGATTTCCACATATGTGATCATATTGTCTATGAATAAAGATAAGTTTACTTCTTTTTCAATTTGGATTACTATTTTTTTTCTTACCTATTGTTTTGGCTAGGATTTCCAATATTATACTGAATTTAAATAGAAAAAGCATACTTCCTTGTCTTGTACGTGATCTTAGATTAAAAAAAATCTTCAGTTAGCTAGCTGTGAACTTTTCACACATTTTCTTTTATCATGCTGAAGTAGTTTCCTTCTACTCCTAGTTAATGTTTTTATTGTGAAAATGTGTTGAATTTTGTCAAATGCTTTTTCTGTGTCAATTAAGGTAATGAGGTACCTCATTTTGTAAATCTGATAATTTACATTGATTACTTTTATCATATTGAACCATTCTTGCATTCCAGAATAGACTCAACTTGGTGAGTGTCTAATTGTTTTAATGTGCTATTAAATTTGATTTGAGAAAATTTTCTTGAGTAATTTTTTACAATATTCATCAAGGATATTGCCCTGTATTTTTTTATTTTATTTTATTATTGTCTGATTTTGCTGACATTGAGTAAACATGGAAGTGCTTTATCCTCTTCAATTTTTTTGGAAGAGTTTGAGGTGGACCGATAATTCATTAAACATTTTGAATAACTCACCAGTGAAACCTTGTAGTTCTGGACTTTTCTTTGACAGTTTGGTGGGTTTTAATTACTGGTTCAATCTCCTTTTAGTTCTGCTCAGATTTTTATTTCTTCATCATCAATTTTGGTAGGTTTTGATTTTAGGAATATATCCATTTTATCTAGGTTATCTAACTTATTGGTTATGTACTCTCATATACATTTTTATTTCTATAAATCAGTAGTAATTTACTTGTGCTCATATTAATTTTAGTTTTCTGAATCATTTTCTTTTCCTAGTTAACAATATACCAATTTTATAGATGTTTTCAAAGGTTCAACTCATTTTATTAATTGTATTGTTTTTCTAAACTTTATTGTGCTTATCTCTGCTCTAATTATTTTTCATTTCCATACTTTTGTTATTATTTCATTCAGTGTGTTTTTCTTTTTCTTGTTTAGCTTAGTTTTGATATAATTTTTTTTTCCTTATTAATATGAGCATTTACAGTTATAAATTTTCCTCTTCATACTACTTTCACTGAATCCCATAAGTTTGGTCATGTTTTGCCTTATTTTTATTTGTCTCAAGAAAGATATTTTTAATTTTCTTGTGACTTCTACTTTGATCCATTTGGGAATTTTTTTTTAAAGTTCTGTTTATTTATGGTTTTCCATTTTTCCTTCTACTATTGATTTCTAGTTTCATTCACCATAATCAAAAAATACCTCACAAAATTTCATGTCTTAAATTTATTAAGATTTATTTTCTTGTCTTACATGTGGTCTGTCTTGGGGAATATTCTATGTGTCCTTGAGAGAGGTTCTTCTGTTGTTGTGCTGCATTCTCTATTTATGTCTGTCATGTCCAATTTTTCTATAGTAATAGTTTAGGAGTATCTATTTCCTTATTGATCTATGTGGTTTTTTATTTTAACTTTTTGAGGTTAGCTTTCAATTTATGGCAGTAAAAGTAGATTTAAAAAAATATTTATCACACTTAAAATTAACAGTTGCACAATAGCTTATTAAAGAGGAATAAACATAATAAAGTTTGTGAATGTGACATACAATTCTCTGAAGTTTGGAAAGCTCTGACTTAAGGTACAAAAATCAAGTGCCAAAGTGTTGATATTTTGTCATAATATAATTTGTGCTTGATATTGTGCTAGACTTGTGCTTCATGCATTATTCGTCTTTTATTATCTTTTTTATGACAATGAGAAAATGGATTTTATAAATGAAATAGCTAGTCCGGGATCAAGTAGCTAGGAAGTTAACTTGGAAAAGACTGAACTTAAATCTCTTTTCTGAAAGTTTTGTTGCATTGTCAGAATATCGTTTTCAAGTAGATAAATATATGATTCTATAAAAATAAACACATGACAAATATCATGTTCATTTAATTAATTCATGATGTGGCAATTAAAATTAAAAGGTAGGACAAAATCATATTGAGAAACTACAGATATTCTCAATAAAAATAATGTTAGAATAAGATTGTCAGGTTAAAGAATTTATTTCTTACATGGCAATAAATAATTGGATTATTTTCAATCAATCCACAAGTTAACATGTAACTTCTGCATATTTAGGTGTAACTGAAAGTTAAAAAAAGTTAAACAGATGTAAGTTTCTAAACTAGTTAGATAATTCCCAATGATAACTTTGAAAGTTCATTTAGTAGTCTCTTTTGGTTTTCAAATTTTATTTATAACTTTTCTTAATACTATTATACATTATAAATTATGGAAATTTTTTCCAGATTTTAAGTTCTTTGGGTCATAAATTTTGAAAACCTGGCACAGAATAAATGACAATTGGAGATTGACAATATGGGGCCTTTTTACAATCTGAAATGTTCTTATTAGCAGTAGCTTAGACTTTATTTCAAGGACACATTTTCATATCTGGAGTATTGCTGATGCATGGAAAATACTAAACATAAAGGACTGGGCACTTAGCTTTTCTAAATTGTGTATTTTTCACATTAGCAATTAATTTTCAAATTAGGATTTATAAAGATATATTTATCTGAAATTTCTTGCATATTTCAGGTCTCAATTTTAGCTCATATGTGTTGAGTGCAAAGTCATTAAAAATATATTTTTCAAATAATACCAGTAATCTGAATAGCAGGTTAGAATTTCAGGTTAGAGTGTCTCGTTTCCATGCCATCCATTTAGATTATGCACAGACATAGAAATAATGAAGTTACATGGAAATATAGATATGTAATTGTAGATAAAATAAGAATATCGGCCTGATGAACAGTCAATTTATTTCATTAATACGGGTGAAGTGAGTTAATATTCCTTAGCTAACATCATACTTGAGGAAAATTCACCATTATATTGAAGGACAATCTCTAGAGAGTCTTTCTGAGCAGAAATAATTTTACAAATCTGTGATTAATTATCTTCATCCCTGAATATACCACAGAGAAGAGAGACCTGAATGGCCTGTGAATTGTGTGAACCTCTCACTATACAAGTGGTTCAACAGAAGCAGCATTTAGCATGAACATAGCTCACGTGAGGATACTGGAATATGCTTTGCATTCCATGCTTGCTTTCTGGGTTAATGAAGGGCTTACATGTTTAGGACTTTCAAGTGAATATCTTTTTTGCAAGCATTATACCAATTTCAAAAAAGAGTGAAAGAACAAAGACTATAATATTCTTATTCCACATGATTCAAGAGCACTCTATTATTTGAGCACTCTGAAATTGTTATTTTATCATTTTGAAGAGCATGCAATTAATTGAAGGATAAAGTGGATCTGAATTAGCCTAACTACACATTTTTATTAGTCCTCTATAGTAATTTCTGTTGTTATTTCAAGTTTTCCAAATGACTATTCCATCCTTAATAGTGTTACTCCAGTCTTCCATTCTTAAATCTCATTGATATATGTTTTCTCTAGTTTACTCATTAAAAAAATTAATATATGGCTTTTTTTTTAGTATTTAGATAGTCCTTAAAATATTCCCTTATTATTAGACTAATTATCCATCATTTTTCATAGGGAAATATTGCTTTCTTCAGTGCTCCATGTTTCATAGCTTTTGCCTTGATAGGTTCAGGATTGTGTTGGAGTCAATAAAATAAAAATGTTACCAATAATTCTACAATTTTGTCAATAATGACGAAAATAAATAGCTAAGATAATTTATATTTTTTGTAGTATTGGCCTGTGAAACTAACTCTTAGAGAATTATCTGCCAATAAGGAATTTTAATCCTTATAATAATATCTGGTAAGTATTCATAACACAGGTATTTAACAATGATAAAAATTGTGCATTACTACAAAAAATACATTTTTTATTACAAAAGAATTTAACAGGTAGAGTTGATAACAAATTGCTAGGGGTGGGATAATTTTAGAGATCATCTGGTTCTACCTCTTCACTATAAATATGAGGAACAGTTTTCAAGAGAAATTAAACACCCATCAGAGTCCCAAATTTCCAACAATTTTGGCTTTTGTCCAACTCCTGTTGAGATCTTTTCTATGAATTCTTATTCGTTAGGAGAAAACATGAAAACATGTTGTTGGCTTTATCATTTGAGCTCTGAGTATGTTTTGTTTATCTACTCTGTCGTGTCCATAACAGAGAGATCCTTACATTATTTAAAAACAGAGCTAATCATTTGTGTGAAGGTAGCTAGCCAGTATTTTTGACTACTATCATAATCCAGAATATCAGTGAATTATATCATTTGAATTCTGTGATTTGGGAATAATTTCTATTTAAAATAGGGTAATAATCACCATAGGAGTGCTTCTTTGCCCTGTGAGTTCCAGGGGAAGTGCCAGGAGAAGAGCTATCAGCCCCACTCCCAGCAACCTTCAGCTTAGTAGCAACCAAAAGTCCAACTACAACTGACTTGAGTGATCCAGATGCCCTGAGCTGAGCAACCACTCGTACCACTACATGATGGATGCTGCCTGCTTCTAAGTTGAGCAAGGCAGCACCTAAGTGTGCAACAACCTTGTATCTGATACCAAACAGCCTACAACTGCCACACAGTCCACAAAAGCTCATATTCACCACCACACAGGAAATAAACAATGTAGAAAGAAAAAAATGAAACCTCAGTGTCGAATAAGTACAAAGAATGTGAGATATGATAAAATCCAAACCCCTAAAATTCAATACATAAAGATACATAAATATATAAATGCATAAGAGGATCATAGCAGGGAAGTTACCAGGATCTCCTTAGAGGTTAAGAATAATGACATCAAATGGAACAACCAAGCAGACAAAGAAAAATCAGAAGTTTTATTAAAAAATGAACAATAACTACCCAAAGGCAAATTTAAGACCTCAAAAAGGAAGTGATAGATTATAAGGACTATTTCACAAGAGAGATTAAGGATATAATGACAGTGTAAATAAAACTGTTATGTGTAAAAAATAGTCAATTAATTAAAGATAAACATGAGAAATTCCATAAACAGACTTACTTTTGCAGAAGAATGAATCTCAGAAATTGAAAACAAAAACAAAGAAGCAACCTTCATGGAAAAGAAGAAACAAGATTGAGAAAAAAATGAAGCCTTGTGAGAAATTATCAGATGCCAAGGGATGAACACACAAATGAATAATTGGCATCCCAAAAGGTGAGGCGGGAACAGAAAGAGAAAATTTATTGAAAGAAGTATAGCAGAAAATTTCCTATACCTGTCATAAAGCTAATCGTGGAAGTCCAAGAAGGTGAATAATCAATTTCACAAATGCAAAGAAACATTACAAAGACACATCGTAGTCAATCTAGCAAAAGCCAATGACAAAGAAAATCTACTAAAAGCTGTGAAAGAAAAGATACTTATAACCTACAGATATATATCAATCATGCTATCACCAGACTCCTCAGCAGAACTCTACAGGATAGGAAAGAGTGGAATGACACATTAAAAATACTAAGACAAAACCTACAAGTCAAGAATATGCTACTATACAAAATTATTATTCAAAAATGATAGAGAAATAAGGATTTTTTTAACAATAAATAAGTTAATGAATTTATCCATCACCAAAATGCTTTTCAAAATTTTTTTAAAAGTTGTGCAACAAGGAAAACAAAAGCAAAGACCATTAATCCACAAAATGTTGACCCACAATAAAATACAATCAGAAGCAAAAACAGGGCTATTAGGAGAAATCAAAAGAACACTAACTGGGTAAGGAAAAACATGGAAGATATGACATCAGTTCAGCAAAATCTTAGCAAAGTGAATTCAATAAACATTAAAAAATTATACATGATGATCAAAGAGGATCTATTCTGAGGATGCAAAGAATAATTCAATATATATTAATCAATATAATACACTATCAATAAAAGTAAAATAAAATATCTTATGATCATATCAATAGATAGAAAGCTATGCAACAGAACACAGTACTCATTAATGATTAAAAGAGAAAATCTTAAGATGGGCGTAAAAAGCACATATCTTGACATTATGACAAACTCATAGATAATATACTCAGTGGTAAAAACTGAAAGTTTTTCCTCTAAATTCTGGAGTAAGACAAAGATACTCACTCTTACCACTGCTATTCAGTATAGTTCTGGAATTTCTGATCAGAGTATTGAGGCAAGAAAATGACATTAAAGAACTCCAAATTGAAAAAAGGAAATAAAAGTATCATTTTCTACAGATGGCATACTATACCTAGAAATCTAAAAGACTCCACTAAAAAACTGTTAGAAATGAATGTAGCACACAGGACATAAAAACAGTACACAATAATCAATAGCACTTTTATTGTGTAAGATAAATCAAAAAATAAATCCCACTCACAATAGCTTCAATAAACAAAATACCTGGTGATAAATTTAACAATAGAATTGAAAGATTTCTACATTGAAAACTACAGGACATTGATAAAATAAATAGAAAACACAAAGAGATGGAAAAATATTCTGAGCTCATGGAACAGAAGAATCAGCATAGTTAAATGGTTATCTTATCCCAATAATATACAGATTTAGTGCAATTCTTATCAAAATTCTAGTGACATTTATCAAGGAAATTAGACCATACTCAAGTTTGTGTGGAAACACAAAATACATCAACTAGCCTAATATATCCTCAAAAAAAAAAAAAAAAAAAAAAATGAAGGAATGGCACTACCTGCTTTCAAACTATACTACAGAGTGATTGCCTTCAAAACAATTTGGTATTGGAACAAAAACAGACACATAGGTCAATGGAATAAAACTGAACCTACGAGAACAGTTTATCTGTGACAAAGTTTCCAAGAGCATACAATGAAGGAAGGAGCATCTATTCAACAAATAGTGATGGGAAAAATTAGGCAACCCCCTGCAAAAAGAAGGTAGATTAGTCATTAGTGGCATAAACAAAATTAGCTCAAAATAGATGAAAGAGCTTGATTTGAGACATGAAAATAAAACACATAGAGGAAAGTGTAGAAATATTGCTCTTTGCCAACAAACACAGAGATGTCTTTGAGGATGTGACACCAACATCAGAAAGAACTAAAGTAAAACTAAACATCACACTAAATTGTTTCTGCATAGCAAAAGAAACTGTCACTAAAACAAAAAGGCAACCTACTGAATGGGAGAAGATATTTTCACAACACACATCGAGAAGTTAATCTCAAAATAAATAAAGAGCTCATATATCTCAACAACAAAGGAACAAATGACACACTCAAAAATGAGCTGAAGCATTGAATAGACTCCTTTCTAGAGAAGATAGTCTACAAACATGTAGAAAAAGTCATCTACATCACTCACCAGGAGAAACTCAAATAAAAACCACAATCTACTCACATAAGTGAGAATGGCTTACATTAAAAAGACTGGAAACAAGAAGTGCTGAAGTGAGGATGGAGAAAAGGGAATTATACCACACTGTGGGTGGGAATTAAAGTAGTGCAACCTCTTTGGAAAACAGTACAGAGATTCCTCAGAAAAACAAATGGATCAACTACTCAATCCAGTAATTTCTCTTCTAGGTATATATTCAGAGTATGAAAATATTAATTACAAAAAAGTAAATATTCATAAATAGATCTACTATATATGTATATGTCATCTATATCACCTATATCTGCATCTGCATTGATCTCTACCTACATCTGTCTGTAATCTATTTATCTCATCTGTCTATGTCATCTTTCTATAGACTCCAATGTTAATAGCAGCACAATTCACAATAGCACAATAGTCAAAATAAAGAAAAAACATAAATGCACATGGATGAATGACTAGATAAAGAAAACAGAGAAAAAGAAAAGTATAGGATGGTTTCACACATATGTGGAATATAAGAAAAAAAACAAATAAAGAAATAATACCCAACAAAATTAATAGAACACTAAACTCAGCAGAGACAGAGGGCAGAGTTTGGGAACTGGGAATGTGGAACGGAATAAAGGATGTAAGATGTAGTTAATGAGGTAGTGTACTGGGCACAGAACTCTTCTGATACTGTGGTGTAAATGTAAAGCACACTTAGGTGTGTGCAAACTTTTGAAAAGCATATAACAATTAAAAAACTAATAAAACTAATAAAAATAAGATAATCAATCTACATCTAATGTAAACCCTTCTAATTGACCAAAGGCTTGAAAGAGGTAAGGGCATTAACTTTGCAGACATCTAACAGAAATCATTCTAGGAAGATGGGTCAGGTCGTGTCAGGTGAATGAAGGACAGACTTCTCCAAGGTGTTCACGTAGACCTCAAGATGTCCAAAAAAGGAATCCCCCTGACATGTCACTTTGGCATATGCATTATTTTGAGAAAATGTTAATATAGGCCCTTCAGGTTCAGGAGACACTTTTACCTAGATTATACTAACTACCAGGAAAAAGGAAAATGAGGGAATTAGTATTAGGAGCTTGGTACTTCATGGGTACCAATAAATATTTGTTGATTTCATGAATAAATAAGTTAGGTTCTTTATGTCCCTGTCTTGTTTTTGTGGTTGCTGTAGTTGTTGTTGTTTTTCTTCATTTTTGTACTATGTTGTAGCCTTTATACAGTTACTATAATGCTTTGTTATTTTATCTGTGAATTTCACTAAACCCTCACAGTGGATTTATGTTAGATATTCAGCATATTTCTATTGTGTAAAGGGAGAGCCCAGAGTAGAACTGAAGGAGTGATGTTGCTCTCTTGTTTCTATTTTGTTTTCAAAATATTTTCCCAAAGCATCCACTATTCTTCATATTTATTATTATACCTTAGACTATCAGCAAACTAGAGAATTACTGCAACGGTTTCCTAATTAAATTATTTCCTCCTGGTTAGATCCCTTTTAATTTTTTAATTTCCAGTCAGAGTGACCTTCCAAAACTCACAATTCTAATCAACTTAGTGCTGCCCATAAAATAAGTCTATGATCTTTCCCTTAAATTGGCATAAAGACCTACCCTGTAGCCGTATTTCAATCTCATATTTCTCTAAGATACTGTTAACCCTTTCAGAGCCTTCACTAAATCTCATTTATTAATTCATTTTTTTCACTTTAGCCTTTATTTAAGTTATTTTAAATAACTTACTTTGTATTGAGATGGGATACAATGAGGAAGTTAGCCTGTCCTCATGGAGATTAAGAATAAACATTTTAATAAATAATTACAAATATGAAGAGTTTTATAAAGGTGCAGGATACTATGGTGCTATTTAATGAAAAAGCTTCCTTTGTCTTAGATGGGACTGTAGGGAGGTCTTCATCTTATCTACATATATTTGTATAAAAAATATCCTCTTTCTTGGACATTCTTATCTCTCACTTTACCTAACCACTCCCCAGGTGCCAATTTACGTATCCTTTATTTTCTTTGGATTTACTGACTCTTAAATTCAGGTTTACATTCCCACATTATTCTGCATTTTCCAATCATAAGAGAGTTTTTTTTTTATTGTAAACATTTGTTTAAAGAACTTTTGTAAGTTCTGTGATGTTAAGTATAATAGTTACTTTATTTATTTCTCTGTCTCATTTGCATAGAATACTCCTGGTATAATTAATTTTTATAGAATGAATGTGTAAATGTATATAAATGTGCCCTTCTCTACTTTCTTATATTTTTCAGATCTGAAACATGCTATCCAACTTACCAGAGACCTGGTAACAAAGAGAAACTCAATAAATAAGTTTTGGATTAATTAATGAGGACAAGAATGAGAATATGTCTTCTATTTTCTTCAATGCCTTCCTTTTCAGGCAGAGAACTTTCTTTGTTAATCTCTTTAAGCACTGGCATGAAGGTACTGAGGACATATATGTTACTTAATTATTCTTCTATTGAATTTATGTATCATCCACTAGGATCTAGGCATTAGATGCATATTGTTAATAATTCAGAATTTCTCATATCAACCCTGAGCCTCATCTATCCAATTCTTCTCTCTAAAAAAATTCTGTTATTATGTGGTTTATTGCAACATTTTAGGTGATTTTATAGGTTATCATGCAATCTTTAAAGGCCGAATAAGAAGCAGAAATAATTCTTTGTACATTAAGAATTTTGATATTTTATAATTGATATTTTTAATAATGGAAGTGATACTGGAGGCTGAGGAGATTTCTTCAAAAAGGTTGAATAAGCAGGGAGTGTGGGTTGGGGATATCACTCAGGTTTTTCTGATCCCTCCAAGAAAGAATTCAAGGAGAGTCAGAAATGGGCACAAGACAGCTATATTATAAAAGGAAAGCACACACTCAGGAGTAGGTGTGAGCACATTCTAGAATAAATAAGGCAAGAAATGTGTATTTATTAGTTGTGCCTGTGGACATGCTCCAAGACAGAGATACTCTACTAGATTCTAGAAACCTGATATTTTTTGTGGAATTGCTGGGGAATGATCGCATCAAACTGATTACTATCCATGAGATTCCTATGAAGACAGTAGAGTTTCCTTGTTGAAATGGGAAGGTCTTTCCTTCTTAATGGAGATCATACATTTTAATCCTTATATGGTTTTCTTTGGAAGTGTCATGGATAAGGGACAGTGTTGACTTTCAGTGGAATTTACCTTTTCAGCTGCCAGTTAATTTCCTATAGCTGGCTAACCTGTCTCAGAAGTAATAATGTGTTATATTTAGAAATAGGTTATTGTATTCGAGGTTCTAGTAATTGTGTCCTCTTATTGTATTAGTGAACAATACTACAAAAAGGGAAAAATTGTCATTGCTTCTGTTTTATAGATTAGAGACTTGTCTGTTAGTTTGCCTAAGTTTCCAAGTCTACATATCAAGGATTTATATATTTTGATTTCAAGTACAGGTGTCTTTCTACTCCAAAGCATTGCCCTTCACCTAAAGTATTATCTTGGTTCTTACCAATGCAAATCAGGAATTTGAATACTCATCAAGTGTATTTAATGAGTGTGGTCTTCCAAACAATTTAAGAACACAATCTAATTGTATTAGTGGGGGATTTTCTTAGGTCAAAATAGCACGTGTTGGTATTTAAGGTTTTGCTTTAGTTATGCAGATGTTTGTTTTCACTTGTCTTTAGAATTCCTGTTTATTACTATATTGGAATATGTTTCAGGCTTCTAAATTAAAAATGTGTTAGGAAGATAAAAATCACTTCTTACGGTCTGACATAATTAGACTTGCCAAGAATTAGTTCCAGGAGTAGCCAAGAAGTTAGTGAAAGAATGTAAATAGTTATACTGGATTGTCACCAATCATGGAATATGTTCAGAGGAACTCTCTGGGGTGACATTTATGCTAAACGAAATGCTCAAGTAGATCTTTGATAGTTATTCTTTGCACTTAGTATTCTAACTCATGTTCTTTGGTGGTGAAGGGGGGGGGCGTTCTTTTAAAATAAAAAGCCTCGACTCTTCTGAATTCCAAATACTGTACCAATTCTCCTCACCCCTTATATGCCAATGTAAGTATCTTCTGAATCATATATGAAAGATTAGACAGAAAGTGTGAGACTTAGATTGGAAGTCACTAGTTACTCCTACTTTTCGTAACTTGGGAAGTATCTTCCAGGATATTTTACTTTTTTAATTACCATAATATCTAACTCATGTAAATACAGTTCTAGAGTTTCAGGTAGTTTAAGGTTGAACACATCACTGATAATGGTGATATTTATTTATTTATTCATTTTTAAAGGAAAGGTACATGCTGGAATGAAGGTGAGTAGGCAGGCAGGAAGAGAGAGGAGGAAGGAGCACTTTACTTATTTTTATTCAGTTGTTCACATTTGCTTTTGAACCCTGGACCTTGGGACGCATGTGGGATTGCTCCTGGGGTGTACCAGACTGCTAGGACATGAGGGTGTGCGTTGATAATGGTGATATTTAGGTTTGATATGACAAACTTTATAGTAAATGTAATAAATCAGCTCTGCATCTTGTACACTAATTGAAACCTTAAAAGAATTAAGAAGTCAAGTATTTTGAATTATCAGAAAAATTTTAAAAGACTTGCAGATTTTTAAGGCATTGGTGTTTTTTAATTTTTGTTAGGGTCTATGTTCATATATGGCAGATAGTGAAAATCTATATAAATGTTAGTTGAATTTATGAATAAAAGAATTAATGACTTTGAAACAGGATGTTTATGTTTGCAAAAAACGGAAAGTCCCTGCTCTCATGACTTACATTTTAGTGTTTACTGCTGCACATGCTCCAGGCCAGGGTTAGCCATCTCCACATTCATCTCTAAGTTACTTTCTTTGATTCCAATCTTGCCCTTGTTTAGGAAATATTATCAAACACAAAATATTCACCTTTTCAGAAAATATCTTCACAAAGGTAGAAGAGAAAGAAAGCAATTTTGTTACTGAATAAGCATTAAGTCAAAAAGTGATGTGCATCACTGGTCATCTGCTAAAGAATAGTGAAGACAGAAATTTCCCATTTTATCAGTCAAACAGATGCAAGTCATTGCAGTCATGTTTTCAAGACAAATAATAAGCAGTCTTCAAGTAAGAGAGCTTGACGGCACCATTTATCAAATATAATTTATCTTATATTAATTTGGTAATTGAAGTGATCACTGATGTAGCTAGTCACCTTTGTCCAAGTGTGTGGGGGCTTCACATGTGTTTATGACAAGAGGTCATTTTGCAGGGTAGAGTAAGGAGTCAGCAGAGTCGCTCTCAGAGAAATCAGAAGATAGTGGCCCTATCATTTTCAATAGTCTTTGAAATAAAAGATGGTGCCCAGCTACTTAAGAAAGACATTCCTGGGTTATAAAGCTGGCAAGAGGCTTATTTAGCTTTTAAAAAGATTTACATACTTTTCAAAGAGTGAGAGAAAGAATTTAGAATTGCGAGCTTTTTTTTTTTTTAAAGCAAAGTGCCCCAAGAAAAGGAATGAGGAACTCTATTTCTTCTTTCCAACAGACTGAATTAAACCCTTACACTCTTTCTAATCTCCACACAAAAGTCAGAGGATCCTTTCAAAAAAAAATGACAATTTTTTAAAAACCATTCCAAAGCTTCCATCTCACCCAGTGTAAATGTAAGCATTCTTATTAAAATAGTCAACAGAACTAGACATTTATTTAGTCTTCTTTTTCTCCTTCCCTACCCTCTCCCTTCTCTATTGGCCTCATCTACACTATCCTTTCCCTCATTCACTGGGCTAAAATATTTCTAGAATGCATCTAGCATTCTAGACTTCAGTCTGGTATTTGCTGTTTTCTCTCCTGCTCCATATCTCAGCAGGCTGCTTCTTCACGCTGCTCAAATCTCTATCAGAAGATCTTCTCCATACAGATTATGTAGTATGGCCTTCTCTTCCCCATACTTCCTATCCCTCTTATATATTTATGTTTTCTCTCAGCACTTTATCACCATTCAATTAATTATATTTATTTGCTTAATGCCAGTGTTCCCTCTATGTATTGCTGCCTAACAAATCAGCCTAAAATTTAGAAGCCCATCCTGACACAATCTGCCTGAATTTGATGGATGCCCAAAGCTTCAAGTCATGAAACAGTAAAATGAACATTTTTTTCTCTTCAGACACAATTTGCTGAAAGTTTTATCATAGGTGGGAAATGGCATTAGAAACAAGGCAGAACAATAATAACTTAATGAAGGTGAATCCTTGCAAAACCATCCCATCCTTCATGCAACCCATTCTTGACACCCCGACACCGCACACTGTCCCAGCCCTCTGCTTCCTGCTACTTCCTTGTTAAATGCTTGTTTTTGCCTTGAATAGCTGAGCTGGTTTCTTGGGGATAGGAGTCTGTCACTGTACTTTGCTGATTAATCTGTGAATAAGCTTTCTTGCACCAAACCCTCTACCTTCCTGGCTTTGCTTTTAACATAGAGGTGAGCAAACAGACCTTTACTAGTAACAGAATTTGGCACCCAATGTGAAACCTTTGTTGGTAACAGATTTAATGCTGACCCCGTAGGTTAAGAAATAAGTCTACCTATTTCAGACACCAATCACAGGTAATGGGTGCCCTGGCTACTCCCACTTTTGTCCAGTATGTCCGTTAATCATGGATGCCCATAATCAACCTCCTTATGTTTAATAATTTGCTGTAATGGCTCACAGAATTCCGGGAACCATATTTACTGGTATTATGTAAGAATTTGAACTGAGATGCAGGAGAAGTCAAATCCAAAGCCAGAAAACAATACATTAATATGGCTAATTTAAAGAAACTATTGTCAGCCATCAGCACAGAGGCATAAAACCAAAAAATGACACCAATCTAGTTTAAAATGCCAGAATCAGGAAGTCAGTACAATTAAGTTTACAGTATGGCTAAATCATTGACTCCAAGCATACGTGCTATAGTCAGGACTACAGACTGTTGGAGAGGACAAAGGAAATAAATCACACAATGTTGTCAGTTTGAAGTCCTCTGATCACTTTAAAAGAAGCCACTAGAGAGTCAATCAAAGACCTTGTCCTACCTCGGGAGTCACCTGATCTGGGAGGCAATAAGGGCAAAGAGTTAACAGCAGAAATCTTAAAAAACCTCAGGTCCTGAACCTCCTGCTGCTGCTTACTTTTTATAATGGCCCATACCCATGTAGAAATGTGCTTTTTCTCTTTCCTTCCTCCTAAATAAAAACCTTGTTTCACTTATGTGCTCTACCTCTCCTTTCTTCTCATGTGCCATGCTCTGGAACAAATTTTCTCTTCAGAGATACAAAGGACCCACAATGAGGAAACTGAGGCGCAAGCCCCATGGCAACACCGGCATTTTATAAAAGTTACAATAAAAGATACAGATGAACAGCTAAATGACGAGGTACAAAATACGAAATCTGGGGATCCCATGCCCTTCCCAGGTATGCCATCATCCCAGAACCTCTATTTGTTCAAGTTCTCTGTACTCCATAATGTAGGGACTTTCATTGTAAAGGAAAAAGGCCTGGCCACCATTTCTAGCAGCCATGAAGAGAGTCGTGAAACTGCCAAGCTAGTAGAGCTTTGAATATCCTGCAGTCTGAGCTCACTGGGATGCCAGAGACAACTGATAAAATAAAGAACTTCCTTAATTGCCTGCAAGAGGAATCGTGTGTGTGCGTGTTGCAAATATGTGTCTTGCAAATTGAATCCTGTGTTGAATCCTCTGCATATTACCCATTTGAAGAATTTACGAATAACTAACTTGGGTTCTGCTTGTAATCCCCATTCTAATTTGCACCTCCCCTCTCCTGTACTTCTTCTAAACCTATATAAATGTACCACAAATTGCCATCCACGCTCAGCTTTTGGGAAGGATCCCTGCTGAGCCCATGTGTAATAAATCTGCCTAAAATACTTCTGAAGAGTGTCCGCTTGGTTTATCCCGGAGAGCCATAATATCATGGCAGATTCATCGTGTAGGAATGATCAATTCAATCTCAAGTCCTCCACCACTGTCCCTCCAAAGGATGGAAGACAGGACTGAAAGCTCCATCCTTCTATTTCACAATCTTCTAATAGAATGGCAAAATAATAAAGTACACATGTCTGACTTCAAGGGCTAATGTTAAACCCTTAAAAGTCAAAATAGAAAACAAAGCAAAAAAAAAATCTTGGCTCTAAAAAATATTTTATTAATTTTTCTGGTATCTGCACATCAGGATTTCAGAAAAGGTTTTCTGCTGGGTCACTCTGGCTCTGGGTCTCTCATGTAATTCTAACGACACGTTATAGAGGCATAGTAGATACAACTAGAAAAACTGAGCTCGTATTGGCAAGGCATCTCTCTTTTTCTTTTAAGTGGTTTCAGAACTTCTCCATATGAACTCTCAGCATGGCCTCCTTTGAGTTGCCTCACTGTATGGAGGCCAAAGGGCAATCTGATTGTTTACCTGTGGCTAAAATCCTCAAGAAGAGGGCTGCTAGCACACTTAATCAGAATAAACACAAAGATATGCATATTTTCCAGGAGATTGGACATGTGTGTCATTGCTTAATTGGGAAATATCAAAGAAGCATTGTTATAAATGCTTATGAGGTATAAAGTTACCATCTTTGGAAAATCCACCACAGAGAGTTCACTACTGCATGACTCTTCTGATTGTAACCTGGACTTTGTTTCAATTATGACTGTTTTTAAGCACTTAAAAATGTGTTTGAAATAATGTAGGTGCTAGATATATTTAAGTAAATCAATGGATGCAATGTTGAATAAAGATCCTCATGCAAACTTGTTGTTCTTTCACTTTTAAAATATGCACATTCATTTGCATGTCAAATGAAAGGATTTTACTTTAAATAAGTACAAATCCATGTGTACAGAAAAATTGTTGAGGAGGAGGCTCTCTGCCCTGTAGGCCTTTTAACAGATAAATCTAAAAAAATTAAAATTCATTCTGATCATGTCATTCATCTGCTTACAATCCTTCAGTGGTACCATCTAGCCTGAAGCAATGATTTTCAAACTTTTTGACTATGGCTCACAGCATTAGAATATTTTACATTTTTCTGTCAACTCCTAGAACAGCAACTTACCCAAACATATACTATATCTATATACATATTTATCAAAACCAAAGCATGTTCTCTGCAATAAATTTTGGTATTTTCTCCTTTTAGTTTTTTCTCCTCTTCTTTCCTCTCCTCCATTCTTCTGTCTATTCTCATTACTCATTTTATTCTCCTCTATTTTGTTCTTAATCCCAAACAAACAAAACCCCTCAGACACTGGTGTATATGGTTCATTGAAGTGATTTTCTGACTCACTAATCAAACACTACTTTTCCTAGATCTGTGGTTACTACATTAATGTAGTAGAATTAGAATCCTGAAATGAGCAACCTGAGACATTATTTTAAAAAGGGTCCTAGATGTTTCTTATAATTAAAGATCTCAGATAAATCTAAGGCCAAAGGTGTTAAGTGGGATAGCCTAGGGAGATGAGACAAGAGAATTGACAAAGGAACAAAGGATAGCCAAATAAACAGCTGAGACCAACAATCACCAGTCAAAAACAAAACAAAACAAAAAAACAACCATTACTATCCTGGTTGTCTAAGGGTCAGAAATAAATCCAAAAGAGGAAACATTACCAATTCGGAGCTACTGACTGGCAATTAGGTACCTTTGATATGGGGGTGGGAGGAATTACTGGAGAGACTTCCCAGTAAGTATGTGTTGATCTGGCAAGACAGGCATAGATGTTCACTGAAACCCAACCTGCTTCTCATTGTCTCAAGAAGTGTAATATGGCTCTTGTTTGCTTAAACAAATCCCTGCTTAACCTTTAGTCTGCTGTGTCTATCATGCTAATCTTACACACACAGGCACATGAACCTGGATTCCAGGCTTCTTAAGGAACTCTGACACTAACATCAGTAGGCACAAAAGCCCTTTGATGTGTTGTCTGTATCTGATTCAGTCTCATTTCTCACCATTACTCTTTTCCCCCCACTTAACGTTTTAAATACACACTCCAACTTGGACTTTTGCACCTTTGTTTGTGACTTTCCCACCACCTGTTTCCATGTATCCCTTTACTCACTTGCCTCTTACTGTTCACCCAGCCCTGGAAAGGGTGTAGAGAATTCACAAAGAAGAAACAGAATGTGACTTAAACACATGAAAATATGGTCTAACTCATAATAAGGGATATATAAGTGAAAAGTACAGCAAGACTGAATTTTCTACTTTGAAAAGGAGAAAAAAAAGTCATCACTTTGAATGGCTCAGGGTGAACATTTACTTACTTCCCACTTGAGAGTATAAAAAAGTGAAACTCGCTGAAGGGAACCTCACCAATTTAATGGTGAACAAAATGAAAAGCTTGTTTTCCTTTCTTCATTTTTCTCTTGAAGCCTATCCACCTAGAATCAATTTTATCACTGAGGCATAGTCAACCCCTGAAGTGTAAAAGACAAAGGTCAAGTGATGCAGGCTGGAGCTTGGTTACACGCAGGAAAACCATCAGAGACAGCAAAGCAGCAACCCTTGTCCTCTGAAGCCCCGCCTCTCCTTCTCAAATCCCCTCCCTGAATCCTTGCAGGCAAGCTCCTTTTCCTGCTCCTTTAAAAGGTCCTCACCCCCTCCTGAGAGATAAAATTGTTTCTCAAGACATTAGCTCACCATTTTCCTCAACTCACTTATCTTTGAATATAGCCTTTCCCTCTCAATATCCATACTCATTCTCTGTGTTTAAATGATCAGTGACTAGCAAATCTAGCAAAGGAGTACTTGGCATTATTTTAATGGCAGAAACAATTTGAAAATATAAAACAGAATTTAAAAATCACATTCACTCTGACCCAGAAATTCTATGGATTAATTTACATAATTTATATTGATTATTTTCATATGTGTGAAATTATGTTTATAAAATGTTGCTGATGTAACATTTTAAAAAATGAATCAGCAAATGTTCATTTTTTTTCCCCCTCTGACTCAGGGTCACAAACCTGGATCCTGGGATTTTTATGTAGCCTGCACTCAGCCACCTTCAGCTGCCTGAGCTGCCTGATTGACATATGTGACTGCAATGCTTAATATTTTCAGTTCTCTTAGTGTTGAATTATAGATAGCATGTCTATACAGTGCAATAGCATGCAGCTTTAAAAAAAAAAGATGAAGCCAATTGTTATTTATTGATTATGGAAAACTAGCCAAAATATTCTGAAATGTTCAACAAAAGGTTGCATTCAGAGCAATATATATGGAGAAGGGGAGTGGGTAGTTGAGTAACAGGGGTCAACTGTACGAAGTTGGAATCAGAAGTTTAGTGGTGAACATTGTATACACTATAGATATAGATGTTAATTTATAATGATACACACTTAAAACATGTAATGTTACAATCCAATGTTACTTCAATAGAAATATTTTTAAGACTATGCGTATAGTTAAATTGCACATTTGATTGACTATACATAAAATCTCTTTAAACTCATAAGTAGCCACTGATAGTACAGAAAGCACAGATGCTAGAGGACGCTGGATAGGGAGATAACATTTTACTGCCTATCTTTTCATGTCTCCTTAGTTTTGTACTTTAAACAAATCTATTATATATGTAATACATTTAAGATCTTTTATGCTAGTTTATTAGGACTGTTCTGTTTCCTTCATGAAACTTTCTCAATCTAATTTAGTTTAGCTAATTAAGAAAATATATTATTCTCAAAATTATGACACACTAAAGTAGAATAAATTATCCAGATAAATAGCAATCGAGTGAGTCCAGTAATTTCCCAAATTGGATACTATACTGATAACCCGAGGGTTCTTACCTTAATTAGGTTCTTGTGTTTTGGGGAGAAGATTACCCCAAGACACTGGCAGCATCTCAGAGTTTCACCAGGACTCAGGAGAGTAAAGCAAATAGAAGTTCCATTGACAAAGTGCCAAAATGAAAATGCAGGTGGAAAGGTAGATAAAGAGAAAGTTCACCTTCAAGGGTAGAGAGACGGTTATTCCCAGAATTACTGACCCTGAGATCTATGGCTTTGGACCTTTATAGGGGCTCAGGTTAAGTGCCAGTCCTAGGGTCATTTGTGGGCAGGCTCTCCTTGGAAAGGGGTGGAGAGGTCCTGTAATTTGTTGATGGCTTCTACACTTGCACAGTATCCACAAGTCTCCCAGACTGTCCACAAGTAGGGGACAAAATGTCAGTGTCAATTTTATTATAGTAAGTGTATAATGAGCCCGTTCACCAGAAGGTGAATGTTGTTCCTTCTGCAGCTGTGTTGAAAGCCAGCCCTAGCTGGTTCATGAAGTTCAGCTCTGGTTCCTCCTTTCTAAGGTTACTGATTGGTGAGTCCCATGATCTTTAAGCTGATTGGCAGAGCCCATTTTCTTCAGTCTTTGGTCTTAATATGTCTCTTATGAATATTGTCTGCACTGAGGTCTGGGACCTTATCAGCTGACACCTGCATGTCTTTCTTTTCTCTCCTCTTCTCTCCCCACCACTCCTTACTCCAGGCTCATGGCTACCTATTCAGAGTTGAGATAAAGGCATGGGAATTAAAGTCTGAAACAACTCTGGCAACCTCCAGGACCAATTTGCTTACTGGTTGCTTTCACTTGGCACAACCAGTTAGCCAGACTTGCTAAACTTCTGACCAGAGAGGTATAAAAGACCCTCTTGAGGTCAAGATTTATTGCACAGATCTTAAAGGTTCAATCTGGAAAGGAAGTTCCTTGGTATATTAATAAAGACCTCTTGGAGCTTACTCATGTGATAGCTCTTGTACCTCTAATGCTTGTTTACACTTTCATTTGCTGTACTATAACCTCTGCCTTCATAATAAAGTCTTGTGTGACTATGCCCCATAGAATCTGGTAAATCGTTTCAAGCATTTAAACTTCTGAAATCTTTGCAAATTTCAAAGATAGAACAAAAGCAAAAATTACTTCAAATTATGATTATCTAGGACTTGTTTTCTTAGTTAACCTATGAAGAATACTAATAATTACTTTTTATAGGCTTATTAATCTGCTCTTTAGCTTTTGTAATAGTTTCTTAGATGAATGTTAAACGACAGATCTATAGTTTTCAAATTATGATATTCTTCCTCTTTTGATAATTTGTACTTGTCATTAGTTGCTGAAGTCCTATACAATTGACCATGGTTTTCAATGATTTCTTCAAACTCAAATATCCTTTTTAACCCTCTCATTGGTCAAAACACAATAAAACTCTCAGGAATTTGATGCATGACTATGGTTACCAAGAGCTGGGTAGTGGGGAAGGGGGTGGAAAACTAGGGTTGAAAGAGAAAAGTGATAGTGGTGACTGACATTAGAACTCTGGTGGTGGGTATAGTGTGATATGTACAGTGACTCAGGTGTGAATCCATTTTCCTGAAACTTATATAGTAGTGTATATAAACAAAATAATAATTAAAAGCAAAAACGAAAAGACAGAAAACTCTGATAAAGCTTAAAACAGATGTGAAGTGAATGGTGGCCTGGTGAGATACTCGTTTATAAGACAGTGCAGGACACCAAACAGGTGCAAGTTAGGTCTCAGAGGTTAGAAAATGAGACCCTAATGGGAACAACTCTGTTCTCTAGCTCCTGTCTGCTTCTATCAGCACTCTAATGCCACAGTTTTAATTACCTGCTATTTCTTTATAAGTTACTCAAATGTCAACATATGTTTGATCCCCTTTGATTAAAAATATTATATTACTAATAATGGTGCCTAATATTTATTTATGTGCAAAGGAATAATCTCATTTTGTGTTTATGCCATTCCTATGTGGCAGGTAATCGCTTTTACAGATTGGGAAACTGAGGCACAGAGACAACATGTACGTGCCATAAGGTCACAAAGTTAATTAGCAGTGGAGCTGCAATTCAAACTGCAATCGTTTACTCTCTGGAGCTTGCTGTTGTAAATATTTTTTTACATTGCTTTTTATGGTAGTTTTCTTTTTGATTTACTTTTTCCTCTAAATTAGTCAAACTCAAAATCCCTATTTCAATTTTCACTGATTTCTCATAGTTATGTTAACTGACCACTTTGAACATCTTCACAGGCATCTTATGCTCACTCCTGCTTCTACTATTTTTACTATGGCCTCTTGCTCCTGGAGAGATAGAGTGCTGGACGGGCTTTTCAGTGTTTCTTCTTTCTGCTGTCAATTCCTCTCTCACACAACTCACAGATCATCTTCTTAGAACAAAGCTCTGATCATGTCTTAAATTTTCTTTGACAGCCTTTTAATGGTGTCGTCTCATCTGCCAAAATTTCAAATTCCTGTTCAAATTCATTTGTGTGGCCAGGATATGTCAATCCAGTTTCACAAGCTCTTTTCTTATACTGCTCCATACATAACTATCCTGGTTCTCTCCATCATAACTTTGCATCTCAGTTTTCCTTCCTTCTCTAATCACCAAGACACCCTTGCATTTTCTCATTTCTGCTTCCCTCCTTAATGATAATTCTCCTTTGTTAAGGAAATTTAGAACCTTCATCCTGTTCAATCTTTCAAAATGTCTCTTTTATATTATCTTTTACTGAGCATCTAACACATATTTAATGTGTGTATTGTCTTGTGAGATTAATTCTCTTTTCCTTTATCCATGTCTCTTAAATGTCACATGCTCAGAAACTATGTCCAAAATTTGTTCATAGTTAACAAATTAATTTTCTAACACCTATTGAATGTGCTTCAGAAATGGACATAAAATATTTTCTTTCTTTTTAAGAATTTTTGTTAACTGAAAATTGCATCCTATAGGTTTCAGGTGAGCATGATTGTAAAATAGTATCTTTATATAATTCATTAAGTTTACCACCAACAGTTCAAGTTCATCCTTCATTATATAATTGACCCCTTTTACCCAATTTCTCCACCATCCTCCTTTGCTCTCTGATAACTACAAGTTTGATTTTCATAGGCTAAAAATCTACTTTGATTTGATTTGGTTCAGTTTTTTTGTGTCTCTATATAGATACTTTATTTTTTTCTGTGGATATTTTATAAGAGCAAATGTCTGTAAACATTTAATGCAGCAAAAGACAATCTAAACGAGCATTTGCCAATTGTTTCTTAGCTATGGCAATGGAAATATCTGGAGTATTTTCACTATGTGCAATCAATCAAACTGTTTTCTAAGAATAGATAATGGTTCTGGGTGCAGCTGAAGCACAAGGAAGGAAACTCATGCATTTATTTCTGAAAGCCATGGGGTTAGGAATTCAGGTAAAAATCCTTGTCTCGATGGAATTAAAGGTCACTAAGCACCTGTGTCAAGCTGACTTAGAATCTACCAACCCTTCAACAGTGATGGTTTAACTTTGTGGAGTGCACTCAAGGGACTGATGTCTCAGTGTGGAATGATCTTTATTTTAAGTTAGTAATTTTGCTTTTACAAAGAAATGGAAATTTCTTCTTTCTATGCCCAGACAGCTGAGAGTGAAGAAAATACCTGGGACACTTCTATTTCCCCACACACACAAAATGACATTTTGTTTATAATCCAACTTTATAAAAACTGTTTTTATTTTTATGAATAGGATTTGCAAAATGTATGTTTGTATGCTAAAATCTATTTTACTTTCAAGTCACGTTTCTATTTCACATAAGTGCTAGAGAAATAAATATGTAAAGATGCATTAATGAAACATTAGTGAAGTATCCTTACATTCTTTCTAGATTTTAAAATGCAGATTTATGCTCTAACGCTCTGACAAACTTGAAATTCAAAGTTGCAAGTCATCTAGGGACTATCTACTTCAAACTCACTTCCCAGGGCCCATCTATCCTGAGCAGCTCTTCCACCTGATGAAATGCAATTGTCTGCACTTTAATAAAGAAGCTGCTTTGTGAGTGGAGGAATACTTTTGATCCATGACCACCCAATGATGCACCTAGTACTAGAATGTGATCTTAAGGAAATAGGCGAATATTTTGCTGTGTGAAACTTATCACCTTAGGTATTATAAGAGAAAAACGGAACAAATAGTCTTATCCATAACTTCAGACAAAATTGAAGGAAAATTCTGTGAATGTGTAATGTACAGCATAACTTTTGACATTTTGCCATTTTCACTGAGGTTGAGTAATTTTAAAGGGGGCTATTAAATTCTGGCTAATGCAGTTGGAGTTGTATTATTACAGTACTTACTGCAGCAGCATAGAGACTAAGGCATTTGGAGTGGGTTCAAAATTGATTCGATAACTCACTTGAACATAAGGATTATATTTTACTCAAGATTCTAGCTAATATACCATAGGTAATTGATTTTCTAGCTTAATATATAAATTTCTCAAATTACTCCATTGACTCTCAATTTGAGTTGACCAGACTAGAAATCCCCCAGGACACTTCATTAATCTCCAATAAGGGTACAGCTCTGTGAATCATTAAACCCTCCAGTGTTTCAGTTTTCTCACCTGCAGAATGAAGGCTACATAATCCCTGAGGTCCCTCTAATGTGTAGACAAGGTTTCGTCATCTCCAATTAATTCTTAACTTTATGGTAATTTATTCACTTGTTGTTGTAAGAAGAAACACTGAATTATAAAAACCAATGCAATTACTTCCATATATAAAAGTCCTAAATAAACATTTGCTGAATTAATGATTTTCTATGAGAAAACCACGGGATTATGGCTAAATAACACTCAGTGAAAATAAGCAGAGGTCATCGCTCTAGCCTTAGCTGTTATCTGTCCTTGTCTGTTACAATCTGGATATGTGGGATATACCACAAAAAGACTAAATGAAAAAAATTCAGATTAATACTTAGAAAGGACTCGTCTAAGAGAAGGGCATATGGATTCTAAGGAAGTGCATCAAGGTCAGAGGGTTGTGAATATTTTATTAAAGAACTCTACGACTATACTACATCTTTTAGATAGCTGTCTAGTCTCTCTCTCTTAAATTCATGTCCAGATCTTGAGAAACAGGGTCAGTGCCAAAAATAGAAAGACTATTTCCAAAATAAGGTCAGAGGTTGTGTGCACCTCACATTTTTCTCACTCTCTAAATTCCACTGAAACTTCTATGAAGACATTTAAAGAAATAAATGATCGACAAGGATAGAATAATAAGAGAAAGGAGAAAAGTAACACAATTTTCAAATCTAGAGAATATAGATGGAAGAGTGTTAATTGATCTAGAACCCAAATAAAATCAAATCTCACAATGGCAGTGAGGAAAAGTGAAATTTTCTTGATTTACATTGCGGAATAATAACTGAAACATCCAGTCCTGTGCAACTGGGTATAAATTGAACATGGGTTAAAATAGAGAAGAGTTGGAATGAAGCTATTTGAAAAGTCAGAGCCTTTAATTTCCTCACTTTACACATCCTAATAGAAATTTCATTTACTAACTGAAGAATATTCAACAGATGGTCTCTGAATTGAGGGGGCTGGAGTGTGAAACAGATTTTAAGTTATGAGTATCTTTTCAAAAACAGGAATATTTGATGCTGGTATTTATTTATTCATTTATTTATTTATTTTTACATATTGACGATGAACATAGAGAAACTTCAGTCTGATTTTCTTACCTGTCATTAAGTGCAGGCAACAGGCTTTAAAAATTCTTGTCTGGGGAATCCCAACGGTCTCAAAGAGAGTGCTTAAAGATAGAGTTCTTTAATACACAGATCACCATACATCTTAGTTTGTATGACACAGCATTCATTTATATTTATAACATTGCCATAATATAATCAGTGCCCCTATTATACAAAAGTTTAGAAAATGACCTATATGCTTTCTCTATATTTTATAGAATTTCAAAGTTGACATATTGCAAATGTAGGTGCGAAACTCTCAGTCTCTTTATAAATCAAGTAATATAAAATTTCTGAATAAAGCTTTTGATGTTCACTCATGTGTGTACACACACACACACACACACACACACACACATCAAATTGCAGGAAAAAGAAAACAAAAAAAAAAAAAAAGAAGAACTGCTACTGGTTGCTATTTCCCAGAAAATAGATGTGAAGAAAGAAGCTCTATCCCTCAATTTTCCCCACTTTACAAATCTCAACAGAAATCTGAAACTATTAACTGAAAAAGTTCAGTAAATGGTTTCTTGAATAGAGGTAGTTTGGAGCTACAGAAAAGAAAGTCAACTATAAGACTTGCTCAGGAAGTCCATATTTGAGAAATAGATTCAGAAAGATAAATCATAGAAAATGGAGAGAATTTTGTAAAAAGCATTGTAGGAAATTTTCAGAATGACATGCTGTGAATTTCCATACTGAATTAGCCACTGTGTGCCCTGAACAATGGATGAAATGGGAAAGTCATCCATGAGGGAGCTTCAGGACAAGGGACATTTATTCTTTGTCATGGCAGTTTAGCTTTCATTAAACCAACTCTCCTGCTGAATACAATTAGAATGTTTAGGAAAAATCTAGATAAGGCACAAAAACAAAATATTAAGCTTCAGTATTAAGACACTGGAGAACTATTAACAGACAATGAGTGAGCGCTTGACGATTTAAGGTTTTAGAAACACTGAGATGTTCCTGATCTTTGTCTTCCTAAGGAAGTTATAAATTCTTAAGCTAGGAAATGAAGAGATTGGGGAGAATTTTTCTTGCTTTTAGGTGCGTGTGTATGGGTATGAAAATTTAGAGTTCAGACTCCACTACAGAGAAAAAGCCTGCTAAGCATCCCACATATTTAATTTCAAACTTTAAAGTCTTCACTCTAAGAGTAAGTGTGAACCAGAAATAGATTGAAACCTTACTTCAAACTAACTTCTCATCAGCTTGATCTCATATTGGATAATGATGTATGCTCCTCACCTAAGTCTTTTCTGGAAGAATTTTGATATCTAGATCTTAATTTATCATTAAAAATGTCATGTATAGCATTTGAGCAATAGGTTTTCTGGAATATAACAAACATAGAAGCATACAAATTTTAAGTTTTTTTTAATCATGCATTTCAAATGGTATAATATCAGGAGTCTGATTTATGTATGATCTAAATCCTAAACCAGTCACTAAAAAACAAAACACTAACTTATAAACACAAAAAAGAGATAAAATACCATAATAAAAATATTTAATTCAAAAGCAGACAGAAAAAGAGTAAAGGTAAATAAAAACATATTGTATAAATAGAAAACAGCGATCAGATAGATTTAAAAGTAATATCGATATCACACTAAATATAATGGTGTAATTGATGTAACACATGCACATTACCAGATTTAATTTAAATATTCAAGGACATAATCATGTTATCACCTATAAGAAACATCTCAAATAAAAAAAATTATGTTAAAAGCATATATATATATATATACAGATATATATATATACCTAATAAACCTTATATACCTAATAAATATACCTAATAAACCTTAAAATATTTGAGTAAATTGAAATTGATGAAGGGATGAAGGTTGTGTTCTTGTGGTTCAGGTAGTGAAGATGAACGGGTGTGTGGACCATGAACATCTCAAGGAACTGGCTTAGTGACTCTGGACCTTGGAGAAGAACTAAAACACAAATAAATAAAAATTCTCCTTCCTTCCCTCCCTCCTTCCCTCCCTCCCTCCCTTCCTTCAGCTTCCTTCC
This sequence comes from Solenodon paradoxus, assembly GCA_004363575.1. NCBI lineage: Eukaryota > Metazoa > Chordata > Mammalia > Eulipotyphla > Solenodontidae > Solenodon > Solenodon paradoxus. The sequence continues at coordinate 497,065 of RJWH01000142.1, forward strand.
TTCCTTCCTTCCTTCCTTCCTTCCTTCTTTCCTTCCTTCCTTCCTTCCTTCCTTTATTCCTTCCTTCCTTCCTTCCTTTCTTCTTTCCTTCGTCTCTTAAAAACAAAAGAAAAAGAAAATAAAAAGATAGAGCTATGAATTCATCAGAAGGCTTAAAAATACTAAATTTTTATGAACAAAGTACTGAAGTAAAATATAGTAAGACTGCAAGGAAAAAAATCCAAATTATAAAGATACACTTCAAAGCTCCTTTATCAGTAACTTATAGAACAAATAGACCATAAATCACTAAGGATATAAAAGATTTGAATATGTTGTCAACTTGACCTAATATGACAGTATAAGACATTCTACATAATAGCAACAAAAGATATGTACTTTTAATGTGGGCACGATATTCATTAATATATATATATATATTATTTGGGTCATAATAATCTCCATAACCAAAAAATGATTCATTACTTTTTCTCAGTATTGTGCCACATTAAAGATTCTCAACAGCATTAGTCATTAGGGAAAACTCCATTATACACCTAATAAAATAAATGAAATAAAATGATTGACCATGACAAATATTGTGGAAGAACTTGCATTAGAATGCTCATACACTGCTAGCAAGAATGTAAAATGCCTGAGCTATTTTGGAAAGTAATATACCAGTTTTTCAGAAAGCTAACACATGCCATCTGATTCCACTCGAAGGAATTTACTCAAGAAAATAAAAACTTATTGCTCCTGGAATTTTATATACCTGCGATGATATAAGTATTAATTTGTATTTTTGCTTGATTTTTAATCCAGTGTTTTTATTTGGATATTTATCCATATTAGTGTGCATGAGTAGTGCATGCCTTTTTATTGCATCATTGTTTCAAAATAACAAATTATTAGGCAAGATAAATTCTAAGTCCCTAACTTGTAAAACCTGTCTTCTTTATAACCCACAAGGAAGATTTGAATTTGTTAATTCTATACCAGAACATAATGATGCAAACATACTCAATTCAGGCTGTAGACCCTTGACCTCTAGCCCATCCAATATGGTCCACCCTAGTTTGGTCCCACCCTTAGGCCTGTGTAGTGCAGGAGTTTCACCGTATTTCTGCCCAAGCTTGACACACATTTCTGCTCAGTATTGACTGGTCTCTTAAACATGCCTGGATTTTAGAGTGACACATCCTGTTGGCGTCTGACCTGGGAAAGAGTTACACCAGTCCTTGTAATCAAGCGGAGGGACACCGGGGCAGGTAAATATGGAGCTTAGGTGCCCAGAGAAGTGGTCACTTAGGCCTCAAGTGGGCATGTTCCTTTGGCCTCAGCAACTCCTTTCTTCATGGGGAGGGGAGTAGCCTGTGGAGGTCAGTTCCCAGAAATTGGGAAATATGTGCAGTGTAAGACATATATTTCATTTATTTTTAAACTCTTTATATATGTCATCTACATCTTTCTGCATTTGAAATATAATAAATATGTGATAATATATAAATACTGGAAAGTTTCTTATTAAATTTCACAAGGCTTAAGAGTCTTTTAAGATCTATGTACTTGATTTTTTTTTTTTTAAAGGAAGAATGCAGGCAGAAATGAAGTTGAGTAGGCAGGCAGGCAGAAAGAGGGAGAGAAAGAAGCCTTCTATTTTTATTTTTATTTAGTTGTTCGCTCTGGTTTTGTCCCCACCTCCACTCCAACCCTGGGTGCAAACTCAGGCCCTTTGGATATACTTAAGTTGCTCTCCTTTGAGGCAGCTGACTTAACTGCTACTCCACCGGGATATGCCTTAATAAGCGACCTTCAGAAGGATATGAGGAAAAGAAGATGTGGTACATGCACACAATGAAGTATATGAAATTCTGTTATTTGTGATATGGACAGAATCAGAGGGGATTAGGCTAAGTGAAATAAATCAGGAGGACAAAGGAAAATACCGGGTGATCTAATTCATATGTGAAACATAAAGAAACAAAACAAATGAATGGAGAAAACAAAAACCAACCCTTTGGACACTGACAACAGAACTGAGCTTTCCGGCAGCAAAAGGGGTGGGGGGAAGGAGCAGTAGTGGTGGGAGTTGAATGGACAATAGCGGAGAACATTTGGTATTTTGGTGGTGGACATAGTATGCTATCTATAGTTGGTAAATGGTGAACCTACACATATGGGTATATATTATTTTGTAAACAAAAGTGACCTCAATAAACAGCAGAAAGAGAGAAGAACGATTTGAGGAGACTCATCCCACTTTGTAGGAACACAGTGGCACTCTGGTGAATTAACATGATAGCTTTGTTGAGTGCCAGGAAATGGTGTCGGCAGCTCTGAAAGTCCAAGAGCAGAGAAGATGGCTTTGCTTGAGTAGGCTACCTCACTGCGTGTCACCACAGTGAACTGTTACTGTAGGGAGCAAAGGAAATGGCCTTGGCATCTAAGGAGACTTATTTTTCAGAACATGCCAAAAATCTCCGCAGAAGAGATCAGGAAATGCATTTATGATTTGTCTGGCTTTAACTCGAAACTGAGCCTCATAGACAGCAAGTGTATTAAATTGTCCATATTGTTGCATGTGTTTTTTGTGATGTTAGTAATACAATTTTGAATCAGAATTGATAGTTTGTAAAGTGTTTTTTAAATCTTAGCACATTGACTCTATATGAATCTCTGCACCATCATGGTAATTTTCTTGTCTTCCCTGTTAAACTTTAATCTTATAGATATAAATTAGATCATTGCAGTCTCTATCCATATCTGCATCATCTTGTTTTTGAATGAATGAGTAAACCTTATTTCTGTTTTGCAAATGGACTAACTGAAGTTCAGATTTTTTATTTATGCAACAGAAATTTCAAGTAACAAACTAAATTTTCTTTTTTAATATGTATCTTTAAAAATTGAAGTAACATTGTATTATAAAAGTTTCAGGTGTGCATCATTATATATAGGTATATATACATATATATGTATGTATATACATATTTAATTTGTTCACCATTAAAAATCCAGTTTTATCTTTCATCTTATAATTAATCCCTTTGACTCAATTTGCCCATTCCCTTGCCCTTTCTGTTCTCATAAACACTGAATTCATTTTATAGACTAAAAGTCTATTTTTGTTTGATTCGCTTCATTCTTTTGTTTGCTTTCTCTATATATCACATATAATTTAACTCATAGGATGTTTGTTTTACTCTTTCTGACTTGTCTCACTAAGGATAATTCCCCAAGTCCAACCATCTTGTTGCAAATGGCAGGATTTCATCTTTTTTAATAGATGGGTAAAATTCCATTGTATGGGTGTGTGTGTGTGTGTGTGTGTGTGTGTGTGTGTTTATAGCCAACTCTTATACTCCGATTATCATCATTCAGGTGATCACTGATCAGGGAAGAAATGAACCATTTTAATCAGATTTGTATTTTTTACCCTCTTGTTTTTTCAAAAATATAAAAAAACATAATTTAGCAGTCTTTCTTATCTTTTCCTTCTCTTCCAAATTCGTATTTGGGTATATGTCTTTATTTGGGCTGTTTATTTTCTATAGTAAGTTTATGTGATTGTCTCTATATAATTTCTTCAATCATTGTAGTTATTTCCATTTTCTCTGAAATAATTCTACTTCCAGTAGTATTAATGATAATTTTTATTTAAAAATTCTGCAAAAACTTTTTAAAGAAATTATTAGAGTTCAGAGCAGCTCAAAATCCTCCTTGAGTAAAGGAGATATAGCACATTTTCAGATAGAGCATATATGACATCACAAGTCACATAATTTTGTTCTGTAAAGAGCATCAGATACACACATGCACACAGCAGTAACATACTTAAATGTGAGAGTTATTCTGAGGTCATTTATATGGAAATGTGGAAAAATAAGAAAGGATATTTTCTGCTTAATTTTTATTAGAAAAAAAGTTTCTCTGGTGATGGAAGGGAATACTGACACCATACTGCATTTCAGGAAGATATTTCTCTGCTGTTCACAGAGCATTTGAGAAAAACAGCAGCTGCCAATCAATAACCCAGTACCTGTAATTCAATTGTATTATCCAGACATAGAACACAAGCAGACAAAATGACAATGTATTTTTACTCCAGGACTGCTCCATGAAGACAACTCTTTTGAAAAGTTATTCAAAATTTGCCAAAATAAGCAAAAAAGAAAATATCTCTATAAATTATGAAATAGCATTTCAATAATCATTTCTCACTGTTGGATAATTGTTCTATTTAGAGAAATCTTTTCCTCTTTTTTATTTTAAAAGAAAGCAAAAGGAAAACAATTTAAATTTTTCAAAGTTATAATAACATTCAGTTGTCAACATCATACCTTCCTCCCTTTCCCTTTCTTATACTCTGAACTGGGCTGTTTACTTTGTGTACTTCTGTAATAATCTGTTTACTTATATCAGAACATTTATCACACTATTGGAATATGTAATTAATGCTTTTGTCTTCCTTTCTAGAATGTGGATTCCTTGGATTTAATTGCTATGTCTTAGTCATCTTAATATCTTCAACACCTAACATAGTGCCTTAGATATAAGAATAACCATTGTTTCTTAAATATCTATTGGGTGACTATTAGATGATCATAATGTAAATGGAATTTTCTATGTATTTATTTGAATACAAGAATACTTTTTAAAAGTCAGATGTTCAGATATCTTATAAAGTCTAAGTAGTTAATTCTACATCATTACTGTAGTCAACTTAATCATGTTAAGAAAATACCTTTAGCCTGGTCTTTGTCACTGCTATTTTTTTTAAGAGGAAGGAAGCAGACCGCAATGAAGGCATGTAGGGTTCACTGCTATTTTAGAATCTGTCCTGAAGGTGGCAACATTGAACAACAGTCTGCAAATTTTACTAAGTAAAGTTTTTATGGTCACCTTTAATTAAAATTTTATGTTTTCAGATAAACATAAACATAGAACTTTGATTTATAATGATGTATTTCTGAAACATATGTACTGTTACAATGCAATGTTTCTTCAATAAGAAATATTAAAAAATGGACTAATTTCCCCCTTACCCTATTTATTCTATTAAAAAAAATATACTGATACCATACTTTTATATTCAGTAATTTTGAACATCCATGTTAAAGGAAACCATTAACAACTTTGAAAAATAAAAATTAACCTAGATAAAAGATTCAGGTTAGCTCTGCTAAAAAAAGTAACATCAGTTTTAAACAAAACATGTTTCCTGCCCGACAATTTATATCAACAGATATTGTGGGAAAAGGCCTGCCTACTACTTCCAGCAGCTGTAAAGAAAAGTCATGACACCTCCAGTAACCTGAGCTTGCAGGAATGTAGTCACAGACAAAGAACTTCTGGAGCTTGAAACCCCTTCCCCTAATTTACATCCCTCTCTTCCTGCATTGCTCTGCCTATATAAGAATGTTCTAACCAGAAACCCGGGCTCAGCTCTTTGAGGAAGAAGTCCCAGCTAAGACCACACGTGTAATAAATCTGCCTAAAATACTTCCAAAGAGTGCTCTCTTGTTTTCTCCCGAAAAACTGTAACAATATGTTTAACCATAAGGGTAAATCAATACTTGTCTTTAAAGTAAAAATGTGTTTCCTGCTATATTTATTTAAATGCAATTTAAAATTTTTAGTATTCAATGTGATCGTTAATAAAATAATGCAGTTAATTTAAAAATAATTGCTCTAGCCATGCTCTGGTGGCCTAGCAGATTAGTTTACCAGACGTAGTTGATATATACTCTAAGGTCCCTGTTTCGAAAATGGGGAACACCCAAGATGAACTATTCAATAAAATAAAGTGCTTCTTCCTCCTCTCTCTTCCTGCCTGCCTGCCTATGTGTCTTAATTCCTGCCTGTATATTTCCTTTAAAAAATAAAATAAAAGAATTGCTCTAATAACAAATAATAACTAAAGAAATTCTGCAATAAATAAACGTAATTTAAAAGCTATCAAAAATGCAATATATTTGTTTATCACACCTGAAAATGTAGTATTACATTTTCTATTCTCTATTCTTTGGAACTTAAGTTGCTTAATAAAAACAAAGCTACACTAACTCATATTCATCTCAAACTTCCAAACCCTACTGAGAAACAGAAAGCTAGCAAAGAATTTTTCACAGAGGTTAATTGACTTGTATATGATCCATCAGTGGCAAAGTCAAAAATGTGATTCTGTATTTCTTATCTCTAGATAGTGACAACTGCTTATAATCATAATAATATCATTATATTTATAGACAGTTCAACCTGTTTATATAGCTTTTGGGGAATAGTTTAATATCTGTTTTCATGCTACTTTATATTAGGATTTTGTTATATATACAATTTATGTTTTGCCTTATAGCTTTCTGGGCCCTATGCACTAGTGAAGCATGCAATAAGAGAGTTCTAAAGCATTACTTGTCAAAGCTAATATGCATATTCCTTCTTGTTCCTTCCTATAAAACACATTTAGAAAATTGTCTTAAATTCCTTAATGAGGCTATTCTGAATCAAATGCAACTTTCAAAAGATAATTTTAGGATTAGTAAGTAGAGAAACTAAACAGTCAGATGAAGACAATGTGGAGGAATCATCTGAGCCACGTGGAATTAACTAGGTATGTGAGAGAGAGTTGAGTACCAGGAGGCAGGCATGAAGAAACTGGTGTGTGGGGAGCTTGAGAGGGAACTGGACAGTGCCCAAGGCAGCGTGAAACAGATGGAGCTTTCTGACAGGTGCAGTGAGAATGTACCCCAGACACTGTATTCACAGGTTTTAAAGATTTTGCACACTAATGCTCTATTAGCAAGAAGGACATATTCCAAAACATAATTTGCTAAAGTAAAGTTGCCAGATGAAGAAATCAAATTTCTGGCATGCTCTGGGGCATGCATTTCCCTGTCATTGCATCTTAGAGGGGTAATTTCTTTACTTAGAATTTAGGCTAGGCTTACTGATGCTTGCTGACATTCTTACTGTATACAAGGGACTCTTACATCTCTCTTGGGAGAAGCAGAAATTGCCTGTGACACGAGGGTCATTGATGGCTCTTGTGCTGGGTATACGTGTCTGATTTCAATGATAAGAACACTGGATCACATCTCTACCTCAGGAAATTCACTCTATCCAATGGGACAAGGTCTTTAAACAGTCTTCTTGGTTATGAGATAATTAGTTAATTACCCTAGGATTATTCTTTCTTATTTTAATGTTTAAGGTAAAAATAGTGCTTGAAAAGTGCATCCTTCTTAAAATGGTGTCTCAAAGGAAATTTTACTTCTAAATATAAGATCAACTTTTAACATCTGGTAATATTGGCAACTATATTTTTTATTTTCTACAGAATTGTAAATCTTTGTTCCGTTACACTTAATGATTATAAAATATTTCGTTGACTCAGCCTACTAGATTAATTTTAACTGAAAAAAAATGAAAGCAACCTAGTAAACGTATGTCCTTTGGTTATCTTTGTCTTTATAGGTAGGTCCTTAAGAAATACTCCCTTAATCATCAAGAATAAATATGACTTTCAGAAATATTTTATGAATAACTATGGGGTAAATTATATACGGCATGACAGGCTCATTATTTAATCACACACACATGCACACACACATGTGCCACAAACAGGGCACTATAGGATGGTGAAATATTTTTCTATGTAGACAACCTCAATAAACAGCCATCATAGTTCTTATACTATAATGCATACTATAATTAACTTACTTCTTATCTTTTACATGTTATTCTGAGTTACCTTGGCAAAGGTTTTATTTCATTCTTCTTTATATCTTCAGAGCCTCACACAGACTATGTGCATGGTACATAATAACAGACATTGAACAAATGCTCATTGACTGAATTAATGAACTTTTGTAGAGAAATTGGCATGCGAATATAACACAGTGGCTCTAGAGGATCATTTTGTGTGGTGATATGATTGGTAGAGTAGGCTCAACATTTGCTTTGAATTTGTGCTTTCATAGTCTGTTTCTTTTACTTGAAATACCTGATGTTTAGAGTGAGACAGGGCAGAGGCTTCAAAAATTTTGAACCAGCACTTTCCTCCTGAAAGTAATAAATGAGCAATTTTACAGCATGCTCCAGCATTCTAAGCACTTTAGTAATATTATCAGGGGGCTTATTCTAAAGAGAGGTAACTAGTGAATAATACATCACATTTGTATAGAATTTGTACAGAGTTTTTTACATTTCCTGATTTTTTAAAAAAATTTATTTTAAGATCTTACTCTTGCAAATGTCAGAGACCCCCACTGAAACTAGTTTAAGTTGAAAGAAAACCTATTGATTCATGCTGGTTAGCAAATCTAGCTTTAGAATCAACTAAATTCAAGAACTCAGATGAAGAACTTGTTTTGTTTTGTTTTCATTTCTTTGTATAACCTCACACTCTATTATTCACACTCCGCTTAATTTCCAGAGTGGCTTTACATGCAGGCAAAATTCAACTATAAACTCCTTACCAATATCTTTAAAGTCATTTATCTGTGTATCAAATATCTATGAATACTCTGACTCTGCTTGACGGAGTGTGTGTCCTATACCGCTCCTAAATCTGGAATCTTCCCTGAGTCCAAATAATTGTTTACAAGTAGATTAAATATTCTTATTAACCTGACCTGGCTCATGTGCTTTCTCCTATATCAGTATGGAGAGACCAGTGTCAACCTTACATAAAATATGAGATGGGTTCTGTATAGGCTGTTTATTACTTTTTTAAAGGAGGCAGAAGGGGGAGATTGTGTTAAGATTAAACAATTGTGTGCTAAAACAGAAATTGTGTACTTGAAATGTTAAGTCTACTACCTAATTTATGTCATTCATCTACTTATATCCAGGTTTAGGAATAAATATTATTGTGATATTCTATTATCCAGAACTTTCCCCTGTAGTTCATGAGATGCCTTTCATTCTTCTCTCTTCCCTTGCTTAATGATTTATTTGGCTTTTCATGGACTAAGGGATAGAGCTTAACTTTCCTTAGTTCCTGACATTTACTTTAAAAACAACCCAATTTCAGAATCATGGTTAAGGGAGTCACCAGCTCATTGTGGTTTGCTTCCCATTCCTAAAATAATCACCTTGACTTGGGGAGCATAACAGCAATATCTCAAATGGTTAGTCCCTCATTAACTACAAGCTCAGAAAATCAGGAGTTTAGGCAAACAAAACAATGTGTGTCTTACAAAAGAATCAAAGCACTTTGAGCTATGCTGTTGTTGATGCAGGTAATCCTGGTTCTTGATATGCTTTTTTGACTAAATGGTCAGCTGTTCTCTGAAAACTTTCTCAAGATTACTAGGCTTATTTACATTTTCCCCAGTCAGAAGCATTTGTTACTCAAAAAAAAAAAAAAAAAAAAGAAATCAAAACAGAATACCTTGAGGCACAGAACACATAATCTCTTTTACCACTAGCTTGCAGTTACTCAGCATATAAATTTCATGGAGAAGTCAGAATTTGAAGCAAGGGCATTCCTTTAACTCAGAGATCAGCAGAAATAATTCTGAATCAGAAAATATTTTGTTGTTCTGCGTAGTGTTGATTTGAAGCTAATGTATTTTTAAAGTTTAATTTTCAGCTTTAAAAATCCAGAACATTAGTATAGTGCAAGTGTGATCAGGGTGAAGGCATCATTCCCTGAAAGGGTTGGCAACCATTCAAAGAGTTTCTGTCAACCTGTTGAGGTTCCATAATAATACATTAGCTGTTGATCTTCTCATCAGTTCAGATTGCAGACCCATGAGCTCTGGTTAACTCTGAGTAGCAGGAAGCAAAGTAAAGAGAAGGGCAATACACAATTTGGAGCCGATTTGGTCATTATCAGTTTATAGTGAAATCCAGACAGCTACCTTTGGATCCTAAGAAAACCTCATGCTCACAATAAATACCAGAAAAAAGAAGAGTCTTTTTTAAAGCTCATGGCAGTACAAATACTGAACCCTTTTCACAGGCTGCCAAGGCTACAAAATTTATAATCTAAACTGCTTCCATCAAGTCACACAGCTCACTGACTCCACTAAATTAAATGTCTTCAACACTTTTTGGAACTTACTTTTAAAGTATTGTGTCAGTCAGTAGAATTCATCTGCTTAAACTACCTAATACAAAAGTTGATCCTACTTAAATTGTTAATCTTATTATTTTGCTCCTTTAACAAATTTGAGAACATGAAAACAATGACTAAGTAGTTTCGTTAATCCTTCATCATAAGATTTTTTTTTAATAAAGAATAAGAAAGATAAAAAATAAGGTTGTCTAGAAGTGTAGGTGAAATTACCAACATTAATAGTCAAGTTCAAATTTAAGAGACTTCACACTCAGGTGATATCTTCATGGTTGAAATGGACATTTTTGCAAGGAATATTTATAGAGTGCAAAATGTTATTAGTTCATGGTAAACTGATCTTCTAAACAGAAATGTTAATTCAGATTTTAACATTACTTGCATTCATGTTCTAAAGGCCTATAGAGCCTATATAGTATTTTTTAGGGCTGCCACAACAAACTTTTACACTTTGAGGCTTTAGTAGCAAAAATTTATTATCTCAGAGTTTTGGTGATTTGAAGTCTGAGGTCATGGTGTATGCAGATTGATTCATTCTGAGAGTCATAAGAGAAGATCAATTGTAGGACTCTTCCGTGACCTGCACATAGTTGTCTTATCTCTTTGTCTTTAATTCATTTTTCTTCTCTATGTATATGTGTTTATATTTCTTCTTCTTATCATGACATCAGTCATATTGGATTAGAGCACAGCATGTCTTCATTTTAATTAAACTGCATCTTTACATACCATATCCAAATGCAGTAACATTTGTGGAGGATAAGATTTCACATATCAATTTTGGGAGTGAAGGTGGGGAGGAACTATTCAGTTCCTAACAGCATCTGTCTTATTTAAATTGTATGTTATGCTATGCAGAAAGTGGGTAAATATTGAGACATTGTGAACTTTATTGCTCAGTCTTTTGTTGTATACAAAGGTAACCTTGAAAACAAATGCCTGAGAAACCTAGGTTAAAAAATAATTTATACAAAAAATAGATGCTGTGCCCATATAATGGTTTGCATCAGCCTCGCATGTCCCAGTTTTGACAAATGAAAAATTAGAGGAATGACCCGACTGTAAAAATATTTTTGGAGTAATCTTCTCACAATCAGATTATAATTTCAAATAACTATTCAAGGTCCTTGGTGGTTTAGAGTTTGAGATGCAGTCTTGTAAACATTTCTCAAAGTGCAGAGAAATTTGTTTCAGGGCAAAGATGGTTAAAGCAATTTCTTACTAAAGATTCAGAACATTTTGTGCCAGTGAATGCTACAACCTTTTGAAGAATTCCTCTGAAGTCTTCATAATAACAAAGATGAAGTCTAGCAAAGTCAAATACTGTTCCAAATCTTGTGTTAAAAATTAATTTACCATTAAAAAAGAAATTACTTGTATTTTTCATGAAGTAGAGTCAGCATGCAAGAGAGCAATGATAGAGCTTGGTAGCAATCTTTCCTCAGAGTTTACTTTTCAGGTTAGAGGACCAGCTCAAAAATTTGTTGACAGTTATATTTTGGAAACCTAAAAGTTCAAATTTAATTGAGACACTCTACAAGTAGAGTCTATGAGAAATATTCTTTGAATAAGTCATGGTGATCATACCAATTTCAGTGGTAAATCCTGATATTTCTCATCAAGGCATAATCCCTCTGTATTGATGGATATTTTCAAGTGGCATTAGGTCAAAAAAAATTTCTAATGTGTTAATCTTCATTTTTTTTCCTCCCCAAAATATCCCATTTTGTCATCAGAATTACATTCATATGTTGAATTTATTCTCACAAAATATCAAAGAAGTTGTATTTTTATATCATCCGATACGTACTATATCTATATGCATATATAACATGATATAAAATATTATTTTCATCCAACTGTTAAGATTTATAACCATTTCAATAAATATAGCACCATATCCCATTTTTTTAATGATTAGATAGGATCTTGTAGTATATACATAATTTCCAATCTTTCTGTTTACTTAGGTAAAGAGGAAGCAAGTAAATATTTTTTACTAATATATTTATGTGGCTTAATGACATAAGATTATGACTAAAGGACAATGATATGATTAATAATAACATCAACAGAGTCAGTAAAAGTATATAGTTTCTTTAAATGAAACTAAAAGAACAAGAAACTTATTTACTCACCGTTATTTAATGCAAAAACAATACAGCATGTTTCCATTTGAAGATACAGGTTGCTTGCATTTTCCAAATGTTTTCATGATACCTGACAGAACTAACTAGGTTAATACATGTGGACCCTTCAGATTGCAATTTCTTCCAATATCATGAGCCAAAACACCTGGAGCTGAGGACGAGCAATTTGAAGCCACTAAGCCTTTCTTACCTGATATCCACAAAGCTTAAATGGTTTTATGCAAGGAAAATCTGTGTATTACCTAGCTTTCCAATATTATCTCCTAATCAATTTAACCATTAGGATCTGACATCATTGGGCAGTCTCTCTGCAGACATAAACCCAGGTGACTGTGCTGTGCATTAGTATCCTGTGTGATTGATACCCCTAGAGTGCAATTACCATGTAAGTAGGGTCCATAAAAATGTGGCATGTTACATCCCATGATATAATTTGTGGCAAGATCCTCAAAAGCACTTCAAAGATAATGATATTTTGCTCATGCCAAGGGATAAGAGACTTTTCAGACACAGGCATCATTCCGTCAAATGGAAAGAATTTTCAGAAATTACCCACAGGTATATACAACCATTGATAATGCTAACTAAAGACCTAAGCCTTTACCTTTTTGATGTGAAAAAAAATTCTCCTTACTGTATTAAAAATGATTTCTTGTTAGATTTTATTCTTTAGAGCAGTTTTAGATTCACACCAAAACTGAGCACAAGCTACAGAGATTGCTCAAATATCTCTTACCATTACCATCTTGGCATCTTTACTTTTAAAATTTCTCTTCTCTCATCCTAACTCTAAACTGTTCTATATTCTTGTTTACAGATCGGTTGTTAGTAATTGTTACAAAACTAGGACTTTGACAAGAGATTTGTAGACTTTTAAGTTTTCTGCCCTTAAGCTAAGGAGTTTGCCTTTCTCTGGGAAGAGGCATGTATTGACCTTGGGATAACTTTTTTAATATACACAGATAATAATCACATTCTATTAATCATTTCAGCTTCCCATGAGAAGGAAGAGTCATTCTTGGATTTTCTCATTCTTAATTTCCATGGAGTAGATGTCCCCAGGTGCCTTTCATCCCAGTGTTTTTTTTTTTTTTTTTTATTATTTCAAATACAAGACAAAGAATGTTTTTATTTTATAACTTAAAGATGATTTCTTCTTATCTCTTGTTAACTTGTCCTCTATATTTATTATATTTCAGTTGCAAGCCTTTTATTTTTATATATTACTGCAGAGAGCATTTAAATGACTTCTTGTGTCACAATAATCACAAATCAAATTTAGTTATCATGATCTATATCATTTGATTAGGATTCATCAGTTGTTTTGGGAACACTGCAGCAAATTGTAGTTTGTTTTTTTTTATATAGAACTCATAGACAGACATTCCAAGCAGGTAGCTGGATTAATGAGTAAGACATGTGCTTAAATTCATTTATTTCTAATTATTTAAATAATTTGAAAAACCTACTCAAATAAAAATTAAAGAGGCTCTTTTTTTGGGGCATAATTATGTATTGGCTTTTAAAATATTGTTTTATCTTGAGTAAGTTATACAATACTACCTGTTTTTAATGAATTTTAAAAGTTCTTATTCTAGGGTCTTCCTTCTGATACTGAGTTTCAAATTTATTAAGGAAGTATGAATTAGAACAAATGTAATTTTGTAGAGAGTGAGTTGGGAAATAAAAGCCATCATTTACTAAGTATCTGCTATGTGATAGTCACTCCGCAAAATGCTGTCATTATTAATACCACTGAATTCTTATAGAAATTACATGGAGGTACTCACTAATATTCCTAGAGTTGAGAAAACAGGTTCATGCAAGTGAAAAGGACTTACTCATGGCCTCATGATAAATTAGTTCATCTGATTTCTAATCTGGTACTCTTAACCACTGTGCTTTTCTCCTTCTCTGACCTGGCAGATTATAAGGGAGGTATGTTTAGAACAAAAGAGAACTTTCCAGGTTGAAGAGATTAGCATAGTCTCCATATTTTAAATGGAGCACATTATTTTTGTAGTATATGTTAAGTTAGTCTCTTTTCTATGGAATAAAACAATATTTTCACTATGATGATTTCCATTACTTATATAATTGTTTTATTAACCAGGACATTGTTACGCATATGCAAAATTTAAAAATAATAAAACAATAGCAGTTTATTTCTTTAGTTATGATAATTTCATGTAAAGCATAATTTTTATAAATATTATTTGTAATACAATATTTAATATATGCAAGTATATAAAAATATAAAGTGTGAATAGTCTGTACTTGTGTTAAATATACCTGCTAATTCTATATTGATAAAAATGCATAATTTTTTCACTATATATGTTGTATTTCAACAACACTAAGGTAAAACATTTCCAAAAGTAAATTAAGTATTTTATGTATTGCAAAATATCTTATCATTTTCTATGCTTCCAGTGAGGACTTAAAAGAAAATCTTTCGAATGATTCACAAAAAGATGTAGGTACTCTATTCGAGAGTGGAACAAAGAATTATTTCTTCGACAAATGAACGGCTTAGAAAGTAGCAGGGGTTCAGAACCAAAAAATAGATCACCAATCTCTAGAGCAAGAAGACAATAGTGGCTTCCTTCTAATGTTGAGCCTGTTCATAGGGCATACTTTTTTCAAATATCAGTAATAAATGATACATGATAAAGGAAAGAACATAAAGGCAGAAAAAGAACTGCTGCAAAAAATGAAATAATGAGCAAATTTCTCACTGGGATATGATTTTGGTTTCATATAATGGAACAAATTTTTAAAGCCCTCTAATGCATCATTATGTTTTTTCAGAGATTTACATTCTATATAATTAATTAACACCCGCAGCAAAAATATATTGCTATACAATTGAACTATATATTAGTGGTGCATTTGATTTTTTGTTTATTTACATATTTTTTGGCATTGTCTCTTTTGAGGTGTAGACTCTATGCTTAAAAATTATTTCTGAGGAACCCATAATCACTTTCACAATAATTTCTACCCTTTATATCCTCAGTAAATTATTGTCTGTTAATAAAATAGGACCCACAAGATTTATTTATCGTATTATATCATTCAATTTTCTGTGATCAAAAAAACTGCTATTTAGGGAAGTTCTTTGACTTACTATATAAGTGTTTCATCATGAAAGCTTTGTGGGACATTGACCAACAGAACATTTTAAGTTACTTCACCAATTTATTGCATATGTATTTCATTCTGTTTAATTTATTAAGACAGTAAGTTATTCGGAAGGATTTTAAGTACTTTCATTTATATTCTTAAAATACCTATTTTTAGCCATTTAGGTTTTGCAGTATGCATTTTTATTTAATCAACTTTGCATGATATAATTTGCATAAATCATACGGTAATTCAATTTTTGTATTTTTAAGATTTCTTTGAGTCCTTTGACCATTTTTGAATTGTGTTATTTGCTCTTCATTGTTTTTTGAGTTTTAGGAATTCCCTATATATTCAGGATTAAATCCCTTAACAATATATGATTTGCAAATATTTTCTCCCATTCTTTGGGCTTCCTTTTTACTGTATTGATGGTTTCTTTTAGTCATCTATTGATAGTATTTTTTAAAATAAATTTTTAATGAGGTCTGTTTTTCCTTTCTTTGTCTGTACTTTTAGTGTCATATTCAATTAAGCATTACCAAATCCTATGTCATGAAGCTTTTGTCAAATATTTTATTTTAGGAGTTTTATAGTTTTATATTTTACACTTTTATTTCTTTTAATGACTATATCATCCTTATCCTGACTTCATATGAATAGCAATTATATTTTTTCTACTCTGCTACTTTAGCTATTCCTTTCCCTGTTCTGACAGTTTCTCAATATTACTGCACACACACACATATAAAAATACATGCAGTGCTTCATTAAAATTTGGTGGTGATGTGTGAAGAAGGTATAGAAGTCCTGCCTAATGGGTTTATGAATATGACTTCCCTTTAGTTCCTACCTTATTTTTCATATTTCTCAAATTACTTTGGTAGAAGCATTGGTTTTGAGAAATAGTCATCTGACTTCATGTTCAACGTCCACCTTGCCATCGATATAACATTTTGAAAATTGTGTAACTTCTAACATACTTACTATCTTCATCTGTAAAGTGTAATAATAAAATAATAATTAGATCTATTAAAAATTTAAATAAGAAAATGTGGTAATTAATTTGACATAGTACCAGGTATACAATATGTACTCAGTAATCGGATTTTCCCCCAAAGTATCATATCTTTAACATGGAGCATTCTGTTAAACCAGAGTTTATTTCAAAAGGAATGATGAATGAAAAAAATAATACAATGAAAATGACATAGATTCTATGTATGAACATTCAGTTGATTAGTGGAAACATTTTAAATTGCACACTTATATATGTACATATCTATACATACAGCCACACACAAATACACACACACACACACACATATATATACACATACACACATATATGTGTGTGTGTGTACTTGCAGCTTTACTTTCCAGAAAAGGGATAATGCATATTTTATCGCAGTACTTCTTTAATAAAGTTTCATTATCTTAGGAAAAATTATCTAATTTAGCTGCATGCTTAATTGTTGGAGAAAAATGCTAATGCTCAGATCTGTCTATTACTTATTTCTAAAGATGAAAACCTTTAGTAATTGATTATAGTATTTATATGACAGCTAGTTAAATATCTTAAAGGATAAAATACACTGTTATGTTAGCAAAGATCAATTCTCACTAGTAAGAATTGGGAAATTCTCTCATATTTGCCAAAATGTTGTGAAGGATTATCATTAAAACTAATTTATAGATATAATTTTATTATTTGTATTTATATTACATGAAAAATTAGTGACATAAATAATTATGCATATGACTTAACAATTATGCAAAATAAAATTAAATGTCAGAGTTAAGTATCCTAAATTGAACAAAGTTTTCCAAAGGAAAAAAATATATATATATACTTTATTACTAAAAAATGATTCAATTCTGTGTCAATAAAATCCAAAGTTTCTCACATAAAAAAGCACATTTTCTTGTTTTATTTACATTGGTGTCTATAAAAGCTTGTTTAAATTGGTGCTCAAATATACATCAATAAAGCAGAGGAGAGTAAAAATGTAGTACTTGGGAATTTTGGCTTTTTGCTGATTGATGAGTAATCTGATACAATTTTTTTTTAATTTAGTGACCCAGTGAAAAAAGAAAACATGTACCAGTAATAGCCATTAAAATTAAAAAAAAAATATTTTGAAAAGTGCCCTAACATGAAACTTTGCAGGTAAATCTAGTGTTAAGTGCATTTTAGGGGCTATGTGATGAATAGATAGCCTTAGGAAGGTATGAGTAACTACCGAAATTGGACTGATAATTTGTGAATCTAAGTTCCAGGACTAGTTGTTTCACAAAGAAATGGCATAATCTTCAACAACTAATTTGATCATACATAGTGCGACTACTTTGTACTATGACAAGTTATTTCAGATAAACAATCTCATAATTTACATCTCATGTTTTAAGTTTTAAGTTATATGTTCTTTGCATTGACCTTGGAGTTATGTCTGGGGAACTGATTCTAATGGCAAGCTAAGCAAGAACAAGAATAAACAAAGGGACTACATCAAACTAAAAGGCTTCTGCATAGCAAAAGAAACTATCATTTTAACAAAAAGATGTTCTACTGAATAGGAGAAGATATGGGCACATCATGAATCCTACAGTGGGTTGTATTCAGAATATATAAGGAACTTATAAAACTCAACAACAAAATGACAAACAACTCAATTAAAGATTGGGCAGAAATCTGAATAGACACTTCTTCAAAGAAGACATACAGATCACCAAGAGGGCACATAAAAAGATATCCATTGTTTCTTATTACTAGGGAAATAAAAATCAAAACAGCAAAGAGATATCAATTAAAACGTGAGAATGGCTATTATCTAAAACATAAGAAACATCAAATGGTGGAGATGGTGTGGAGAGAAGGAAACATTTGCATGCTTTTGGTGGAAATGTAAATTGGTACAATCAATATGGAAAGAAGCTTGGTGAATGTTCAAAAAATTGAAAATAGAAATTTTATCCATCTCTGAGTATATACCTGAAGAATGCAAAAACACTAATTTGAAGAGCTAGATGAACACTAGTAATTATCAAAGTAGTATTTGCAATAACCAAGAACTGTAAATGATATAAGTGCCTATCTTTAGATGAATGGATAAAAAAAATGTGGTATATACACATGATGGATACAAGTCATTTATAAAAAAAAAAGAAATCCTGCCATATGGAGTAACATGGATAAATCTAGAGAGAATTATGGTTAGTGAGATAAGTTAGGAGAAGAAGCACATATGTTGTGTGATTTTGCTCATATGTATTTATAAAGAAATCAAGCTAGCAAATGAGCTAAATAAAACAAAAATAGACTTTCAGTCTATTTTTGTGGTTGCAAGGATGGAGAGGAATGAACATAGACAAAAGGATAATTTATGTCATAGAGGAAGACCTGAACTGGTGACTGTAAACAATGTATTATACACAGATATTGATTTATTATGAAGCACACTTTAATCCTATATAACATTATGATGCAATGTACCTTCAATGAAATGAATTAAAAATATATCTATTATATATTATGATTACACACACACACACACACACACACACATACACACATACACTCAGTTGCCCTTTTTTACTCCTTCAGCTAAACCCTTGATATTTCAAAGCTGATTTGCTCAATTTCATTGGTTTCTTGAACAGTTATATTATTGTTGTCAATGCCAACAGAGTCAATTACTTAAAGACTACAAAAATCATAAAATCTAGCCAATAAATTCAGTTTACAGGGTAAAAATATATTGGTGCATTCTTTTGATTTTTCTGACAAACAATGTTTCAACAATTAATTTATGTATGAAGATTACTTTAGAATCATATTCATAAGAATTTTTCCATAATCTAAAAAAGTAATAGGGGCTAGAGATAACTGGACTTATGAAGAGAACTCTTGAGCAATAATAATTTAATATTAATGCCTTCCTTAGAAGATTGTTTTGTTTATTAGGCAGATATCAAAGTGGAATTACCTCTGTACAGAAAGTGTTTTGATAGAAACCCCTGTATAGGATAAATTGATAGGGAGTAAGAGGGGTTAAACTGAGACTTCAGACCAGAGTTCAGATCTGACAGCTGTCTGTGGATGGGGAGACAGAAAAGGATTGGTAGAAGTATTGAAACTGGGTTTTCAGGGTTGACATAACAAACTACCATGGATGGATGGCTTAAACACAGAAATTTCTTTTTCTTACTTCTGGAGGTTAGACATTCAAGATCAAGATATCAGTTGAGTAGGTTTCTTCTGAAATGTCTCACGTTGACTTGAGAATGACAGTTTTCTTCCATTATTTTCACATGGTCTCCCATTTGTTTTTGTCTGTGTCCTTATCTCCTCTTCTTAAAGGAGGACACCATTCATTCTAGATTAGGGACCACCCATATGAACTCACTTTACCTAAATTATCTCTTATTTTTTCTAACACACCTTGCCCTCCATCAAATCACCAAATGTTCTTCACCATTGTCCAGGAGGCCCCACCACCACTGCGCCCCATCCCCACACAATCCATTCCCTGTTGGTGACTTCAGTCCTATTTCAAGTGTCCAAAGGTTGGTTTTGCTTTGCCTGTTTTCAGGTTTTGTCAATTTACATTCCACCTATGAGTGAGATTATCTGGTATTGATCTTTCTTCTTTTCTCTTATCTCTTTAAAGGCCACAATCAAAATACAGGACATTTTGATATACTGTGGGTTAGAACTAACATGAATTTTGGGAAGCACACAATTCATTCTTTAACAAATTCCTAGAAAAATTCATTTAGGAGCCAACATAGTTGATCTATCTGAAGGGACTGGGTCAGCATCAATACTTCACCCTGCTCAATCTTTGGATGGGAGCAATCCCTGGGAAGTGGAGCATTAACTCAAATAGTGTTGGATTCACAGGAGCAGTAGCTAAGCTCATTTATTATGTTCCTGACAGCAGGAGACTGCAACATTGTGTATCATGGCTAATATATGCATAACACTTTCCTTTAGGTTTTAGCCGAGGTTGGTGTTTTAAGAAAATGCACAGTCAGTTTACAAAAGTAATGGCTTTGAACTACTAATGACATTTCACTTTGTTCAAATCAATTTTGATAACAAAATGTATATTAAATTTAAAACATTCTAATTTTTTCCAAATATTATATAATCTAATGTGTAATTTAGACAATGATATTGAAAACTTATTTATGTTTTTTAAACAGAGCAATGTTCTACATATTGACATAAGAACCTATTCATCCGAAGAATCAGTCAAGTAACATTGGCGGCTACCAGAAGCTAGAATAAGCAAAGTATGTACAGCCTTGAGACGGAGTGAGGCTCTTACTAATTAATACCTTGATTTTGGCCTAATAGTGCTATTCCAGACTACTGGGTTCTGAACTGCGAGAGAATAAATTTTGGTTGTTTTTAAGTCATCAAATTTATGGCAGTTTGCAATAGCTATCACAGGAAATGAATGCAAAAGGTATAAAGCAAAATTTATCATGAACAAATATTAGTTATAGTGCTCATCTGAAATGCAAATTTTGAAAAGAGTATGATAAACGTTTCAAAAAGATTTTTATCAAAATGATATGTCATTGACAAAATAAATGTTCTTTTCAGAAACCTTTATTTATTTATTAAATACAACTATTAAACAGGATACCAAAGTATTTGACAAAATTGTTTTGTTTACTTAATATTTTAGATGAATTCTTTTGTCAAACTGCCATTTTAATCTACCAAGCACAGTGAAATTCACAGAACTACCTGAGAAAAGAGTAAATAAAGCTTTTAAAAATCTCTCTCTTTTTTTTCACTACAATATCTACTGATCTTAGTTACATTCTAAAACTAATATATTTTGAAACAAACACATAATGGGAATAAATGTATAACATGAATTTATATCCTAGAAAAACACAGTCGGTTATTATTTAACAGCATTTATCCTGAAATAAAG
Organism: Solenodon paradoxus; assembly: GCA_004363575.1. NCBI lineage: Eukaryota > Metazoa > Chordata > Mammalia > Eulipotyphla > Solenodontidae > Solenodon > Solenodon paradoxus. Next base: position 518,358 of record RJWH01000142.1, read on the forward strand.
TCTTTAACATTTGTCCTGATGCTTGAAGAAGGAATAACACTTAAAGGAAGATTCATGGAAGTCTAGAGAAGCAAGATAATTATAGCAACCAATGAAGTAAAGAGAAAGTCTAACTGGCTGTTTTTCAAGATTTTCTCAGTGTGTTGTTCTTGATCTCTTAATATATATGCCAATGAGATGATGCAGGTTCAGAAAACTTCCTTTGTTGGTTGCTACCAGTGGACTTGGTGGTAGTCATCGCAGTATTTCGTTTAATTTTCTAGACTCTGGGATACAACACTAAAATAATAAGCAAAATGCTGAAGACAAAGAAGTAATTAGCAATAGTAATAAGTTGTATGCAGAAAAAATAAGGTGAGATGGATATGACATGTCTTAGGTTAGTTCTTATCGTAAGGTTGGTGTGGGAAACTGCTGCTGCTATAGTTAATTTGAAGATAAAAGTCAAACAGGAATCTGGGAGAAAAATATTGTAGGTGAAAGGACTGTCAAGAAATCAGAGCAAGTGAGGTTAGATCATGCAGGTTTTTGCGGCCTTGTTAATATTTTGGCTTTTACTGTGAATAGTATATAAAGCTATGACACAGGTATGAGTATGTTATATTAAGTAGTAGGGAAATAATCAGAAAATTTTTATGGAATTTTTTTTCCCTGTGAAGTTTCACAACTGAGTCCTTGTTTTGCTGCAATAGTGAAGCAAGATTATATCTGGATTTAAAAGGAAGGGAAAGATGTGAAACCAGAAAGAATAGAAAGCATTGGCCATTTGAACTTTGTTACCATGAATTTAATGGGACCCCAATCAGAATGGCTGTGTTTGTGTGTGAGTGAGTGTGTGTGTATGTGTGTGTGTATGTGTATGTGTGTCTGTCTGTCTGTCCCTGGGAAGGGTATGTTTGTGACAATTGTCGCAGTTTTTCTTTTTTTTTTATCCATAAGAGAAATGGCATTTTAGAGGAACAAAATGTTTTAATTGTGGCTGACACTGGGATGATTGAGACTTAAATCATATTTTATCACCAGCTGGTATCTTTTCTTATGTTTTACTTCTATTCTGTGAAAGTGCAACTAGTATCGGCATATTTTGGGTGTATCAGAAAGCAGAGTGGAGTTTTACTAGGTAACCAGAAATGACAAAGTCTGAGATGTGTGAGAGATTAGTAAGAAATGATGAAATCATTGCTAATGGAATATAGCTGTAAGATAAAAGGAAAAGCTAAGCCAGAAAAGGTGAAATGTTTAGGTTAATAGATGATAAATCTAAATGTGATCAAAAATGGTGTGAGTGAGAGTTTGAGGGTAAGCAATCTATTGAGACAGAAAAGTGGTCTCAGAGAATGAGCTATTTAAAATCAGGATTCTTAGGGAGCATAGTTATGGGTGATAAAAAGGTTAATAATATGGCTTGAGGAATGAGAGGCTGAAGTAAAGTGCAAGAAGAAAGTAGATGTGAGAATATTAAGTTTATGAATGACCATGAAATTGGATGTATCGCTTATGTGATTACTGAATTTGTAAAAAATGGTGTTAGGAATCTGAGAGGGAAAAATAAATGTGAAAGTCTTCAGTACATGAGAAAATTTCCTCAGAGAAGGAAAACAAAAAGGTTTGTAAATGGTAAAGTTTGTTCATATAATTACAAATTTGAGATTTTAAAGATAAGGATAGCATGACCTGGTGTTGGGTCTGCCACAGGCTTGAGTCCAGTCCACATGCAGCCCAAGGACTCAGGTTCACATTCTGGGGCTGGGGTCAAACCAAGACGAACAACTGAAAATAATAAATAAAATGCTTCTTCCTCCTGTCTTTTCTTGTCTGCTCATCTACTTGTCTTCACTTTTCCTTATAAAAAAGGGAAGGGTAATCTATGAGCCTTCTCACTGAAGTTCTTTGTAGAATTTTATCAAATGCTGAGTTAATATACTATATAATATGCTGAAAGTGTTGATGTTGAATGTTTCATTTTTGGATATAGAACAAACAGAGTTGTTATTCAGTTTGTTGATGTAATATGGTTCTTGAAAGTATTTATCGAAGAAGGAAAAAATGATTAAGATGATTTTTAGTGAACCTTATATCACCAATTGGTCCTTCAAAAATATCTGATGTTTGTTTCTCCAAATAGAATTCATAAAAATCCTCAGCTTAAAAGTTTTTACAAAATAATGCTAATAAAAGTGTTTTGCACCTAATTTAATAATTAAACCTATTTGTGGTATGCTATATTATCAAGCCAATTAGAATTTTAGACTAATCAGCTTTAAAAAGTTGATTAGATAACATGGGGAGATATTTCTGGAACAACAATGAACACATTCAAATATGTATATTAAATAGTAGTATATTCAATATGAATAGTATATTCAGTAGTATATTTAGCTATAGCTTTCAGAGTTTTCTAGAAATATCTTTTCAATTCTTTTCCAGTATTTTCTTTCATCACACTTTTGAAAGATCTGTTGATTTAGTTTTATCTACTTGCTGTTTCCCAAGCTACTTTTGTCCCTTAGAGACTTTTTCTTTTCAGTCTAAACAGAGTCTTTTGTCTGAAATGTTTCAATATTAATGTCAAATGTAAGTTTATTAATGGAGATGCTTTGGGAGCCCAGACAGATATAACATTATTTCCAGTTTTAAACAGTTGTGTGTCATGTGTCTGCACACCAGGATCTGGGCCAGAGGCTGTGATTACAAAATGTCAGTGACAGTCTTTGCCTTTAAGGGAGCATATCAGTCATTTTTCACTCCAGGAAACAAAAGGCCTTATTTCCAGTAAGTGTTTCTGTCCAAATAACTTAAGTTACTTACTTACCCTGTCTTTGGATCCCTACCACTATTCTCCTGCCAAACTCTTGTCTTCATTGCTTTTACATTTAGTGTTGCCAAATAACCAATCCAAAATTCCCCTTCTTCTGGATTTGTTGTTGCTCCAACCAGTCCTGGATTTAAAAAAAAAAAAAAAAAAAAATAGAGCACAATTCAGGAAACCTAAACAACACCAAGTGTTTTATGCAAAAAAGAAAATTTAATATAGGGATTGGGGAACTTAAAAAAAAAATCATTAGAAAGGATGTAGGAGTGGACTATAGAGTGGTTTTCCAGGTATCAGCTAAGATCAAGACTCTGGTAAATGAAGTAACTGGATTTCTAACACTTGTGCTCAAACACAGGCGGCTATACCTACAACCCTAGAGAAGAAATTCAGAGCCAGAAAGCATCTGCCTCACCTGTGTCTCAGTCCTGTGGAGCTGGTGCTCAGATACAAGAGTTTAAAATCTATCTTCTGTCTCTGCCTTAACTGTATTATCAACACCTCACAATATACAGTCTGGCAAGGGAACACTGCTGCATCAAAACTCCTTATTTGACAGGAATGAACAGTGAAAGAAACATAAAGATGGTTTCTACTTTACCTGCCTTTAAATTTCATAAAGTGCAATTTAGTGGCAGAATCTAATTTAAATCTTCAAATATTTCTGAAAGTTTGAAACTCTGGAAGATACACTGAAAGGAGTGGGAAAAGATTATATTCAACACAAGGATTTTATTCTTTTGCAGTTAATAGTCACAATTTTTACAAAGGTAGTAAAATAGAGATTTGAATTGTTATTAAAAAAAAGTAGAGAAGGGTCTTGAGTTTGCTAAGAATTGTTAAAAGAAATAGCCTCTAATTTAATTGAATAATTAAAATAAAGTGTTGATCTAAGTATGGAAAGGATATCCCTGAAAGAAGGAACAAGAAAGACATAGTATACTCATTTAATCTATGATCAGAAAAGGAGATGATAGAGGTGAAGCGGGAGAGAACCATTGAAATTAGGAAAGTCTCCCATCTTCTGGTAAGGAGCTTGAGTTGCATTCTGTATCTAATGAAGAACAATTAAAGGTCTTTCCTCCTAGGGTAACACAATTATATCTGTATTATGTGAACCATATTGGCAGTTATGTCGCAAAGAGATGAAATCTTTGGTAGATGGGAGGAAATGAGAGGCAAGAGTAATTTTTACCCTTTATCAGTTTTACAGGTGAGATGCAATGAGGTTTAGATTAGAACATTTTTTGTATGTTTTAACACTCCACACTTTGGATTTAAATTATGTGTTTATTTTTCCTCTGCAGTAGATTATGAATTTCTATTGAATGAGGCAGTTGTTAGGAACTTTTTTGTCTTCAGGATTTATCAGTGATTGGCACATGGGCATCTCACTAGTTAGCAGATTGACTGGAATTTAAGATTCCTCAAAGAAAGGATTTACCAGTTCCATAATAGATATGGAAACTAATAAGACTGCAACATATTTTTAGTCCAACAATGCAGTTTTTCCTTTTTTCAACAAAATTCTGGATGGAGAATGGAAAAGAAAATTAGCAAATTGCATAGAATTGTTATAATACTGCCTTAAAAGAGGATGTTAGCCAAAGTAATTATTGTGAATTAGCATTATTTAATAGGGTAATATATTATCTCAATTTATTCATTTTTCCCCCTAAAGCATAAACTTATATTGAGATTATTTGAGTTTTCTATCCTGAATTATGCTTTTACCAGGGGCAAGTAATTTAGCCTCTGCTTTTATTACCAAACCTGAAAATTTAAGATAATAATTTCCTTCTTCTTCATCAGAGGGAAAAATTGAAAGCTAATGAACTACTCATTATATAATGGTTGAACTTTCTCATCTGAAATGGAAACCTACACACCTACAAAATATTCTTGTTATGTTATTGTATCAATAAATGTTTTTAGTTAGTATTTTGAAAGTGACTGTTATAATAAACTCTTTTGAAAAGACTGATATGGTCATTTCTAAAAGGATGTTATCACCAATCTTCAGTACTAAGAAAATAAAAAGAATAGGAACTATGTTGCTAGGATTATAAGAGCCAAAATCGTAGAAATTGATTGAATATGAATGAAGACAGATGGTTGGGAGATAATGGTAATAACCTAAGATCAAAAGTAAAATGAGAGAATGGTAACATTCCTTAAAATATTCTCCCTTATATCTTCTACAACCATTTGGAAACTCAGTTAAAATTATTTTTTCATAAAATTTTATTTTATCAACTCAGAAATGTTTTATCAGTTTAGAATAATGTCAATTATGATTATTTTGTAGCAATTATTCTAGTAATGTTTTGAGTTTTATTATTCCTTAGAGAATAAATATGTATTATATATGTATATATTTATAAATATTGATTATGTAACATACATATTTAGTCTTTCGTAATTTTTTAGAGAAGAAAATATATATTTCAAATATGCAATATGTATGTCATAATAGATATTATCTATAAATACCAGATATTTGGTCTTTCTATGCTGGGACACACCTAACATGATGCTCTATAAGTGGTTATTCTTTAGGTAATGATATAAAGAACTTATCTAGGAAACAGGTTGTTCTAAAGTAATTGTTTCCTCCCTTATCTTCTCAAGCACTTGGTCTTGAAAACCTACTAATAATCTTTAATCCCCTTCCTGAGACTTTCACACACTTGAAAGTTGTACCATGTTTTTTGTAAAGTGTGCTAGAAAGAGGATCAAAATGCTTAAGCTTCAGTTTTAATTCCATTTATTAATATCAATTTAATGCTGTTGGTAAATCATTAGCATTCTTGAAATTTGATACTCTTACCTGTAAAGGATATTATATCTAATACTTTCCAAAATGACTAATTTGGCAAACTATATGATGATGGATAAAAGGTAAGAAATGAAATAAATCTTGTGTCATAGTGTAGTACATTTTTATGGTTCACAAATGGGGAGATAATAATATAACTATTATGAATGAACTCTTTCATGAGCCTGGTTCTGTGTCAAGTATGTTATATATGCCTTATTTACATCTCAATTATATGATATGAGTATATTTTTTATGTATATATCGTAGATGAGAAAAATTGCAATGTTGATTTCATTATCTGAAGTTATATACCTAGTGAGAATTAGACAGAGAACTAATCTAGACTAGTTTATTCCAATGACTAGGATTACAATCAGTATATGTACATATTAAAAGCTCACTAAAGCAATATAGCTTGCTATATGAAAAATATATGCATTGATTTTTCTCTTATTTTTCTTCTCTATCCCTCCAACTAAAAACAATGCTTGTTTTAGATCTTATTCTAAATTTCAATTCCCTTCTTATAATTCCAAAACTGGTTAATATGGTAAACTAATTACTAATGGAAAAAAGGGTAAGAAATACAATAAATGTTTCTGCACAATGTGTTACATTTTTAAGCACAGTCCTAATAAGTAAATTACCAAATTTTGCTTAGTGGAATTATTGTTAGAAATTCCAGGAAACATGGAAAGGAAAAGAGCACCACCTTATGCTGATTAAACAGATGTTGAAACAGATGTTTTGAGATAAATAGAGACTATTTATGTTATTTAAATAGTATCTCTTGGATAAATACTGGGGAAATTAGATATTGACAGCCATTGCAACAGATACTTGGCAGATGAAGTCAAATGAAAGTAACATAGTTTTATTATTGAAGAGCTCATAGTGAAGGGAAGAAAGAAGGAATGCAGAAGTGAGACATTTATAGATATTCAAGGAATGAGCAGGGTCAGGTTGCCATGAGAACACGACAGAGAGAGAAATTATTAGGTAAAGCTTTTGCAAGAGGGTGACATTTGGGTTAAACTTTGCTAGATAAATAGGGTTTTGCCAAAGACATTGTGGGATTTCTGTATACTTGGCATGTGCAAAGCTTTTACAAGATATCTAGAGCTTTGGAAATGAGCAGTTCTTAGGATGACAGCTTGGAGGGTTGCTAGTGTGATTCAGTTTCACATAGCTCGGAACCCTTTGAAATTAAATGAATATAAGTGGAAATGTTAAAACATGAGGGTCACATAAGACCATACAATCCTTCTGTACTGTCCTAAAAAAAGAAAGCAGGTCTTAGTTTTTCTTAATAACAATAAATTCTCAAATCTGAAGTCTAGAAAGATCACCCTACCACAAATTTGAATAAAAATTTTAGAAACACAGCAAATTGTGTGTAATTTATTAGGTATTCAGCCTGTGCAGATAATATAACAAATAATTTATAATAGACACTTTATTAGATCAACACAGCAAATTATGAAGTAATGATTTTCTCCTTGTTATAGATAAGAAAACTCAGTCAAGGTTAATTAATAGACTTACAATCAAATAACAGTAGGAATCACACACAACTCTATTACATCAAATACATTTATTTTCATCCTTTGACTTTCATAAAATCACATTCAAGACTTAACAATAAATTAAATAAATTAAATCTATCATCTTATGGACAGTGAAAAAAGCAATGGATTTGAGAGACATGAATAAAGTATGAATATAATTTGGCAATTTTTTTCACAGTTAAAATTTCATTATAACTCTAAAGAGTCACTGCTTCATGTAAAAACAAGTCATCTTCAAAAATCTGGGCGAGAACAAAACAGAATTACTTGAGAGTACTTTGATTTCAAAGATAACTGGACAATCTCTGGGCTTAAAAACCAATTTGGAAGGTTTGAAATGATAAATTGTAACTAAACATAGAAGAAAAACTTGAATATAAATCAAATAATCAGGTTAGGAATATATTAATCAATCCATAGTACACTCTGGAAAAGACATTAATAATGACTAATAAAAACAGTTACCAAGCACTTTCAAACATGAAGTGCCATATAAGGTTCATAGTGGTGATTACCATTGTAATAGTACTTTCCCACTGCACAATGGTAAAAAATGAACAGAATAATACACCTCTGTATTTCATCACCTTAATTGATAGTTATCAACATTATAAACCTTCTCTTATCTATCTTTGCTGATCCATTTGAAAGTAGCTGCAGATAATCCAAACCTTGCACCCTTCAATATTTCAGCACACATCTCCCTAAAATAAAAACATAGTTTAAGATAAGCACACTTTCATTATTATACATGTATAAATGAATAGTTTGCTAATTTCATACATATTTGATATTCTTCAGTTGTCTCGATAATGTTAATTGTAGTTTTGCTTTGAACCAAGACAATCATATTTCACTCACTGAATTGTCATATTTCTCCTAACTTTTTAAAATTATTACAGTGATCATTTTGGAAAAAAAATAAGACCAGGCTAGAATGTCCTGCATTCTGGATATGTTTTGTTAGTTCCTCATAGCAGATGATCCCTAACTGTAGTTTCTCTAAAATAAATTATATTCAAAGTTTTGATTAGGATATGGCCAAATATTTTTTGGCAAGAGCATTTATCGTTACTTCTATGTAGCCATATGATAAGCTACCTTACTGTAACTGATGCAAATTTTGATAACTTAGTCTGAATAACTCATTTCCCATTTGTTACATAATGATTTATTCATGCTTTCTACCTCAAAAGCTAACTTCAAATCCTTAATTACTTTCCTATACAAATTTCAGTAAAGGAATTGAGTCACGATGCTGTCAAATTACTTTTACTTACAAATTTCACTATGGATGCAATGATTGTTGTGTACATAATATTTCAAAATTAGTTGTTTTATTTCTTTATGATACTAAAATTGTCTAAATGTGATTGTGGCCTCCCACCGGAATCATGTTTCTTTTGATTTCCTTTCTTTAGTGCCTGGGTGTTTTCTTCCTTTGAAACAATAGCGTCTTAGGTTTACTTTTGCTTTCCCTGGCTTAGTTTGGAAATCAATCATTTTTTCAATAAGGTATACTATATATACACTTCTTTTGTGTAAGTAGGGAAGATAAATAGAAATTTTGTCTAAAAAATCTAGCAAAAATAAAAAAATAAAAGTAAAATAAGTGAAAAATAAAGCAATACGTATAATGATTTCAACAAAGTTGAGGAAAATAAGGAATATAGTCACATGAGCAAATTCTGAGTAAATATCTTTAACAAGTTTTGTTACCAAACACCAGGGGCTTGCCACTTGGGATTAAATAATTAAAAGTTAAATCCAGTGGTTGCAGCTGAAAAAAGGAGACAGAGCTATCAAAGCACTGTCTTCCTGAGAATCAATTTGGGGGACATTTTCCACTCTGAAGGATAAGAGACTATGGGTTCACTTAGGAGTTACTTACATAAGCAAGGTTTCTTTTGTGTATCTGTTATTTGTCAGTTACACCTCTACATACTTCTTTGTGCATGGCATGTGCAGAAAAATGGCAAGCTTCCCAGGTGGAGAATTTCATTTGGTAATAAGCTGCTGGTAACTTCAGGTCATCGTTTTAGCAACCTTTGCATGCTCCTTTTGCAGCTCACTGGTTTTAAACAAAAAAACACAGCTATTTCAATAAATCTTAGCTAAGTCATTCTGAAGCAAAGACACCTAATAATTACTTGAATACACAGACCAGAAACAAAAACATCAATTCATCACTTGGTTATACATACAGACATATATATGTATATACTTATGTGTGTATATGTACATATAAGTATATATATATATGTATATACATCTAAGTATATATATGTACATATAAGTATATATATACTTGAAGGTCCTCTACTAAAACCCTGGAAAGTTCTCCTTTACTGTTTCACAGGTCTATGGGTGACAGTTTTGTCTGTTGCACAATATTGATTCATATAATCAAAAATTGAAGTTATCTAAAAGAAAGAAAAAAAAACCTTAAAATCAAAAACAAGTGGAAAGAAATGAAAAAAAAAAATCAAAGAAATTTGCAGGCAAAAATGAAAGCAAGAAGGCAAGCAGACAAGCAGGCAAGAAGGGAGTGAGAGGAAGAAGAAGCAATTTATATTATTTAGTTGTTCATTTTCATGCTTCTCCCTGATCCTGGGTCTTGAACCAGGGACTTTGGGATATATGTAAACTATTCCTGATGGTGTACCGCTAGGTCACTGGGGCACAATGAAGGAAACTGGTAATATAAAATTATCGATGAAACCATATTCTATAGTTTAATGATGAAAAATATTAACTTTAACAGCTTTATTTTAGTAGGAAATAAGGTCTCCAGTATAAAAATAAAGATAAAATACAAAGACCTTATGCTGTAATATTACATTTGAACTGGAAATATCAACATGAAATTATTAAATGCATAATACTTTCTAGAACTATTCACTGAGAAATCTAGCAATAATTATTTCTTAGATGTAATAAATAAATCAAGTACCCAGAAATTATACTCTAAATACAATTTTCTTCAAAACCATTGCTTTTTAATCACCTAACCTATGCAAGCTATTTGTTCCTGGACATCAATAAAATGACATACTAGGCTCTTTCCTTCCATTAAATTATCAATGACACTTCACTTCGTTCTATACTTGCTTTTAAACTTTTTTTAGGTCTTTCTGCAACAGCATTCACTCCCTTTGGAGTGACCATGTGACCATGAAACTTGTTTCGGTTTTTATTGTTGAAAATTTCTAGTGCCTGCCAGATATGAGACTCATATGCTGTGCCAATGATTCTAAAATTTGCAGATACATTTTGTTTCTTTATTTTGCCTACTTAGTGTTTAACGATCTTGATAGATAGACCCAAATTGATTGAATTACCAATGATAATGCGGTAAACAGAACAATCTACTGACGATGTAAGAAGATGTTAAGAAGTTCAGTAACCTGTCTGGGACCTAGTATAAGCATTCAACTTACTAAAAACTCTTTAAAATGCTATCTTGAGAAACAGATTTTTGAATAAACAAAAAGATCACAGAAACGGATTAGGAAAGGTCCTAAAGTTGAAGCAGAAGTATATAAAGAAGCAGATTTAGAAAAAATCAGAGGCGAGCAAGCTGGGTCATGAAGTCACTAGAGTAGTAAGCACTGAAGTCCAGTTGACAAATGGATTGGGTCACCAGAGCCACAGCTGAGTTAGTGAAATTACTGCTGAGCCACTACAATTGCTTTTGGATCTAATATAGCAACGACCATTACTTGCATTTTTCAAGAGAACCGTTTGACTCTTGAGATACTTTCTTTTCTTCTTTCCTTTTTGTCTTTATCTACTAATAAACCATATCACTGGAAATAACCTGAATCTATATTTTTCCTTGTCATCTGAAAGACATGAATTAAGAGACTTCATTTTCTCTTGTTTTGCATGCTTTTAATTGCTATAATTATCTTATGCAGCTTGCTCTAGAACTGAAAATCTACTATCAGAGTCTCCATCTCTGCCCCTCAAATAAGAATATATGAAACTTTCATTTATTTATTAAATATTTACCAAGGAATTCAATAGGTTTCAGGAGTTTCTCTCTGAGAAAGATATGAACTATGTATAATGAGGGAAGTAGCATAAATTATTATAATTAATAATATAATTTATTATGTATTATAGCAGATCATGAATTTAGAGTTGTTATAAAAAACAAATAATCCTTTAGAGAATCGAGAGGGTTTATAGAAGTCATAGCATTTATGTCTGATCTAAAGTAAATTTGTATGTGAATTCTGGAAAATAAGAAGTAAAAGAGACAGGGAAATTGGAAATTATGGAGTTGTGAGAAAGATATTTTGAGAGAAAAGTAGAAAACTGGCTAGTATACATAGTTCATATAAGGAAGCAATGACACTAAAAATAGTTTTCAAGTTACTCTGATTAGACAAGAGAGCTATGTGACAAAAATGTTCAACACTGTAGTTCTTTTGTATAAATAGAGCTAGTCTGAAAGTGTTTTAAAGTACTTATTCAATCACTGACAATGTATTTAATCCATCTTAATTTTTCAGTAATTAAAGTTGAATCAATTCATTCACATAGGTAGGTATGCATTCATGTTTACATTAAGCATCATGTTTGCTTTGAACATTATATCTTAAGGCGTCAAAAACTTAATTGATTTCAATTGATCATCTCTGAATTATCATGTTACTGATTTTGATTTAAAATATCAAATTATACAGATAAACATCTTGCTAAATATGACCTTTCATGCCTTGAACTTTTAGATGGGATTTCAAAGTGGAGAAGGATGAAATATTCTTACATGTCTGAGGAAGTCTCTATATAGATCTTGTTCATGAGTGACATTAAATTGCTTCTGAAATCTGTAGCAAAGCATCTAACTCCAGATTATGCAAAGGGATAAAAAATAATCAGGAAGAAAGATTGGTGAAAAACACTTTTGAGAGTTTGATTGGAACATTGTGACTTAGTTGTGTGTATCTGTTTTTCTCACTCCCCAGCCTGACCTTTATCTCAAAGCAAGTGGGACAAAATAAGTTTGAAGAAAATTAGTCATTGTATATAAAATCTGTTCTCTGAAATTCAGAGGGAATAGATTGGACTCTCAGTAGAAATGTCTAAAGTCCAGAAATGATTGGAACTGTACCTAATAAGAGAACAGGCAGGAAAGACTGAGTTTCAAGTATCTGGCAGGAAAATAAAGTCCCATGTTTTTTCATGGACCAGACTCAATATTATAGAAATGTTTGGTATTTGAGCATGGACATTTTGAAAGGACTCTACTCATACTTTCAAACCTTCCAGAGAAAGAGTTAGTGCTATAAGAAGGAGCAGTGAGAGAAATTACAAGCCATCAGTTGGATAATGTGCCAGGCACATTTTTTTGAAGTGCCTTTGAATAATTAAAAGGGTTACATGAAAGTAAAAGCTTTAGCAGTTAGGAATTAACTCAAAATCAGTAAACATCAGAAAAAGAAAATGTTGGTTAGTCTTGCTTTATTAGTGGCCGAAAATTAGCATAGATATAAATTAAGGTGAAATGAAATGGAATAGAGCTTAGAAAAGCACTAATCACAAAGTAATAAATAATTAATTTGACTACATTAAAAATAAAAACTGTTCATCAAAGATGCCATCAAGAAAATTATAAGTTATACAAATCAATGAAATAGAAAGTATTTACACATCTAACTGAAAATAATCACACAGTATTGTAAAGGAGTTCTACAAATTAATGAGAAAACAAGAATACATTAGAAAAATAATAGAATATTTCTTTAAGCACATAAGTAAGGAGGAACTCCACTTGAATATAAACATCAAACAATATTCATCTTCATTGATCACCAGGAAAATATACACTGATAATCAGGAAAGTTCACATTGAAACTGCCTAAGATGCAATTACACATTCACTAAATCTGTACTCTTAGAAAATCTAGTGATATTGCTGTTGAGGATTTGGCAAAATAGAAATCCTCAAGTCATGATGGGAGCATATAGGTTATACCAATTTTGGGAAACTGCTTTGGCATTATTTAATCAAGTTGAATGTAAACACACATATCATAGCAATTGATTCTTGGCTAGAGAAATTCACCAGAAATGTATCAGAAGGCACATACCAATGTTCATAGCTGCTTTCTTTATCATTATCCCAGACCAGAAACAATCACTAATTGATCAATATAATGAAAATAAGATGGGCTAAATTCTTAAAATAATATAAATTGCAGCAATGCAAATGAATTCATGACAACTACTCAGCAAAATATGGATGGATCTTATAAAAACAAGCAGAAAATAATATATATTATGTGATGGGATTTACAAAAAAGTTCAAAAACCTGTAAAGCTGTATTCTTTAGAGCATGTTTATAGGAATTACCCTATTAAAAATTATCAATCAAGGAAGACATTGTTACAGGTACCTAGATTGTGGTAACCTATGTGGGGAGGGAGAATTCTATAAAATAGGAATAAAAAGAATGTCTGATATATATATGTATATATATAAATAAATATATATATATATATATTTGTTTAACTTGGATGGTGATTACCATGAGTGTTCTGGTTAAAATTGTATTTAAATCTTACATACAGTTTTTGAGTGCTTTTCTTCATTTACTTATTCATTTAAAATACATTTTAGTCAAAATTTTTCAAACATTTTGCCAAGTTCATAAGTAAATCCACTTTCTCTTCTTTTTGGGTAATAGTTATGCTTCATTTACCAGACTTGCTAGCTGTTAAAGATGGGTGTGCAAAAACATTCTAGCAAGTAGGATGTGAGTGGAAGTGACATGCAGAACTCTAAGCCTTCATAAGTGTATCCTGTATGTTGTTCCCTATTATTATCTCTTTTCCAGCAGATTGTAATGAAAAGAACACCCAGCAAGACCTTTAAAGATACCATTTGTTTTGGTAGAGACATCAGTATAGTGAATGGTCTTAGATGATAAGTACAAAATAATTGTCTATTGTGCGTTAACTATTTTAACCTACTCTAAGAAACACACATAATATTTCAAATTTGTTTAAGTTAAAAGGAAAATACAGAGATTTTATCTTTGCATAAAACTCACTCTTATGGGCATCAAGGCAAATTTTTTTATTTGTTGGGAGTAAATTACTGATCAAGCATCTTTAAATTTTTTTTATCTATAATTCAGAATGAAAGGAATAAGTTTAAACCTATAATTGGTAAAGACTCTGTCATGTACATTCACTGCAGTAGTAAGTTTGGTCATTTTTGTGATCTGAACAATGTTTGCATTTCTTATTATACAGGGTTATGGATTTAAATTGCTTTTGTCCTGATCTATTATCTTCACAGAAGAGAACTGTCTGTTGAAGTGTGAAATTGTTTTTATTTAACAGGACAACACCAATGACTACCTGTGAATACTAGAAACTCTTAGCAGTGTCAAAGCTTAGTTAATAGTACCAGACAAGTCCCAATGTCAGGTAAGTGCATGTTTCTTTCTTAGAATCATTTTTTCCTTTTTAAATTAGGCTGTTTATTCTTATGTTTTTATCATTGATACATGCCCTTTATCAGATATATGAATTGCCAAAAATTCCTAGTCAATGACTTGTCTTTTTATCCTCTTACGAGTAAAACTTTTGATAAAACTCAATTTATCAAATTTATTTTATGACCCATATTTTACTTTATGATTAAGAAACATTTGACTAATCCAAACTCACAAATATTTTTATGCTAACTTGTAGAAATTTTATTGTCTTAATTATAATGATTGATTTTTAAATGATAAAATAATCTTGTATTTCTGGAATAAATCCCACTTGCTCATAATACATTATTATTTTTATATATCATGGATTTAATTTGCTAACAATATTTTACCTATGGTAATGAGGAATTTTAGTCCTATGGATTTCTTGTAATGAATTGGGAAGTATTTCTATCTCTTTAATTTTATGGTAGAGTTTGTTTAGAATTGGTATTTTTTTATTTTCTAAATTTTCAGTCAAATTCTACAAAAAAGCAATCTGATCCTGGGGTTTCTTTGTGGGAATATAACAACAAATTTAATTTCCTTCATATTCATAGGGATAGTCACAAAATTTATTTCCTGAATTAACTTTAGTAGCTAGTGTCTTTCAAGTAATTTGTTTTACATGTCAAAATCAATGTCATAAAGCTGTTCGTACTATTTCTTTTATTGTGTTTTGGCACTGTAGCTTCTGGAGTGATAACTTCTCATTCCTGATGCTGGTTATATCATTGTACATTATTAGTGGATTAGCATGACTAGAGTTTTATCAATTTTATTCATTTTCTTAAATACCTGATTTTGGTTTTAGTGATATTTTCCACCTTCCATTCCAATGATTTCTACTCTAACCTCTAATATTTTCTCATTCTGATTGCTTTAGGTTTCACTTACACTTTTTTTCTTATGCCTACAGTTACATCAAGATGATGGATTTAATGTTACAGGTTGTTTCTTCTCTAATATCTGTATTTAATATGTGACATATTTTTTAATATGTGATCTTTTCTAATATGTGTATTTGATACCATGATGCTTTAGCTGCATGCTCCATTTTAATATGTTGTGTTTTAATTTTTATGTTGCTTATGATATTTTGAATTTCTATTTTCTAATTTTTAGATTCATGGGTTATACAGAAAATTTTCTATGGTTTCCAAATATTTAGGAATTTTCCAGATTTTTTTTTTTGTTATTGAGTTATAATTTAATTTTGTTATTATCAAGAACCAACTAAAAAAACGTGAATCATTTCCAATTTTGTAGGCTTGTTTTATTATCCATATTATGGTCTATTTTGGAAATGGTTCATCATTCTTGAAAAGAAAATGTATTCCGCTATTGCTAGGTGATGTGTTCTACAAATTCTATTTGGTCACGGTAGTTGGTAGTGCAGAGCAATTTGTTGATATACATACTGAATTTCTACTTGTCTTACTAATTATTGAGAGAAGGGTATTAAAATCTCTGATATAATTGTGGATCTGTCAACTTACTTTTGTGGAGCCTACTTTGAGTCTGATGCCACCTTGTCTTTATCTACTATGTTAAAACTTCTAGATGAAGGTGAGCAGCCTGACTCAGCTTCCTACCAGGACTGATTATCTATAACTTAGACCATTCCCCTGCTTGATCCTTTAAAATTTCCCTATGTCCTGACACAGGCAGAAAATACCTTGGGATGTTCTTTGGTTATGAACCTGAAACATGTTTACTATTAACAAATAAATGCTTTCTTAATGATACTGCCTTCTGATTATTTCTCTGGTGACATGTTCAGTTCTTATCAGTTTTTGCTTTATTTGTTTTAAAACTCTGTTATTAGGTAGGTACATACATTTAAGATTAGTATGTTTGTTTATTTATTATTTTAAAGGAGAGGTGCAGGTAGGAATGAAGTTGAGTTGACAAGTAGGAAGCCAAGGAGAGGAGGAAGCAGCTCTTCATTTTATTTGTATTTAGTTGTTCACATTGGTAGCTACCCCCACCTTCCACCATGCACACACAGAGGTCTTGAACTCAGGTCCTTGAGATGGATGTGGACTGTGCTTTCAGAGTGGGAGATCTAACTAGGACATGCCATTTATTTATTTTTTTTATGATTATGAAAGGACTTTCTTTATCTATAATAATAATCTTCTGAGTCTTCATTTTTTTCCTGATGTTAACATGACCACCATAAGATTTTTTAAATTAATGTTGGTCTGGTATATAATTTTCTATATTTTTACTTTTTTATTTAGTTCTTTATACCAAGGCTTCTATAGGCACCATTTAACTGAATTTTGCTCTTTGTAAATCCAGTCTAACAATCTTTTCATCTTACTTGTACAGTTTAGACTGCACATGCAATGTGATTATTTACAGAATTGCATGTATATTTGTAATCTTGCTGTGTTTTTTTCCCCATATCTTTTGGTTTTACTCATTCCTTATTCACTTCCATATACTTGATTGAATATTTTTTTTTTAAAGGAAAGGTGCAGGCAGGAATAAAGGTGAGCAGAGGCAAGCAGAGGAGAGGAGTAAGATGCACTTCACTAATGTTTTTAATTGTTCATGTTGGTTGTTTCCCTGGATCCAGAACATGAACCTGGGGTGCATGTGGACTGTGCTGTTCACTGGAGGAGGTTGACCAAACCACTCTTCCACATGTCACACTGACTGAATAATGTTACTGACTCCATTTTGTCTTCATTCTTGGCATATTAGTTAAAACTCTTTTTTATGTAGTTGCTACAGTGTTTACAGAGTGAAAATTTAATGTATCACAATTTGCCTACAAATGTATAGTTTTGTATAGTCAAGTATACAATATTCTTCATTTGTCTCCTCCTAGTCATTGAGTCATTTTTGTCATACATTTTATTTTACTTACATCTATGTTTTAAGCTCCAAAATTATTTTTCTCAAGCAGTCATTATTATAAATAAATTCAATTGATATGAAACAAATGTTTGTTTTTTTTTAATGATGTCATTACTATTTCTGGTATTCCTCATGCTTTATGCAGTTCCAGATTTCTATATAATTATCTATCTAAAATATTTGTTTAATATTTATTTTTCGATTGGATGTGTTGATGAAGTCTGTGTTTTTATGTGGAAAGAGTTTTTATTTTGTTTTCATGTTTTAAAGTTATTTCACTGGGTATAGAATTGATTTGTTTTGTGGTTTTTTCTTTTAGTACTTCAAATATAATCCTTTGTCTTATGAATTGCACTATTTTAACAGAAAACATCCTGCTGTCTTTGTTCCTCTATATATAATGTATCTTTTCTCCCTAGTCCCAACTGCTTTTGAATTTTTCTTTTTATCACTGAAGGTTTTAGGCAACTTGATTAGAGCAAACATTGTTGAGTTTTTTTCATTTCAGTTCAGCTTATTTTACCAACTGTGGGTTTTCACCATCTTGGGAAACATTTGGACAATTATTTCTTCAAATTTTGTTCTCTTGCACTCCGACGTATTTTAGAGACTCTAATTGCATGCATATTAGACCTCTTAAAGTTTTTCCACACCTCTCTAATGTTATTTTCTTATATTTAATGTGATACTATACATGAATTTTATTTCAGGTATTTTCTATTGCAATAATTATAGATTCATTTATCTTTTCTTCTCATAGGTAATTCTGCTATCAGTGCCATTCAAAGTACGTGTGTATGTATGTATGTATACATACCTATGCATATATTTATGCATATATATGTTTTTATATGTTTTATACTTATCATCTCATCTTTTATACTCTCATCTCTCATTTATATGTTTTATACTTCTCATCTCTCTTTAATACTTCTTTTCTCATCTCTCATCTCATCTCATCTCATACTGCCCTTTCTTTACTTTACATATCAGTATTTCCCTAGCTTTATGAACATATGTAAATAACTTAGAAATATCTATTCGAATGTCCTCATCTATTAATTTTATCAAATGTGTCAATTTTTTATCATTAAGGAATATTGATTATACTACTCTTTATGACTCATGCTTTTTTTTTTTTAAAGAAATGTGTGAGCAGGAATGAAGATGAGCAGGCAAACAGACAGGCAGGGAGAGTAGAAGGAGAAAGAAACATTTATATATTTTTTAATTTAATAGTTCATCTTGGTTGTGCCCCCTCTTACTCCCACTTCCTCCCCACCCCAGGTCATTGCCATATATATGAACTACGCTAACTGGAGAGCAGAGACTTAACCACTAAACCACCAGGGAGCACAATGACTCAAATTTTGCAACTTCATTGCATACCTGGCAATTTTTTTAACAGGCAAGAAGGCAGAGAGGGATAAAGGCAGGGAGAAGAAGGAAGGCAGGGGGGAAGGAAGGCAGGGAGGAAGGAAGGAAGGAAGGAAGGAGGGGAGGGAGGAGGGAAGGAAGGTAATGAAGGGAAAGAGGGAATAAAAAGCATTTTAAAATTTTATTCTGTTCATTTGTTTTGCTCTCCTGCCCTGGGTTGTCAACTTGGGTCCCTTGACTTTATGTGATCTATACTCCAGTTGGACCTTTACTGCCTGAATCTCCAGGGCATTTCCCTGGAAAATTTTTGTTGGATAAAATTCGTTGTGAAATTTACCATTTTTTGTACTAGGATTATTAATATGCTTTTTCTGGGACATGGTAAAATTAGTTGGCAACACTGTGATCCTCTGATCTTTATTCTATGATTTGCTAGGTTATTTCAAAACAACATGTAGTTTAGAGCTACTTTTTCTCATTACTGAAGCAAAAAACCTATAGCTTCTACTTAATGACAAATGAATCATGAGATTTTTCAACTCTGGTTTGTGGGAACAGGACTATTAGCATCCCTGTGTGAACTCCAAAGGTCTTTCCCCTCTAATTCTTTCAGGTGATTCCTCCTTGACTTTGGGTGAATCCCTCTCATGTATGCACTCACCAGTACTCAGCTGAAACTCAGGATTCACTGTCCTTTTGCTGTTGTTGATTTGTTTTTTGTTTTTGTTTTTAACGTGCTGTTAAAGGTCTTGAAAATCATCAATTCATCTAATTTGTTGATCTCTTTATTGAGTTAGTGTAAATCTGGTCTCTGGTACTCCATCTTGGCCAGAAGCAGAGGGTAATTTTCTTCTTAATTGTCTATAGGTTGTAGATGTTTTTTGCCCATGTGATCCCTAAGAAAATAACAGTCCCAAATTATCTGTCTGTATGGGGAGATAGTAATATTAAAAGTTACACATTTGCATGTCTAACAATTATATGTAGATATGAAAGATATTAATTCCTTTAGACTCTGTATGGTCCCATTCCTGAAAGATTGTTCTATCAATTCTGAGAAAAATCACTTTTCTCTGATACAAAAGAAGAGGGGTCCTCTTTTATAGACAAGTTCATGTGCGATACTTCTCAGAGGTTTTGCTGCTGTCCTGCAGGTACCAGCACAGCACTGTAGTCTGTCATCTCTGGCCTCCCCATATTCATAGTATCAGTTGCTTTTTTTTTTTAAAAAAAAAAAAAACCTCTTCTATACATTTTGCTTCTATTTTATCTTTTAGGCATTCTGCCTTGAAACTAAATCCACAGCTCTCTTCAAAACATTTATTTGTTCTGTCAACTCATAAACTAGAGAAGCATGGCTACATAATATATTTTCTTTTGTGAACATGTAGACTTAGAGAATCTGAATTTGTTGCCTAACTGTCTCTTTAATTTTAATTGGTTCATTCTGTTAAGATAAGGTCTTCCCTAACATCTCTAATACAAAGAAGTCATTATTTCACTCTTCTTGGAATTTTCTTAAGGTCTACTCAGTGTGTTTCAGATTACCTGAAAATGATGAAAATTATCAATTTAAAAATTGTTACACATTTTGGGCCAAACATGTAGAAACTCTAGTAGACCAGATCAAAGTCATGTATGTTAAAATAAAAAGTTCAAAAATAGGATTTAAATTTTTTCTGTGTATGTTTTGGCCTGTTTATTCACGGCATTTTTTGTATCTTAATTAAATACATTTAATTTTCCACTTGGAAGATGCCTATTCTGAACAAAAATTTATTTTCAAGACACTGTCCTCTGAATACTGCATTGAAAAAAATCCAATTAACTTACAAAAATTATTGTGCTCCAAGGGCATTTTTCTTTTTCAGAGAAGATCATAAAAACAAAAACTAATACTCACAGTTACATAGTTAATTTTTTCTGCTGATTTACTTCCTATACTAGTCACACTGCCCACAGTGCATTCTTATTTCTCTTTACCTAAAATGTCACTGATATTAAAGTACTTCATAGCTCTCCTTTTACCTCTGCCAGGCCAGAACTTGTCAGTTATCAGAGTACACAGGTAGAAGAAAATAAATACCAAATCTGCAACATTTAAAGGATGTTCACCTCCCAAACTCTCCTACTGACCATTTACTTCTGTTACACAATTAAACTTATAAGCCAGTGGTTTTCTGTTTTAAGAAGTTTCTTCTCAAAAGTGATTTTATTAATGAATTTTTAAAAAATTAGGATAAAATTTGGCTATAAAAATTATGCAATAGTAAAAAATTGGTGTACTTATGTCACTCATTACTTTGTAATTCAGTCTATTTGGAAAAGCTACAAGAGAAATAAAGACTTTATTGGGCTACATATTTTTTTAGGCTCTATTAGTTTTCAAGATCTAAACTCATGCTCAGGGTTTTTCCATGAGAAGAAATAGTTTGTAAGTCCATGTAAGAAAATGAAGTCTTATAGGGCCTAGAATATCTTTCATGAGATAAAAAGACATGAATATAATAGCACAGTTCTAGGTAAATACATGGACAAAATATTAGATACAACACAGGTTAACATATACATATATGACAAAATATTAGAATAACACAGGTTAATAATGCTAATAAATTATTTCAACAAAGTTTCAAGATAAAAATTCAATTCTCAAAAGAAGTTGCCTTTCTATAAATTAACAGTAAACAATCTAAAAAGATAATTAAAAAATAAATTTCTTTTTTAATATAAAAAACAAAACCAAAAAGTTCCTTAGAAATAAGCCTAACCGAGTAGATGAAAGACCTGTTTACTGCAGACTACAAAATATTGTTGAAATAAACGAAGAAAGAAATAAGTGACTGGAAAGATACCTTGTGTTCATGGTTTGGAAAACATTCATTTAAAAAATGGTAAGACTACCCAAAGTCATCTATAAACTTAATACAAATCTTATTAAAATATTAGTGATATTTTGGGGACAGAAATGGGAAAAATTCTAAATTTGCAGTGAGTATTAAAGGATTCCAAATAGCCAGAATACTTTGAGAAAACAATAATTAAGTTGGTGGACATGAACTTCTGATTATCAAATATTAGAAAACTATGGTAATCAAAATAGTTTGTATCTGTTATAAAGATGAGTGTATAAAGCAAAGCAATAGAATTAAGAACCCCACCAGAATTTTTCAATGTATAATAAAATGATTTTGACAAGGATATCAATACCAATATATGGGAAAAAAAAACAAATTCTTCAACAAATCATTTTAGGAAAACTAGACATCCACATACCAAGGAATAAAAGTGGATTCTTACATCATATGCAAAAATTAAGCAAAAATTGAACAAAGACCTAAATGTAAGACCCCAAACTATAAAACTGCTAGAATACAACATAGAGGAAACTATTCAAGATGCTTCAAGATGGTTTTAGCTATGATTTATTGAATATGACACCAACATGATAGAAAACAAAAGCAAAAATAGAAAAATGGACCATCAAGCTTGAAAACATTTTTTGCATCAAAGGACACATTTAATGGAGTGGAAATATTTACAAATAATGCATCTGATAGAAAGTTATATCCAGAATATATTAATAGAAATCTCAGCAACAAGAAAATCAAGCAGTCCAATTATAATGGGGAAGAGATATCAGTAGATTTTCCCTAAAGTTATTCAAATGACCAGCAAACATTTGAAAAGGTGATCAATTTCATTAATAATTAGAGAAATGCAAATCATAACTGCAATGATATATTTTCTACATTGACTGTGATGCCTACTATCAAAAAGAAAGAAAGGACGAACGAACAGAAGACAAGTGGTAAGAATGTGGAGAAATTATTGGAATCCCTGTTCACTGCTGGTGAGATTGCAAAATTGCAAACTTCTATGAAAAACAGTATGGCAGCTTCTTAAAAAATTATAAATAGAACTACCATATGACTGAGCAATGCCATTTCTGAGTACCTAGTGAAAATTGTTGAAAGCAGGATATCAAGAACTATGTACACACCCATGTTCATAGCAGTATTATTCAAAATAGTCAAAAGGTGGTGGTAGATAAATGGGTAAAACAATGTGGTATAAGCATAAAATGGAATATTATTCAGCCATAAGGAGTCATGATGCATCAATATATGCAACAATGTGGATCAACATGGGGACATTATGCTAAGAGGAATAATACTATGCAATTATACTCAAATAAGATGTCTAAAGTCACCAAATTGATTTTAAAGAAGCATTTTAAAATAGTATGCCAGAGAGTAAGGAGAGGAGATAAAGGACAGTTGTTTAATGGGTATAGATTTTCAGTTTTGCAAGATCTGGGCATGTGTCACAACAATGTAATGTATTTAACATCACCGCATTACACACTGAAAAAATGGTTAAGATGGCAAATTTTGTTACTTTTTTTTTTACCACTATTAAAAAAAGAGAATTTGATTATTAATTACTTCTAAATTAGAGGAAAATCATTGATTCATAAATTACATCATTAATTTATATCATTTCTGTCAAACAGACCATTCCTTTAATAGAAATATTCATTTAATTTATTGTTGTTCTCAGGATTCTTGAACACTTCATTCATGCATATTGGATACATCTTGTTTTTTAAATAGGTCTATTTAATATTACGTATTTAAAGATATCATCAATGTCATGTTATGCACAATTTATCTGACTTAGACTGCAATTCATTTGTAACTTGTAAGTTTACTACTCCCTTTTTAACCAAAATAGTGCTATGCTATAAGGTTTTTTAAAAATATAATTTGTTTCTAAGATATTCTGATTAGTGAAGATAGTTTATACATGTTTTTGTTTTTGTTTCAAGGAAAGGTGCAGGCAGGAATGAAAACTAGTAATCGACAGGCAGGAAGACAGAGGAGGAAGCATTTGATTTAAGTTATTTAGTTGTTCATCTTGGTTGTACCCAGAGGTCCTCGGGCATAAACCCAGGGACTTGGAATACTTTTAGTAATACTTTTAGTAATACCTGAGCTGTAGATATTTTTCCCTGAAAATTTGTAACAGTTTTGCTCTTTTATTTTGTTTTGCAGAAAATTGATGTTCCGTTATGTGAGCTTTTTCTAATTAAGTCTAATATACCGTTACACACTCTTTATCGACTTAGCATTTTGTTAAGTATTTTAAAATCTTCCACTAGTAGCTTTATCAATGTGTTCTTTAATGAAATTTGTTCCTCCCGTAACATTTATATTTTTAACCTTCGATTATATTTTGTCTGATACTAATGTTGTTTTAGCTGCTTTCACCAATGTCATCTCTAAAAATTAGTGTTAGACAAGGAGAGAGTTTCGTGTGCTAGCGCGGTCATTTTTATTCAAAAACCCTAAAAAATTTGACTTACAATTCTCTCAGATTTCAAATATGGATAGATTCACATAAAGATATTTTTATTCTTTTTTTTACAAGAAAAATGTAAACTGGAGGAACTGAAAGAAAGCTAAACAGAAGAAGAGAATGTGATCATTACATAAGGAGAAATTATAGACTAGGTGAATTTTCAGTTTGTTTTCATTTCTGGTATAGGAAGGAGTGGAGTACAGGAAGATTAGAGGCCTTTAAAATATTTTAGGATATATAGATATTTGGTGGTATAATTTTCTCTTTCATCTCTTACAAACTGTTGATATCTGTTATCTTGTAGGTACTTTGATATGTTGCATGTACATATGCCTGTACATTTCTTTTTATTGTGCTGATGACCTCTTGGTGAAAATGGAGATGATGTTGGAAACCTAGTCTTAATAGAGTTTCAAAAAACTTTGGGACTTATCACAGTGCTTGCTTTTTCATGTTCACTTTTATTTAAAAAATCTTTTTTATTGAAAAAATAGATTTGAAATCCCAGGTTGAAATTAATTATGAATTTAATAATTTTTTCATCTAGTTATTAGTAAAAAATTCATTGAAGTGTTCTCTTTCAACTTTAGGTAGACTCTTCAGGAATCTAAGATCACTTCATTCTAGTAGATAAATAGTGTATTAATTCTCTTATGTAGAATAATGTGAATCAGATTTTAGAATGTGGGCCAAGTGATATACAGTATACAAAGTACTTCTACAGACTATATTCTAGATCCACATTTTCTCTTTAAAATTTAAAATCAACCATGCTGAGACAGGAAAAAATTATTTGACTCATTTTAATGAGGTCATTGAGTTCTGAGTGATTAGCATTTTATATAAAGTTGCTTATTTGCCATATAGTGGAAGGAGATCTCAAACTAAATTTTTCTAATACTCAGAATTCTTTCTTCAATTAATAATTATTTACTTGGTTGATTTAGCATGCAAGTGCAATTTCTAATATTTGGAAAAACAAAAAGCACATATAGTAAAAAAAATGTAGGAAACCAGAAGATTATACATTAAAACAGATAATGTGTTTTTTAAGATTTAAGCTGTCTTTTATTCTTTTGAGTCTAACAGATATGACTTTGCTTGGACTCATAACTCTAGTTAAAAAATAAATGATTTTCATGATCATGAAATGACATTGGCTTTCACCTTCCTATGGCTCTGTGTGCTACTTGAGAGTGTTTCAAAAGCAATGTATATTAAATCAGACATAATACTCTACAGCCTATGAGAATGTTAATGACTATTCCTAATTAGCTGATCATAGAGCTATAATTACTCCAGGATGAATTAGGCTGTGAGTATTAAAGAAACGTAAAATAGTAATGTGTTTGTGTCACCATTTTGTTTTTGTTTTTTTTGAAAGCAGTACATTAAGCTGAGAAGGGCAAGAAATGTTTAATTTGCCACCCATCTTGCGTTGGCCTAAAAAATCAAAATGTCCAAAACTTAATAGAGGGACTTATCTGATTAGCCCTCTTGATGACGAAGTATTGTTTATTACTGTCAGTTTTGACCCTACTTGTTTTCATCATGTTATTTTTTTTACATGAAAGACTTTCATGGCTGTTTTTGAGAAAGCACTGATTCATTGTTAATAAGAAAGTGGTGCTCTGAAATCTACAGTCATGGTTTTGGATGAGATCAACCAAAATGTGTTATAACCATTATGTTTAAATGATTGACAACCTACTGTTTAGAATTTATGTCACAAATGTGTATTGTATGCAATTATATTAATTAGCTTAATAAATTTTTTTAAGTGCCATCAAGTACTCATATTATTTAAATATTCTTGTTGAATTCTCTGCATTTGCATGCATAATTAGATAGACGATTCAGATGACACTCTATTATGACATCTGCCAACAAATATAAAAGCTAATATGAAATGAATAAATTTAAACACATGAAAATGGTTATGCCTTTCAATGCTTTAAAAAATAATTCAGAAGTCAAGTTAAACTAGTGTAAGTAACATGAATCAAATAATTTTGTGATTTTAGACTAAAGAGAAGACCTTATTTATATGATTTATCTGTGATTGTATTCTCTGTCTACATACGATTCTTGGTAATTTTAATTGGGATTTCTGTCTTACTTAAGATTTAACTCTCAAGTAATTATGCTTTATAACACATTTGGGTCCTTAAGTTTAAATGGGTTCAGCATGGTACATTAATGCATGCTAGATTCATCTCACCAATTTATTGGAGTCCTTCCATTCTGGCATCAAGTGAAAAAATTAAATGATGATGAACTTAGAATTTTAATAGACTGTAATTAATCTTCTGAATCATTTTCCTAAATGTAAATCTCATGTATATGCTTTCTGTCCTAATTATAATATTAGTTGCAACAGAGTAAATTGTCATGCAAAATAGCTTTTATGTTACATTAAAGTCAAAGTATTACAATTGGAAGAAGTTTGTTATTTGTGTACTGACACATAGTAAATATTCTAAGAAGTTCTGCTGAAGGCCTTTGTTCTCTGAAATCTATTGACGCCCCTTTGAATTCAGCAAAGATTCATACATCCTTATCCTTTTACATTCTCAAATATTTTTGCTTCCAAGGATAAAAACAGGGCAGCATACAAGTTAAATGAGAATGGCACCATGTCTCAGATTTGGTTTTTTAATGCATTTGAAGGACATATTGTCTGCTAAATCTAATAAAAAAAATCAGCTTTGGATTGACACATTAGTTATCTTCTCATACCTTGAATCAACTTTTGTCTAAGGAGGCAGACATCTCACTTAATACTAGAATTCTACAATATCCTTCCATTTAAACCACTGAAGGCAGCATCTATTCCTTGACATAGCTGGTATTAGCCTAGGTTTTCGAGATGCCTGATAAATTCTATCATATGCTTAGTGTAGACCTACATACCTGCATTTATTAGTTAAAATATTATCTGTTTAAATGGGCATGGACATTGCTAGGAATTGAGTTAACTACAGTGAACATATATAAGTCAAGTTGACTTGATGGAGCATACAAGTTAGTGAAGATAGTAATAAAAATGCCTATTAAATAAATGTTACATAATAAAATAAATATTTTTAAAATGCTACTTTAGGTGAGAACAAGAACAAGATGAAGAAATATTTAATCTTATAAGTGAATGGCAAGTAAAAAAAACAGGGAATAAAAGTATTCCAGCAAGCAGGCACAGTGTGAACAATTTCAATTCCTGATATTTCTATACCTACATTGGTGACCATTTTACGACAAGGCTTAAATTTAGTTTCAAATGTTTAACAGTGTCATGCTTCCAATGGTTGATGAAGTTGAATAAACACCTGCTTCAATGTCTATACCTGAAAAGGATACCATGTGTTGTACAGATTATAGATTGTCAGTTTGTAATATTTGACATTTCACACAAATTAAAAAGTGTGGAAATATTCCATTCCTTATATTTTAAGGTCAATATCATATTTTTGCACTTGTGTGCTCTGATACATTCTGGTATATTGACATGTATTTGAACTATATCCTGAGGTTTGAGGAAGATAAAATGACACTGAGAGCACACATTTATTTGTATTTTTTTAGCAATGATCATAAAGCATATGTACTTTATCATTGGTATTAAATAGATCATCGATAATTTATCTGTGAGTGAGCTTGAGAAAACATTGAAACTGCTTACGTTTCTGGCTGTGTAAGGATATTATTGCATTATAGAAAACAGTCTAAGAATAAAACTAGAGACTCGTCAAGTTGGACAATAAATGTATAATTTTGCAGTTCTTTTTTGAATTAAATGACAATACTTTAAATATAAATATATTTTACATGTTTTATAAACCAGAGAGTAGTAGTTGATTTACTGCCAAAAATACAAAAATGCTCTTTGAAACCACAGAAAAGTCTTACTAAATATCACAGACTTTTAGTGTTGTCAGTCTTTACTGAGTATACTGTTATTCCATTTGGTCTCCAAACTTTTGGTGTTTTACTACAAATTCTGGTGGGAAAAGTATAGTCTACAAAATGCAATTTTTATTCTACAGCTTATCCATTTTTTCAGAGGTAAAATCAATCTATAACTTTTCCTCATTAAAAAAAAACCTGTATGTCCATCAATGGATGGCTGGGAAAAAAAGATGTGATATATATTCTATATTATATATATATATAGAATATATAATATAGAATATATATATACACTCAATGGAATACTACGTAGCTATAAAAATAAAATAAAATCTTGACTTTTGCTATAGATTACATAGAACTTGAAGTGATTATATTAAACAAAGTAAATCAGAGAAAGCAAAATACCGAATTTATCATTCATATGCAGAATTTAAAAAGCTGAATGAACAGAAAAAATAATCTTAAACTGAAATAAAAACTGTGGCTATCAGAGTTTGGGGGGAAAGGGGTCAAAATGATATTAGTTATTGGCACTAGAATTGGTGTTGTGTCTTATTTGATACATAACTTGACCAAGGTATGAATCTTTTCTCTTGAAATTTACATAATATTGAACACTAATGATATATCAATAAAAAAATTAAATATCCCTATTGGATAAAACAATTACCTGCTGAATCATCCCCATTTGCATCTCAGGTTGTCTCTCAAGAAGGTAGTTTTAGCACAACTGTACATCTTTGATTGTAAGTCTCTAGTAACAACGGTGCTGATGTGTGAATTCACCCAAGGCCAATATCATGCCTCAGTAGTCTTTCACCTGTCTTGCCACTTTCCTGATCACAAAGCTCCTATTTCAGAAAATCAGTCTGGTGTTTCCTGTTCCCTTGCAATCTTCTTAAAACTATGAAGTGTTATGGGATTGGGATACCACCTGGAGGATGACTCTGCATCCAGAAGTCCAAGCCCAAAAACAGCTCTCATACCTGGGTTCCTGCTTCCTGTCTGCGCCAGAGGTTACCAGTGTTATTTGTTCTCACACCCTGCCTTCCATTTAGCTGCTACAGTATCTAATGTATTAATAACTAACTATTTTATCTATTTGCATTTGCTTTTATTTTTTTTTAGGTTGTTAACACAATCTTCACATTCATTGAAGCCAATTTGTTCTCTACTGTAACACAAAATCAAAACTTCTGGAGTCATATTTATTTATTACATTTTTATTTATTTTTTGTGAAGTCAGGTAAACTATGTTATGTGCAAAAATAGATAATCATCTTCTAAAAGATTTTTGTTTTTCAGATTAAATCATTTGAAAGCAAATCCTACTATTTCTAGGAACCATAAACAAAATTTAGGGAAAAGCCTATCAGTGTCCTCTTATGCTCTAAGAATTTTGCAGTGAATGCTTTTTGAAGTTGATTTCTCTTCTTTCTTTCATCTTTCTTCCAGTTATAAAAACATGGTGCTTTTAATTTTTTCTGGTAAAGATATTTTGGAATTTGTTCAGATAATATCTGCTCAGCTAAAACACAAAATTCATTATTTTAGGTTTATATCAGAATTAAATGCATTTTCATTAAAGTACTTCTGGTTATTCCAGTTTAATCCCTAAATATTCATTTGATTTTTTTATATTAGTCATAATATTAAATACCTGTATAATTAGTCACATAGCAATAAATACGTTTTTTTAAAAGTTAATTATCAACATACTGTGTTAATTAATAATTGCCATCAGTGGCATCACAAAATGTTAAGAGAAGAGATTGATAGTATAACAAATACAAGAAGTATAGCATTGCATTCATATGTTTATTATTTGGTATTTCAGAATTTATTTGAAACAAGATTACCACAATTCCTTTCTGATATTATTTCCTTATATCATTGCAAAATGTTCACTAGTACAAATATGAGGTTTTGTTCATTAGCTAAAATAGCATTTTAATGTTATTTCAATTAATGTTCAAATATATCAATTGTCTTTAAAATATGAAATATGTATTGAAAATTTCCTTTATTAGAATCATTGGTCTTCATCTGAGAAGAGATCTTTAAGGTAAACTAGTGTAAAGATTTTTTTTTTTTTGTATTTTGTTCTGAATGATCAAAGTACTCTCAATAAAATGACATATCTGTTTCATTCTTACCGTACATATTATTTTTAAAGAAAGCTGATGTTTATTAAGAATTTTCTCTAAATGAAATGAAAGTTATTTTTACTGAATGCATTATCTTTGTAAACCTGGTCTGCTTCTACCACTAGGAAGATGATTTCACATTTCAATTTAATCTTCTACCTAAAGAATAGTGAAAAAATACTCAAGTCCAAAAGAAATTATTATCACACTGGAACAGATTACATCATTCTATATTTTGTCATTTGATTTACTGAGTATTCTGTGGGTTAAATATGTTAATCTGTCTCACTTGTCATGTCAAATTAAAAAATTAATTTCAGACTTTTTTGTATAAAAAATAACATAGCTGATTCATCAAAAGCATTAATCAGAACTCATAATAACTTATAGACTATATTTTCTGAGAATATACTAAGACCGAATTAATTTTCTCCTATGATCGTCCTAGCATCACTAGTCAACAAAAACGTCATCCCTGTTTGTGCTGATGACTAAATTTAGTCACAAAGAAAATAATGGTTTGTTCAACTTATATCCTGATTTGGGATTTGAAATAAAAATTTTTGAATTGAGTGCTTTTCACTTTATTCATTTCATAAAAGTTGAATGTCTACCAAAGTTTAATGAATGTTTTATCTTTACCCTAAACTAATATTCTACTTATAATATAACTTCCAGTATATGCATTTTCATTGCGCAGCCCACATTCTTTATTAATCAAACCGATCCAGAACAAAAATCAAAATTTAAAAAAAGACAGGAAAAGAAAAAATTAAACAAAAACAAGATGGTAGCTTAAATCCCTTCTACCCCATGAATCCAAGCCCCACCCACTTTCCTTCTGGCAACCTCAACCTGCTGTTATAGTCCAAAATTTTATTTTAATATGATCAGTTTATTTGTGCCTTTTTCTCTGCATTACAAATATAGGTGAGATCATCCAACATTTTTCTTTCTCCTTTTGACTCACTTCACTCAGCAATAAAGCCTTGAGTTCTCTCCATGTTGTTGTGAATGGCAAAATTTTGACTTGTTCTATGGCTAAGAAGAATATTCCGTTGTATGTGTATAAACTAGATAGTCTTTATTCATCTATCAATGGGCCTTCAGGTTGTTTTCATAGCTTGGTTATTGTAAATAATGTTGCCATAAACAGTGGTGTAGACCTGTTTTTGAGTTAATACTTTAGTGTTCTTCAGATAATTACCTAGAAATATAATTCCATTTTCAAGTTTTTGGGAAATATCTATTTTCCAAAGTGACTATATCAACCTATACTTTCACCAACAACATATGAGGGTTCCCTTCTTTCCATACCCTTGTCAGCACTTGTTGTTTCTTGTTATTTTGTCTTATTTTTTAAAGATGAAGGGAGCAGGTTGAAATGAAGGCAAGTAAGGAGATAGGAAGGAAGAAATAGAGAGGAGGAAGGAAGACGCATCTATTGTTTTTCTGTTGCTGTTTCTCCCCCAGTCCCTGGTTGTGAATTTGAGTCCTTGGGTTTTAGGTGGACTACGCTGGAGCCCCAGACTTATCACTTGAGCCAACAAGTTGTGATCTTGTCCATTTGTTAAGGCCATTCTCACCAGTGTAAGTAACATCTCATTGTAGTTTTGATTTGCCTTTCTCTAATAATAGGCAATGAACATTCTTCCATGCATCTATTGGCATCTGTATATCCTCTTTGAAGACAGAGATACTCTGCCTGTTTTTGATAGGGTTATATGTTCTTTTTGTTATTGAATTGTATGAGTTCTTTATAAATCTTAGATATCAAACCCTTATTAGCTGTATGATATGAAATTTTCTTCCATTCAGTATAGCATGATTTTCTTCTGTTGACAATTTTCTTTTGCTATACAAAACATTTTTATTTTAATATAATCTCGTCATTTATTTTTTTCTATTAAATCCTTGTCAATAGAGTTGAATCCTCAAAGATATCCTTATGATCATATCTTTAATATATGATCCATGCTTTCTTCTTATATTTTATAGTTGTTAAACTTACACTGAGTTCTCTAACCCATTTTGTGCTGATTTTTGTATGTAGTTAAAATTGCTCCAGTTTAATTCTGTTCCATATGACTGATCAACTTTCCAAATTCATGGATGTGCATAAAAATTAGTATTTTAATGAGCAGCTGACATTTATAAAAATTGTGTATCATATAGAAGTTCAAACACAAAATTTTAATAATGGTACAATTATGATATTTTGAAATCTGAAATATCTCTGTAGTCAGTAAAGTAGAAGTTTATTAAAGCATTTGAAATAAATTTAGTTGGTTATGAAGTCCTTTTTTGTTCTACCATGAGAGGCATCTTTTAAATTACATTCAATAATGATGCTTTTTCTCCCTGTCAGAGAAGACTTTATAAAGGATTTGAGGACTTACAGCAAACTACAATTTAAAACTGGTCAATTACCTTTGACATCTTTGTTTTCAAGAAGATTTAATTTCTTTAGTCAAGGAAAGAAATACAGAATACATCTCTTTCTGTTCTTTGACACAGTAAAACTTTTGATAATGTCTGCAGTAAAAACAAAACCAAAATTTCTGATAATGATTTAAAATATTCTGGAAAATACAGATGCTAACATAATTCAAAGAGTGCAATTCCAAAAAATAGATTTAAATGTATGATGTATTTTAAAATATGTATTATAAAATGGATACTATCATCAGAGAACTGAAATGTAACTATAATTTATGTAGGAAATAAAATGTTAAAAATGTTTGAAAAAAAATAGATACCTTTTGTACATCTGAATCTGTGGGAGACAAAATTTCTCCTGACAGATATTTTGTGTAAAATGGTTTTAAATAGTGTTCTGTTTTGTTTCATGCTTTTCAAAAAAATCCTATCTTTATATACATGTGTGTGTGTTTGTGTGTGTAATAAGAATTATTTTTACAAGTAACTGTCTTATAATCATTTCTTTATGTGTATTTTCAGGATTTTGATTATTTTTGCAAGAAGGGTTAGGTGTTAGGGATTTTGATCTTTCAAGATTTCAACTTTCAGGATTATGTCTTTTGAGATTATGACCCAACATATCCTATGGGATGTGTAGATTTATGTCTGATTGAATTTCAAATCTAGGTGTCTAGAAGGCTTGCCTTTCTCTCTTACTTGCATAGCACTATGCCAGAGGGGAGTTTTAATATAAAAATGTGTCTCAGCTCTTCCTGACTTGCTTGATGTAAGTATTTTCTCATTCATGAGCAGTGAGACACTCTGCTACTCTGGATTTCTCTCAAAGGAAATTACTCTTTGTTTAGATGTACATTTGATGCATCCAAGGGAGAAGATAAATTCAGGAGCATCCTATATATTGTCTTATTTGCTCACTCCTCCCTATAATATGTTTTTAGAAATGTTGAATTTTGTTCAGTAGTTTTGTATTTAGGAATTTTCATAAAACGTATCAATGTATACTTTTCTTGTGATCTTTTTGTTTAGTGTTTTTAATTTAGATTTCTATATTTTATATAGTTTTTTAAATTCTTTTTTATTAATTTTTATTAAAGAAAGATTACATAATAATGTTAAAAAGGTTCAAGGTAAATAAAAATCTGTATATTAAACTATAGGGATGTTTTATAGGAGCAATTGCATGAAGATCGTTCATAGAAGCCGGTCAACTTTCATGAGATTAACTGTATTTTTGTCTTGAATTGCAAAGATCCTGCTTTATTTTCTTTTTCAAGGTGTGATTTTCCTCAGAGAATATATTTGCATTCATTTTTACATGCACTACTCTTTTTGAAAGCTTTCTATGATACAATATATATTGACATGCATATTCTCTATTAAATTTTCCCATGTTCTGTGCATTCTTCTATGTTGTTTTGGGGCTCATCGGAATCCATCCCACATGCACTCATACACAAAATTGTAGATATAATATTGCTAACTGAACAGCAGTATTGTTGCTTAAGTATTTCCTTATCCTGTCATTCACATAATTGTTCTTGAACCAATCATTAACTTCACTGGTTTCTTCAGGCAAATTCAGCTTTAATTTATTAAAAGCTCTTGGAATATCACCTGCTGGAAGGACTTCTATTGTAGACAAATGACGTATTTTTAAAATGAAGTTTTTCTTGATGCTCTATCTCATGACCAATCCACTCATCTGAATTCTGTCAAATGCATTGAGCTGAAATACAAAGCAAAACAAAAAAAAAGCAAAAATCTTTACTGATAATACCTCAAAACTCACTTTTAGAAGATATGATCACACCTAACTCCTAATCTATCATTATGTTTTGAGGATTAAGTAGAAATCCATTTTTTCTGTAACATCCACCAAAACTTAAGAACCTACAAAGTACTTCACCTTCTCTTATTAATTCACACAGTAGTGATAAGTTCTATAGTTTTTAGATCTAATAGGGCATGAGTTATATATCACTAATAGAAAACAAAACAAACAAAACAGTGGGGATTGTTTTGAAAATGTCATCCATTAATCAAGTGACATATGGGCTAATATTTCTATGTTAAACATAGTGGTGAATATGAGATGTTTATCTTCTTTGAAATTCAACTCCATATCCAAGAATAGCTCACATTTAATATGTTTGTAATACTGGAGGAATCTTTATATCGTCAAGTGTTATTGGTTCAGAAATCAGAGTTTGTTGAAACATTTCCTCTGATTAAGGGGTTGTTTAGGACAGCATGGTTTTATGTGTGAAAAGACAAAAGTCATATAGGTGGGATTTTGTATTTTTGGAGGAGAGATTTCTGTATTTTTTGCCTGCATTTTTACATCTTTTTTATTTCAGAATTTTAGCATTCAGATTTTTAATCTTTTGCCATTGTGACTGAGATTATGATGTTCTGAATTTTTAGGATTATGGTTTGCACTGTCACAGTACTATAGCAGCAAAATAAAATAGTAGAAAACTTCAATAATCTAATTGAAACAATGGATTTCCATCTAAAAAGAAAATAAACATTGGACTTAAACTACATTAGACCAGATGGAGCTAATAGACTTATACAGAACATTCTTTCCAAACAAGAGCAGAATATACGTTATTTTTAAGCACACATGGAACATTTTTCAAGATAGGTATCGTAGGCCACAAAACAATTCTTAATACATTTAAGAAGACTGAAATTGCAATAAACATATTTTCCAATCAGTGGCATAAAATTAGGCATTAATTATAAGAAGAAAATTTAAAAAATTAAAAAATATTGAGATTAAGCAACAAGGTCTTGAGCAACCAGTGATTCACAGAGGAAATCAAAAGGAAAATAAAAAATATCTCAAGACAAACCAAAATGGAAACACAACATATCACATATCAAAACTAATGCAGCAAAAGCAGTTCCAAGGCATCGTTTTAGCAAATGTTCACATTAAGAAAAAAAGAGACATCAAGAAAGAAAAAACTAATTTATACCTAGTTTTGCAATTCATAGACTTAGAAGTGTAGGAAAGGAAAAAATCATTTTGCAAAAGCCAAAAGGAAGAAGGAAATAACAAAGATAGAATGGAAATAAATGGAATGGTGACTCAATAGACAGTGGAAAAAATAAATAAAACTAAGCTGGTGCTCTAAAAGGATAAAAATTAACTAACCTTTAACACGGTGCACTCTGGAGGAGTAGCAATTAGGTCAATCGCTTCTGAAGGATGCAGGATTCAGAGCATGATTTGTGGGTTTAAGGTCTGGGTCCAGGGCGAAACAACCAGTGTGAAAAACTGAATGGGAATGAAATAAAAATTCTACCAACTCCTCTCTTGTCTGTCTACCTAATTTCCTTCATCCTTGCCTGCAACTTTCCTTTAAAAACAAAAACACAAAACCAAAAATAACCCTAACATTTATCCAGACTAAAAATGACCTTCTCAAATGAAAATCAGAATAAAAAAAGTAGTTATCATATCTGATAACACAAAAATGCTTAGTATCATGAGAAATTATATTAAAATTAACACTTATAAGACATGGATGAATTCTTGGATTCATACAATATATCAATCATAAAGATTTTTACAGAAAGAGAAATTGAAATAGATTATTTTAAAGAGAATGAGGGAAATCTTCCACATTTATTTTATAAGATCAGAATTACCTTGATCCCAAAATTAGAAAATTGCTACAAAAAATTATATGAAAAGTCTATATCACTGATGAATCCACATTGAATTCAACAGTGCATTAAAAAAAATACACATGATCAAGTGAGATTTATTCCAGAGATGCAACGGTGGTTCATCGTCTTTATAACAATTAACATGATACACCACTTTAACAAAATAAAAGATAAAATGTGTATAATAATCTTACTAGGTGCAGAAAATGCATTTGACATTCAACACTCTTTTATAAAAAGAAAAGTTTCAACAAATTGGTATAGAACCAATGTACCTCAACATAATAAAGGTTATGTCTAACAAACTCACAATTAACACCAAACTCAGTGGTGGAAAACAGAAAGTTTTTCCTCTGAGACCAAAGATAAGAAAGGAATTCCTATGCTTTCAACATAGTATTGAAAGTCTTAGCCAGAGCAATTAGGGAAGAAAAAGAAATAAATGTCATACAAATCAGAAAGAAAATAAAACTATGGCTGCTTGCAGATAACATGATACTATATACAGAAAGTCCTAACAATTCACAAAATTACACCACAGAACTAATAAACAATTCAGTAAATTTGCAGGATATAAAGCTAATATATAAAAATCAATTATGTTTCTATGCACTAGCAATCTATCAGAATGAGTAAGAAACTAAGACAATTGCATTTTAATAATAATCAAAAAGAACAAAATACTAAACAACAATTTTAACCATGAAACTGAAATATTTGTTTACTGAAAACTGAAAAATTGATGAAAGAAGGTGAATACATAAATGAATGTAAAGATAGCCTATGTTCATAGCTTAGAATTAGTTAATAATATCTCTACTACTTAAAATGAGTTATGTATTCAATACAATTCTCCAAATTCCAAAAACATTTTTCACAGATAGATAAAAATGCCCTAATATTTGCATAGAAAAAGAAAGACTCCAAATAGTCAAGCAACCCCGAAACACAAGAACAAAACAAGAAATATCACATACACTGATTTAAAATACATTGCGAAGTTTTAATATGACATATATTACTGATATAAACACAGACACAAAGACCAATGCAACTTAATTGGAGTCCCCAAATTAACACATGTATATAGTTAATAATATATGATAAAGGTGCCAAAAAAAGTACAATAATGAAAGAATAGTCTCCTCAATAAATGAAGTTGAGTATATTGTATATTCACATGCAAAATAAAGTAGCCTATGTCATATTATAAGCAAAAATAAACTTAAATTAGGTTATAAATTAAATTTAAGATCTGAAAGCATAAGAATTCTAGAAGAAAATACTGAGGGTAAGCTCCTTGACATTGATTTTAGCAATAACTTTTTGAATTTGACACCAAAAACAAAGATAACATAAGCAAAAATAAGTAAGTGGGACTGTATCAAGATAAAGTCTTTGCACAGCAAAGGAGATCATCAACAACAACAAAAAATGGCCTATGTGAAAATAACAAAATATTTCTGTCACATATTTGATAAGAAGGTTATTTTAAAATTAACAAAGAATCATGCAACTCAATAACTGTCATCATCATTATTATCATCACCATCTAATTCAAATATAGAGTGATTAGAATAGAAATTTTTGCAAAAAGGCATACAAAAGATTTATAGCTACATGGAAAAGGTGCTTGATGTTACTAATTTTCAGAAAAATGCATGTCAAAACCACAGTAAGATATCACCTCACACAGGTTAGGATGTCTATTATCTAAATGGCAAAATATAACAATTGCTGGAAAATATGTGGATAAAAGAGAACCCTTGTACCCTATTGATTGAAATGAAAGCTGGTACAGTCAGTTTTATGGAAGACAGTGTGAAGCTTCCTCATTAAAGTAGAAACAGAAATACTGTAAGATCCAACTATCTCAATTCTGGGTTTATAACCAAAGAAGACAAAAATCACTATTTTGAATAGATAACATGTTCATTGCAGTTATTCACAATAAAGAAAGCATGGAGACAAACTGATCATCTATTAATGGTGAATAGAGGAAAAATATGGCATATTTATATAAACAGCATCATTTTTAGAGTTGAAACCAGAGTCAATTGGAACAGCACCAGGTGCAACACTGGGTGTATGTGGGGGTAACACCCACAGTGGGAAAATTTGCACCACTTTTGGGCAATCTGGACCTAGTTTGTCGGGTATGTATGTTTTTCCAGGGTCCCTCACTTCACATATGTAAAAATCTGGCACTGCCCATGAGTATCATACCAGTAGTGGAAATTATATGGGGAGAGTGTGTCTACCCTTTCCACCACCGAGGAAGTATGGAAGAGATTTTATTGTAAATTTATTGCCCCATTTGCATGTTTTCTTTTTATATGGAGGCTACTTTTGACAAGTGTCAAAGTAATACGTGTGAGCTGGTAAGGTGGACAATTTGTCTTTATCTTTGAAACTTAGAAGGAACTCTAATAAGAGTTACAAGATAGAAAGGCAGGGAAAAGAAATAGAACCATACAAAGCAACTATACTTTGCTTGCTAACACAAAAATGTAAAATATTGTTAAGTTAAACAGTGACAGTTACAAATAAATTAAACATGTTTTTACTGGCAGCTAATATTTTATTTAACTTTTGGTACTTCCATATTTTTCATTGTTTTGTTGTTTTAATTTTATCTTAAAACACTAAGGAGCTTAGTGGTAAATTTATTTTAATCATCAGAAGACTCTTGACTGTAGCTTCCAACATAGTATCACTCTCTTCTGACTATACATTATTAATTACAGAAAATATTTTCTCACCTCATACAGAAGTACCAGGAAATCAAAACATATTCTACTGCAGTATTCGAAATTTTTACTATTACGTGTCTTTTTTTTTTCACAATGGACAAAAAAATCTTGCCACTTTCTTCATGCTTAAAGTTTTGTGCTGCCCCAATTACTGCCTTAGAAATCAAAAAACATGTTGCAATAACAATCTCATCAAATAATTGATTAATATTTATTACTTGCTTGCCAGTCTTTTGGTTGATCTTAACATTGGTCTGCTCAACAGTGGGCCAAGATAGATCTCCAGATTTAACCAGATTTCTTCTGCTTTCTTTCCTTAGGTCTAGGTATGAAAGATCTTCATAAAAACTTTCAAATTCTGCCTTTTCTCTTTCAATGTTTCCACCATTTTTTTCCCCAAGTTTTATCAGTAGGAACCTTTCTCCTTGAAGTACAAATTCATGCTTTCTCCAATACTTGTAATCAAAGCTTGCATTTCTAGATAGATATCTGCTGTGTGGGCACTGTCCTTCTTCATGACCAAAGTCATTTTGTTAAAGAGGCCAAGTTTTCCATATACAAACATAAATGTCTTTTTTTACAGTCATTGTCAAAACTTGCTTTAAAAATCCTGGTAGTGTTTTTAAGTAAAAAGGTGGTATTTCATGCATCAAAAATGTATTCTTTCAATGTTTGAAGCATTGACAGAAATCTGGGATTTATAATAAAAAATCTGGGATTACAATAATTTTTTTGTGTTCAACTCTGGCAGAGCCACACAATTCCATCAGCTGTGTTACATGAATTGTAATGTGAAAATATCTGAACACTTAAAACAAGTGCTTCAGTATCAATGGATGTAATTCACTAACAGCGGTTTGGAGTGCAATGAGCCAATGACAAAAAAGTCTTTTGCTGGCTTTGTTTTTAATTGGCTGACAAAATTTATGCTACAAATGTTGCCACAAAATTCAACAATTTTTTCTTTCAACCTGTGGTTGTTAATTGAGACTAAATATCAGTCAAGGTGTCATAGGCCCTTCAAACAGTGTGTCCAAACACTATTTATCCCCTTTGGCCAGGAATATAGCATCTAATCATGAAAGGTATGGTTTTAACATCTTTTATGTTTGAAGCATCCACAGAAATTATCACAAAGTTTCCTACTGTTAGATCTTCAGCAACTTCAGGTTTAACCACCAGTGAGATTACATTCAAAGTCAAAACTTCACATTTTTCTCCTTCTAGACACCATTTTAGCTCCAAGAATTTGGGGAACAATTTTGATGAACAGTCAGACAGCTTTCAAAGTCAGGTCATGAGAAACAGTGAAAAGCAAAGGTGGCTTCTTTAGCAGCAGCTAGAAAACCCAGTTTTGCTACTTTTGACCTTTTGTAAAAGTATCTAGTTGTTACAATGTAGAAACTATGTCAATGCTCACCTGCTGTCTTTTGAGAATGCAAATTGTTTGTCATTTTCAACCTACTTCAGGGCACCACAGAATTCCCCAAAACAGTGACCACATTTTATTCTGTTTACACAGTTTTGTTTTTTTGTTTTTTTTTTAAAGAGTAATTCTGTTTGAGTTCTTTGGTAAATATGCACCCTCTGTCAGAATTACTGAAGTAAATCAGAATTTTAAAAATACAAATCTCAAAATCTTTGCTGGAGTAAAATTCAGAAACATGCAAAAGCCAACAGTTGTATGTGTGTGGACTGTGACTACTGACCTATGTCAACAGATTGCACATTCTTTTGTCTGACAGCTAAGCCTGAGGGCACAGGCAGGGGCCTGTACTCTGTGTTGATATGGGATAATGTGAAGCTCAGACCATCCCAGTTTTATCTTAGTTACATTAAATTTGCTGATAACCACCAAAATTCAGATATTCATGAAAGATACAGACCCTGGAAAGTTCACAAAATGCCATCCACTACCTGTTATCTCATTTAAAATTTCTTCTGTCCACAATTTTTCACTCCTTTAATGACTAAAGGTGTTCTTTTCCAGGAATGTAGTCTGTCCCCTAAGTCCCCTTCCTGCCCAGCCAAGGTATATATGTGGCTTCCTCACAGCCAGATGTCCCTGTGCTCTCTGCTGTGTCTTTGTATTAAGACAGCACAGCAGCAGCAGCAGCGGCCCCCTGCCTGCCCCCAGGTCTCTCTCCCCATGCTTTCTCTTCTGTCCTTCTAATAAATGTACTGAGTTACACTGATTTAAAATACCTAAGAATTCTTCCTTGGTCCTTCTCAGCTGACCTCCATCTCCCACCTCATTAGTGTGCATGAGAAAAACTAAAATCTTACATTTTAGACATGGCAAATTAATGTATTGCCAACTGGGATTACAACTGGGAGAAAATTTCAAACTGGGTGGGATGTTGCAACAATGTTGCTAACCTGGGACAATCCTGGTCAAACTACTGTGATGGTTCCAATGACCTTAGTGATGGTCCATAGTAAATGAAGTCGAGATTAAAGAATGGCTTTGAAAAACTGAGAGGGTGGGATGAAGATATTTGGAGAAGCAATGCCAGGTAGGGTTACACTGTGAGGTAGGGATACTCCACTGCTTTTTACATGCTTCAGGAAGTTCTAAGAGGAAATTCAATTTGCCAAACTGATGAAGGATGCACTGAGGAGGGAAGTGACAGAAGCTCACTGAGAAGCTAAATGTTGGTTGTCTTCTGGAAGACAGAGCTGACGCTAGCAGGTGTGATCCTGGGTGAACACCTGTCATTTAGCTTGTTTTCAAAATTCAGCCAAGTCACAGTATTCATAAGTACAGCATTCCTTTTTGTTATCAAAAACACAGACATTAAGCATTACTTCTAATAATATTGACAACTGCATATCTTTGTTGGAGAAATACCTATTAACAAGTTTTATACATTTTTAAATAAGTACAAAGCTACCTCTTCTGGTAACAATGAGAAAATTGAGATCCAGATTAAACAAGGTCTAATGGCTATATTTACTTTTCAGAATCAAAGTAGGCAAAAGAGGACAGAATGACAGTATTCTAATTTTGGTGAAGGAAGGAGTATCATTTTTCTTTAGACTAGGAACATTTGAAGATCTGTTTATAAATGGATTCTTAGATCTGGAATCTATGGTCCTATTCAGTGGTTATTTTCCTGGTTCCTAGTTGCATGACTGCACTTATAAAACTCTCACCGACAGACTGACCTATAAAGTATGATGTACTGTTGAGGAAATATCAAGTGGAAGGTCCTGAAACTTTTCCTTCTCACTTAGTGAATAGAAACAGTATCTAATCCTAGAGGCAGTCATAATGATTATATTAGCCATAAACTTTAAAGATTGTTGCACAGACATTTAGAGATCTGACACTAATACTCCTTTCATATTTACATTTAATTCTTGAGTCAGTTTCCCAGATTTCTCAGAGTATAACTAACCAGAATCCTGATAGAACTAAAACTCGATGGACTATAAGTTAAGTGAGGGAGAAATAGATCTGAGTGGTGCTAGGAATGTATTACAAATTGTGATGTTTGTATGCCTTTCAAATCCCTATTAATGGCCATTGTGTTAATCACCATATCCATAGAGTGCAGGTAAAAGGACTCTGGGAAGACAATATGTAGTACTTACCAATTTCTA
Organism: Solenodon paradoxus; assembly: GCA_004363575.1. NCBI lineage: Eukaryota > Metazoa > Chordata > Mammalia > Eulipotyphla > Solenodontidae > Solenodon > Solenodon paradoxus. Next base: position 561,205 of record RJWH01000142.1, read on the forward strand.
TAGTGCAAAATTTCTTATCATACCTGATTTCAAGTGGCTAATAGTTTGATATCTTGCCAACAAAATTTCTGCTGTGAATTCTGATTGTGAAAGATTCAGAGCTGAGACCTATCTAGAAACTATCTGCTGAGTAGGCTTTATGCTCTCCACTACCTACCACTTAGTCAGCAGAAAGCTAAAGTTTGAATGTGAGAGTGGCATGGGCAGATGAGGCAGTGGTGTACAAAAGGCCATATCTCTCTGCCTGGGTTCTGAAACATAATTTGTATTCCAGAGGTCTCCGCATCACCAGACTGAATCTAATCTCTAGCAAGTATCTCATTTTTGCTTAACTTTCTCTCTATGACTTATTCCTCTTCTCTCCCATTCTCCTGAGAATCAACATGGTCAATAATATGAATGAATCACTTCTATTTCTATTTCTATTTTAGGAAGAAAATATATAAACAAACATTATGATTTTGAATTAATTCAATTGTTAATACTCATAATAAGAATATCCCAACACTAAAGAATTATCACAGGATCACGAAGAAGAAATCACAAAGAGCAAGGCAAAATTTATAAATCATCATTTTTTAAAGTAATGCTGAACTAAGGACACAAAATTTAGCAAGCGGAAAAACCAGTATCTTGGGAAATAGTTATGAGAAAAAAATTAAACCTTAAAAGGAAATTAGCATATTTAGAGGAATAATAAAGTATATTAGTTTTATGAAAAAGCATGTCATTTATGATATTAAAGAAATTGAAATCTTAGGAATGAAAATGAAAATGGCAGAAAACCAAACTATTTTTATACCTATATAAGCTTATATGAAGAACTCACTAGCAACCTTGATAATTGAAGCAAGGAAATTTTCTGCCGCAAAAAGTGAAAAGGATGGAACATACCTTATAACATACCTTATAACCCTCATAGAGAATATATCTAAAATATCTAAAGAGATCAAGTTTAAGGGCAATTATAGAAGATATGTAGAGTTTTTTTTTCCAAAACAGCAGAATAAAATTCATCCTCAAACTGAGTGAATGATTTAACCGAGTACCAGGCAAGGTAAAAGACTGTAGTTAGGTAGGTAGGTAGCTAGGTAGGTAAGTAGGTAGATCCAAAGTAGACAGATAAGATGTGGTAACATTTCACAACACCCTGAGTAAGGAGTATAATGCAAGTGTCAAAAGTTCAGAAAGAAGTAAAATCAGTAAATCACCAAAGTATTATTTAGTAAAAGTTTATTGTGTACACACAAAGAAGGCATTTTGTAAATTGGGATTACTCAGATTAAAGCATGAAATGAGAATCAGGAGTATACTGTTACAAAGCAGTTTATTAAGGCAGTAATTACTTCATAATGATTGGATACTATTGCATAATTTTCTTAAATGATGGGTTAGTGGTTACCATATATCAATTTTTATAAACAGTTTATACTTTGCTTATGATTTACAAAAGCATCAACAGGAAATGATCCAAGTAAAGTGAGTCTTACCCAACTGTTTTTGTCTTCTCAGGGACTTTTCAAAGCTGGTCTTTGTTTTGTATTTTAACATAACTCTTTAGCTAGATGTCAATATTATGACAAATGATATGGAAAAACACATTTTTTTCAGTAAAATACATTTGCTCAATGTTGCAATTTATATTGCAACAAGGATATACAGCATATAGGGCAGCAAGTTATCCTAGAGAACAGAGTATTTTAGGCTCCAAAATCATTATCAACAAACACCTAAGTGCACATGATAGTCTTACTGTGTAAAAGTCACATGAGAGCTATTAGGAGTATAACTGTCTCCTGCCAGATCCAACCTTTGATACTTGTACAAGGCTGGAGTAGCCCATGAGGTATCATAACTCAGATATGTCTGGAAACATCTAACTTGTGCTTGTGCACTTCTTTCATACAGGGGTTAAAGAGTGTGCAAAATTATCATCAAGAACAACATCCTGAATCACCATCCTAAAATTTTCTATTTTAATGTCCCTGATGTGAGAGCATTCCTGAATTCAATGTTGTGGAACTAGAGCATATTCATTATCCAACTACCTGTCAAAATTATACTAACTAATGGTTAGGTCAGATATTGATTTATCCTGTAAATTAAAAAGAAATTCCAAATACTTCTAGAAAAAAATATGTAATAGATTCACTACCAAAACTACACAAAATAAAGTTGCATTAAGTTTAGAATTCTTTTGTTAACACTAAATATTAACACTGATTTTTTTCCCCCCAGATCTATCAGAATTTCTCAGAGCAAGTAATTTTTTTGGATATAAGATATTTGAGGCGGTCATTGACTTTTTCAAGACAATTGGTCTGCAATTTTAAATCAACCATGCTGGAGGCTATTTATGAGAGCTATTCTGTGACAGGGACAATTCGTTGTAATTCCAGCTACCCTCTTGATTTTGTAATGAATGCTGTTTTCTCTTCCCTTTCTTGGACTTCACAATTACACCAGGATTTATAGGCACATTTGAAAAATAAGTGGTTTATCTAAGTTGATTTTTGCCTCTCTTTTAGTGCAATCTTCCTACTTTTCCTTAGATTCTCCTTACTCTCCTTTCTCCTACTCAGTGTCCAAAACATAAGAGACTTCCGTGTGTTCCTTTGTTCATAATGCTTGAACTCCTTAGGTACCACAGTACCTAATTCCCTCCATCGGCATCACAGAGATGTCTGCCTACACCTTTCATGTGACAGATTTCTTATGTGTGTGCCTGTCTTTAAATGTTCCCTTTTATAAGCACACCAGTCATACTGAATTAGTAGCTCACTATATTGTGGTATGACCTCATATAACATAGCCAATTTCTTCTGCAACAACCCAATAAGTTTAAATTCTGAGATATTGGAGGTTGGAAGTTCAACAAACGAACTGGGGATTAATGACATGCTCAACCCATGACAATCTCCTAGGTTAACTTCCCTAAGACAACATTTTTGCATCTATTTAATTGAATGGCACTGTTCTTTATCTGATAGGGTTTTTATGAAGATTGAGAAAATTGGTATCTCTTTAACACTTAAAACAATATCTGACACATAATGAGTAAACATGTTCTATTTCTTACATCAATATATTTTACTAAGGATATTCAGAGAAAAAGATTTTTAATCCACCTGCGTTTATGAGAGCTATATTAATTTCCAACAGGCAGAGTTCGGGTTTCTTTACTTTTTACCCGCCATATGTGAAATGTCCCTAGGGAAATAACTATGGCATCCGCTAATAACTACTACTTACAGTTTCTGAAATATCACAGTTACCTGGCATTACAAAAATCAAACAGATCATCTTTAGAGAGGTTTTGGTACTAAGTCCCCATTGCTCTCAGATATCAGGCTACTCATTTCAGCAGACTCATGTGATTTATAGTCTTTATAGTTTTGTTTATGAAAATGTTACTGTAGCCTTTGTGGGCAGAAATTTTAAATTCAAACATAAAATTCCTAAATGTACATACATTAATGTGGAAAAAAGAAACAAGGACTGAAAATTCTCTCAGACTAGTTAAACTAAGGCATAAACATAGTACTGTTAAGATGTAAATGAACAGCTTTCTGATGAAGCTGTAGAAATGTTTGTGCTTCTATATTCTTGATAATTATAAAACATTGAGGTTATTTTTATATATGTTTTCTAAAAATCCATTAGCACCTTTTCCACCTGCTTGCATTTTATATTTTATATTGTGATATTGACAAAATGATAAAGTTCTTGCTGTAATTTGGTTGGCACATTATTTTTAAGTGTATTGCTAACTCATATGAATAGAGATTATAAAGAACACACATAGGCAATTAAAAAAATGAACACAAACCCAAGATCCCAAAGTGATAGAAAGAATTTAAATAATCCAATAAAAAGTTCAGGTCTTCAAAAGAATTTGCTCTTTGTTATTTTGACAACTTAGATTTTAACTTTCATTTTTTGTTTTGTTTCATCAACTATATTCAGGTGTAACTGCCAAACAATAAAATGCTACACCATAAACTATATAACTGAATCAAATTTAATTTATGTGCACAGTGATCAATTACCACACTCAAGATAGTATATCTCTTACCCTCCTCCTCTTCCTTCCCACAAAATTTACCTATAACTTGTTGTAATCACTCTCTTGCACCTTTCTTCTCCATGACTTTTCCCTGGACCTAAGAAATCATTATTTTGATTTCTGCTATTATAGATGAATTTACATTTTCCAAAATAATGTATACATGGAATCACAGCATAATTTTTTGAGAATTACCTAAGGTGATATGTGTTAGCAAGAGTTTATTCTGCGTTATTACTGATAATATTATATTGATTATATAACTGTTTATCTGTTAATGTCCATTCTAATTATTGACTGCTTTATATAAAGGTGTTATGAATATTAATGCACAAAATGTGTAGTGGTATCCTGGGGTGGTCTGAATTTGTAGTTTACTTATGTTTTTCTTTTTATCTCACTGGTCACAATTTTGTTTCTTTGCTGATTTCTCAAGTTGCTTACCTTTATATGAAGAGAGATATTATTACAAAGACTCTAAGAAGGGAAGCTATCTTCTTTCATTAATTTCAGCACATGACTTCCCCAATTTTTTTCTCTGTGCCGTGGGTACTTTCTGTCCTTTTATTGGGGTCCATGTTTTGAAAAACAGAATCTTGCAGGAGCTACCTTCTCTTTGTTTCGTTTGAGTTTTAATTTTTTTTTTTCAATATTGTTTCAGATTATTTTTCTGCCACTTCTTGAAATTGTGGACTTCAATCCGGGTAATTGAAAATGGTCAGACTGGTATGGTCAAAAGAGCCACATTTGACTTGGGATAGAGAAATGGAATTTAAAGTGGTACCTCTGGAAAAAAAAAAAAAAAAATCTACTCTAAAATCTTTAAAACCGGCTACAGAATTTTGGAGCATGCTATTAAATTGTATAACACATTTCTCCAATACAACATTGGTTGACTCTACTAACATGTTTGAACAACTAGGCCATGTTATCTATTATTTTTGTGCTGGTTCTGTCAAAGAATAATTCTTATTTTGTGATGCTCTTTCTGTATCAACCATGGTCCAAACTCCACATTTTATGTTTCTCTGTTAAAAGATAAATAAACTTCCAAAAGTTATTAGACAATTTTGACACTCTGCATGAGTTGAAAACTCCAATATTTGATAAAAAGTCTTGTTTTTACACTTTGATGGAGAAAATACACAACTTTTGCAACTCTGCTTTTGTTTGGTTTTGGCAAGTGATTGCATCAGTCCTGAAAGGAGTCTTATTTTATCTAAACAAAAGACACTTTTTTCAATATGATCAGTGCTATTCAAAAGGGCACAGTAACAAGAACCTATGTAAATTAAAAATGATCAAATTAACAAACAAAAATCAACTGTTAACAGGTTATTATTCAGTAAAGTTGCTTGACCTTGAGTAGAAATTTACTTTGCTTCAAAAAACAGACACTAATCTCTGCATAATCTTGAATTTACTTGTAAGTTCACTTTGATAGAAAATGAGATAAACTTTTGATTTAACGCTGTTGGATCACTTAAATGCTTCCAGAAAATGATTAGGTATCTTGGTCGTTTTGCCCTTTGGAAGAGACATAAGAAATAAAATATTTCAATACATTATTGTGAATTAACCTAGTTGTAAGTGACAAAGATTTATCAAGCAGTTGTACAAATGAATCTGTAGATACTGAGGAATAGTTTAAATGATACTTTCATGAGTGACCATTACTTTACAATGTGTATTGCTTTTATATTTCTCAGACATTAAAGGAAAGGATGCCTTGCCAACTAACCCTTCTATTACTAGTAAACAAATAAAGTAACATAGCACAAGCTTAGTTAAAAGAGCCTTGAATAATCTTAGTGTTTTTTGAGCACAAATGTATACCCATTTTAAATGATGCTCAGATTCTACTTCTTGCTATCTATCTTTGGGAGTCATGGTTTAAAGAATGTATTTAAATAAAAATCAGATAATATTTCTATCTAACCTATTGGATTGCAAAGGGACACGTGAATGGTAATTTACAGTCCCAAAATTGTATTCATATCTTATGACATCATCCTTTCCATTAAAAGTTTACTCTCTGTTTATTTGCGTAATTTATAATTATTTCAATTATTTATAGGTAGTGGATATTCTTTGAATAAAATTAAATAACAGATTATATAGAGATAGAGATATATACATGCATAATCTATCATCTACTTTCTTTCTATCATCTATTTATTTACTATCTATATACTTAAGGAAAGATAGAAGCAGGAATGAAGGTGGGTAGGCAAGCAGGCAGGAAGAGAGAGAAGGAAGAAGCATCTTATTTTTATTTTGGATATACATCTTGATACAAAGAAAATAAGAGAATAATAATAAGAAAAAAAACAGGAACTTTAAACTATAATACAGCAAGAACTAATAAAACAAAGATGTAATTTTTCAAAATGATGAATTAATGTGCAGTTGTCTAGCAAGACCACAAAGAAAAGGAAAGGGGTGATGTAAATGTCTAATATCAGAATGAAAGAATTAATATCACTGCAGACCTGACAAACAAAAATAATCATAAATACTACAAAAAAAATCTCTACATGCATAAATATGACACTAGATAAAATGGGTCACATCCTCTAACATGACCAACTCCAATTCATGCAAGCAGAAATTGCTTTTACAATTTTTAAAATTAAAAAAAAGAAATTTTCCAGCTTAGCTAATTTCACTGGAGAAATTTTAACAAATTTTTAGAGAAGAATTAACACCAATTTAATATAATATTTTCCAGAAAATACAAGATGAGGAAAAGTTTTGCAACTCATTTTATTAAGTTAGACAGTACAAAAATAAAAGTGACAGATCAAGATCTTCCGTGAGTACAGTGGTAGGCTAAAAGATGGTCTTGCCTGAGATACCCAGCCAAATACTTGAAACTAGCTAATGTTATCTTACTTAGAAAATGAATCTTTTCAGATGTGATCGAGGATCTAGCTTTGAAGAGATACCCCCTGTATTATCCAAATAAACTCTAAATGCCATCAGAGTATCCATTTTATCTCTCTGAAAAACATCATTTGAATGTTATAAATGATGACTTTATAGAAAGATACAATAAGTGAATATTCATTAATTCTGATTTAGTATACAATAATGCATATATAGTATGTAAATTTAAAATACATACACATATTAAGAACACACCCAAAGGATATATCGCTACTGATCTTTTATTGCCACATGCAAACCTTACAGAATGAATGGCTTTGTCTGTTACACAGTTGCTGAAACTGAGATTTTTGAAAATTAACTTAATAAAAGAACATTGCATCATAATATTATGTAGGTTTACAGCATGCATCATTCCAAATCAACGTATATATAATATATATATGAAATACACTGTTTACCATAAATCTTTATGTCCTCATTCACTATATAATTGAATCCTTTCACCCCATTTGTCCTTCCCCTATCTTCTTCCTCACTTTGCAGTCAGTAATTTGATTTTATAGGTTGAAAGTCATTTGCTTACTTGCTGTCACTATATGCCACCTCTAGTGAAATCATAGTATGTCTTTTTCCTTTTGACATCTCATTAAGTATGATTCTCTTTAGGTTCCTTTATGTCCTACAAATAATGGGGTTTCATCCTTTTTCATAACTAAGCAGTATTTCATTGTGCTTATAGCAGAAAGAGAACTCAGGAAACCAATCCCATTTACCAGCTATATTCACATATCAATATATATTGATATGTCTATATTCATCTATAGCTATTATCTATCATCTATCTATCATTTATCTCTCTAGGTATCTATTTATCTTTCTGTCATCTCTCTATACATATACAAACATTAATGTACTAGTTGGTATATTATTGCTGACAATATATTTGCCTATTTCTGAAAATAAAACATGTGAAAACTGAATCACTCAGCATCCTCTGATCATTGTTACATCTTAATTTCTCACTGAAGTGGAGCTATCCTGAAGGTACCAGACCACAAACATCCCTTTCTCTCCTTATAAATAATTTAGTTAAAATATTACTCATATTTTAGGTAGAGATGTTAAAAACAAACAACTTATCTTTCTGGAATGTCCCATAATATGAGTTTTGATTCATATAAGAAGATAGTTCAACTTTAGTTTGTATTCATCCAAGGTATCCATGACTGAAAAAATAAATCTACTTAGAATTATCTATCAAATATATAGATATTACAGTACCTTGGAAAATTTAAATCTTGTTTTAGCAATATTCTTTGAAGGCAAGCAGAATTATTATATAATTTTAATATTTCCTTGACTTTGGAACAATCACCATGATTTAAATACATAATTCATTGTCCTTGATAATGAATAAGAATGTTATTTTAGCAAGATAATTGGTTTGTGTTTATGTTTAATCAATAATAAAAACATCTTTTTTAAAAATATACATTACTTAAAAACGATAATATAAATATTCCTTGGAAAATACATATTTTTATAGAATATAATTATCTGATTTACAGAGAATTGAATAGCTGAAGTTTTAAATGCATGTGATATCTAAATGTCAGTGATAAATTTATGTTTTAGAAATATCTCAGTATCATATTTACTAAAAATTTCATTTTCCTGGAGGCAAATAATGCTAATTAACCTGTATTTCACACATAATTTAACTCCACATATAATCATTGCATAACTTTTAAAAATAAAAAATGGTAAATAGATTGACTTGAAATCAGTAGAGGCACTTCATCAGAAATACTTTGTAATTTCTCCAAAGGGCATTCCAAGTACAATGAAGGTCACACCACACACACACACATATATATATACATATATATACATATATGTATATATGTATATATGTGTGTATAAATACATATAAGTGTATATGTATGTAAAGTATGTGTGCATTAATATGTATACAAATATATGTATAAATATGTATATATGTACATTTAAATTTTAATTTAATAAGAAACGATTCCCATTTCTTTAAAGCAGCATCCATTTATTCAGCAAATCTAATTGTGTATAGGACTATGTCAAGAGAAACAGAGAAATATAAAGATGAACAAGACAGTTTCCTTCCTCAGGGACATTTAATCTAGCAGACAACATAGAGAGGCTCGTAAAGATCAAAACAAGTGCAACAAATATTTGATAGCATGATAAACATTTTTTTAGAATTCAGATGTTGGGGAAGAGGAAAACTTTTTCCTGGTGGAATTAAATTATAAAGTAAAAATCCTTCTTAATTAACCTTCTGGTAACCAAATAACCTCATTAACTAAAGTTGTATTTTCTTTCTATAAATCTTATTGACGAATGTTCCAAATATTCTGGCTACTTCGTTAATATGACCTTACCTATCTGCACACAGCAGCTGAATTGAATGTCAACCAATAGTTAAATCTACGTCATTGAACCTGTTTTTGCCAGCATTATTTATTATTGCAATTATATAATTTATAATAACGTATTATTGAACAAATTACATCTATAAACTTCAAGTTGAAATCTCTGGGAATTTTTCATTAAATCACTTCCTAAAATATTACTTTAAATTTAAAAATAGGATATCTTATGAAGCACTTTAAAAAAATATCTCAAATTATTTCACAAACTTCTTTGTTCTTATTCCAGTTCAAGGAAAAGAATATTGAAATCATTGTATTCTGTGTCTAGTGAAAAAATTTGAAAGCCAACATTCATTTTATGCATTTTAAATAAAAACAAAAAGCAGTTTATGTGGCTTGAATTCCGTTAATGCATATCGCTTTCACACTTTTTATTTAATTGCTACAATTCTGTGCAAGAGATAGGGCAGGTATTATCCACCTTCTTTACAGATGAAAAATTAAGCTTCATGTAACTTATAATCCCTAAAGATCACACAGCTAGGGTATGTCCAAGATGGTAACTCAACCTAGCTTGTTTATAGTTGAGTCCAATATTCGTTCTCTACATCTCTTTAGGTAGAATTTTGGGGGGATAATTCATTACTATGTAATAAATTTATTATGTAAGTGTGAAATGTATGAATATAAAAGAAAATAAGAGTCATAATATCAGTATTCTAGTGGGTTGAATATACGTATCTTTCCCCAAATCCTTATCCACCTGGAACTCTCATAATGTGACTGTATTGTCAGGTTTAATGACAGAAAGGATCCTGAGATGAGATCATTCTGGATTACTATGGGCCCTATTCTAATAACAGGTTACTTTATAAGAGATAGGAAAGGAAAAGACACACCAAAATAACAGGAGTTAATCATGTGGAGGTGGATGTAGAGATGGGAAGGTCATATTCACAAATCAATAAATGTTATGAAGTAACAAAGTCACTAGAACAAGGACAGAAGCACAGAATAGATTCTCTCTCAGATCCTCCAAAAGGAACCAACCAACCCTTCTGACACCTTGATTCAGGCTTCTAGACTCCAAAAGTGTGAGAGAATAGATTTCTTATTTTAAGTTGCCATAGTTGTAATAATTTGCTTTAGCAGCCCCAGGAAACTAATGAAACTGCTGAAAAACACAAGAGAAGTCATAAGTGTGTTTTCAATTGGTATTAACTCCTGTTAACTATTTAATGACAGACATTTGTCAGACATTGGAAAACTTTGGTATTGTATAAAGGAATTTTTCTTTTTAAAAGAAGCAGAGATGATTATACTTATTCTTTTCTACTATTTCAGTTCCAGAAAAAATGAATTATTTCTATTTAAACTAGAAATAAAAATGAGGAAAACATCTGATAAAGCTGTATTGTAAGTCAGTGTCTCCAGTAAACAGGTCTTCTTTTAAACATATTTTAAATAAAACTCTTTTAAACATATTTTAAATAAAACTCCATGCACTTACATTGATTCTAAATGATTCCACTTTCAATTATCGGTATTTTCAGTCAGTCGTAAAATGGTAGACCAGATAAAACCGAAAGTGAAATGCAGATTTTTTTTCTTTTCCTGTTTGACCCACAAATACATAAGAAATGAAGAGGATTATAGTGACCAAGTAAGAAATGGAAAGAGTTTTGTGCGTTGAAAATTGTGATTAGCTTGATTCAATGATTTTTGAAAAAAGGTTTCATTACTATTAGTTTTTAAAATTGAATTATTTAAAATTACTTTTTTACCTCTGGAAATTAATACATATCAGGTGACTACTGCCATTAGAAAGGTGACAGAGAAATAATATCCAAGTCACATATATAATTTATAGGTGTACTTGTCAGGATTCTCCAGAGAAATAGAACCAGTAGGCTATGTACGTACGTGTGTAAATATGTGTGTGTGTGTATATATGTATGTATTTTAGGAATTGATTCATGAGATTATAGAGACTATGATGTTCCATAGTCTGACATCTGCAAGCAGAAGAACTGGAAAATTTTCTGTAATTCAGTCAATTCTGCAGGCCTGAGAGCAGGAAGTGGTGATATGTGAGAGAAGGAGAAGATGGACATGCAATTCTAGCTCACACAGAACAAGTTCACATTTCTTCTGCCTTTTTGTTCTACTCATGCCTTCCATTGACTGATGACGCTGCCTGAATTGATGAGACCCATCTTTTTACTCAATCTACTTATCTGAATTCTCATTTCTCTCAGCAACCCCCTCACAGACACACTGAGGAGCAACGTTTTACCAGCTATCCGGGCCACCGTTAGCTCAGTCAAACTAAATTAATCATCATAATAGGATATCTGAAAATCTTTTTCCTTTTCTTCTCAGCTGTCCTGGAACTTTTTTTTGGCTGATAATTAATTGACAGTTACATTTAAATGAGTGGTTCTCAAACTTGATTAGATATTGGAATCACCTGGCAGATTTTTTTATGCCTTTTTAAACACTCCACAGTTAAAGGAGTTTTAGTGTATCCATACGGCTGGAACTAACTAATTCACTCTTTTCTTTTCTATATATTCGAGACAGAACAGAACCTATTCCCTTCATATAATACAACATTATTTCTCAAATTGTGATCTAAGCATGGCTTACATTAATCAAGTGGCTTACTAATAAATAAGCAAATGAACAAACAAATGAAGGATAGGTAACAGTTGTCTAGACTGGAATTAGAAATTCTGAATATGTAACTCAGAAATATATATTCTTAGTAAGTTCTCTTAGTGATTACAGTGTCCCTTAAAGTCTGAATATATACATGTATATATACATATTATATATATATATATCCTATCTATAGCTAAAATATGTAGAAATCTGAGTATGAGGGGAAAAATACTTGATAAAAACATTCAATATGCGATGCTTATCATATTGGTTGGACTGAGAAATTTTAGCACTGAGTACTCAGAGAAAACAAATTCAGGACCTTGTTAATCCCCATTAATAAAAAGTAAAGGGAAAATTAAATTTTTTCACAGATTGTTGCTAGAACACTTCACATGTAAGTGATACATTTATTAATTAAAATGTGTGTGTAGATAACTTTTGTACATGGAATCTCTCTCTCTCCCCTACTAACATAAACTAGCTTCTAAGAAAATCAGAAATTCAGAGAAAAAATCCTTAAAGGTAGACATATCTTTAGCGGTAACTCTCAAAAGGAGAAAGCAGCAACTTATATAATGTTATAATAAAAATCACTACTATAAAATTATTAAAAATTAGATCTGAAAAATGAAAAAGATATCTGTAAGACAAATCTCTAATCTAGTCTTTTCTCTAGTTTTTCCTGCTGGTCATGCATCTTTTGTCTTCTTCCTTACCTACTTAGAATCAACCTCCAAATTCTCTTGAATTTAATTTCTAAATGGCGTATTTCAGGTCATTCTGGTCAAAGTAATAATTTTCTCTCACCTGGGCTACTTAAAGCTTTCAATTTTCCATGGAAACGTCTTTCAATTTATTCTACACATGGTAGATCAGTTACATTTTTCTAAACTCTAAATGTCACTACATTAGTTTATATTTTTTCAGTGGTTTCCCACTATCCTAAAGCTAAATCTCAACTCCTTCATATATATTACAATCTTTGATCAATTTTGTATTGCCTTTATTTTAAGTCTCTCTGCGATTCTCAGTAAGAACTTGTAGAGAATATTGAAATTTGTGTGAACTGTTATTCTTTGTCACAAAAGTTGTTTGAATTTTCTTTTATTAGATAGGAACAGGGATATTTGACAGCTTTCAGTGTATAACAAGTGCCACACTGTGAAAAAACTCTTGTGACTCTTACATAGCTGATTGAGTATCACATAGATATAAAACTTGTCTTATTATTTGACCCAAGGATATAAAAATATTTTACGTATAAAAATTAGTTTTAGCATATTGTTAAGATTTGTGAGTTTTTCTAGATAGGTAGTTGCTATGTAAATCAAGTGTTCATTTTTTTGGAATTTTACCAAGAATTATTTATATATTGAAATATCATGCCACTTGTACAAAGTAAAGACAGTTACAGTAAAGTGAATTATTATTCCAGTTTTGATTAAATTCATGTGGAATCTGCTAAGCTGGGGAAGAAAACTGCCTGTTATCAAACTCTGACACCTGGGTGTAGTTTGAGGTAAAGATCAGTGTGAAATTCAGTGAGCATACATGCCAATGACTTAGTCCAAATATAACAGGTACTGGATGTGTGACTGTGTTAGATATCAACAATTTTGAATTGTAATCTACTTATCACTTTGGATAGAAATCAATAGAAAAATTCAACTCTGAACTTCATAAGCATCAGTTATACTTAACATTGTGTGTAATTATCAGGGACAGCTTCATGGAAAAGTTGAGACTTGATTTAGCATTAGATTTTACCGCATTTGATTAGTCAAAGTAGATAACAAGAATGAAAATGGCAAAGAGGAAAGAGAACTTTTTTTTCAGATACTGGGAAAAAATGATTTTAAAAAGTAAGTTTAGGTGCACTCCGGTGGCTCATGTGTTAAGTTTGTACCTAGGGTGCAATCCACATACAGTCCAAGGACTTGGGTTCATGGCCCAGGGATGGGCACAACAACTAAAATAAAAAACTAACTAAATAAATGCTTCCTTAGAAAAACAGTAAGTTTAGTCTCACTTTTGCAATTTAGAATCATGAAAATATATCCCCACACAGAAAAATGGCAGCCTCATTGATTGTTTGCAAAATAGAGGACCTTCAAACATTGCTGCTTCTTATTTGGGTCATGTCTTTTAACAGGGTAATTCTCTTTAAACTTTCAATAGAAAACTAAGTGCCTGTCTTCTATTCTTTACACATACATTTTGTCACTGGCATACCAGATCAGTTACTTCAAGGCTTAATAATTTATAGCTTTGAAATTGATTGAAAATAGAGGTCAGAGTAGATAGAAGATATTTCTTTACCTGTAGAATGCTAATATATTTGATTGAATGCATGAAGAATTGCATAGACTTGGAGTTGCATTTGAAAGGAGGTTAATGTAATAGCCTTGTTTAAACATGTGGCAAATTCAGCACATTCACTTTAGAATGTTTTACATTAATTCACTAAGAAAGAACATATGTATCTTGTTTAGTTGTATGTGTGTAGGTAGATACCCAGGAGGGAGTTAAGAATTGACAAGAAAAAGCTCAGCAAAGGCTGAAAGGGTCCTGCTTATAGGATTCTGGAGCCATTTTTTGCCTGTTTTGCAGAGTAAGGAAACTCATACAAGACTGTCTATTCTTCCACAGTCACAGGCTTGCTTCTCAAAATCCTTTAAGACTCAGTATTCAGAAGGAAACCTGTAATTTATTTTTACATTCTCATAAAGCAACTTCTAGGGCTTAGATTTCTCAGTGATCCCCTAAATATGCAGGTTCTTAAAAATGAGGTTTACTGATAAGTTCTACTTTCCTTTAAATTCCTTGTATAGGTAATGAGCTCTGAATCAATTTTATAGCATAAAATTGTACTAAAATTCTGATTATATAAAAGCTTAATTGTCATGCTTTCCTTCTGTTGTTTAATTGCCTGTAAACTGTTGATGGTAATCTAAAAAGGTCCAATCAATCTTACAAATTTAGGTTAAACTATGAAGTCAACTTATAATAGTATACGCCTACCATCTCTTGTCAATCCTGGTGAAACAAATTATACTAATTATATGTTGAAGTTTAAAGTCTTACTTGAAACTTTATTCTTTCTTGAGTTATAATTTTAAGAAGTTGATTTTTCATTTCTAAATTACAATGTCCCTTTATTTTGCCTGTGAGTTTTACACCCTGTATGCTTCTTCTCCTGCCTTCCATTGTCCACTATTCCCATTCATATTGTTTTAACAAAACATAGTAAATAGAAATACAGATTATGAAGACAGAGTTCTCAAGTTTGAAAACCAAATGCATGGGTTGCTAGCTATATGGTCTTTGTAAAAGCCTTTTGTGCCTCAATTTCCTCATCTAAAGATGAGAGTGAAAACATAGATTTTATTTAATTTTTATGGTGATTTATGAAGATAATGTATAGAGTCTAGCAGCTACCTGCTGTGTATATAAACTCACTATATATTAGTTATTATTGTGGTGGTGGTTGATATTGTTCTTGATGATATTATATATTTTACTAACTCAAATTAATTCAGTCAGTTTCTTCTATTTGCTACTTTTTAAAAATCATAACTACATGTATTTACATATATTTTCATATGCTAAAACATTTAACTTGTTCCTTCTTGCTTAGTTAATGTTTTTAATATTATGACCAAATAAATTTTATTAAACAAACATGTCTTGCTATGCTTGTTTTTATGTAAAGGGAAAGCACATGGTAAACCAATCTCACTAGCTTTAAAAGTATTTTATTGTGGTAATACACATGAGTACAGTCTAATGATTTTAGGCTCTAAAAATGTTGCACTTTAAAGCATCAGGTGGTGATGGGAGGAAGACTAGATCACTTATTCCGGTAATTCTCACTTTTTTGATTTTTAAGAAGTAAATTCAAAAGAAAAATAAGCATAAATTCCTGATAGTAATTTTACTTTTATTGCTTGTCTTTTGATCAGGAAAGTATGTGATTATTAAAGGTTACTATTAGCTATTTTAATAGGATTCATCAAGATATTATATCATTGTATTTTTAAACCTAATAAGGATATGCATGGGTCTTACATGTAATCAGACTGTTTGTTTAACCAAACTTTGCAACTATTGAACAGTTTCAGTCTACTGATTTTACTTCCAGGAATATCATGTCAAAGAAATGATGAACTCGTTTTACTTATAGTATCTTCTTTCTTAGTTTCTTTTTCCAAATGCAATCATTCTCTAACCATGGGTAACTCAGGCAGAGATAAAGCAACTAACAAGCAAACAAAATAAGTAAAAATGAAGTACTAAGTAGCATATAAAGTTTTACCTCACATTCAATGGCTGCTAAGGAGCAGAAAACATTTTTTCTTCATTTTTAATTTTCTAAAATTTTTGTCACTCTCAATAAAATGCTCAGATGTTCACTTCTTAGACAAACTAGGCAGCCACTAAGAAGTGTGTATTATTTGTGTTATCTGGTTATCAGTAAATTTAAAGAATAATATGGGCTATCTTTCTGCAACAGGTTATAGAAAGAGGAGAGAAGGGGAGAGAGGGAGAGAGAGGAAGAGGGAGGAGGAGGAGGAAAAGGAGGAAGAAGAGGGGAGAGATCTTTGATATCAATCAGATATAATTAGGCCTAGCATAAGACACTCAGTTTATTTGAAACATTTTTAAAAATTTTGAATCACAACCTTTTCACAAAAAATCTTGAAGAAATCTTAAAGAAAGATTTTGTTTTACTATTCTAGTCAGAAGTTATATAGGTAATAGCTAAATTTCTATCTCCATGAGATATTTGGTATGGCGATATTAATATAAGACAAAGGAAATTGTAGTCAGTGAGTATCGAGAGATAGAGAAAAGAATGTTAGCTCAAGAGGAATACAAAACATTTATTTTATACATTCCGCATAAGCAATCTTAAAAATATATAATGTAAAATTAATGAACTAAAAGGGAAAATAAGCAGATGCATTTACCAATTTTAATCAAGCTGTATATAAGTACTACACTATTAATTATAGACTCAACATAGAACATTAAGTCCAGTAATTTCAGAATATACAATATGTTTAGCATACATAGGCTATATTAAATTGATTTTAAAGTGTAAATAGACCATACACTGAGTGATAAAGTAAATATTTATTGATTTCAAATGCTGAAATCTTACAGATGATTTCTTTTGAATTTAGAATATTCATTCAATCAAATCTAAGTGACATAACAAAATTTAACAGAATTCAATTTTGAAGTTCCAAAATGTTTGGAACTTAAGTTTTTCAAACTGACTTCTGTATCAAAAAACAATCCCCAGTGGAAACAAAGAGCCATGATGCAAGGACCTGGTTTTTCTTAGGGTGGGGCGTGGGACAAATATGCAGTGGCCCTAAATTCCAGTGGAAAATGAGCCCATCTTTCCTGTTGCCCTTGCCAAAGAATTTGACATTTGACTGGAGACTTTGACAACTTCCACAAGAGCACAGCCCTAAGGTGAAAGTAATTAGAGTCTAGTCAGCTGTTCCAACCAAGTTCCGCTTGAATGCTTGACTCACAAAGACATGACACATAAGAAAGTTTTTTTGTTTTTTAAGGAAGGGTTGAGGTAGGAATGAATAAGAGCAGAGGCAGGCAGGCAGGAAGAAGAGGAGGGAAACACATTTTATTTCATTTGGTGGTTCACCTGGCTTGTTTCTGCCAGTCCTGGACCTTGAACCCGGGACCTTGGTCTGTGGTGAAGATGTTTTCCACAAGGGAACACTGAAATGTTGTTTTAAGCCACTGTGACAGTTTACCAGATTTGTTGATGCTTCTAGAACTTCATTCATAAAAAATTTAAAAAAAAAAATTAAGGGCAAGCTGCAGGCAGAAACAAAGGTGAGTTATCTAAGGCAAGCAGGCAGGTAAGAGAGAGGAGTAAGAAACATCTTTATTTTTTAAGCTGTTCACACTAACTAGTACTCCCAGTCCAGGGCTTGAACCCAAGGGTATGTGGCTTGCTCCTTCAGAGGCAATTGACCGCTGCTCCACCAGAGCACCTTAAAAAATATTTTATTCTGAGATTAGAACCAACAGTATTTTCGAGGTACTTCAGCACAGAAATTTGAGGAAAGAATTCATCCAGTCCTTGCTGGTATTAAGGGATTCTGGAAATTATGGTCTACCACTACCACTGCCATTATACCAGAGACCATAGATGCCATGTGACCCTTCAGAGCTCAGATCAAATCTAAAATGAATTCTGAAATTCAGTGAAAAAAGTTCTGTATATAATTAAAGACAATATTACATTGGATTTCTCCTGACATGAGTTACGTAGCATTTTAATCTCTAAATTAAGACTAGAGGTAGAATTTAAATTCAGTTATAGAAAATTAAAGTGTATTGATGTTTTATCTTAATTTTTTGAGGTTCTCTTTATTACTATAATTCTAGTAAATTTTATCAATCATTTTCAGCTTTAACATAAGATTTAATTAATATGCTGTTTTTCAAGTTTCATTTGATCAAGCTGTTAACAGTTTTCAGAGTCCATTATTAAAGGCCAAAATAAAAACCGAATACCTAAGGATTTAATAGATTTAGTCAATTTTTATAACTTTGAATGATATAATCAAAATCTACTTTTTTTCAATTGTTTCATGAGATACGAATTCATTATTCTTTTGATATCCATTTATGGTTATTTTCATACATCTACTGTTCTTGATCATTTTTCCCCCAAACCTGCTGTCACAGAGATAGAAAACAGCATAAAACATTTTCAGTCTCCACAGATCACTTAAAATTATCAAATGACCTAGAGGTAAAACAGACTATGGCCTATTACTAAACCCCAGGAGTCACTAATGTTTCTTTTTGCATAATGAAATAATAGAATTGACTTTTCTTGCTTAGAGTATAAAAAAAATTATCTGAGTTATTAAGGACTTAGTATCATTTATATTTCATTTTCCTTGTTTCTGAATATGAAGGTGAATTCCAAAGGACAATAATGGACCCAGAAATAATTGTTTTGAAACTATATACAATGATTCTTTAATTAGAAGTCAGAGCAATATAGATTAGGATTGACTTTCCATCAAACAGTGTAGCAGGTCAATGACCTTCTATTCCTTTCTGCATCGCTGTACTCAGCCTCCTACCCTCCTTTCCTTAAGTCTTAGAGATCGTAAAGTTGACTTCTATACAGAAACTTCTGATTCAGGAATGCCCTAGATTACAATTTTCCCCTTTCTGAATTTTTTTCACTTAACATATTTACCCTTCAGAATTTACCCTTCAGAAACAGATCATTATTCCTAACATATTAGTGGATTATTAAAAAAATATATATATATATACTGCCTTTCTTTACTGAGATAATATTTGTAATTACAGAGTCAACTTTAAAAGTTTTACCCTCAGAAAGTTTTACATGGACCTGTGATGAAATATTACAACACAAACTTTATAAATAAGAACTTCTCTTTGATTGTGGTTCATTTTTTAATTATAGATTGTAAGGTACTTATTGGATTACCAGTTAATAATAGTAAAAAATAATAGCTGGGACTTTTAAGATGAAGTCATTTATTGCAGATCTTTATCTTTTTCTATGAATTTACATACAAAATATCCCTTTACTTAGATTTATTATTCCTTTATTCATTCAAGAAACGACTTCTTTAAAAATTCATTTTGGAATTTTATCATGCCGAATTATATGCTTTTACTTAAAATAACTTTTTACTGAAGCAAAATTAGTTAATAATGTATAAAATTCAGTTGTCAAGCTCTAGCATAAGATTTAACATTAGCAGTTTTTTTTCAAGTTTTATTTGACCAAAGCATAATAATTTTAATCTATATGCAATAACTTTATTGTTATTATTTTTACCCCTGGTGCAAAACCCAGGTCCTGAAGTTGTAGAATGTGGTCTGCACCTTAGCTACCAAGTCACCTGAGTCACAATGGTGTATCTACTTTTAAGACTAGAACCTCAAGATTATGCATATCTTCTAAATTAAGTAAAATTTTAAAGTTTGAGAAATTCTACTTTAAGTAGTGTTTGTCAGTATTTCTGGTTTCTTGAGAAGACCTCTGAATTAATTTACTCAGACTTCCCTTTTTCATGGGCTTAATTTTTTTGAACTATCCAGGTTTAGTTAGATAATACTGCATTTAAAGGAAAAAAATTACTAACGTTGATAAATAACTATAAATATTTCTATGCTTTCTATGCACAGCTAGAAGTTAAGAAAAAATAATCTGGGGTAAATAACAAAGCCGATATGATAACTTACTATTATAAATATATGTAACATGAATAAGTTATATATAATTAAATTATATGTGATACCAAATTATAATTTATATGTACATATATATTTACATATACACCAGTAACTAATTGAGAAGAGAAAATATTCAGTTAGCTCTCCAGATAAAATGATTTAATATTCAAAAGCTGTCTCAAAATCAACATCTCTGAATAGACATTTGATCTCACTCTTGTCCACGTTTATTCTTTCTTCAGTCTTCTCTATCTTGTTAAATGACACTAACCCTCATGTTGTCTTTCAAGTCTAAATTCTTTTATTCATTCTTGGATATTCAGTATTTCAGGTAGTCCTGTTGGTTCTCTCTTCAGAATAGTCTGAATAATTTGGACAAAATTTCTCGAATGTGTCTGCTCATTTCTCAGTGTCTCCAGTGCCTCTCTCCCTACTCAAACCATTGCTGTTCACATTAGACTTCAATTGCTTCCTAATAATTCTCATTGTATAAATTCTCCACCTGCAGATACTATTCTACACAGCACCAGACTGGTCATTTATAAATTCAAATGCGATCACACCACTGAGATCAAGTTGTGTTTCCTTATCCATTCAGTGTTTAAAGTAAAATTTTACCTCACCTGAATGCCTGTGTAACCTAACTAATGCCTCCACTCACCTATCTCACCTGCCGTAAATATATCTGGTTTACTCATATCATTTGGTCACACTTATTTTCTTATTGATCTGTTGAGAAGATTATGTCTTCAAATAAAATTTTTTCATTGCCTGGAATTCTCTTCTCCCAATTCTCCATGCAGTCCACTTTTTTATCCACAATTATGTTTATATGCTCATCTATGGAGAAGAGATTTCCTTGATCATGCTAGGTAAAGTTCCCTAGTTTTGTCCTGTTTTTTTTCCTACCAAAATTACTAACTTGGTGTCACATTTTTACTCTGTCTGTTCATTTTCTCCTTATTTACTCCCTCAATTAGGGAAGAAATTAATATATGTTGGATTGTGGCTAGCAGATCTTTCTTTGTTTCCTGAGAAACAATTTATTACATACAGTGGATGTTCATTAAATATTTATTGAATGACTAGATTAATGAATAAACTGTAGTTGGCATTCCCTTTCTAATGCAGCACTCAGTTTCCAGGTCTACAGTCTTTAATTTCAGTACTGCATAGCACAACATACTTGAATGACAGTAAATAATTCTATTACATATTAAGCTGCATGTCTCATCTTTAATTTCAAGTGCAGGCTAACATTAATATCTATCTAAAATATATTTTGTATCTTATTTCAATAAAAAAGTTATCAGTAAAAAAATGAATCATTTTAGGTTAGCTGAGAGAATAGATAACACAACACTAAAGATGACAATGTTGTGTATACTATTAATAAATTAGTTTCATCATCTGATAAATATAAAATATTAGACTATAATTATGACAAGTTCCACAGCAGACACCAGAACCATTAGTATCAATAAACACAGAAAATTCAATTTCTCACTAGAGATACTTGAGAGAGAAATGTAAATGTCCCTTAAAAACTAGTCTGTGAGACTTAGTTCTAAACAGTTTGAATTTTAGAAAAACAGGCCAACATAGGAGATCAGTGGTTCCCAATTGGGACATTATTTTGCCACCAAGGGATATCAGTCATGTCCAAAAATATTTTTGGTGGTCCCAACTGAGAGACGGTGCCTGGCATCTACTGAGTAGGGACCAGGAATGCTGCTAAACATGTCACAATAGGCAGAGTAGTTCTCAACAACAAACTATCTGACCCAAATGTTAATAGCGTAAAGATTGAAAAACAGACAGGTGGGACTCTAGTTCTGAGTTTTATTTCAGGTTAGAAAATTAAAGGATTTTGAAATCTTTCAAAACTTTGTTTACTATTCTAGACTTGTGATCCTAAGCTGCAAGCAGGCAGTAGACTCTTACGTCTTTGTTCTCTGACTCATACAAACTCAAAGCAACTGCTCCTTCACCTTACTTTCAGCTACTCTACTGAAAATATGGTAACTGATTGATCAATTATTTAGTTCTAGAGACCCTGAGAGTCCAACCTGACCATTTTTCTTTCTATGATGTTATTTGATTATTTCATTGCTGATATAGATATCTTTTCACAGAAATTTTCATTGCCCTTTTCCTGAAAGAGAATAATCTCTAGAATGATATTGTCAACTGATTAAGTAAATACTGACTCAAATGTTCAACTAAATTGAGCAGAAACATGTTTATGGTAAAATTATCTGATTTTAACTTTCTTAATAAATGAAGAAATATTTTTTGTACCAATATGTTTAATGTCACAATTACTGGGGAAAAATAACTCTGCTGTTGAAAAAAAACATTTTTCATTTCTCATCTTCAGCTTTATCAGTAAACTCATTGACCGAATCTGGCATAAAGAATAACTGGCATTTTTTCAGTTAGAATTAACTCTAATTTCATGACTTTTATGTAATCTTAGAAGTATATTTGAATTGCACAATAAAGTCTTCTAATTAATAACACTATGTGTTGCATAGTATATTTAAGATATGTATGGATACATATATATGTGTATATATATATTAGACTTCACTTATTAAGTAACAACCTATTGAGATCTGTTTCAGACATGCATAATCATTTATATATGTGACTATGGGCAAGTATTTTGCTGCTAAGGAGTCCTAGTTTCTTAATCTGACACTATCTTGTAGAATATTATAAAGAAAAATAAGATCATCAGTGTAAAATGCCTCATATGGTCCCTGATACTCCAGAAGTATATAACAAAGAATATTATTATCAATACTCACTAGAGTATTTCTGATGCAGCTGAAATATTTGTAACACATTAGAGAATTTGATCAGGACCTTTGTATCTTACTGTGATCAATGCACCTCTTGATATAAATGCAAAATATTCTACAACATATTTTCATTCAGTAAATATTATATTATTGAGCATTTATATGTGGTGTATAAATGGGAAAAAATATGGACTAAACCTCATCCTCTTGCAATTTATATTTCAGATGGAAGAAACTGATAAACAGATTAAAAATGCAATTCAGTACATAAGTCAAATGCGTAATGTATCCGATGGCAAAAAGTTAAGTTAGAAAGGTTGGGATGACTTGGGGGTGTATGTTTAGGTTTATATCAATCAGAACTGACTTTCTATGTATAATGTGAGGTAGGAGGCCAAATTCATGTTTTGTTCACATGGATATTGAGTTACTCAGTTTTATTTGTTTCCCTGACTACTAATCATGTTAGTTTATTTATAGTTTTTATCTTGTTTTATTGATATATTTGTCTTTTTTATGTCTTAGGCTTGTTTACTGTGTAACTTTGTCTTGAAATTAGTTAGTCTATATTCAGTTTTGTTCTTTATCAAGATTTTGAGGGTTCTGCTTTGTTTCTATGAAGTTAAAATTTTTTTGAGATGGCATATAATTTGCTTGAAATCACACCCCAAACTCTGTCTCCCACATGATAGGTAGGAGCTGATTTAAGCATTTTACATGAAATATTCCACAGTCAGTAATTCAGGTAGAGTTTAAACAATTCGTAGCTCCTTCTCTGTCTTTTTTCTCCATTATTTTCACTTTGAAGGAGTCATGCTGTCTAATATTCTGAATTTCTATCTATATTTTAGCCTTGGAATCTCTTAGGTCCTAGTCTCAGAAAAGAAACAAGAAAGAACACCCCCCTAAAAAAGAGGAAATTGCAACATATAATATTTACTCTTCTAATACAAACTCCTTTATAATTTCGGCATTATTTTTGTACCTTCTCAAAGCTTTATGTATGTACGGATATATATCTGTATCCATATCTATATCTATATAGTATATTTTTATACCTATATCTTCCAGAGTTTGTAGTGTTCATGAAAAACTGGATCCAATATGTGCCATTTTACAACTGTCAAGTAAAGTGGCATTCCTGTGGTGACATTTTTTAAAGTCATTAAAAACTATTCTATGTATTCTCTTTCTTTAGTTCTCAAAAACCAGAAGTGCAATCATAATTTTATATAAATGAAATTTCAAAGTGCCAAGACTAACATCCAAAGCCATGGAGCAATTTTATAGTATATTAAGTAGTTATATAGAAATTAAGTATATAGCAAATTAGGTATGACCCTTGATTCTTCTCATGATGCCTAATACAGATGATCACCAATAAAAACATTTTGCGTGTTCTCAATACATTACATCATGAAAATAATCTATGCAGGTAATTTTTACTTCTCTACCACTATCTTTAGATTCTTAACATTTAACATCTATTTATGCTTTCAGTTTCTGTAAGAACAGCCTGGACATTTTTTTTTTTCTTTTTCTTTTTCATCCCCTCTTGCTGACCCAACAAGTTTTGGCAGCTTTGACCTCAGAAGACCCTTTGGATCTTACAGACCTTATAAGTATCTGTATTTAAGAAATTCTCTAACTCTGCTGAAAAATCACAGTCTCTTGGCTTTTTCCCATTAAAGGGTGCAAAAGCTTAGATTTCAGTCCGTTCCCTCTCTGCAGGCATCACGCCTTTATTAGATATTTTTCCTAGCACATCAGCCAGGAGTTCATCCAGCTGCATCCCACTGGGTACAAAGAATGTCCTTAAGTTTCCAAAGAGAAATATCTTTTGCAATGACTCCTCTGTCCTCTTTCTCATTTCTGGGTCACTTTCAACTTGCTCTTTGTAATACATTGAGATTAATCAGTCTCCTCTCTATGACCACAGACTCCGTCAGAACGGCTCCAGCTTGCTTCAGCTCCCAGTCGTCTGCTGACTGTTCGGTACCCCTTCTGAGTAAAAGCCATTCCTTATAATCAAGAGGCTATTTAGCATTTTATAATGTTTTTGTATTAGAGGTTGGCTATCTATTTAAGAAAAAAAGCAACAGGCTTTTATTGATGATCATATATACCAGGCATCATGAAAAAAATCAAAAAAGGGATCATAAAACTACTTTAATTTGGTACCTGTCTTTCTCCATGACTTTTCTACCTTTAGGATTTTGATATTTTTAGACTAAAAGTAACATATATACAGATTTTTTAAAAAAAATTGGGAAATATAAGAAATTATCATAATATCACAATAACAATCATAACAATAGCTAACATTTATTTACATCTTACTCTAAAGTAATGTGTTAATTTATTTATACAAACACTTATATATCTACATTTTACCTAATCATACACTATACCAGTGAGCAAGACAGAGAAATGATTAAAAGAAGAAAAATTGTTTACTTCAAAATTATACATCTGGTTAGTGACTGAAAAGGAATTGAATCTAGACCATCTGAAAACGAATTTCAAACTCTCTTTTAAATCTGTTAACGAAACATTGTCTGCATCTTTGTGTTTTTCTGTCATGCAATAAACCCATAGAGCTATAACATCTTTATAAAATAGGTATATCATAATATAAATCTGTACACTGATGCTATCACTCAATAATATAACATTTTTTCTTATTATTAAAATTTTGGCTATCTTAAATCTGAATTTCTTAGGTAACACAGCATTAAGACAATTTTTAAAATTTAGAGTGCTTATCATCCATTCATTTCTCATGCACATCATATGAGATTTTCAGATATACCGTGGCTCTGCCAGGTTCTACTTTGGATAATTTAGATTGACTTCAGAGTTCTTCTCAATCCACAATCCCAGCAGAAGAAGCTTTTATATTGGGGGAAAAATACTCATGGGGTAAAGAGAGAGCAAGAGAAGCTGTCAAGTCATTCAACTGCAGTTGAACCTGTGTTCAGGTTTGTTGTAAGGCAGAAATGTTCATATCAAATGGGCAAAAATGTACCACATGGCCACATGCAAAGTCAGCAGTACCAAGAAGCCTACAGGGGGAGAATAAATTATTTTAAATCAAACTACAACCTACCATAGTATTGACTTCCACACTGCAGGCAGAATATATATAGCATTCTTGCCCAAAACACTCACATATATTTTTCTAGAAATAAAAAGGATCTAAAAATTCAAGAACTTCTTATCAAATTATATGTTGTTAGAGCTTCTTTTGAATCAAAGAACTTTTGTAGAATTAACAACTGTCCAGTGTAGTGGACTTGGTCTATCTTTGGGGATATTCCCCTTAAATATAGTTTAAAAAGGCATTGGGGTATGTGCTGTCATTCAATAAATTTCCTATCGGTAGAAAGTTGAAGAACTAAGGGAAATTTTGTCTAAAATGTTTAAGATAGGTGGCACTTTTGGCAATATATCACTCTCAAAAACTTTTATAGTTCTTATTTCTTTGATTCCAGTCAGTGCTATGTGTCAGTGGCAAACTCATAGGTCTTTCTGAGATTTCTCTTGATCTTTTCTAGACTTAATTTAGCTTCTTCGTTTTTATCAGGTTTCCAAGAGACTACAATGTATTCTTATCTTTAATAAATCTTGTCCAAAAAAAAAAAAAAAAATTTACTGACAGCCACTAAATATAATCAGGCTTAAGAGTTTAACATTTAAGTCTTGGTTTAATCTTTGTCCCAGGTTGTGTTTCTCTGACCAAACCCTTGATTTTTTTTTTTTTAGTGGTAGGGTTGACTTCCATTTGGAAATCTTTTACGAGCTGGAGATAAAGAAAGAATGAATTTTTCAACTCTGTAGGTCCCTAAGTTTCTATATTTTCCCTATTTCTCTATTTGGAAGTCTTTTTCTTTTTTTTTCTGAGCTAATATCTTATTTAATATACCCTCAACAACTGAAATGAATGATTACCAAAGTTTCTACATTTTATTCAAAATTTTTATACCTAAAATTCAAAGGCATTTAGTTTTCTTTCCAACTGACCATTTTTCCAAATATTTAACAGCAGAATCCTGTGGTACCTTCTATTCCAACATCCTAAAACTGTTCTTACTGCCTTCCTCCTATCCCTATAGCTAATGACACATTATTTAATCTTTTGTTATGACAGAAACCGACTCATGTCTATCAAAGTCTATATTAAGTTTTCTCTAGATTAAGCTATAGAGGAAAAATTCTGAAAATATCAGGTACTTAAAATGAGACAATTCTTGCTAACATCAGTGAGAGTTGCTGGGAGCTGCAGACTCAGTAGGACTCTGTCAAATGCTGAAGATAGAGGTGCTTATAAACTATCTTCTGCATGTTCTTCTCCATACAGTTTACCTTGCTTTTACCTTGTTTATTTACTCACATGCAGAAGACCATTTATAAACAGCTCTGCTTTCACTTCTTTACACTTAATGAAAGATCAAAAATGTATTTACATTATTTTCATAAATAATGTCCACGCGATTTTTGTCTATGTGGTTATAATGAAGCAAAGTAGTGGAAAAGAGAGATAACAGAGGAGTCTACCTGTACACCTGATAAATCCACAGCTTTATTTTTTCCTTCAACCTACAATGCAGATTGTCAGAATGGAAAATTATTAAGGATAAATTATATACGTGCAAAACTTGATTGTTTCCAATTGTATTTCAATTTTCATGAGTACTTCAAAAGGCTAGAGAAATACTAAGATGTGTCAACACTGGCCCACTTTTAGTTTTCATAAATAGTCTGTTCCATTTATATAGTGGAAGCTTCTCCTGGATGATTAACATAAAAGTAGATTTAACTCACAGTAATAGGAACTTCTTAGCTCACAATTTATTGCCACAGCTGCAATGTGAACCAATACATTCAGGGCCTCTACCCCACAGATACAAAGAGAAGTCCAAAAGGAACTAGCCAAGCAGATAAGAGTAATGTTAAACTGGCCTCATCGGCAGGTCCCTTTCAGCATATCTTTCTACAGCAGAATGGTCCTGCATTGCCAAAACCTGTGCAATCATTTGTCATGCAAATATTCCATTTCTGAATGCCAGAGAATAGAAAGACAATGACACCTGGAACCATAGTAAGCCCACAAACACCTATTATAAAATGAGATCATGTTGGAAAATATGCAGGTGTTGATCTCCAGCAGCTTTATTCAAGGAAATAAAACATTTGGGCATGAAGCCACAGATAATTGTTATTGTCTTTTTTTCCTTTCCTTTTTTCTTTTTTTTTTTAACTATCTAGTGGCATGTTAGTTGAGATGGACTGCATTTCACGGTTTCACTGACTTCTAAATCCTCTTTTGTAGAAGAAATTGTAATCAAATCAAATTTTGACCATGAAAATATTGTAGAAAGGTGATACTTACAAAGTGACTGATTTATTCACTTTAGTACTGCTAAATTTTCATCTGGTTTATTCAGCTGCAGTTATCTCCCTTCTTTAAAAATTTGAAAATATTAGATTAACTGTAAATAAACAAGTTTATTCCCTGTAAACAACATTTCTTTATACCTAACCAATCTATTCAGTATATGTAAGCCCACCTTAAATGAGATGTCCCTATTATGCCAGTTCTTTCACCAGTCTGCTATCTCCAGTCTCCTGGCACATTCCCAGAAATCCTTGAAGCCTTGCCTTTTACTCAACATCCCCCTCTCAAATGGAATGCTCAAACATTCTGAGAGATGCTAAGGAAACTACTCTACTTTCTCTTCAAAGCACCATTTCCAAGAGAATGGATGCACTTACAATGGAGACTGTCATCAATGTAGCAACTCAGCAGGGTCAGTATCTCTCCTTTAGGGGCCTCTTTGAGCCTTCAGACTGCTAAAGTTTCATGTCAGTCAGTTATTCCAAAATAAGAACTGGAGAAAGGTGAGTAGTGTTGAGACTAATTTGTTCTCTTGGGTAATATTCTCTTTTAGAGGGCCCTCACTGCATTTCAGAGCTAGAAAAACTTCTCTCTCAGTTTTATTTGCAGCTTCTTCCTGACATTTATATAATTTTCACAGTAACTAAAATGGATTCTCATAGCAACTGGCATTTCTTCTCAATACTGTTGTCTGAGGAATTCAATTTTGTTACAACTTTGAGATCTTCATCTCTCTTCTTTTTCCATTAGGACAAATTCTTTCACGAGATGCTTTGCTGAAAACATGTTTCTCTTGAGTCATCCTCCCTGTTTGATATCCAAAATCTAGTATCAGTTCACAAATCAAAGAATTTGATTTATCAGTGGCTAAACATGTCAAATAGAGCTTTGACTACTGACAAAATGTATTCACTAATTTTTATTTGCTAAGAACATATTGTTCTTCAAGGTTATTAGAAATGGAATTGCAAAGAAACATTTATGTAATTACTTTTTTAGCAAGAAACTACACATTGAAATGAAATAAAAAGTTTACTCCAAATATTATGTCTTAGCACACATAAAAGTATTTTTGTGTGAATATGTGCACAAGTTGTTGAGATTTTCTGAATGATAGCTGATGTCAAAGCTTCTCTTGACCTTCCCACTTCACCATCTTACCCTTCTCTAAGGAATGAGCAATCATACAGTACACTTATTGTTTCTAAATCTCTCTAGACAGGTTCTCTCAACAGTCATCAAACTTTCAATATATTCCATGTCATGTTTTTATTGCAGGTTTTAAGGTACAAATTTGACTTGCAGAAATGTTTTCAAAATTTATTTGACAATCCTTCATAGGTATTCCCATGGAATACATACTCCCAAGGAGTATGTATGGTTACTTCACCTTACTGAACCAACTTTTGAAGTATCTACTAAAAATCTCAGACAAAAGGGAAAATTGTGCTTTAAAGTTTTTTTTTTCTTTCATTCTCTGCTATATAACTCAGTTTAGGCAGTTGTCTACAGGGCTAAGTGAATTAAGAGAAAGTGAGGCAAAGTTGAACCTTCTTTCTGTTGCACATGAACTTTGAATCCACTGAGAAAATAATAAAGATAGACTAAATAACTACATCTTTCTTGCCACCTCTCTCTACTGTAGTTATCGTGGAATAATATTTAAGATGTCATTCTCTCATAAAATCAAATTACATTTTCACTTCTTAGACCAGTACTTGTCTTTAATTGTCAGTGATGAGATTCAGTATAGTCATTGGTACTTAGCAGAAAGGAGAAGAGAAAAGCCAAAGATCCATAATATTAAAATATTATGAACTAAAAATTGTCTTGTAAGATAATCAAACATTTAGTGTTTGTTATTCATCTGTTTTTTTAAAACATATTATCTTCTATTTATCTCTTCTCACGTCAACTCTTTCTTTGAGTCATCACCTCACTATGGAAGAAAGTCTTTAAAAAGATCTCATCCAGATACAGCATAACTCTTCTGTATTAGGAGACTTTATATCTGAATTTACAGCTATTACTATAGTATTAACATCATACCTTTCTCATTAGTGACTGGCCAATAAGAGAAAACTGTACACCAGAGAAAAATAAAATTCTATAGGAACCACAGTATACAAAAGATTGAAATTTTTTTTCATTTTTTAAGCCAAGTGATTGAGTTGTAAAACTATATGAAACAACATAAAGAATAAATCTGTGAAAATTATTCTCTGCACTAAAATATTTTCAAAAGTACATTAGAATGAAAAATCACGTCCTGGTGTTCCCTGTTGAAATTGTTCATTGAGCTAGAGGCCTAGACATCTTTAAAGACAGTATTCATATCATGAAATTTTCATAAAGAAAAAGATAGATCTTTAAAGCTTTAATTCAAGTATTTATATTAGATAAACTTCCAAAAACAGTAGCTATTCTTGGACTATTATGGAGTTGCAGACACATTTGCTACATTTTTTTGTTGTTATTGTTTCCTTCTCAGAGAGTTATCATTCTCATAGCAATCTAGTTAATGGTACACTAGTGGACAAAAAATAGTTGCAATGTGCATCCACAGAGAAAAGCTGGTGGTAAATATAAAATAGCAATTCACTTTTTGATAGCACTTTAAAATTTACAAAGAATTTTCACATTTTAATTGAATTTTCAAAGTAAGATTTCAGAGCTCCTATTCTCACCCTGACTTTCCTGACAAAAAGGGTACAGTTCAAAGAGGATAAGATTTGCCAATATCACATAGCTACTTAATGACAGAACTGGGACTCCAACTAGATTTCTAACTCTTTTTCGCTCCAATTCAAAAACTTTTTCTACTGCATGTATCTGCTTTGGGAAGAATTCTTATAGACTAATTAAGAAAAAGCATAATGTACTCATTCAACAAATAAGTTATCAATTGACTACCACACAAGGATAATAAAGACTTAAGGGTTATCATAAGAACCTTTGAAATTTTTGAGATGATCAAAAGTATTAATGGGTATCCTTTCAATAAAAAGCAGAGCATTTCCAGCAGACCCTTCTAGATTTATCTAATTCTGTAGGTGTGACTTTGCTTGGATGAGGTCTTACAGCTCTGGAAAAGTTGCAAGAATCTGATAGTAATGGAAATAAATGTCTTATTCATAGAGACAAGATTTGACCCATAGAGAAATAATTTCCATCTTGTGGATATTGACTAGTTTGACATGTATTAACAAATTCATTTCCATATTTCAAATGACACACACACATATACATATATATATGCCCATTTTTTGAGTCTCTTTTGAATAATTTTTAACTTTTATTGGTCCCCTCTGTAACTAATAACAAATAAAAATATTGATGCATGTCAATTTTTCATTTGTATGAGTCATAATTTTGTTTTTTAAAAATATTTTTATCCAACGAAATTATATATATATATATATGTATATGTATATATGGGGGAGAGAGAGAGAGAGAGATCCAATGACACACTCTTGTGAATAAAATCATTTACAGAAATAATTGACTGTACAATGGTGATTTTGGAGAATTATAGTTTAGACTTGGGAAATAAAGAAGAAAATGAGACAAACCACTAAATATAAAGAAAAATACCACAGTGAGTCGTGTTTAAGAACACAAAAAGAACAATAGAGATAAAACAGTCTATGAAAGAAGATACCAATAATTCTCATTACAAAATATCCTACCAGACTTCTTTTATAACATAGGCAAATAAAGTAGAAAATTACACTACCATTTGGTGAGTTCAATCTTTCTAGCCAAACTTGATATAAATCCCCATTCTTCCCTCAAATATAGCAATTTCTGTTGAATTTCATATTTGTAAGAACCACATGTTTATTAAGAGCAAGTTATTTTTTCTCTATTAGTAGTCACCTTCACATTAAGCAAAGTTTATTACCAATAAAATCCACTTCAGAAATAATTGATGAACTTAATGAATGGTTGGGTTCATACTGGTGCTTCTTCCTGAAGTGTTTTCCCATCAGAAAATTCCATTTATCAATCAAAGACCCTCAAACTTTCCTCCCATTTATAATCTCTACCTGAACCAGACAACCTGTTCTTCTGTTTTATTTATAGCACCTTGTATTTCTATGTAGCATCCATTACTGTCTGTCATGTAATATGTAGCTGTTAGTAGTTTCATCATGTTCTCTCTTCCTATAAACTCCTTGAGGTCAAGGCTCTGATTTATGCATCTGTATAACACCCAAAATGCTTGCCACGGTGCTATTGCAAACATCTGTTGAATACATTTATGAATAAAAATTAATGAAAAAGTTAATAAAAAATAAAAAGTTAATAAAAATTAACAGCACAAAATATGTCTGATACACTAAAATGTACTTTTGATATTAAAAAAGAAATTGTTAGTCCTAATTTATTTTTATGAAATGATAATCTTCAATTATTTCAGAATTAGTTTTGAAATGTACTTTTCTTAGTAAAAAGATAATATCTGAGTCATTGCTCAGCAGTCTGTGCTGCTGTTATATCAATATTGCATATTTACATGAGCTGTAAATAGATACATATGTATTCCACAACATCTATAAACAATGAGTAAGACAATGTTATCAAAGAAAGAAGGACAGCAGGAAAATTTATAGACACAGAAACTACTTTAAAACAACACTTATTTATTGAGTTCTCTTTTCACTAATATCCCCTATGCTATGCATACAAGTAATAATATATTCCAAACCTAATAAATATATGTTGTAGCATTTCATATCTTTCAAAGAATTAGTCATTTTTGCATCATATGAGGGTCTGTAAATTATTATTTTGATGATGGATGAAAATTTCTCCAAAATTGATCTGCTTTGACATCTACAATGACACAACACTATGCTAGAATTTTTACAATCAAGTGACTAATTTGGGCAAAAATATCCTAGTATATGTCAAAGAAATCTTTTAAGGTATATGTGACGCATAGTAGCAATGGGGTTTGAGGGAAGTCCACGGCCTTAATAACAACAAGGAAAAGAGTTTGGGATGAGAGAGAGGTAAAAATGGAAAGATTTGATTTCATGTATGATTGGGAAGAATATCAGACTCATTGAAATATGATATTCATTTGACAATTTTTAGAATGTATTTGCTTTCCTTAAGTATTGCTACAGGTTGAATTGTGTTTCCTCAAAATATGAGGAATGTATATGACATTATTCGGATATAAGATTATTGTAGATGTAACTAGTTAAGATATGGTCATACTGCAGTAGGGTGGACCTGTAATTCAAAGTGGCTGATGTCTTTATAAGAAGAAGGAAATTTGGACAAAGACAGAGAGAAGATAGTTAGTGACATTAGAGACAGAGATTGGAGATATGGTCAAGGAAGGACTGGCGTCACCAAAACCCAGGAGTGACAAGAAAGGATCTTCATCTAGAATATTTGCAGAGAACATGGTTCTGCCAGCACTTTGATTATAGAACTTTGGCCTCCAGTACTATGAGAGAATAAATTTATCTTGGTTAAAGCTATTTAGTTTGTGGTACTCTTTATAGTAGCCCTAAAATAATAACACAAATATCTTCTTTGATTAAAAAAATAGTAATATAAAGAATATTTTAAGTAGCTGCTTTAAACTTACCTTGAGAGCATAATGATTGGATTTTGTGCAGGATAATGTCATTAGTATAAGAAAAGAAAACACTGAAACTTGCAGTATGATTGTCATAAAGTTTGGTATCATTATCTGATGAATAATGATGTCACAATGATTATCATGTACCTGCTGTATGATCATTAATCTCCTGCCCAACTACATATAGGTGATGGATACTATCTTCATTTTATAGGAGAGGAAAATGAAGCAAAAGTGGATTAAGAATCATCACAAATTAATTTAAGCCCAGGACTATCTGACTTCATGCATTGTTCTTTGCATGTTGCCTTCAGTCCTTCTTGTAAATCTACATAATAATAAACAAATAACTTTTAATTGAATTGACTGGATGTTTGGACATTTAAAGTTGTATCCTACAACAAATCCAAGGGAAGGGACTGTTTCATGCATCATAAGCATTTATCTGATTATTTCAGTACTGCCAATCAGCATAAGATAATTACCAGAGAACATATTTCTTTGTCTCCTACTCACTACCTCTCCATATGTCTACTGCATGTTTTACATCTTCCAAAAATCAAATTCTTGTGACTTGTCTCTTCAGTAAATGGCATAACATCTTGATGAAAATATAAATGAGCTTTGATATGCTATTTTTGCTGTGCTCCAGTTTCTCTTCTGCCCATTAGAAACTATGTGAATGTTATTGTTTCCTTACACCCTCAAAATATCAGTTCTTTCATTATAAAATAAGGATCATAATACTTTATAAAATTACTATACAGGTTAGCTGCTTAGCATAATGGAAGGCACATACAGTAAGCTATTGTTGCAATTATGCCTTCAATAATGCACTGTACTTAGACTGGGAAAAGTGTTGATTATATGAAATTGATCACAAGTGTATTATGAGGTATGTAATGTAAACCACCAGCTTTACAGTTTCCATCATCGAAAAAAAAATTTAAAAGACACAGAAAACAAAGAAGGAATTTTTTTTCTGTGTTATTTAAGGAGTTCCCTACAAATCAAAATGCAAAATAGTTCTGAGAAGCTAATCTTCATGATAAGAAGGAATCTGTAAATATTCAAATTCTATATAGAAAATAGTATGACTTACATAAGGAGATTTAGCACTAAGCGCTTCAAAATTTTCTCAGATAAAATGTAAGAGTCACATACTTCCCATCCAAACCACTTTTACATCACAATAGAAACCAAATGATAAATATAAAAAGTATTTACTGGGATTTCTTTTTCTTGCAAATGTAGTATACTAAATGAACATTACTAAAATGTACTGAAAGGAAATGATGATGGTATTGAGACAAAAGGAAATTTATGATGACATTGAGATGATATTTTCTTTAAAAAATGCTAATTTCCAAATATTCATTTCTTGCATTTTGTCTCATTAGGATTAATGACAGTGAGACAGCAAAATGTAACTGTTGAGAATGTGTGCTCTGGAATCAGTTCTGTACCATTGTCCCATATCCCTTGCTCGTTGTGAGACTGTGAGCAAGCCATGGCCCCATTCACTCCCTAGTTTCCCCACAAGCAAAATTTAAATATGAATATAAGAATTTCACAGAGTAACTGAAAGCTACAAGGATGTAACTAAAAATCTTTTACACAGTGCCTAACACATATATAGGCATTTATTTAATGTTTGCATTTATTATTAATATTAAATCTCATAAAACATCTTTTAAAGAAATAGTACTTAATATCTATGTGCAAATAAATAATAAAAATTGCTGCCATGTATTGAATATTTCCTTTGAACCAGGCCTTGATATGAGTATTTTTTTCAGGGATATACTATGCTGGATATACTGTGACTATATAATTTTTATAGATGATAAAACTAAGAAGTATGAAGAAGAGGAATTCTCGCTTTCACATTCTAGCAATGGGGAGAACAAAAATCAATTTTCTGTCCCTTAGCTGTGGTGCCAAGCACCAAGAGGAGCAATTAGGATACAAAAGCCTTCCCTCTGGTCTCTTCTCCTGCCTTTCAAATGCAGATGGGATTTTTACTTTTAACGTGGTTCTAAAGCTGGGTTCTCTAAGAGAAGAGTCTGGGATAGTTACTTTAGTGAAACCACTCATGAAAAAGTTTAAGTGAAGGAATACTTTTGGGAGAAGGGGAGTAGGGGAAGCAAGAGAAAGCAGGGAAAGAAAACTAAGCAAGGATATGGTGGCAACTGAAGATTAGCTTCATCCTGGACCAGTAATTTCACCACACTTAAGTTAAGGAGGCCAGTACATAGTATCCTGTGTCAGTCGGTCAGTAGCCTTTGAGAGTCCTAGAGGTGGAATTAGGGGGCATATGATCTCCTGAGCATGGTATTGACCATTCTTCCACTGCCAATTCTCTGGAAAGAGGCAGCCATGATGCGCCCTTAGAAACCACCTCTCCCAACATCTGCAGAGAAGTCATACTAACCCAATGAAGGGGCAACACTGACAAATGCTGTCATTTGCTCCTGTCAAAATGAGGTCTTCATGGAGATCTAAATTCACCTTTAGTCAACGAATTCTATTGCTGAGTACTGAGTCAATTCTAGAAACTAGACAAAGGGTTTTGATTCTTCATTGGGCAACTGATATCAGTGTTTTTCTTGCACAGATAAATATTGTAATATATGTATTGTTTAGATGCATGTGTTTATATATGGTATGGTTTATATGTGTACATGTATAATTATATTTTATATGTGTATTTATATATGAAATACATAAATATTTATTTTACCTAGTGCTTTTGTTAGCTGCCTCATTACTTTAACCTGATGACATCATTTTCTGTTAGTATTTCCAAAGATCTTCTAGATCATGGTGAGTCAGGTGGCTAATATTCTGATGCTGCAACCATTTTGGTAATTATATGTACATTACTCCTGGCTCTAAAGTGCTGCCACTTTTCCACTTTATCTATGCTGGATCCTATACTCTCATTGACAGAAGGCAGCTTTTTCTGTATTGGCATCTCCTACCAGCCACCACAGCTGAGCTTCTCAGGCATGTGTTCTCCTTACAAGCATGTTTGTTTTTGTTTGGTGGCTGGAAACTTAGGTGTGGGTCTGCAGTCTTTCATGGTGGACTCAATCTACTATGCCTAGTTCTTTTAGGTCACTTTTTATCCTTTCCTCCCTTCTGTCACAGATTTTAGGTTCTCTTATTTATTTAAGAGAGTCATTTAATATTCCAAAATTACTTGTAAGAGTCATCCAAATGGTACTCACCAAGTTTCTTGCCTGGGTATTAAATCTTGTTTCATAAAATAATATTCTCATATTAAAAAAAATAAAGTCCTCCAATTATTCATTGTATAGTCTATTCTCTCTGATCTAACACTACATTCCCAGGAAAATTTTCCTTTCCCTGTTGCTACATGTTAACCAGGTCTATGCATATATTCCATTCCTTAGAAAATCAAACTTTTTCACTGTCAGGTTTGCTTAATGCTGTCCTCATTAATGTGGCTCACACTAAATATAATAAGCAAGAGTCGGTTTTTCTATAGTGATTTTTACAATTTAAGCATATATACTATTTACTCAAATTATTATTTTTACTCAAACACTTCTCTAAATTGGATATGATCACTTGAAAATTTTTCACATTATTCTTCAATTATGAGTGTTAAAAGGGCAGGTGGGGGCAGATCCTGAGAGGGGCAAGCATTATTTTGTAGCATATCTACCTCATGTGATACCTCTCTACAGTGAGGAAATAGAGTGGGCTAGCATTAACATTAAGAGATGAATTTAATTATCCCAGTTTATCGAACACATCAACCTAGGTCCTAATTTGAAGTTTGAGGATCCACTCTTTTCTTAGTAAGTTTTTTGTTTTAGAGTAGAATCTCGTCTTCTTCCAACCTTACACGTGAGTCCTGTCCTTGGTCATCAGCTTTCACTGCCCTGTAGCTGCTCTCAATAATAGACTTTAAACTAGTGATCACATAGGCTTTCTGATCTTTCATCAATGATAAGAGACGTGAGTTTCTAATTTTCTCATTTCAATACATCAAGAACACTTATCAAAAATCATCAAATTTTAGTGACATCTATAACTTCAGGTATGGATGTGGATACCCCGAAATTCTTTTAATTTACCTTTTTACTATCAGCCTGAACCACCAAAGATGAAGCCCTTCAAGTACTGTTTTCTGCTCACTTATTAATAATTCTTGAGTAGACTTCTGAGGACATAAAATTATATATGTCAGCTCTTACTAGATTATCACTATTAATTGGCTTATTCCTTCATTCATAAATGAAATTTTTCCATTCACATGTTTAGGAAAACCAAGAGCACTCTAGGAATGATATCTGAAAATCAAAAGTCTATTTCATCAGTATCAGAAGTAGTGGAAGTAGGAGTATTTGCAGACATTTATCTGAAGGCTGTTCAGTTTTCAGTAAACACTGATAGATTAAAGCAAGCAATATAAAAGAAAATCTCTGTAGACATTTATGCTTCATCAATTATCTCAGCTTCCACTCTTTTTGAACTTGCAACAGCAACAAAGAAACTTAGGAAGGATAACATATCTATTTTTATAGTCCATCATAATGAAG
This sequence comes from Solenodon paradoxus, assembly GCA_004363575.1. NCBI lineage: Eukaryota > Metazoa > Chordata > Mammalia > Eulipotyphla > Solenodontidae > Solenodon > Solenodon paradoxus. The sequence goes on from RJWH01000142.1 coordinate 599,887, forward strand.
CCAATACATTTGAATGCTAACATCACCCCTAGCCCCAGAAATTTGGACATTATCAGGGAAGAGTCTGGGTATTGAAGAAAGAAGACAAATTTACCCGTGAATCCTGGTAACTGAGTGACTTAATATTACACTTCGAGAAACTACACTATTTTTCCTGTCAAATTATGAAAAGTTCAGTTACATATATATGTGTTATGATTGAAACAAACCAGTCATTTATTGGATTAGTAATTCTAAGGGAGAAAGAATACAAAGCTCAGTGAATATGATCTATGAAATTGTAGTAACAGAATGTATTAGCTCAAATGGGCACAGGTTAATGCAAAGAAATCCTACAATATTTCAGAAGATTATAGTTTGAAACTGCCCAACAATTGCTTTCAATGACATGTTAGAAATGAAATTCTCTGTTCTTGAAATACGTGACCAGACTATTAACACCTGCCCATAAAGAAAATGCTTTTTTAAGGAATCACACAGAAATCACCAAAGTGTTCCACATTATGCGATTATTTTTTGTTTGCTTAATGTTTAATAGGTACCAGGTAATTACAGAAAAATGTTTCAATAATTCCCAAAACTAAATTTAGGAAATAATGTATTTCAAATTAGATTACTTGTATGATTGCTATAGAAACATTGCATCAAAAGAACATGTTAGCATTTTAACTTACATTTATATTGTTGGTCAGATAGTTATTTATATGCATTTTATTATTCTCAGATTTCTTATGCATTATGTCTTTTCTTCAAAATTCTATTCAAACTTCATCTTTTTGGAACTTGCTGTGCTTCCACCAACTCATCACAAGTAGTATTGATTAGATTTTCTTTATTGTGTTCATTCATTCTATTTGCATTATATTTATTATAGTACTCATAAATCATGTTGCAAAGATCATTTGCTATTTTGGAATCTCTATGAGTTGGTGATCTTCTTGATGGATATCCTTTCTTATACTGTTTATCAGCAATTTGCTCAACGCCAAAAACATATTAGAAAAGTACTGAACAATTATTTTTTGAGTGAATGAATATATTGAATACAGTTTGTCAGAATCTGACAGTGCAATATCTAGCGCACTCTATGACTTGATTTCCATAGTTCATGAGTCAGCAATACTCAAAAAGGTAAACTCTCAATATTATAAGATTGCACGTGAATCATATCGTGCCCTCCTTTTTTGTTCTCTTAATTTTTACAATCTTAAATTTCCTTTAACATCTCAGATGCTCCTTTTGATTAAAAAATAAAGTAAGTACAAAACAATTGAAGAATCACCATGACTTCAAATCAACTGAAGAATCACCATGACTTCTGATTATTACTGGGGCAAATGAAGGGAATGTGTAAAAATATTATCTTCCATAGAATTTAAACTATTTCAGTAATTTCTTAGTTAAAATTCAGAAGGAAGCTTCTTCCTGAACTAGCCTAGATCCATGCCAACTTCATATCCTTTCTATTCTTAATCAAAGATGTTAGAAAAATAATTTTTAGTCTATTAGAAAATTCCAAATAATAAATTCTGTCATATGTTTACAGACTGTTGAATAATTGTTGGCAATTATGTTTCAAAATATTACTGATTTAGAGCTTCATTGATCTTGACTTTAATATTCTTACTAGTCTGAATTTCTGCAATATCTGAACATGATTGCTCAAGGATGTTGGATAGACGTATCTTTATGAGGTGTCATCTGTGTGATAAGTCAATTATTTAGCTGCTGGGGACTTTATATATAGTTGTGCTCTCCAAAAGCGAAGTCATTTGTGGCTGGTAGATTTTTGTTGCTCTTCAGTTAGCAACACACTTGATTCTTCAAGTGAGAAATGATTCTTCCTAAGTCTATAATGTGAAACTTAGATACCCTGGACATTTTAATTTTTATTTTAAAGGTACAACTTATCATCAAAATCATGTTCATCACAAATGCTTTCTGGGCAATCTTGTCATAAGTGTTTTTTGTAATAACAAACTCAACAGAGAATAATGTATGTTTATTCTCATGTGCTTCTGAATTTGTAAAAAGATGCAGTGACAATAAAGGTTAAAAATATTATGACTTTCAAACTCCAGATAGTGAGATTAGTTTTGTATAATTTCATTTTCCAAGGTCTGAGCTAAATCCAAACTTCAGAATATGAAATATAATTTTATCACACTATGAACACATAACTGACTTGGAATTAGCCAATTAAAAGATTTATAGAAAAGTGTTACATTTCTGTGTGTGAAAAAGTTGGAAAAATGTGATCTGGGAAAGAGGTCAGTACAAGAAGGAATTTTTCTTAAGTTAGGACAATGTAAAAGAGATGGAGAAAGTTGAAAAATAGAAGTTTTAATATGTAAAGCCAGACTGACTTATTCATGAGAGGTCAGATAAAAATAAATAGAGAATTATACCTACTCATATCACGTTACAAAATTTGAAATTTCTTAAAATCACCATAATATTATTATAGGAAAGTAGTCTATTACATCAATCATTGTATTGTAGATTATCATCAGAGCAATTAGTATTTCAAGAACATTTATTTATTCATGTTTACATTAGTCATTCAGCGTATATATCGGTATACATATACATTATGTATGTGTGTGTATATATACAGATATGTATTCTAGATGACTGATAAATGCATATACATACATTGTGTACTTATTTTGTGCAAGTAAATATGCATTTCAGGAATTTTTTCCTGTCTAAAAATCTTCTATCAAGACTATATCTTGGAATCTTTCTTAATTTTTGCATACTTTTTGTATACAAAACTATATTTTGTATACTGATGACTACAAATGGTCCATGACATATAATGAGGAAAAAAAATTGTTAATACCAAGTATGATTATTCAGACTTCCATTTGTATAATATTAATTCAGGAATAACATTTGTGTAAAATGTGTTTATCTTAAAGAATCTTGAGAAATTTCTTTTATTCAGAAGCCTCAAGTAATATGCTTAGTTTTTAAAATAATACCTGCCATCTTAATCATTTAGATCTCAATTTTTAATTAAATATAATTGTGTAAACCATATGGCAAATGTAACACATATCACACACACTTGAAATTTAAGTTTGTTTATATTTAAATATCTTTTCTGAGTTTTTAAGCTATATGTGTTTGACCACATATAAAGTTATGTATTATATATTTACATTATCTTTTTATTAATGACATAGCTTAAAGACTGAAAACATATTTAATTGAAAAAATGAAGATTAGTTGAAAATGTATATTCACTGCCAAAGTAAAAATTGAAACATAACTTTCAAAAAACTTTCTGAATTCTGTAATACGTAAGTTCCATTTTCATAATCAATGAATTGTATTTCATTTAAAATGATTACTGAGTGCATTTTATTTTACAGGAAAAACATGTAACTTTTATTCATTAATTTAAGTCGATATTATTTCAAGCATTCTCCACTTCATGTCTTCCACATAACTACCTTTAAGTAACATCATATATGCCTAATACATTTAACATAATTTTTATACAATACTTCTGCAAAGAAAAGAAATAGTCACATGCACTTTTGTTGTTGTTGTTATATACTTCATGCTCTGGCAATCTGTTTTTGAACATTAGAGTACAGAGAAATAATGCCTAAAAGTGTATGGTGTGGAAAATACACATTTAATCATGTACAGTTGATTTCATTATTCATGGTAGTTATGGTCTATTAAGTCATCATGAATACTGAATCAACAAATACTGAAACATCAAACCTAAGAGAAATTCAGGGTTAGGTTCCTGTAGGCCTTTGGTTACAACATTTTTATCTAATTATAAACATTATTTTATGTGTGTTTCACCCTATAGCAAGTATATTGTTGATTCACTGATATTGAACTCACAGCTAATAGTAGTGTAACTCACATCAGCAGGAAGCTCAACTAACACACTTATTTTCTTGTTTAGTCAAATCACTGCTCCTTCTTAGGAATGCTAGATAGCAAGCAGCCATTTTAAAAGGTGAAATTACTAACAAAAGTACAGAAATGTGCAAAACAGGACACTAAATTTGTCTGTAGAATGGCGACTTATTTATAGCATAAAACTGAAACCAGAACATCACCTGTTCTACCACAGCAGGAAAAGTGTGCATCAGACAACCCACGCATTTGCCTTGTCCACAAATCACCACTGAAGCATAGTGAATATTAATATTGTGGTTCAAACAAATTTTAATTAGCAGGAAAACTTGAAAATTCAGAGTGGGGAAATAAGGACTAACTATTTTTAGCAGTGAGAGTCACCTACAAGTCAAAAATTAGGAATATTAAGAATTCAACTTACCTTCCTTCCAGAAAAGGACAGAGTATTGGGAAAAAGGGAAAACACAAGGAAAGAGAATAGGAATATGAAATTGAATTTTATTCCACTAACATTCCATCATTTCAAGTGCCTCATGAAATAGCATTCCACATGACATAATCATCAATGTGTTTCTTACGAATTTATGTCTCAAGTTATTTCATTGATCTGGAAATTAACTTAAAGAATCCTACCCTACCATTCTCCAGAATATCTGTCCTAGTGACCTTCCATAGCACTGATGTTACCATTTTTATTTCTTATCCTCCCCTCTTAAATAATCTGAAATCCCAAACTATAAATCTGGGGATATATATATATATATATATATATGTGTGTGTGTGTGTGTGTGTATACTTATATATACATATATATATGTATATGTACATACATTTCCTGTATAGCAAATTAAAATTTTATAAGAAAAATTGCAATTTGATTTTTGATGGGAAATGTCAGACAGCTCATATGGCTGCATTTCATGGTCTTTTATGTCCCTTTTCTTTTTTAAACCATATTATATTCTTTGATTTCTTCATATTTTGATACAGACATGAATTTTATTTAACATTAATATGCAACAACAGATAATTGATACTTATTTTTAGGTGCTTCTGGAATTTGAAGTATGATATTAAATAAAGCTTCCAAGGCTTATGAGTGTAATTCAGTGAATGTTTACAAGTGCACAACCATGTACCCATCACTCAGACCAAAACAGAATCTTACAGCAAAACAGCTGTTCCTCTCATATTCCCTTCAAGACACTACTCTTTCCCATGGTTGTCTCATGTGAGATAGTTTGGACTTTCTCTCACTATGGCAGTCTAAGGACTTCAGCAGGATTGTTTCAGTCAGCAAGATGAGCATTGCATAGTCTTTTCTTGTTTAGCTTTGGGGGTCATGCAGCATCACATTTGTCAAATTCTGTTGGTTCCAAATAAGTCATGGATCCATCCAGATTTTAACAAAGAAACAAGAACATCAGATTTCACACTTAAAAGAGGTGTCAAGTTTCTCAGAGCTTGGCAAACTTTCTGCAAGAGATCAAGTAGTAAATACTTTAGGCTTTTTGTGGACTACATATAACCTCTGTTTATATATTCTTCTTCATTATTTTGTAATTGTTTAAAAATGTGAAAAATAATTCATAACTTGTGGGAAGCTAAAAATAATATAATATAAAATATAAACCAGTATGGTTGTTTGCACACTTCTAGAAGAATACATGTTATGAAGTATATTGTTGCAGCCATTTTTTTGAAATACAATATGCTATAAAAATGAGTATGAAAGGAATCCTCAGGCTTATGATTAGATGTCCACTGAGTCTGGGTTTCAGAGTACGTGAAACAAGAGTGGAACATTAGACTCAGTGTAAAGGACAGTAAACCATGAATACTCAGTAGAGGTTTCATGTTTTATTCTACATTTGTTGTCAGTTCTTATGTCTGTATTTATTAAACAGCTTTTAATTTTGGGACTTGTGGCATTGAGAATATGTAGATAAGTCTAAGAGAATAACCCTACACTGGAAGAGTTTACATTTTACTAGAGGGACATAGATATATGATTGTTTAACATGATCAGTGCTCTAGGAAGCATCTAGGCAAAGTGTTCTCAGATTTGTTTATAAAAAGAAAACTGGATTTGTCTTAAGGACTGACTTCAAAGAAGAGTGGACACTTGCAATGATCTTTAAGGATGCATTTAAGTTATTAAGCATGAAAGGGATAAACATGGGAGAGGAAATTGCATAAGAAAATAGCCATGAAATAGCATTCTATATTAAGTAAATTTTGAGCAGATTGGGGCTGAGAATAAAAAGTGTATGCATAGCAAAAGTTTAGATAGTCAGAACTCGTTTTTAAAGGGTTGTCCATAGCATATTAAAAAGTATGAAACTTTAGACTAGGAAACTTCAGGCCTTTTATTTTGTAGATTTAGGAGTCATCAGAGATGCTCCAGATATAGGGAATAAAAAGATTTACTGCACAAATCTTTGCACCCTCTACCATGCATGTTTTTCTAGACAAACTCTTCACCTGTGAACTTCAAGCAGAAAAATGATAAAGAGCTGCTGTTAAAATGATAAAAAAAAAAAAAAATTGGTAGTCATAAGCAATGGAGAGCTTTCTATATCTTTAAGAAGGAAATGATATGTTGCATTATGTGTTAGCGTGTTGTTCTGATGATTTTATAGAAAATTTGCAGTTAGAGAAAGTAGACATTCAAAGCAGGGACACAATTTAGGAGGGAGGCAATTTGAAAAAAAAAAACTCAAAGTCAGTGGTGGTGTGGATTTTGATAAATGCATGTAGAAAGCACTTTAAGGTAATTCAGAAAGAAACGATATGAATGAAAGTGGAAAAGAGGAACAAAATGATGATTTTAAGGATAATTGCTGTTAACTCTGATGCAAATAAAGAATAACAAGCTTAGAATTGGGGGAAGATAATGAAATTCATTATGAACATATTAAGCTTGAGATATTATCAAAACAACACTGCTAAGCAGTTGAAAATACATATTGAAGCATGAAATAGAAGTTAGAAAATTTTCAGTAGAGAAAATTCAACTAAAGACTCAGGCAAAATGACATCCCCATGGAATAACTGTAACAAAGAAGCTAAATAAATCTAGACTGAACCCTAGGAAGACAATCATTTAAGAAATAGAAAAAGAGAGTAAAAAGAATAATTGAGAAATAAAGAAAGAGGAAAGAACAATAAACAAATACAAATTAAAATAACCTAAAAAGGAGTGGTTCACAGATTTAAATTGATCAGAGATGAAACAATTTAAAAAGATAATTCAAAGAAGTAACTAATTATTGGAGTGCAAAAGTAATTAGCGGATTTTTCAAAACATTTCAGTAGAAAGCTGAGGCCAGATTTGGTAGGCTCTTTTTAAGTTTTAGCATTTTGATTCATTCTGTATACATATCACTTGCTAGAGTAATTTACATTGCTATGTAATTGCAAGTGCATAAATTAAGTTAGAAGTCCTTAAAAAAACAACTGAAATAAGTAACAGAAAAATAAGGAAAATTTAAAATTTAAAAATATTTAAAAGCCAATGCACAGTTAAAATAAAATCCTGAAATATCTTACGCTTAATTTTTTTTAATGGGGAGTTGCATCCTTTCTTAGGTGACCAGGACACTGGCATGCAGAACATGTAAAACTCAAGGACCCAGGTTTGTGATCAGATTTGTGGTGGGTTCAGTCAGTGTAAAGATTCAGAATAAAGATGCGTTTTCCTTGCGTCCTTTCCTCTTTTTGTTCTTTTTTCCCCTTACTTCTTTAATTCAAAAATGTTTCTTTCCCCCACCTTCTAAAAAAATAAATTTGAAATTTTTCTCATATAAATAGCTACAGGGTCCATTTCCTGGTGGAGCAGTGCTTAGGTCAGTCACCTCCAAAGAGCACGCCACATACCACTGGGTTCAAGCCATGGGCTTGGGGAAAGCAACCAATGTGAAAAATAAAATAAAGATCCTTTTCCTCTTCTCTCTTTCTGTCTGCCTACCTGCCTACTTTCATTCCTACCTATACCTTTCCTTTTAAAAAGAAAGTTCCAGAATGAAATATGTAAAAAGCATAATAGGGAATGCAAAGTGTATCTGGGGAAAGTTATATAAAACAGTATGCACAGACATTGTACTGAAACCACTAGATTATAATAAGAGAAAAATTATTATTAGACATTTCAACGATAATTATTTTATACCAGAGGACAATGAATACTGCATCTAATGCTCTAGGAAAGAAATGTGTGCCAATAAGCTTACATGTAACTAACTGACTTTCAGATAGAAGGATTGCAATTTTATAAATGCACAAATATATAGTATCCCACTATCACTTCCTCGGGAAATAATTCCATAAGCAGTTCCTGAAGAATGTATTGAAGAATCCGATTATTCAATGACAGACTGCACATGGTATAAGAACTGGTGATGAATATAAAAACACATTTTCCTTCAGAATCTAGATTAAATATTGGCTGTAAAATGAGATTGGTCTTTATAATTCAGAGCAAGCTATGTCATAGCTGCATGTTCTGGTAATGTAGAAAGGAATAGGGTGATCGGATGATAATAGTATGTGGTTCTATTTGTTGCTTTGACTATCTTATAAAATTGTGTGTGTGTGTGTGTGCATGTGTGTGTGTGTGTGTGTGTGTGTGTGTGTGTGTGTGTGTGTGTGTGTGTGATCTATTCATCTTCTCTGTCATTACTCATTTAGGCTCATTCTCTGTTTTTGCTATTATAAATGGTGTTACTGTGGATGTATATTCCTGTACCTACAAGTGATAGGAATCCCATGGCAAATTTTTTTTTTTACATATGTTTAAGTTTTTCCATCTTATATCATTCCTTACCAACTCTGACTCAGAAATTCTGAGTTCCATATGCGCAAGGTTGAGTGTGTGGGCACTCTACTCTGTCCCCTCACTCTATTCCTGTCCATCTGAATTACTCTAGTTTCATGAGTGTACTTCTCTGGTCTTGAACACTGTCCTTCTATCCAGGATCTGATAATGAATTTAAATGCTGTCTCTCCTGAGTTTCCTACAGTCTGACAACAGTCCCTAGTCTTCCCTTATCTTTCAGAATCTTGACATTTTTGAAATACTAAGAAGTTATTATTTTAAACTTCTAATTTTGGTTTGTATGATCATTTTTACATAACTAAACTGAGGTTATGCTATTTTGGTAGGAATACCACAGGAATGATACTGTGCTTCTCAGTGCATCATATCATGGGACTCAGTAAATACAGTGGGGACAGTACTTTGACCTGATAAAAATATAATTTCTCATGTTTTCGCCAACTCACTTTAGCATCCACTTAACATATCTCACCCACAGGAATTCTTACAATGATATTTGCTTAATGGTGACATTCCATTTTTCCTCTTTTCTTCCATAGTTATTAACTGGAATTCTATTCATATAAGTATGGACTTATGACAATTCTGTGGGCTACAATAAAACAACATTACTTATTTTGATACTCAAAGTGTTCCAGTTTTGACAATTGGAAATGCCTTTAGTTGGGCTCCTACTTTCTTCTGACAAGTATTCATTTATCTTTGAGCACTTCCTTATTTTCAGGAATCAGGGCCATGCATGTGTTTTCCCTACTTTTTTCCTGAATTAACCATTTCTCCAAGAAACCCCACTTCTATTTATAGAAAAATGATATTTAGAGACAGAGATAGAGATGATATGTGTGTATTTGGAAACTATTTTTAATTAAAAATTATATCATATGTTAAAAAGTGAGGCAAAATATATGCTCTGGCTCTAAATGGAATATATGAACTGAAAACAAGGTAGATTCAGGTCTTATACACACCTTAAGACCAGTATTCATTGAGTGAAATTGTCCACATTAATTCTTTTAGTCTCATGATTAGCATTCATGAATGATTTTGTCTAAGTGAAGTTTTTTATGATACTGCTTTACCATAGTAGGAAATCACAAATTAGAGAAAGATTTCCTCATCTTTGGAGAATCAGGGCAGATGACTTTGTTGACTCTTATTTGAAGTTGAGAAAAACAAATTTATCAGTAAAAGAAAATGGTCAATTATGAACAAAGGAAAAAGGAAAATAAATTAAAGAGAGGTGGCTTTTACTTAAAAGTTTGAATGCCCTTGGGAAGTATGGGGCTCAGGGAATAGGAACACTTTTAGGGCTTCTGCTCTATCTAATTTCACAGGTTCTTGCTATATTGTTATATGTAGTTTTTAAATTGTTTGTTTTGGGAATTCGACTTCAGGCAGCTACCATGCCTCTTATATCATAGCATAGTTATCAAATAAGAGTTGAATCTGTATATTCAGCCAACATAATCATAAAGATGGACTATTGGGCATGACTAGGACTGCACGCTTATCCCTTAACAAATCCAGTGATCAGGAGATGCAAATATCTAATTAGGTCTCTCACTAGAATCAGCATGGAAGGAATAGCTCCCCCAAAGATGGATGCTGTTTTCAGAGAATGAATTTTCACACAAAAAACATAGTATTTGATCTTAGGCAGCAATTTTGCAGAAAAAATAATAATTTATAAAATGCATGTGTCTCTGTGTTAAAGAGGTTATGCAAATGAAATTAAAACCTGTAAGTTAAGGAGGCACAAGAAAAAAAAATGATCTAGCAAAGGGGCCTTAAGGGTAGAATATAAGTGGTAGGCGTTATGTTAAGAGAGATGGTGTGTGTAACTAAAGTATGGAATGTTTCACAGGAAATTAGATTATAAAGAGTCTTACATGAAATGTTCAGGAATTAGAATTTACCCTAGAATTGAGAAGGTCTATTACTCTGCATATTTTTGCTTAACTAGGATAGCAACATTTTCAGATTGCATTTTGCAAAGCACAAGTTCTGTTTTGAGCTTTAACTAAGGGTAATGAAAAGGGGAATCGAAAGTAAAATAAACGAATCCTTCTAGCTTATTTTATTGGAAGGAAATGGCAAATAAAATAGAATATTTGTGTTTGATTTGGCCAAATGAGCAAATGATTATATTATTCACAAATAGTGTGATCATCCATCCTGCCAGGCATTGTCACAACACAGACATTTATTAGTGACCTCTTTCCTCTCAAGTGTGTCTTGCCATAAAATTGTTTAGTCATTAAATTATTTATAGAGTAAGATTATAGAAGTAGAAACTAGTTTGAGGAAGAAAATAATAAATTATTTTAGGATATACTGAGGTTGAAGTGTTCGTGCTGCCTCCAATTGTAAATGAGCAAATTAATCTGATTAAATATCCCAGTGCATTTTGATTCGTCCTTGTTGGTGATATCAGTTGTTTAGCACCCTGGATAAGAGATTTGTTTCCAAAGAGGAATTATTTGCTTTGCTTTGTTTCTTTTCTGCTGACTCTATCTTTAGCCCTAATCAACTACCCTGTAAATGTACAAAGTCACAAGGGGTTTAGAGTTAGAATATATACATTAATTATTGCTAAACTACTGAAAAAAAAACCTCACAAGCAAAAGCCTGAATGGTGATGCTCCTTAGCTTCTTTTGCAATTCAAGTAAGGCACATGCATAGTGTGTAATTTTTCTGAACCTAAACTTTAGATATTCAGTCTGACAAAATTGTTCTGTGATGCTTCTCAATCCAAAATGTAGAAAATGATGTAAGCTAGTGCTAGAAACTCAGATTTCTGGAATTTCAATGATAGGTATGGACAAGAAAACAACATTTTTGAAAAAATTCCATTTTCTTACTTATGCCAGAAGTATAATCACCAAAAGATTTCAGGATAATATTCTTTTCTTTGTTATCTTATTTAATTAATACCTCTAATGCAAATGACATTGATTTCTTGCTTTTATTTAGGCTTTTCCATTCTGAACATCTTTCAGAGTATAAAATATAGCATATTTATTTTAATATACATAGTCTTTCCTTTGGATTGAATTAAAATTGCTTTGTCTGATTTCTTCTTTTATCATGTGTATGCATTCCTTGAGGACACAATAACAAATTAAACCAGAGTATCTTGAAAAGAAATTCACTTCTCCTTCAAATCTATCGCTCAGCTTCAGGATGTATTCTTGAGTTTCAAAAGCTTTTTGCTTCAAAGTTTTATAGATGCTTCTGCTATTTCCCAACACGGTATTCATCAAAAAGAAAAAAAAGAATCCTAAGAATCTAAAAACTGCAAATGCTTAAACCTCTTTCTTAATTTTTGCTATGCCCAAATCACTCTCATAAAAATCTGCTTGATCATTCCAATGAAAAAATAATACAAATGTTAAAAAATGGTGTAAAATGTTTATCTGAACTCTCAAATCATTGTGAATTAAATAGCAAACAGATATGAATTCAACTGAATTTCAGTGACATGCTATAAAAACAACATCTTAAGAATTTTTTACTTTATGAAGAATGACAGCAAGATTCTGCCATGTAATTGATGGTGAAATTTTTACTATTACGGGATGTAAGTTGAAGTTTTAAGAAACCATGAAACTAGGGAGATAGTAGTCAGTAGGTGTTAACTTCCAATTATAAAACAAATAAGTTCTGGAGATTTCATTACAGTAATGTTCTTGCAGTTAATACTATTGTATACTTGAAAGTTGCTAAAAAGTATGTTTTAAATGTTCTCACTACAAAATAAAAACATAAAAAAGCCCAATAACCATGTGAAGTGCTAGAGATAATAACCTTATTTTAGTAATCATGCCTCAATACATGTGTATCAAATAATCATATTGTGTAGATGAAACTTGCAGTTTATAAACAGTGTATAAACAAATAACTCAGGAATGTTGGTAGGTTACTCCTTTCTGCCTGAGGATGTTGTCCAATAAGCATCACTAAAATCTGCTCTTCACTGCCATCATGACTAAGTAAGAGTCTCCTAAAGAGTCCAAACTACTATGGAAACTCTTCATCAGAGGTTTGAGCTTTGAAATAACTGATGAGAGTCTGAAGATCCATTTTGAGCAATGGGGAATGCTCACTGACTGTGTGGTAATAAGAAATCGAAACACCAAGTGTTCCAATGACTTTGGAATTGTCACCTTCGCCACCATGGAGGAGATGGATGCAGCCATGACTGCAAGGCTATGTGAGATGGATGGAAGAGTTGTGGAACCAGAAGGCTGTCTCAAGAGAGATTCTCAAATATCTGGTGCCTACTTCACTGTGAAAATGATTTTTGTTCATGGCATTAAAGAAGATACTGAAGAACATCACCTAAGGGATTATTTTGAACAGTATGGGGAAATTGAAGTGATGGAAATCATTACTAATTGAGGCGGGGGCAAGAAGAAAGGTTTTGTTTGTGTACCTTTGATGACATTGATTCTGTAGAAAAGATTGTCATTCAGAAATACCACACTGTGAGTGGCCACATTGTGCAGGAAGGAAATCCTTCTCTAAGCCAGAGATGACTAGTGCTTCATCCAGCCAGAGAAGTAGAAGTGGCTCTGGAAACTTTGGAGGTGATTTTGGTGAGAGTGACAACTTTGTTCACTTTGACAACTTTGATCACTTTGACAACTTTGAGGAACTATCAGTGTTCAAGTGACTTTGGTGGCAGATGTGGTGGTGGGTATATGGTAGCAATGGGGATGGCTGTAATGGATTGGTAATGATGGAAGTAATTTTAGAGGTGGAGGAAGCGGCCATATTTTGGCAATTACAATGAGTCATCAAATTTTGGACGGATGAAAGAAGGAAACTTTGGAGGCCAAAGCTCTGACTTCTGTGGTAGAGCAAAGCAATATTTTGCCCAACCATGAAACCAAGGTGTCTATGGTTATTCCAACAGCAGCAGCAGCATCAGAGCTGTGGTTGTGGCAGAATGTTTTAACTGCCAGGAAGCAAAGTTTAGCAGGAGAGGAGAGCCAGAAAAGTGACAGGGAAGCTACAGGGTACAGCAGATGTGTGAACTCAGCCAAGCACAGAGCTGGCAGGGCCTAACTGCTACAAAGACAACATGTTTTAGACAATACTCATGTGTATGGGCAAAAAACTCAAGGACTGTATTTGTGACTAATTGTATAACAGGTTCATTTAGATTTTGTTCTGTGGAAAGTGAAAAGCAGTCCACTAAAGGGTTTTAATGCAGTTTTTTTTTTTTTTTTCATCCTTGACGCTGATGACTAAATGTAAGAATCTGCTCATGATGCTGAGTAAATGTCTTTTTAAAAACGTGCTGTGTAAAGTTAGTCTACTCTGAATTCCTGTTGGTAAACCACCCCAACAACATGAAGTTAGAATTCTTTCAGGGTAATGTCAGGTTCTGTATGAAATTCATTTGTAATCTGCTTAGACTGAAAAGCCATTGTCTTAATAAGTCTTCATGCAGTTGAACTGACAGTTACTGTATTGTGACATGTAGTTGATTAAAAAGGATCACCCAAGCAGAGTCATCCAGTTTATTTGGTTATTAATTAATGTTGGCACATCATATGAAATAAAATTAAATTGACTTAAGGGACCAGATAAAATTATAGTTGAAAATGAAGCTTGTGTATCATCCACTATCATGCATAATCAATAAATGATTCAGAATCAACAGAAAAATCCCAATAACCAGTTAATATTTATAATATGTTAGTAATTACCATATTATATAATCATATAAATATATTATTAACACATAGCATATATCACATTGTAATAATACATATTGATTATAAATTATATCTCAATGAACCTGGGGTAAGGCAAAGAAACAACTGAACACCCAAATTGTAAATATGCATATTTGTTGATTTGAACAAACAAGAATGCATGGAGTAGGATTGTGGCAATTTGTTCTTAAATAGGAATGGAATTTATAAATTGAATCCATTGTGACTCTGAAAACAAAGCTGATGGGTAGGTGGTGTGTTGTATTGAGTTAAAAAGACATTTTAGGAAAGGAATAATCAGATAGGAAAAAAGAATGGCATGAGACAAAGAACTAGTCGATTGGAAAAATCCAGTGTGATTTGTGTCCCCATAAGGAGAGGAACTAAACACAATATAGACTGAGGAACACCATGAGAGGACTCAAGAGAACTGATAAGTTGGCCTGAGAATTCTATTCTCTAGAATGTGTTTATGATAGCAACTCTAGTAATACAAACCAGGTTAAAATTCAGATGTTAATGAGAGAGCACCCCAATTTTACATAGGATTATAAATTCTGCCCTTTTTGCCCTCTAACTGCATTTTTGAAGGTATAATTGTCATGAAATCAAGTCAAGCATTTATCAAAAGTTTTGTTCTTAATTGAACGTCTAGTAGATATTTTTTATTGTTAAAGTTTACTATCAATTCTATTTTTTTCTCTTTGACTACCATATGGTA
The DNA here is from genome assembly GCA_004363575.1 of Solenodon paradoxus. Taxonomy (NCBI): domain Eukaryota; kingdom Metazoa; phylum Chordata; class Mammalia; order Eulipotyphla; family Solenodontidae; genus Solenodon; species Solenodon paradoxus. The sequence goes on from RJWH01000142.1 coordinate 615,063, forward strand.
GGTTAACAAAATTTTTCCTCCATCTCAATGAACAGTAAACTTTTCTAAAATAGAATTATAATTTTGCCTTTCACTTAATATAAACATGCTCCATTGTACTTTAATTATCTTGATTATGATTTTCAGTGAACATGCTTTCTTTTTATGCAATACTAGGACTACTTACTAATTAATGCCTTCCTTTTGAATTAGGTATTACTCTGTGTTACTTTTGGTTAGTTCTAAAAATCTACCAAAGCAGGAACAATGTTTTTTTACATTCTGTATAGTTTCATGCTTAACATTCATATCTATGCATTGATACAGGGGCATCTGGTTATATAATTATTGTTTCTGATTCTTTAATTATATTGATATTTTTACTTTGATAAAAGGTGCAGGACAGAATGAAGGTGAGTAGGCAAGCAAGCAGGAAGAGAAAAGAGGAGGAAGAATCCTCTTATTATGTTTTTATTTAATTGTTCACAGTGGTTGTTGCCCACCAGACCCAGGACCCAAACTCAAGGGTACATGGTTTTCACCTTGGGAAGTGATGGACCTAGCCACTGCTCCAACAGGATGCTCCAATTATACTTTCAAATGAATTTATTTTCATCAAATCTATTGATCATAAATAAGTTTTTATAATTTTTAAAGTCCCTTCTTCCTAATCCCATGTCAGTAGTAGATTTACATATAGCATACTTTCTATGAATATATCTTGATATAGTTCTCCCTTTAAAATCACATCTATAAATATTCAGACCAAAAATGTTCTTCCTACTAATGTTCTCAGTAACTTTGGGAAATGAATGCTCTTATCCTTATTTTACAAATTAGAAAATATGGTAAAAATATCGAATTGATGTAAAAGAATGAGATTGCTATCTTAAAACTAGGACTAATATCACATAAGAATCCTAAAGAAAAGTAAGAAGCTTATAAGACATATCTGACTCAGTCGGTCACACTTGTGAATCTACATGTACTTTAAAAGATTATAAAGTCAGTATTTTTGTGAGATCAACTAACGAGAATACTAGCATATTGGCTTTTTTTTTTTTCCCCAAATAAGAGGGATACCCCAACTCCCGGTGAAATGCGTACATTTAGATACACGTGGATGACAAAATTTTAAGTGTCTTATAAAATAGATTGTTCTTAACATATTTTGGTATTTGAATTTTACACCGTATTTGTTTACCTGCTAAAGAAATGATTAATTTTCAAAACTTATTCTAAGTATCACCTTTATATAAAGCATCTTCTGACTTCCTGAGTAGCAGTGATCACTTATTTTTGTGTAAAACTTTATATTGTCACATATTTGGTATTATATTGTCTATTTATTTTCATGATTGCCTTCTTCACTAGACCAAAAAAGTTCGTTAAGTATGAGAATTATTTCATCTTTGCATCATCACTAGTTAACCCTTTTTAATAAATACTCGGTAAATGCATGTTGAATTAGAGAATAAATGCATTTGAAGCAAACAAATATATTTATACCCGAGAGCCACATGAATATGGTTTGTGTGGGGACAGGTTACAGATAATCTAAGAAGTTATGAGTTGGTATTTTCTGAATTTAGAAGTAAAATGTGTTAATGCTTTTTAATGGTTAAGATATGGAGTTGAATTAGCAGAAATAACACTGAGTATAATACGTATGGAGCATACCACAATTTTGTGCACCAATGACATCCACAGCAGCAGCTGACATAGATGAATAATGGATAGAAAGATGATTAATGTGCTCATTTATTATTGAGAAAATAAGGGTTTCAGTTTTGAATGAGATAATATAATGTCTTAATATATTTTGAAGTCTCTAAAAATGTTAAATAGCAAATTTAGAGTAGGTAGCCAATTATCCTTTTAAATTGTCTCTGATTATGTAATACATTTGTTTGCTTATCTTTGCTCATGGTACAATGTATACAGAATGAAAGAAAAAGAATACACACACTAAAAACACTCATTGCATTTTTCTAAAGTAGCTAAAATTCTTTTCTAGTATTCATAAAGATTATAGTGTCACAATTAAATGCATGTAAGAACAATTTTTAAAAATCTTCCATATTTCTGATTGCTGGTGGTAATCCGGTGGACTAACAAATGTTTCTGTCCTTACTCTGTTCTCCTAAACATTCCTTTTGTTTTGTCACAATATTACCAGAGGATTTTATTTCCAGATGAAGAATAAATATTCTTCAGTCAAGAATATCAGTGATGAATTGAAAAGGAAGGAGAGAGCTTTGTAATACTACTTCAGGATATTTTCATTTCATCATCATTTATGTGCTTCATTTTTTATACTCTTGTAATGAGCAATCTATATTTCTGCCATAAGGAAACTATACGATAACAAACTCAGATTTGTATGATATGATGAAATTTTGCCTCCCAAAGTATGAATGCAAGATCTGGCATCTCATTTGTGTGCAAGAAAAGTTGTGATTATAACCAAAAGCCACATTTCTTTTCATTGATGCTCAAAATTATATTTAGTTACGAACAAAAATAATATTAAAGCAAATCAAATTGCATACTTTTTTATATAACTCAATTACATTTTTTTCTTTTCTCCTATTCTCTCATGATTATACTCTGCTAATGAAGTTCATTTCCTCTCTGCCTCCCAGTGGTCATGATCATTTTCCAATCTTTGCATGTGGTTCTCTCACAGTCCAGAGTATCCTCACCTTTCTTTACAATGTTCAAGTTCTCTATATTTTTAAAGACTGAATATTTTTTTCTTTCCAAAAGACTTCCAGAAGCATTTCATCCCCACTTAAATTTATGAGCACTTTTTTGTGGGAATGGAAGGGAAGGGGAGGGGAGGGGAGGGGAGGGGAGGGGAAGGGAAGGGAAGAGTTGATTTCTTTATGCTTCTGAATTGTTTAAAACAAACAATATATCTTTTATAGCAGTGATGAGATAATCACAAGTCTATGTCTTATTATTTTATATTTCTTCACCAAGCTAAGTACAAAATTCAACAATATTTTGGACTGAAACCAATGATACTGAAATAACTTTTATGTCAGAAAAATTATTATCAAAACTATGAAAAATACTTTATGACTGAAGTGAAATAAATTGACATTGTAGTGTAATAGAAGCTGCTAAATTAGAAGATGCCATTGAGGTAACAGAAATGGCAAACCACAAGTTGGGGATTAATATAGAGCACACTCTCTATTTTGGCCATCTGGTGCTATATAGAGAGCCTCAAGATTTATACCAAAAGCAGTTATTCATTGTCTTTCATAGTTTCAACAACTAGGGATTAATTTTTTGCTCATGCGGCAATGACTGGGGCTGCAGTCACCTGGAAACTACACTGAACTGAGAGAGCCAAGATGTCGAACTTGCATGATGGGTTGTTTAGTAATGGTGTTGACTAGGAACTTTGATAAGGTTATTGATTACGATGCTACAATTCTCCTCTGTGTGGCCTCTTCCCATAGTTTTAAGGAGAAGAGTGTCTCTTTTCTTATAACTAGAGCTGACTACTCCTGATAGTTTAAGTTTTTCACTGAATGATAGTTGGATTCCAAAACAGAGTGTAGTTAGTGGGCGAAGGAGAAACCATAATTCTCTTTAGGCACAGATTCAGAAACTTTAGAGCATCACTTCCTCTGGGTTCTGTTGGTTTTAGCAAATTATAAGACCAGTTGAAGAGAAATAGGAAAATAAATGCCATTTCTTGATAGGATAAACGGCAAATAATTTGCTGTCATCTTTAATCAAAAACCTCATGTCTTGTATTCTCAGCAGTCACGGACAATCAACAAATGTTTACTTAATTACTTCGAAGTCAGACTTTACAACTTCAAAATGTCAATGTAAATACCGAACTGGAATTTCCATCTTGCAATGTTAAATTGTACTAGAATGCCGAAAACATTATTTTTAGTGAAAAATTTTTAGCAATATTAACTTGTTTGAACCAGATTTGCTTAAACCAAGTATAATTACTTCCCTTTTATGGAAATACATGGCTTATGTATACTATTTTTAGATAAAACTTCTAGCTTACATTCATCTTTTTTCCTATCCACTGAAGAATTCGAAAGTCAAAGATGTTTTATAGATGGCACAACCCAAACAGAGGTTCTAGAAAACATGTCAGTCATCAGGATACATCATGAAAAGATAGGATTTCTAAGTTTTTATGTCCAATAGGATAATCTTGATGACATCATATTTATCTGATATTCCTAAGGAGTCCACAAAGTTAATTTATTGATTTTTTTCTCAGAGAGTCTCTGAAATACTAAAATACAGTGTTAGTAAAGATACCACAGAAAACTGAGAGCGTCATCAGAAGGTGTCAGTGCTGGACTGAGAGTCTAGTATAATTTAGTGTAGTTAACAATACAAAGAAAACAAGACAAACTTGACTCCTTGTAAAAAGACAGCCATTATGACTAGACTTAGAAGAATACTATTTTCCTATCAAACCAAACTCTATAAAGATTATCTTAAATTTTCTTTCTTTTTAAGCCTATAACTTAAAATATGCAGATATACTGATAATTTAGAGAATACATACTGACAGCGAAGAATATACTGATAATTTAGTTTTATAGTTACAGAATGTATTTTAGGAAATATATATATATAGACATGTACATTAGGAAAACAAAATATGTTATTAAACCAGTTTTATATTTTGCAACATATTTTTACCAGTTTTTTTAATTCTTTGTTTTGACATAAACTCACTTATAATATGTTGCAATAATAGGGATAAGATAGACTGACACTCAGCCTCTGAAAATTTTTATGTCTTATATAACCATAGTATGATTACCTGAACCAGGAAATTAAAACTGATATAAAACTAATAAATGATCTACCAGGTTAATTTAAATATCATCGATAGTCTCTCTTATCCAATATAAAGTCATACACTTCATACAGTTATCATGTTTATTTAGCCTCCTTTGATCAGTGACTGCTTCTTGAAGTGAAGGCATTTTTATTTGATGAGAGTGATAAAAAAAGTTTCCTGAAAGGCCTGTGATATGCTCATCATCTTAAAGCATTAGTATTTCTTCATATATTAAGATTTGTACAAATCTGCAATATTGTGCTCAATTGATTCCCAGAAAAAAGTTTTTAATGATAAAATATCTAAGGTAATGCAACCATTTCAAGGATGTGATTTTGGCCACTAGATGACAACAGAGTCCTTTTCTATTCAAAAGAGTTTCTTTCAGTCTTGTCCAGATTTCATGCTTAGGGACTACAACCAGTGATGTCTTAACCAAAGACTTTATAAAATTCTGATGCTATTTGGAGATATATAAGAACTTTGGATATGATATATTATTCTAGAAGACTCAGTATCATACAGATCATGTTGCCTTAGAATTACCTGCTTATACTACACTGAAGAACTTAATGAATCCGGTCAGCTCTTATTTTATTCTTACGTTCACAGCCTCTGATACTACAGACAATAAAGAGTTGATTTTCAGTACATATTATCTGCATCGATATAATCTTACATCCATTATACCTTAGAAACAATCTTCAAATAAAATGAGCATTAATGCTTGCTAAATGTCTTATTTGTATTCTATACAGTTTCATGCATTGTTTTTCAACAGAATTGAGACTTATTTTTAAATCTGTTTTTTACAGGCTGATTTGGAGTTCTCTATTGGTGTGTTGCACTAGAAAATAATACTTAGTAATTGTATAGTTTTTTCTCGAATGCTCTATTATATGACTCATGAGGTTTTCTTAGACCCAGTCTTTCAGTCAGTTGTTAAGATATAATCCAGGATTAGAACAATTAAGCATAAATAGCAGTATACTGTAGGCTAAGTGTATCATTTTTGCTCTTTTCCAATAGATGACTTTTTTTTTTAATTTCTTTTTCTTTCCATTGAAAAAAGTGCATTATTTACTCATTTATAATGAGCTGCTGCAGGAAGCATCTTATGATTATGAGGGCAACTCATAAGGAAAAGCTGAAGATAACAGCAATGTTATAGGTCCATATTTATTGAACTATTGAAGAAAGGACAGTAGTTGACTATATCTGGACAGTTTGCATGTGAGACAACCAAGCCCTATAGGTTTGCGCCACTGCATCTGAGTTGTCTGTTATTTTAAAACTCAGTTCATTCCAGAGGATGTGAAGTCCACAAGTAATTTGTGAGGAAAAGCTGTTCATTTTTTTAAACCAGATTTGAAATTTCATAAAGCAGACAACATGTTCCATCTTTACTTAATATTAACTTTCTAGTGACTAGTGGAGGGCCTCATTCATTTTAAGGGAGTAATGAATATTTGCTTAATAAATGTATGAATGACTGAATACTAAAATTCCTAGGCATAGCTTTTTGAAATTAAAGTATTCTCTATCTGAGATGTCATCTTTACTCAGCTAACAATCAAAAAAGGATAATGGATTTTTCAGGAATCAATAAAAAATTCAAAAATTAATCGGAAGTAATACCTCCTTGTTAACTTTTTGCACAAGACTTCTATATTTGCCAAGTGTCTGCTGCTTATTACTTGATTTTTTGATGGCTATATATTTTGATTGAACTGTACTCAGTAAATATAGTGAATCTCTCATCATCTGTAAACTAGTAAAAGCTGTATCTGATTTTGTGACTTAATCCAAGACTATCATATGCCCAAGTCATACAGAGCTATTAAATATTCCACTTCCTAAGGGTGGGCAAAGGGTTTCTCCTTTATTAATATTTATTATAGAAAAGTTTGATATCTGATGGGTTAGTTGGAGAAACAGATTTGGGAAGATTTGTGACAGACATTGACTCTGAAATACAGTAATAAAAGAAACAACAGAAAACAAAATGTTAGGAGTTGTCATCATTTTTTTTTTTTTCTGTTATTCTTTAAATATACATTTACTACAGGAAATGCATTTGACTTTCTTCAGTATCAATACATCAGATAAGTAAGTCATTTATACTCTTAGAAGGTATGGTATTGCAAATACCCATTGCCTCATGTTTGTGTATTTGTCTCCCTGCTTTCTCCAGGGAAACAGTAAATAAGAACTAAAGTGCACATAACAATGGGAATATAGAACAACCTCAATGTGTCATTTAGTCGATCTAAGTAAAACCAAACTACATGAGGATGTGGGGAGGCTAAGAAAATTAGCCAAACAAATAAACCACAGACAAAGCAGTCTGAAAGACAAGAACAAGGAAATATGAGCCAACAGAAGTTTAAGAAGTAAATTGAGTGAGTTGGTAGTGGACAGAAGTAACATTTGAACGGCTTGATGGGATTTTTATCTATCTATTTATTTATCTATTTAAAGGATATTTAGAACTAGTTAAATTAAGTGTGAATATAATAGCTTTTCCTTCTCAGATAAACGATGGCATAAAAATAAAGCATAATAAAGTTTCTTCCCAGAATCTATCATCTTCTTACTTAAATTATTTCTAATTAATGAAATTTATTTTAAGGTCAGATTTTGTTTTACAAATTAAGTAAAAAGTACAGAATTCCCATGTAACTCCCATGCAGAATTTCTCCTATTATTAATACCTTGCATTAGTGTATCATATTTATTTACAGTCAATGAACTAGTATGAAACACTATTTTGAACTGAAGTTCATCATTTATACAATGGTTCACTTTTTGTGTTACATCTTCTATGAGTTTTGACAAAAGTATAATATGTGACATTACATTATTAGAAGAGTTTCATGCTCTAATTCCCTGTGCTGCATTTACTCATTCCCTTCTACTTTTCTTTCCAAAACCTTGATAACCACTGATCTTTTCACTGTTTTTATAGTTTTGCTTTCTCACGTTGGCTTTTTTTAACCTTAGCAATATGCATTTAAGTTTTCTACATATATTTTCATGACTTTGTAGCTTGATGTTTTAGTGTTGAATAATATTACATTGCCTGGATGTACCACACAGTTTATTTTTCCACTGACTTGCTAAAATATACCTCAGTTGTTTCCAGATTTTAACAAGTATTAAGAGAGTTGCTATAAACATTATGTGCAGGTTTTTGTGTGGGCATGTTTTTAACTCCTCTGGATAAACATGTCTGGAAAATATAATGAAAGTATGATTAATTTGTAAGAAACTTCTGAACTCTCTTCCAAAGTTGCTTTATTCTTTCATATTCTGACTAATAATGAATGAGCTCTTACTGTTGCACATTCCTGTCAACATTTGGCATTGTTGGTATTTTAGTTTTTAGCTATTGTAACCGGGTTATAGTGACAGCTCATTATTGCTTAAATTTGCAGTTCTCTGATGCTTCTCTAGAGCCTCTTTTTACATGCTTATTTGACATCTGTATGTCTTCTTTGGTGAGATGTCTGTTCAGAACAAGGTCCATAAAAGAATGAAGGAGAGTGGACAGACAAGCAGCAAGAGAGGGGAGGAAGAAGCACTTTATTTTATTTAGTTGTCAATCATTTTGTTTGTTTGCCCAGGCACCAAGTTTTGAACTGGGGACCTTGTGATATATGTGGACTGCACTTGGTGAACTAAGTTTTTAGGTCACGAGGGCGTGCCCTGACACCTTTTTAATTGGATTCTTTGTTTTCTTTTCTTGAGTTTTAAAAGATCTTTACTTATATCTTAGATACCATTACTTAATCTGCTATATGTTGACAAATAAGTTCTCCCAGACTGTGTCTTGTATTTTTATTCTCTTAATTATCACTTATTTTTGAAGAACGTAATTTGAAGATCAACATAACAATTTTAACATGCATCCACAATTTGCAGAGATTCTCTACAGTACTACAATATTGTATGTCTAAAATTACTTAGATTACCAAGGAAATTTAGTAAATAAGATATTATTAATCCCCAACTATTTCTGGGAAATGTATCACCACTATCTGCATTATTTTCTGAAAATAATAATAATGTACATGCTTAGATGCAGTGTTGACTATTGGTATATGTTAATGGAGGTAGAAAGAAAACAATGCTTATAAGTCTTATTAAAATAAAGCGCTGCCATTATTGACAAATGGTTTTAGTTATGAGTCCAACCTTCTTTCTAAATATGTTAGAGGCTTGAGAGTTTTTTATAGTCAATGCTACAAATGATTGTGAGATTCATGAGTTATTTGTTGATAAACAGCCCACTTATTAAAAATAATAATTGTAATCATGGAAAAAAAGAGTTAATTCAACTTAATCCACACTATCTGGCAAAATTAAAGGTTTATTTTGATCAAGTAACCAAGAATGTGACTCTATTAGGCAAAATTCTCAGTTGCAAGTAAGCTAACTCTGACTGAATTAAACTAAACAAACTTATTCTAACAGATTCATAGCTCAAAATGACAGAGATATGTAGCTATAGGGTAATGTGAAAACTTGACCAATATCTAGACTTGAAAGTGGGCTCAGTCACTAGTCAATGCTGAACAGTCTTGACTGTAACAGATGATAATGATTATGAGATGATAATTGCTTCCGCCTTCACTGACTACCTGAAATGTCCTGCCCTGGAATTTTGCTGTCCTTGCCTACTTGACTGTTCTTTGTTCTTTTCACTTGACTGTTCCTGCTAACTCACTACCCAACCTCTGCTGATACACCCTACAAAAGAGCCCCCACCAATGGCACTGTAGTTTTCTGGATGTAGGCCAGGCCCACTGCCATTGGGGAGGTGGAAATATGTCTGACCTGCTGCTATCGGAACCCCCTGACATGGGTACAATGAAGAAGTCCATGTCCTTGCCGCCTGTATCTTTTTGTGATTTCCTCAGACTAGCTAGTAGGCAAGGCATTACTCTGCCAGAACGTGAAAACCTGCATAACAATAGCTATTGAAAAAATTGTGTATGCTATTCTAGTGAATAAAATTTGTATTTACTATTCTATTTAATAGAATAACGACTGAGAAATTGCTGCAAGCTATGACCTACATTTCCCTTCCATTGTGAATCCATGTGTATCTGGTATCCAAGTCTCATGAAATGATGTGTGCCAGTCACTTCTATGGTAAAGCTTTATTATAGGGTAAGCTTGCTTGTTTTCATTTTCTCTTACTCTAACTTTAGACACTGATGAAGTTCTGGGAGTTGGTAGAACATCAAGATGAAAATAGCGTGAGGCATCCACTGACCAAAACATTCTCAAAAGTCATTGAATTGGTGAGAAATGGATCACTACATTTCTAAGCCAGTAACATTTTGAGTGATTTATTAAAGCAGCCATATTTACCTTAACTAGTACATACATTGATTTGCTAGAATTCTGAATGATCTGTCTTTGAAAAGTGGCAGCAAAATCACAGCCAAATTTCACCACTGATTTAGTTGGGTAAAGACACTTCTGTTTTCACAGCTGAACACTGGAAATTATAGCTCTGATTGCCTCTGGCATTGGACACAGGATATTGCTGCTGGCTCTGCTGCTCCTGGCACACTAGGATGCTTGAACTTGCCGCAGTCTATGCAGATACCACTAGAATTTGTTTTCCATTATCCTTGATTCACTGGGCAACTAATTTATGGCTCAAAATCCCAGTCGAAATTGGATAAGTTTATGCCATATACACACACACACACACACATATTTGTCCAGGCTGAAATGTGGGGTGCTAGCTAGAAAAAATGAGAATCTACCCTTTTTGGCCTTTATCCTGCAAGACAATCATCTAGGTGCCTGTGCTGGAGAATCATTTGATTATCTGATTATTAGAAGGTCATTTAGATGTACAGTAAACTACACTCTATGTGTTAATTTTAAGAAGTGCATTAGCTACCTATTATTGTGTAACAAATTGATACCAAAGCTGAATGACTAAAACAATAATTTTTATTATCTCACATTCTCTGTGACAAAAAAGTCTCACTTTTTCTGTAGTGACCAGTCTCCAAGATGTCTCACATTCTTAGCTAAGTAGTTGTATCTAAGGGTCTCTCATGAGAGACCTGATGTGGGCTCCAAGCATCTGTTGACTTCACAAGAGCCAGAGAATCTGCTTCCAAAATGGTTCACACACATGGCTATTGGCAGGAAGCTTCAATTTCCTGCCATGTGGGATGCTTCCTACGACTACCTGTGTGTCCTCATAACACAGCAGCTGACTTGCCCCAGAATGAGTGGGTAGAGAGCAAGAGAACATAAGATAGGCAGAAGCCACAATTTCTGTTATGACTCAGTCACATGTCATATACCATAATTTCTCATATTTATAGATCAAATAAACCAACCAGGATGCAGTGTAGTACCAGACAACACAATCATGTCATCACTGGGGGTCATCTTGGAGACTGGTCACTACAGAAAAAGTGAAAGTTTTTTGTCACTATACACATTAGTTTTGACAAGAAAATTTGAATCACCAATTCTGTAAATTTCTAATAAGAGGCCCTGTTTGTTTCATGTTTTGCTTAAACAAATTACCTAGAAGCCCATGGCTCAGGGAAGGAAAATGTAGAAATACTGAATATCTTCAAGTACTTATGGACATTCAGGACTGGGGGTTTAATTTTTGCCCCTGACTTAAAAAAAGTGCATATATTGGAAAAAATGCAGGTAAAAGAATGAATATGTTATTAGAGTATAATGGACATAAGACAGGAGACAAAATAAACAAACAAACAAAAAAAAAAAAACAAAAAACAAAAGCTGTAACTTTCCAGCCAAGAATGAAAAATGAAATGTTTTGCAGTTTGAAACAAGATGAGACATTGTTCAACCCCTCCCATTAATCAAAGTCAGGGACAGACCCTCCTTTAAAACATCCCAACTCCCTACCATGCTATCAACAGCATGCCAGGTGACCGTATCAGGATTCCACCCCTACCCCTCAGCGCTTGCCAGAGACTTTCCCTTAAGAACCTCTCTCCCACCACATCTGATGGATTGCTCTTCCCTCTTCTCTGAAAGGAGCTTTCCGGACCTGCACTTGGGACTATAGAGTCTTGCTTAGAACCCATCTGACTCCCTTGTTTCTGCCTCTTACTGTCAAACTGGTTTACAGGAAAAGGGAAAATGTACAAGGATATAAGGCATGAAAGGGAATAAGGAATCATGAGGCAACATTTTATAGACAAAGAGACATTAGAATTTATTTTGGTATGAGAATACTTTGGAGAGATTTGAGTAAATAAAAATATTTTTAAAGTTTTTTTTATGGAATAAGGGTGAATGAATGGAGAAAAATATAAGAGAAGGTAATGCAATAATAGAGGCAAACATGATGGTTGCTTGAATTATACTTATATCTTGGAATTGGTGGACAAGTTTCAGAAACTAGATATATTTTGATGGTTGAGTTAGCACAATGTGGTTCTGTATTAGGTGTGAGGCATGTTAGAATGAGATAAATGAGAGATGACATCTGGATATTTGTCTTGAGCTCCTGAAGCAAGGAGAAAGGTATTTTTTTGGAAAAAAAAAAAAAAAAAAGTCATTACTGGTAGGTAGAATTAAGAGATTGGTTTTTAACCTGTTAAAGTTTTTTAAAACAAATTAAACATTCAGGGAAATGTTGATTAGATGATTTAATGTAACAAAACTGGGTATTCTGAGATTTAGAGGTCCAAAGGTGGATGAAGGATCAGTAAACAAAAGCCAGAGAGGAGTGACAAGTAGGAGAACAAAGGCAGAGAAGCAAATTGTAGAGACTGAGTCAGGAGAATGGAACCATCAAACTGTACTAAAGGGTTGAGTGTAGTGATAACTCAACAATGAGTACTGGCTGTCTGTCATCATATCATTTTCACTAATGACCTTGACAAGCTTTATTTCAAATAAGCAAAGATTGAAATTCTGCTGGCATGAGATCAAAGAGAATGAGAAGAAACAAGTGCAGAGTAGCAAAGGAGCCATGCTGTAAGACAGGAAAAATGAAAGATGTATGTAGAAAAATGTAGAGTAAAGAGAAATGCTTATTTTTTTCTAAGAAAGATTCCTTGTACTCAAAGTCCATTTTCAAGTGCCTGGTACCTAATTAGATTATGAAGGTAAGATTTGTTATTCACTATTTATCGAATCCTTTCATGATTTGCCTAGAGAGAAGGTTTGCATGTAATTACCTAAAATGGAGACAAAGTAAAAATAGTGTTAAGATTGTTAATTGTAAGAAACCTGCAGTTATACTCTCTTAAAAGCTCAGAAATGCATGTTTTTTTGTTAAATTAAAAAAAACAAGTCAAAGATTTTAAAACTATATTTATGAATTTGTAAAATAAAAATTTCTTTCAAGGACCAATAATTTTAGGATAAAACAAATTCCTTAGTCTTCTGGTTTTGTTTCTCAATCTTTCAGCCACTAACTGGGTGTTTTGGTAGGACTCCACAAATTCAAATAGAAGCATTCCATTGGCTATAGACCAATGAATGAAGGTATTATATCTTTAATGTGTGATATAAGTAAAAACATAAATATATCCTCCAAGGTGAAAAGAATGGGAGTCACAACTTAGGGACATAAAATATGCAAATCTTTCTGATTTCTGCATTACGAATTATTTTATAAATTCATCCAACCATACTCTTTGAGTTTGTATTTTGTAAAAAGCTATGTACAAAAATGAAAATATACTAACCATAAACTATTATAATTTGCATGTTGTGATTTAAAATAGCTTTCAAATTTATTTAGTTGAATAAGAATTTTTTTTTGATCTTATGTGATCTATTTTCTACAAGAAACATAGTTTAGAGACTATCTTGATTTATATAGACTATCTTGATTTAAATAGAAGGTACCTGCATAGGCTGACCATATGTAAACTTTTTAAACAGGACAGCACATTTTGGGTTTTGTTTTTTCATGTTTCCCAACTGTGCCATCATTTTAATATAAATGCCAGTTTTGTACCATTTTTAATAAACCAGGGACATCTTTAATGCAAAGCAGGGGGCGTCTGCTGAGTTGCTCTGGGCCCAGTCTGTTGAGGAGATGCCAAAGCAGCTGACTGTTTCGCTCCCAGTTAAAGGCCACCCTTGCCTGTGCTGACTGAGGCTGCTAGAGCTGTTCTTGCCCTTTGTGAGGAAACAAGAAGAGAATTGCCCGCCTACCCATGCACCTGTTTCTTCAAAGGGAGCAGAACACTGCAGCATGGTAGAACCACAGGTAAGTACCATATGGTTACCTCTTACACTAAGGGGGTTGTCTGACACTGCGGGGTTATCTCTGGCACTATGGGGCTTATTGGATATTTCTGGCACTGGGATGGTTAAAGTGACATGTGTTTTAGACAGGCAATTTAGAGCAGGGTTTATAATTGTGCCAAATTATGTGTTCATCTAAGGTGGCATAGTACTTGACTTGTTTCTGGTCTGGCTGCTCTGCTCCTGCTCAGATTTCTCCTCCTCCTCCCCTTTTCTTAGTCCCTAGAGCATAACCCTGTCCATTTCTTGCCGTTTTGTCTCAAGGAAATATGGTCAGCCTACAATTGCACTATCTTGGTTTTGGAGTCATTAACAGCAAAATATGCTGATCAGGAAAGTTTTAACATTTACCATTAATGCAACATCAAAGTAACATTTCTTATCTGATAAAAAATACATTCAAATGAACTTTTACCTCACCAGTAGAAAAAGAATTAGATTATTTCCCTTCTCTTTGTTCTCACAGAACTGTTACCACCTAAACAGTTTTCTTTTTTTTTTTAAAGTTGCCAATGACCTTCAAATTTAGCCTGGTTTTCTTCTTGCTTTTATTTTAGCTCTTAATGTCTAGGGAATCTGTTTGATGTTTTATATTTATTATACAACTTTTCCTTCTCAAGACTATTTCCTATCCTGACTGCTGTGACACTATAATTCCGGGTTTTTCTAGTTTTCTGAGTATCTTAAACATTTTATGGATATTTGATTTTATACTTTGTTATCCTAATTTTTAGATTTTTTTTTGATATAATTGCCTTTGAATTCAACCGTTATCTTCTGTTTTCTCTCTCTCTCTTTCTTAAAAACTCTGTTGGTATTTCTTAATTCTGACTGTGCATTATAATCACCTAGGAAGATTTTGTCAAACAGGATCCACTGGTCCCACCCACTGAGATGTTTCAAAATTTCCAAGTATATAGTGAATGTTTTTAGTTTAAAAAATGCTTCCCAGGTAATTTTAAAGTGCAGCCAGATTTGAGAACCAGTACTATTTACAGTCTTCTTGAGCTACCTCATCCACTCCTAAAGCTCAACTTCCTGTGCTCTGCAGAAGATTTATAAATATGTATCAGTAGCACCAGAGTCTCTCCTGAGCCACAGGTATGTTACAGATAGTTGCTTAGTTAGAAACCTTTCTTCCTTCAGTCACTGAAGGTTTTGGCTTTTGAGTGCTTCCCTGCTCTAGGTACTCTGCTAGATGTGAGATTCAGAAAGGAGCTAGATACTGTTACTGCCCTCAGAGAATTTGAAGAATATATGGAATAATGACAAATAAATAGACAAGTAAATACTATTTTTGTTAAATCCAAGACAGAGGTAAGAAAAGGAAAGCATCCGACATATACATCACTCAGGTTGGACAGAAATTTAAAATTTTCAGGAATTGTATCCTGAGTAAGTACAAAAGCTAAACCATGTCTTGAAAAGTAGAAATGCATTTTCCAGGTATAAAATATAAGGTGATATAGAGAGAGAGAAGATTAGTCACAGGCAAAGGAACAAGAAAAACTGCAAATATTTGAAGCTGTATACACAGTCTTCTGTTGAATAATTTTTAATGATTTTCTAGCAAAACATTTATTTTCATTTTTATGTATAAACACTATAGAACAAACAAATCTATCAGTTAAAGGGTAAAGAAAATTTTATATTTAGACCCTCAAATGCAAAACATATGGGAAGTTGTTAGTCATATTCCGAAATGCAATTGATAGAATGAGAGAATCATATGAGACATCTTTTAAATCACATTGAATATCAGCAATGATGTCCCCATTGCTTCTGGTTCTAAAAGAAGCATCACATTCCCATAGCCAGTCTCTCATTCTCTGTCACTGTGCACCTTGTCATTGTCCTGGATGTATTTAACCAGTTTCCTACATATTTAGTTTTTGTTTTCACGTACAGTTGTGAAATGAATCACTTTTTTTTTGAAGTTGAAAGGAAAGTCAAACAGAAGGTACAAGAGACATAATGCAAAGAATTCAAATGGAAGCAATACAGTGCAGTACAAAGAAAATTACTAAGAGGAATATAAACAAAGCTGAATTTTGAAATTCTTTCATGTTAGCACATGAGCCACTTGCCCCGAGCACTCAGAGTCTGTTAATTGCCCTGAAATTATTCCTTCATCACTTACCAGTTTTGTATGATAAAAATTTTATAGCTTCTTTGAGTCATTTAATATCACACAATTAACTCACTTATAAAAGTTAAATTGTATTTGATATTTTCATAGAGTTTTTCAACTACCACCACAGTCAATTTTAGAACATTTTCACCGATCCCAAAAGAAAGGCCCACATCCTTTAGCCCCCAACCTGTGGTCCTCATTCCCAAGCCTAAACAACCACTAATTTGCTTTCTGTCTCTGGATATTTGCCTATTATAGAATTTCATATGCATATAATCATGTAATATATGATCCTTTGTGGCTATCCTCTTTCATTTAATAATTTTTAAGTTACCCACATTGTGTTCATTCCTTTTTTTAACTAGGGATTTCAAAACTGTGATTATTTCATTGTATAACAATGTACACAATATGTACTATTTTAAAATATGTTAAGTGTATTTATGTTGTTGTGCAACCATCACCACTATCTAGAATTTTTCCAGAACTTTTTCATGGCACCAAATAAATACTCCATTATTCTCTCCACAATCTCTTTACCTCTAGTCTTTGGAAACCACCCGTCTGCTTTCTGTCTCTGTGGATTAGCCTAGTCTTGATATTTCATATGAATGTAGTCATATAATGTGATCTTTTGTGTGTTCATTTATGAATTTATTTCTATGTAGTCTATTAGTCTGATCAGAACTTGCAGAATCATAGTATACTATAATTTGTGAATGGACAAAAGAAAATTTGTAGCAGATTTATCATTATATGAATTGACTTTTAGCAGAAAATAAATGTGTATTGACTTCATATTATATGCCAGTACTGGGTTTAAGTACTTTTTTACATGTGTGTTTCTATCTCTATGTAGGTATAATTTACAAATAAAAATTGTATGTATTTAAGTTTATGACTTGATGTTCTGGCATGTGTACATTCTTTTTTGTGTCTGACATTTCATTTAGTCTAAGGTTCTCCAGCTTCATTCATGCTGTTGTAAATGTAAGATTTACTTCCTTTTAAGTCTGAATAATATTCCATGTCTGTATTAAATCTCCTTGTATGGAAATACTGTATTTACTCCATCCATTTGTCATTTTACAGACATTTGAGTTATTTCTACTTTTTAGTTATTATAAATATAGTTGTTATAAACCTATATATCCTGGATTAATCAATTGTCAACAAGGATAATAAGATCAGTCAACAGGAAAAGAAGAAATTATTATTATAAAATAAATAATAATTGATAAGTATTATTAACTAGTGATAATGAGACAACTGGAATACACATTAAAAGAATAAATTTGGATACTTATTCACATGATATCTATTAAAAATTAATTCAAATTGAATCAAAGATCTAAATGGAAGAGCTAAAACTAGGAAACTGTAAGAAAGAAAAATAGGCTTGAATTTCATCTTGAATTAGACAAACAATATGGCATCAAAAACACAAGGAGCAAAAGATGTTAGACTCCATCAAATAAACATTTTCTGCCTCAAGAAATTCCATCAAAAAAATAAAAAGGTAGCACATACATGAAGAGACAATATTGAAAAACCATGTAATTAGTAATGCGCTAGTACCCATAACATATAAAAAATTCATATAACTTTACTATCAAAAGAAAAAATGATTTAAAAATTAGTAGAACTTAGATATTTCTCTGAAGATGATATGCAAATAGCCAGCAAGTAAGAACATCATTAGTCATCACCAAAATGCATTTTAAAATAACAATGAGATTCCACTTTGTATCCACTAGAACGGCTAGATCAAGAGGGAAAATGGAAATTAGCATGTTTTAACAAATTGTGGAGAAATTGGAACCCTCATACACTGCTACTGGGAATGTGAAATGGCACAATTACCGTGGAAAATAGATTGGTAGCTTCTCAAAAAGTTAAGATAGAGTTGCCACATGACTGGAAATTCCACTTATAGAAATTTCTATCAGTCTACCCAAGATAATTGAAAACACATATTCATAAAAAATCAACACCATAAACTTAGGACCAACGATAAATTGTCCTTGTTACAAGCCTACTCTCTTTTCCTTCCTCAATATATTTCACACTTCACTTTGCTTTTTCACTTGGGAGTGAAAACCCCTTTCTGGAATCACCTTGCTTTTTTATTGAAAAAGTTTTATTTTACTTTTTCTAATAAAAATTCCTAATAATCCTAATAAAAATTGTGTGTTTATAACCAAACAAATAGTATGTTATGAACAAAAGTTAAAGACATGTTAATAAATATTTTTAAGTGATGAAATGGAGATATATTGAGGATTATATATACTAACATTATCAATTATCATGAATCTAAACATTTAAATGTGTTTTAGTTTTATTTTTCCAAATGGGGTAAAAGTTTTTACTAGATAAGTAAACTGAGACAGTTTCTATTCTTTGGGAAATAGGATTCCTACAGGCATTTTCATACATCATCTAATTTGGGGAAAAAGGATGACTCTTTCTTATAAAAGGTAATGCCTTTACCTTATTATGTCCAGAAATCTACTATGATAAAAAAAATTGTGTGAAGACAGCTCGGGAGTCTGGACAATCTTAGTGATATGAATTTATTTGAATGTAGAAAGTTCATTGTGCTGTGTTGAAGTAGAATCTAAGGGGCAATACTGGAGGTAATGGAACTAGCTAAAATGCTGTAGCAATAATACATGCAAAATTCATGATACATTTTACAGAGTCAAAGTAAAGGATATGGGAAGGTGATGGATTTTTGCATTATTAAGGAAGTCGACACAAGTGTGCAAGAAGTCAACAAAGTAAAGTTATGAGCATAATATATTAGGGTTGAACTGGGATAATTTTAAAAATGAAAGAGGCCACTATTATTAATTTACACTGGGTAAACACACATGAACTGTATGTCCAGAGGAAAACTGGAACCAGTGGACATCCTAGTTCTGTGTCATGGGGAATAATAATGATAGAAAGCATTTCATGTGAGCATATATGGATCAGGTGCTGTGATATTTTCCATTAGTAATATCATAATAATAGAAATACCTGCCTGTGTAGATAAGTTCTCTTATTATTCCTAGTCTATAGATGATAAAACCGAGATAGAGAGGCTTAAAACTTTCTAAAAGTGACAAATGAGTAATACCCATTTGAATAGTGGCCCTCTGTAGCAAATGCATTCCTCCAAGCATTGCATTAGTGCCCTTTCTTTTTTCCTGTTATCAGTTATTGAAGTTGGTTTACAACATGTGTTTCAAATGTATAGCACTATAGTTCTATAAGTACTACATTTATGTTCACCTCCAAAGACTCGTTTCCATACTCTGCCTTACAAATGGTATTTACCTGTTCTTCCACCATCTTCCCTTCTGAATTACTGATAAAGAAGAAACTATTCCTCAAAATAACAACTTAATCAAAATTAGTGACATATGTCTTGACAGGTGTAATTGAGCTTCAACATGTGAAAGAGGTAGTACTAGCATTAAACTTCAAGGGTAAGAGAGAAATTGATTCACACGATTCATATGAATGCATTCTCTTCTCCGCTTTCCTAATGCAAATGTCCTCATGGAAAGGCAGAGCAAAAGGTGTACTGAAGTCTCATTTTTTTCTGGTGGAATAATAAAAACAAAGGGAGTCCAAAGAAGCATAAAGTACTAGAGAGACTGTAGGATGGTGTTGCTTCAGAAAAGTAGACCTCAAAAGGTTTTGTATGAAGTCTTGAATTCACTCCTGAGCCTCACATGCATATATCTGATCCTCATCAGAAATTTGAAGATTTGAAGAACTGAACCAAATGCCATCAACTGCCTTGGAGTTCTCATGGAAGGGACCCAAGAAGCCCCTCAAAGACTTTGAACATTGGAGTGACATTGGTGAAACAATTCACAGAAGATAGTTGGAACTTATGGCCTGAATAGGATTTTTTCTTTTGAAAGGAAAGTTTTCCTTCAAAGATACAATGGTTACTGATTTCCACAAAACTCTAAATGAGAGACAAGACTGAGATAAGCATACAATCAATGCATTCAAATGATAGACTACATTAGATTCCCTCTCTTTAACAAAGAGATTTACATTTACATCCACTTTCAAAATAAACCTGCAATTACAGTATGGTGAGACTTGTTGAAGGAGGAATGTAAGAAACTTAAGAACAAATACAACATTTTATGCTTTATCTGTTCTTTTTCCCCAGATGTTTGGGATATCATTTTATAAAATACATTTAATAGGTGAAATCTTAAGACATAAATGCATTTGAAAATTATAGACCAGATTAATTGTACTAAATACTTAATCTCAAATGTTTGTGTTTTTGTATAAAAGCAGTTATAAAATATTTTTAAGCATAAATATATAGTTTTAAAAAGTTTTAATAAGTTTCATTTTATTTACTAAGTGCAAGTAAATGGTTACTAATGAACGATGCTCAATTTTCTCAATTTTTTATAGGGGGGACTATTAGAAGAAACTCTAAATACTAATTTATGAACTGAATTATTTCTCAAAGAGAATAGTTATTTAGTTATGAGTGCTAAAAATACAAATTATTTCTGGCACACTAGAAGAGAGCTTAATTTTGAACTTCAGGTAGAGACTAATAAGACTTTCTTATGAATCTAATTATGCTATTTCAAAAACTATTTTTGATTCAGTTTTGCTTAGTGATGTTTTAAGTTTCTAATAATTGGAGTATATTTAAAGATTAAAAGATAAATAAGATACAGATTTGACCTTTCTCATTTTATAAGATACATTTTTTTCTGATTCTTTAAGGGGACACAGGAATTATTTTCCTGATAATTCAGGAAGAGTTACATAAAATTGTCTTATTCTGGTGTTTTATTTGGAGTGATATGTTTTAATATGATTGCAGTTTCTTCAATGGCTTTTGACTTATACAGATTTTTTTTCTTGTTTATATTGCAATATTATTTATTTTTGAAGAAACTATATTTTAAAATGTTCAGGTTTATACAGTTGCTATATTTTTAGATGTAATTCTGCAGATACATCAATTTCATTATTGATATTGTTTCATTAAATATTGTCTTCTTAATTTTAGTATTAAAAGTAGTTCGCTAATTTTATTCTTTTCAAAATCTGTTTATTCTTTGTTCAGATCAATGTATGCTTTTATCTTATTATTTTGTTCCTCATTGTGTTTTATTCAATTATTTTCTCCTTGTTTCTATTACACTTCCTCCTTCTAGTTTCATATTTTTATGTGAGTTTGAATATTTTGCAATGTCTTTACTTTCTTGTATTGTTGATGATAATTTTAGAGCATAAATAATTTTTATTTGCAGTTCTAATCTCTCATCACTTTCTTATGATATCTTCTTTTATCTTGTGATTTGAAGCATTTTCCTTAATTCTTCATGTTTGACAGTTTCTCTATGATGTGTCTGAATATCAGTTGGAAAAAAAATGCTCTGTGTTCTGTGAATTTTTAAGCCCATCAAAATTTTTATGTGTGGAATATTTTCTAGAAGATGCTGGGACATGTTCATACACCACACACAAATCTTGATTATCTTGACAAATATCAC
Organism: Solenodon paradoxus; assembly: GCA_004363575.1. Taxonomy (NCBI): domain Eukaryota; kingdom Metazoa; phylum Chordata; class Mammalia; order Eulipotyphla; family Solenodontidae; genus Solenodon; species Solenodon paradoxus. The sequence continues at coordinate 636,844 of RJWH01000142.1, forward strand.
TTGTCTCTGCTTCTTTTTTAAAATATTTTAGAACATCTTTTTCGTTCTTCCATATTTACTACTATCTCTTATTATTCATTATTTAACTTTTATGTGCTGAATTCTTAAAAAATTCTGACCATTTTATTGTAGTCAGTTGTCAGTTCAGCTATGTCCAATTGTTAAATTCTCTTAGTTGTTTTGTTTATTCCATATGTTGCCATTTTACTTTATTTTTCAATTTCAAATTTTTTTTAACAATGTGTCTTGTTTAAGTTTCATAACTTAATTCTCATGATGAATATACTGTTGTTAGAAATACTGTTTGATCATCTTCGTAGGGATTATGGAATTCTTCAGTCTGTTTCATAAAACGCTATTGTCTTCTTTCTTTTTCGACCATTTTTTGTCTAAACTGTTAAGTTTTTCACAGATGCAGATATTTTTTCATGTCTAGTATTTCATGTTTAAAGGCTAATTTCCCAAACAAGTCCCTCCCCAAATAATGATTTGGTGTTTGCCTATCTTGACCTTGTGGTCTTCAGTTAGGAAATTTATTTGTGACTTTAAGTGGCACGCTTTTAGGTTTTGGTCCCATGAGATCACAACTTGGATAGCCCACTGGAGATCTTTCAATCACCTTTTTTTTGTAGAAAACATAATTCCAGCTTTAGACTTCATGAGTGATTATAATTTTCTGACTAAATGCAAGGTGTTTACTTCTGTCCTCAAGTAGCCTTTGAGTTCTTCTGCCATTAAAATGAAATTCTCACTATAGTGGCAATCTCTTACCATAGTGAGTTTTACTTTTATTTTCAGTCAGATATTTCTTAATTTCAAGTACAGGTAGATTTTTTTCCAACAATATTTTTTCTGTACAAATAGCTTGTATTTTTATCAATAAGCTGTTCAATGAGTTTTAACAAATGTTGACACAAGATATGTATTATATATACACTAATTCCTGTCTTTTAACATCAAATACTCACCTTCAGACTGCCTCCTCCTATTCATGTTGAATCTTCATCATTCTCCTCTTCATTTTTAGACATTTTAAAAGCCTATAATTCTTCCCTTCCCATTTTTGGCACACTTCTCATTTTGCTATAAATCTTATTATTCAACTCAAATTGATCTATTTAAGTTTACCGGTGACTTCACAACTTAAATCATTCTCCTATTTCCATTTTTATGTTGTAGTACCTAAGTGCATTACCATGTTTATGAACAATGTATAAAAATGCAAAATGCAACCCTGAAAGAATTGTTATTGCAGCTACAAGTATGAACTATTCAAATCCATGTATGTGACATCTCAGAAGATCAAAAAGGAAGGTGTTTAAAAGTGTAGAAATATCAGGACTTTCAATTTAATGCATTTTCATTCAGGCCTCTTAAAAAAATTCAATAATATAAATGGACAGAAAGGTAGTTATTTTATATCAGATATAACTAACAAGATCATATGTTAGGTACTTGCAATCTACTAGTTTCACTATATTATGTCCGGAGAAAATGTTTAACTTTGATTAGCTAAAGTACAAAAGTTAACTTAATTTTAATATTAATCAGATTTGCTTACTTTCATAGCAAACTATAGGTGAATAAATGGTTAACTTCTATTGATAAAGAAAATGAAGAATGACAATTATTAGACAGCACAGAAAAAATGCACTAAATAAAAATGTATTATAAATTTACAAAAATCCAAATGCCCAAATAGGTGATCTTACTTTTATAAATTGATGTCTGATTTTATCTGGATGAATTTCAAAGCACCTAACTTTATAAATATTTGGTGAGAATACTCAAGCACATTTATATTCCTCTTGTTTAAAAGACTGATCACATGCTGGCAAGGGCTAAATATTGTCTGGTTCACAGATTTAGCATACAAATATTTGCCTGGAAGCAAGCTGTGTAACCGTGCTTTATTATAACTGGTAATTGGATATCTGGAAAAAGATAGATAATCCTGAAAGAAAAGGAAACACAAAAAGGAGCTCAAGCTATTTCTCAACACAGTTCAATCCCAAGATGCACATTCACAGCAAAATTTGGTGCTTTATAACTAAACAAGTCAGTTAAGAATTAAGTTATTTTAATAAATATTTATTGAACATTTACTATTCACTGTGATAATTGCTGGAATGACAAAATTGAGTGAGACACAATTCACCCAAGGACTGATCTTAAAGGAGAGCGAGTTTAGTGCTGGAGATGATATACAAAGAACACATATCATTATTTGCTTTTAAGAGCCATCAAAAGAATATATTCAAGCTAACTATCCATGGTAAAGAGATCCTCAAAAGTCTTTTCAATGGTTAGGAGGTTCACAATCCTGAGGTTAAGGCACTTTTCTACGCTAATCATTTTGTGCAAAGGTATCTTTCTTGGGGATCAGAAACTCCTCTCTGGTGATCTAAGCCTCTCTTTTTGATACAAAATGGCTCATGCAACTTATCTATAAAGTAGATGATTGAATTTAGGCATGAGTACTGTGTCTAAAACGTGAATATGTGATTGATTTTCAACTACAGTTATTTGTTTTAAAATACCTTCTAGTCTTTGAAGTGCTGCAGTAGCTCAGTCAGAAATTCACCAGATGATCTTGATGGGGCAGGTTACACTGCCCAGGCTTGAGTGACTGTCCGTCAAATAACAGCCTCATTCAGCTGACTTGGAGGTGGGGAGTCCAAGACTCACTCTGGTAGTATCCTGAAACAATTGGACCATTGCATCCCTCAGAGTGGATTGTCATCCCTGACTGGTTGAGGATAGTCTAGCACCTTCTCAATTATCTGGATGTTTATAGTAATGAAAACCATTGATTTTTTTCCCTCTCCTTTTTAACTAAGGAAATTTATCTTTCCTAAAAAGGTATCTGGGGGTTTGGGAGGCAGTCTTCTATAAACAATTTTAATTTGCATTTCTCATTGTTATTATATTTGAAATATTTTTTCAAATGTGTATCTATTTTCTATTTAGTGCTTTGTATTTCTCTATTGGATTTTTTTTTTTTTTGTATCTTTTAGAGCTTTGTCTTTTTTATATTGTTTGTATAGAGCTTAGTATTTTAAAAAACCTTAATAAAGCATATTTTACATATATTTTGCATGACTATGTACCATTCAGTGGTTTTAAAAATAAATTTATCAAGTTATACAAACATCACCAGATCAGTATTAGATATTTTCATCACTCCGTTAAAATCCCTAAAACCCCTGTGACCCTCCCCTACCTCCGTCTTTTTTCTTCTTTTTAGGAAAAGGTACAGGCAGGAATAAAGGTGAGTAGGCAGTCAGAACAAGAGAGGAGGAAGAAACATTCATTTATTGTATTTAGTTGTTCAGTTTGGTTCCCCACCACCACCCCAGGTCTTGAACCTGGGTTCTTGTGATGTATGTGTACTGTGTCCCATAGGCCTTATCCACTGGGCCACAAGGTTGTGTCAAATTTCCTATTGTTCTTTAACTGTTGATCCTCGCCCTGTTGTCCATCACCCCCCACTCTAAATAACAGCGAATCTGCTTTTGGGATCAGATTCTCTTCTAAGTAAACTACGTGCATCAAATTCAGGTCCCAAATTTGTCTTCAAGCTAAGGCTAGAGACTCCATTGTGAAAATTTAAGTTTTTCAAAATGTGTATGAAATCTTAGAAGATGCATAATGAATTATTCAGATAACTGAATTATCTTTGAGAGTTGATCTTTTATATTTGAATTGAATTAAGATAACTGATGTATTAAAAGTAACAAAATCAGCATTTCCTTTTCAACTTGTTTATGTTTTCTAAATCATCACATAAAACCATGTAAAACTAAAAATTCTGTGAACTAACCTGGCATTTAATATTCAGTCATCAAACATGCAAATAATTACACATAATTTTCAAGATATTGGATGTTTCATATATTTCAATTATTTCTTATCATAAATACCTTGTATATCATTATTCATACCCTTTAATAAATATTACTAGATGAAATTTGCAGAGCATCATATCTGAGTATATTTAATGACTATTTTAGTATCATCATTGTAGTTTTATAGCTAGATTTATAGCTAGATGCATAACTAGATACTAAAATAGTATGTATAATAGTTGTATCTTTATACTAAACATAGTTTTTTCCTTGGTGAATATGCTGAGGTACTTTTTTTTTCCTACTACATAAATTTAAAAATTGTTAGGTGTTGGACATCATAAATTCAACTATATAAAGGATTACCTTTGACACCAGAAGTTTGGAGTTCAACATGTGTCTAATTGTGTTTTTACCAATTTTAGGAAGAAATTGTTCTGATCTTCCAGAGATTGTTAGAAATATACAAATGATTAGTACACACCAGACATAAAAATGGAATAAACTAGGACTGCACTCTTCACTGTTTGTCCTTAGAAGTGTTTCGTTTCTACAGAAGCATCCTGCTGCTGTGGTTATCTTTTTTCAGAGCTTGCTCAAATTCCATGAGGACTTCTTTTAGATCGCTTGCCACAAAGATTACATTCTCTTTGGAGTTCAGATACCATACATCAAAACACTGGAGCTTTTGCAAGTCTTCTCTCAGGAGAGGAAATCTATCCCCTACAAACTAAAGGCAAAGTCAAAAGAGCAGTAAACAACTTTCTAACTCTTCTGCTAGCTTCCTTCATTAAAGAAAAGGAAGGACTGCACTATGCCTTCCTTATAAGTATGCTTCATCTTTAATACAGTCAGTGGCATGAATATTTTAAATATGTAATTACAGTAGAACAATTCCTATTGTTTGTTTGCTTTTTCCTGGTTCATGACAATAATCTCAAGATTGTTTCTGGGACAAATATATTCTAAACTTAATTATTTTACATTTCAAAGTAGAATAAAATTAATCTTTCTGGCATAATATAATGCAAGACATAAACAGAAGCAAATCACATAATTTATCTCATTAATTGTGCTTAACCATTTAACTTTATTTGACCTCTCCTTGAAAACAAAATATCTGAATTCTGGATTATAACTACCCTCAGAATTTTATTGTACCCAATAAATACAGTGATTTAAAGAAATGTAGTGATTATTCTCAACATAGCTTTATTTTGACCAAATCATCTATTTATAATAATGACTGCTTAGGTTTTTATCTGCTTCTTTATTTGGCATATATAGATTTACAACTCATACCTTTATAAGCATAACTTTTTAATACCAAATGTGCTCACTTACCTATTTATTGCTTTTAATCTTAAATTCCACCTTGGTTAATATTAATGTTACCCCTGTTGTTTGTCTTTTATTTGCACATTCCTGTTTCCTATTTGTTGATCTCTTAATTTTAACCTGTAATTTTTCACTATGCTTAAGTTATATTTATTGTAAACATCATCCAGGTTGTTCTCGTTTTGCTTTGTTTCTTAACCTCAATTTTTTTGTTTCTGTATTTTAACAAAATGATTTAGTCTGTTGTAATAACATGTAGTTAATTATATACTAGATTTGATTTTATTTCTTATGCACTATTTTATTTTTCATTTCCTCATTTTGATATTCCTTGTTTTGTTTTTTTGTACAAAGTTTTCTATATTCTACTTTCTTTGTCTTGCTAATATAGAATTTCTACTGTAAATATCTATTATTGGTTACATTCTTTTTCCTGATCTTGTAATCAAACATAGCATCCCAAACATTTCTCCAGGAAAGATACTTAAATTCCCTCTATTTCCCTAAACATAAATAAGATAGAGTTTTCACTCTGCTTATTTCTGGTATTCTCATCTCTCTTTTGTTTCTACCACTCTCCATTCTGGAGACACCATTGGAATGTTTTTATTTCTTACTTTCTTGTCAGTTTTTCCATTCTCAATACTTCACTTTTCTTAAATAGCTTAATATGAACCTCAATTTTCCTTATAATTGCTCCCTTATATTTCAAGAGTTCTTTTTTAGTTTTTCCATTTCCCATTTATTTACACTTAACATCTCTATCTTTCAAAGATTCTTTTCTCAACTTTTCTCATTCTTGTTCTTGTTGCCTTAACTTGGAGTCTTTGTTATTTACATTTGATGCTTAATTAGAATCTTTTTTTCAAATGTTTTTCTCGAGTTTGGAGAATGATAGTGATATATCTGCTCAAGATTCTTTCATAAGTGTATACGTCCTTTCTAGGTAAGTTATTTTTTCTTGTTAAAAATGTGCTATTATCTCTTCGACCCAGCTCTTTTTTAATCAGGATTTGAATTGTAAATTTAATTTGAATCTTGGGGTGCCATTTTAAATTATAAACCAGTGTTTTCCATCAATTTTACTTCCATTATTTTTTTAAATGTTTCAACTTATAAGGTTTTTGTTTTCATTTGTTTTTCTTCTGAAATTCTATAACTCATGTATCTCCTGTATCTACACTCAAGTCTCTGTTTTACCTTATGATTTTTCTATTTTTCCACCCTACTTAAAGAAAGTCTTCACTGGATTTACTAGTTACTAATTCATGTCTCTTATTAAGTGTTCTTTACTTAAATATATTTACTGAGATTTTAAAAAGAAATGAGTTAATTAACAAATCAACAGAGGGAGAGAGAGAGAGAGAGAGAGAGAGAGAGAGAGAGAGAGAGAGAGAGAGAAGAAAAGGAGGAAAGAAGAAAGGAGGGTAGGGAGGGAAGGAGATGGGAGGGGAGGGGAAAGGAGAGAGAGATGCTTTTGAATATTCTTAACTCTTCATAACCAGGTCTTTAGGAGTTCAGTTTCACTGGATATGTGTTATTATGTATTGCCCTGCCAACTCTTCCTTGATTTGACTGCTTGAATTCTTGGGAAGGGCTGCTACATTTTTTGTTGTTTTAACTGATTTGATTCAGATCTAGATAGTGGAGAAGTAAGACAAGATATCCCACATATGGATGACAGGCAAATGACCTCAATCCAGGGGATTATGTTGTATAAACAGACATTGTCAGATAAAGTACCTGGGAGGATATTCTTTTGCTTAGACCCCCTAAATGCAAGCCTGGAGAGTAGGACAATTCTGGTCCATTCTACTGGTCATTCTGGTCATTCTACTTCCTCCTGACTGACCTCTTGGGGGACAGTGAGAACAAGTCCATTCAAATGGTAACTGATGCCAATTTCTTCCTGGAGAATACTCTGATTTCTGCTAATAGCTCAAATGTTTCCCATTTCTTACACATTGGTCTTAACACTTTTCTCTGGGCCTTATTTTCCATCACTCGGTCTGTCCCTGAAGGAGAATGCCCAATGTCAGTTCTACTGCTCTCTATGCTGGGACCTGAACAGAGTTCCTGGTCTCATAAACTTTATCTGCCTGAAGCATCCAGAATTGGTTTCCTACATCACTAATATTAGACTTTTGAAATGTAATAGTTTTGGCTATGTGTAAATATAACAAGAGCACTTTAGAGTCTCTCTCTCAATGAAACGATGTATTACATTAAATTTTAGCAAACATATTGTTTTACTAATAATGATGGGCAGAAAGTATTCTGTCAAAGATGTTTCTGCTTATTGTTCTCTTCCTCACGTATTCTAGAAATGGTTTTAACCAATATTTAAGAACTAATAGCAAAATCAGCTGTCCATAGAGCAAGAATTTATGAAAATATCCATAGTTTTCTATGAGTTCCTAAATTCCAGTCCATAGAGAATAAAATATACTTTCATAAAATTTTCATGAGTCCAGAATATCTAAATGACCAATTTTAGAGCTTTGTATCTAGTTACATGTAGTTTAATAACAAAACAAAACACTATCACTATCTTACCTTTTATTTATACTATGGAAATGAACTAGAGATTTTACACTATATTATTGTGTAGGTTCTAGGGGCTTGATATGCATTTCCATATGCAATGCAAGCTTCACAATAAGGTTGCTATATAGCTCTATTTTACAGATGCAAAATGGAGGATTGCAGAAGTTAAGTGCTAGCCCCGAGGTTACAAATAGCTAGTAATAGAGCTAAGCATATCTACTCAAGAAAAAGAAAAGTGACAATGGTAAGTGAAAAGCCTTATCAGAATGCTACCTGATTTCTGAAGGGAAAAAATGTGATGTAAGTCAAGAGTTACTAAAATCACATTTGCCTTTCCAACCTTATGCAGATAAAAGCAACATACATAACTTCAAGTGCCAACCCGCTCTTGGAGACATGTGCTTTCTGGAAAAAGGTTGCTTAATGAAATACTTAGTTGTTCCATTTGTGACAAGCACATTTGAAAATGTTGTGAAATAGCCATAGATTATGGACTTCATCTCACACACATGGCTGTTAATACAATGAGACATGACAGAGCATGAAATGTAAAATAGTCATTCACAGGAAAGGCTAAACGCCATCAGGGCATCTATGTGTGAATTAATGCAGGATAACACACTCCTGGCCACAGAATGTCATACAATGATGGTGATTGGGATTGTAAAATACTTTAATCAAATGTTATTTAGAAAGAACAAGTGTATGCTGTCATGCTGATGACAAGGTTCAAAACTGTTGCGATAAATTATGCTGGGCTATAGTTACAGTCCATTAGTCCCATCAATTGTGTAATTATTTTGAATTACTTTATTTGAGCTATATTTCAGTTCTGAAATATATATGAATCATAGGACATTGAAAAGTTAATTTAAAATCAGCAGTGTATCTTTCTAATTCCATTTCTAGAAATTAAATCATATGTATAAATACACAATGGATCATATTCCTATGTATGTATCTAGGGACAGGACCATGCTGTATTGTAATTTTCCTTCTCACTTGCTTTCTTTCCCTCTCACTCTCTCCTTATACTTTATAATTCTTTTTTATTAGCTTTTTCTGTACAATCTATATATATGTAAGTGCTTCAGTCACCTGCATGTTCAAAATATCACCATCATGCTGTATTTTTCTGAATTTAATTCTTATATTTTTATGTTTGTACTCAATTTTTTTTGCTAACTCTGACGTCATGAGATGACACTTTATATACCTAAAAATATTTTGGCACACATTTTCTCTTTCACAATTTTAATGTATGTTTAAATGTTTATTGTATTCAGTACATTAAATGTATTACTCTACATCAGTTCTTTCAGACAGCATTCCTTACATGGTTGTTTTAATTTTATTTTTCGTTGACTGCATTTTGTCAAGTGTATATATTCAAGGCTGACATTGTTTCTATCTTGCATTTAATCATATTTGAGAATGTCATGTCATGCGTGTGTGTATGTCCAAGTGTATGAGTGTGTATGTTTGGTTTTATGCAATTTTATTACATGCATACATTCATAGATCTACAAACAATAAAAATATAGAACAATTCCATTACCAAAAGGACCCTTATTGCTCTTTTGCCATCATAGTCATGTAACTCCTACCCTTCTGTTTCTTCCTAAGCCCTAACAACCACTGATTACTTCTCTATTTCTACAACTGTGTAATTCAAAGAATATCATATAAATTGATCATAAAATTTGTGACTTTTTCCTTGAAAACACAAAAAAATTTCCTTGATAGTCACCCAAGTTATTTTATGTATCAATAGTTTATTTTCTTTTAATAATAATATTCCATGATACAATGTTTTAACAATCAGAAGCTAAATTGCTGATTATTTTCATTGTCATTATGATAAGAGAAAAAAAGTCAATCTATTAACATTCTAATGAAAATGTTCATTTTCAAAAATTAGTCTTGTTCCAGATAACATTATGAGTCAAATATAAACAAAGAAATCTCAACTTTAATTTTTTATAACAATAGTGAAATTTGGGGCAGCATACTGTATTATTTTTATAATGCTATGTAACAATTACATAAACTATGTAAACCATAATTTAGCAACACTCATTTATATTCACAATTCTGTGGTCAGAAATCCAAGTGGACTCACTTGAGATAGCTATTCCAAGTGTTAAAAGACCGAAATTAAAATCCACTGGCTAGGTTCTTATCTCAAGATCCAGGTAAAGAATCTACTTCAAAACTCACATACTGTTAGTAAGTTTAATTTTCTTGTGGTTGAAGAGCTTAGATACCATCCTATTGTTAACTGTCATCCAGATTCTACTCTTGTTGTTAAAATTACTTCCACTTCATTTCACATGTCCCTTTACGTCTTCAAGTAGCTCACAGAGTTCTTATAGTTTGAATCTTTCTGACTCCCTTTGCTACTATACTGAGAAAACTGCTTTTAACGGAACTCAAATTTCAATCTGTTTAGTATCACTAACTGACAACAGCATTAATAGATACCACATATTAGATAGGCTATTAATATAAATATCTGTTTTAATTTATCTTTATTTTTTGCTTTGATAGGCAAAAGGAGTGCATCACTCTTCTGAACTGGTAAATTAGATCTTAATTTCTGGGCAATCAGCTCTAATATGAAAGCAAGAAAAAAATTCCTCATGAGTTTTCTAGAGAATGTTAGAAATAAGCAGGACATCAAAGATAATGTTGAGGTTCTTTGACAAACTGAGCAGCACAGAAGGGAAAATTGTGAGAGGTTGTCATTTTGACCATCACCTACATGCAATACCCTTCATGAGATAATGTCCAGGGTATGTCAAGCAGAAAATGGATGTCTACTTAGAAGGGCATACAGCTCCTGGAAAAGAAAGAGTAAATTGATTGAGTGGTGCTAGGGATCAAAACTAAACCCACTGTTTCTTAAACTTCATATTTGTCCCCCATTGTCTAGGATAAAAGAAAATTTGAAGTTGCATTTCAAGTAAAGATGAATTAGCAAATTGACAAGAATTAGAAGCTAGTATACGCTGACTCTCAAAACTAGGGACCTTTCCTGGGGCACAGCTGTTAAGGTTGCAGTGTCATGTAGAGAGTACACACACTTGAAAGATGGGTTTTTTTTCCATAAAAGCACTGTGAATTTGGACAGAAACTGTTTTTGCCTTAATTTCTTCATCTGTCAGATGAAAAGCTTAGACAAAATGATTTATAGAGTAACTTTTAGTCAAAGTTGTAATAATTGGAGTAGTTAAGAGTTTTTATCTGGAAGGAAAAGACCTGGATTTGAATATTGCCTCTGACTCTGCAAGCATACTTGAGTGATTTAATCTTTCTCAATCTTAATGCCCTCATTAACAAAATGAGGAGAATAGCACATTCCTTATAGGATAGCATATTCCCTTACCTATAAAAATAGCTGAATACAATTTAGTTGTTAACATTTCTATTACTGGATATCAATCTTTCACACTTCTCATAAAATAATACTTTAAAAAATACTTTGTTTATGTAAAACCTAAAAGTCAATAGAATTATTGTGAGAGTTAAAGAAAATAATGCATATGGAATGATTTTGTCTAAAATACAATAAATCCAATGTTATACATTGCAGAGCATTTACCCGTCAAGAAAACAGAGCTTACTTAATATATGCATTTAGTCCTATCAATTTCTGCTCACCTGCTGTATATTATATATGATTGGGAGTATGTTGTTAAGATCCAACCTAACAGTCTGACTCAAAACAAATAACTTCTGAGTTAGAATTAGACAAGGACTAATTGGAAGATACAAATAAATTATAACATTTCATTCATGCAGGTGAATGTTTATATGGCAAAGTACTTAGCTTGAAAATAATAAGAAACTGCAAAATAGGTAGAAAGTTTGAAAGGGCTTTTAAAGATAAATAGCACTTCCATAATTATGCATTTTAACAATACTATAATGAGGAAGGCGGGGTGGAAAGAATGACATCACACAAGAAAGAGGTAAATAAAATGGAGCACAATGAAGGAGGTTTCATTTTCAGGTTAGAATTTTGATTGTTAAAGTAAATGAAACTGAGTTCTCAAACTCAAAATCATGGAAAATAAGTGGAGTTTTAGGGTAAGCTTTTTAGATGAAGGTAAAAATTAGATTGTCAAACCAGTGATTCACATGTGAATGGGCAGGAAAAAAACAAGTCTATGCCAATGTCATTTCTTAACCTAAAATTAGATATGTTTCAGCAAAACTTTATCTCCACAATACTAAACTTTCAGCTTTTATTTCTCTATTGTCACATCACAATAAATATCCACCAAACAGGAATTTAAAAGAAAGACTCTGTGCGAATTGAACTGAACTTTCAAATCCTTGTTTTTGATACCCAGATGTATCTAATTTGGTTGAACGTACCAGGTACTCTGAAGTTAGATTTCACAGGAAGTTGAGATTCTCCTTTATTTCTTGGACTCAGTGAAATTCTTCAGCAGTGTAAATCCCTTTGAAGTCAGGTTGATATGCCAATGTTGAATCAAATTTTGTGAACTTCAAAGCTCACTCTGTTGTAAAGAATATCCTGGTGAGGGTAGATATTGCAGAAAGAAATGAGAAGACAACCTGATCATTTTAACTAACTTGGCTTCTAAGGTAATATGTAAGGTTTTTTATTTTGTGAATATTCATCTTTTTTCAATAGTTAAAATATATAGTACTACAATACCATTACTATCATATTCCAAAATGTTGTTTTGTTATTATTCTTGACATAGTAATCTGATGAACTTACTTTATATGGGATTTTGCATTACTTTTTCTTTATGAAGGAGTTTTAGAAAAAGCATAGAATTTAGAATCCTAGAAACTTCATGAAAACTTCAGCTTTGTGTTCATAGGTAAAAATGCATTCAAAAATTAAATATAGACATATATGTATATATACATACATATTACAAAATTTTATAAGAAAGTAATGGCCTAATATATGTATAGGTGTTTAACATTCAATTATATCATATTCAATCATTCAGATAAAGTTAATTTCCTTCTTTTTCTCTCTGTGAAAATTTGAGAACAATGAATGTTCCAGTTAAGTTGGTTTCATTAATCCCCTAAGGTGATGACTGTATGGTCAAAATGTTTCTCTCTACTGTGTTAGAATGAGACACTATTAGATTAGAATGCAATTAAAGAAATTTCTTCAAATGAATCAAAGTTATTATGAAAAATGACACTAAACTTTAGAGTAGCACGTGAAAGCAAACAGATTTATTAAATAATCAGATTCATTCTTTTATCAAATAAGTGCTGAGAATCAGCCATGGACTAGGCACTATTGTCATTAAGAAGTAAAGGAAGAAAACACTACTGCTTTTACAGAGCTTGTATTTTAGATTGCAACAAGAGGCATGAAAAGAAAAGAAAAAGAACAATAAATAGATTATGTAGTAATCTTTTGTACTACAGAAAAAAGAAAAATGCAGCAGTGGACAGTGTTCTTTGACCTCTGTTAAATTTTATATATCTAGGGTGAATCTTAGTGAGTCCTTAACACTTGAGCCAAACATGAAACTAAGAAAGCAAGCAATGTGGTTAATTGAGAGGAGCACACTGGAAGCAGAGGCAGTAAAAGAGAGGATACTTCAAATGTTTGAGGACACAATTTGCTGAAAGCAAGAACAGTAAGCTATGAGAAGATGGGCACATTATGTAGGGACAATAAAACTACTTTGAGAACTTTCAGTTGTATTGTGAATGAGTTAGCAAGAACTATAGATAGGATTTGAGAAGAAAATTGGTTTGCACTGTTTCCTATTTTAAAGGGACAGCACTGACAGCAAAGTTGGGAATAAACAGAAGTACAGGGATGGAAATGTTACAGTTTTGGGGAGAAACCAAGCGAGCATTCTTTGGAAGCATTTTAGGCAGATCTATTACACACATGGTCTCAGCTGGGATTTCTTCCCCAAAGAGCGGAGCTGGTTAGAACATGCTTATATAGGCTAGAGCAACGCGGGAAGAGAGGGATGTAAATTAGGGGAAGGGGTTTCAAGCGGGAAGTACTTTTTGTCTGATGGCAAGCAAGCTCAGGTTAAGGAGGTGTCATGGCTTTTCTTTACAGTTGCTAGAGGTGGTAGGCAGGCCCCTCCACTGAAGCAAAGAGGGCAGTGAGGTAGCAATCATGGTAATCAGAAGCTGGAAAGTGACCTCTGGCTAGTGTTAATTGAGTAGGGGGTGGTAAATTAGTCAGGCTCAAATTTCATTCTGAAAGCAGACTGCCCTAGGGTGTCAGAGGAAGCACAAAGTCCCCTAGGAACTATACATTTTTCTTTTTTCCATAAATGAGAAAAAATGGAATTGGCATCAAAGAGAAGGGAAAATTCTACAGGAAGAACAGTTTCTTTGGTGTAAATAAATGTAGTTCAGAGCTCAGTTTTGAAGAAATGACCTATCCAAGTCATGTGCCTTCTCCTTACTGAATGATAACATGGCCTATTTTAAAAGACATGCATATTGGCATAAATTTAGGTAGGCAATCGTCACAGCTCTCATGATTTGGTCTGGTCCATATCGTATGTATGTGTAGATTCATGCATTTATCAAATCTGGGAAGTTTTCAGTGTTTCTTTGAATATCTGCATCTCTTTTTCTCTGACATTTCTATCATTCATACCTAACATATCCAGGAGAACTAATACATTTTCTTGGGCAAAACTATCTTAACTCCGTTTTATCTGACAATAAAATTTCACTTGGATTTCTGTTTTGAATCATCAAAAATTAGATAAGCCAAAAATTTTAAATAGTCCATGTCATGGCCCTTACCTTCCTCATTCTTCAGCTATCAGAAATACTTTAATGTGGTGCAGTGGAAAGTAAGTGAAGTACATACGCAGATACAGCAGATGGAGTCATGCCATATCAAGGTGAAGTTAGAGTGATTATGTCCTGGAAATGACCTTCCTTCACCAGTTAATGTTACAATGAGAAAACCCATACAAATTGTATATTAGACATTCCTGGACATTCTTATTTAAATAGAATAGTTTGTCAGTAACACAACAAAATAACATAAGTGCAGTTTATATGCCTCTAACCTCTGAAGAATTGCCTGTATGTGTGTGTGTGTGTGTGTGTGTATACATAAATGAAGCAATAAGAAAAAGGCAATGATGGTGTAGAAATGAATATAGACTAAAACTGAAGGATTTTGAAGTAGAGTTGGATAATTGATATTTATAACAATAACTTTCTAAAATGAGATTTATTGTAAGTTCAAAGTTTTAATTAGAACTTAGTTTAAAAAAAAAAATGCTTTAATTAGTGGCCACCATAAAGGTTGGAGATATTGGGAACACTATGTATTTGAAAAGAAATTTGAAAATGTCTGTTTTTGGAATATCTAAAATACTATTAGCAAGTTTATTTCTCTTTTATCCATCCATCTAATAAATATTTATTGGCATGTGCGATATTGTTATAATGGAGATACTAAGAAGGTAAGACAGTAACTCACGTGGAAACATTTGTTCAATAAGACATTCAGAATAAAAAAATAATTGCACGAGAACATAACGAGAATTACACAGACCTATTTTCATTGAATAAAAAGTACCATCTTAACAAATGGTTATTTTCTATTTCTATTTTTATTGAAATTTTACAAAATTTGAAATATCAGAATACCACTTTATTTGCCTATATTCATTCATCCAATTTTATCTGCAAAATAGACTTCTTTTTCTTTAAAAAAAAAAAATCTGAAAATATACTCAATACCAAAGCAAAGAAATTTAATAACGGAGGTTGCAGCAACTCTTTAAGTAAATAACTTACACAATTGTCACTTTTTTTTTTACTCTAGATGTTGCATTTCTTTTAAAATGAAAATATTTTATTTGGAGGTCTTTGCTTCTATAAGCTTGTCTCTTCATAAACAAGTTTGATTCAATAAATAATTTCATATTTCTGAAATGTTATTTTACATGATTTTGGCATTTATGAAATCACAGGGCTTTTCCATTCCATGAGACATCAACTAATTACCTACCGAGATTCCTTGCTGGCAACCAACAGAACCAACACTTCCCTGAATTAAATGGGACCATTTGCTCTGGGTTGTCAATTCTTATTTTATAGCTGGTTAAACCACAGTGATTATTTCTTAAATTCTTAAATTGTATGAGGTAAGTTTTACATTTCTTTTGTGGGATTAATATTCACAATTGTCTACTGAGAATATTGTTATCATAGAGTATTATGTATTACATTTTGTATATAATATGTAATAACTTTATATTTTATCTTCAGGGACATGAATTTTGAAATTTGAAGTTTTTCTAATTAGCTCTTAACAAAAGATTGTATTATTTGAAAAGAAAAGAGCCAGTCATTTTACAATACTGTCTATTTAAACACTTTTTTCAAAAAAGATGAATTTTTATTATGTGAAGAGTGGCAGTTGGGTCTTTCATGTTTCCTTACTTTTTGTTGAAGTACATTGATATACCAAATAATACAAGTTTAGATGTGCAGGCTCACTCTTAATTAAATATATGATAATGTACTGTACCTACAAACCAATTTGCCCTGGTACTCTCAGTTCTCTTATCAATGCCAAAGGATCAGGTTTTTTATTGTCTGTTTGCATTGTTTCTTATATGCCACTTATGAATGAGAGTATTAATCTTTTTCCTTCTTACTTATTTCACTTAGTATAGTTCCATACATATTTTTGCAAATGTCAATATTTCATCTTTTTATGACTGTAGCATTTTACTACGCATATATACATCATATATTCCTTATCTGATCTACTGATGTAGTTACTTAGGTTATTTACATTTCTTAGCTATTTTAAATAATGTTGAAATAAACATGGAGGCTGCAAATTCCTCTTCAAATTATTGGGGAATTTTTAGGTAAATACCCAGAAGTGGGAGCATATGAAATTTCCATTCTCAATATTTTGAGGACTCTCCATACTGCTTTTCATAATGGTTATACCAACTTACTCTCCTGTCAATAGTGTAAAAGTGTCCTCTTTTAACTACATTTTTGCCAACACTTGTTTTCACGCTTGAATAACAGTCATTGTCATGGGCGAAAGGTGATATCTCACTATTGCTTTGATTTGTATTTCTCTAATAACAAGATAGGAAGGACTTAGATTTTTTATGTTCCTGTTGACCATCTGTATTTCTTATTTGGAGAAATATCTTTTCAGATATTCCCCTCAACTTTTGATTAGATTTGTTATTAGACTTAATGAGTTCATGTGTTTCGGATATTAAGTGCTTGCCAGATGTATGATGTGAAAATATCTTCTTGCAGGCAGTAGATTATATCTTCATTTTGGTGATAGTTTCTTTCGTTGTCCATAAGTTTTTCAGTTTTATATTGTCCCTTTTTTTTGTTTTTAATTCCCTTATGATCGGAGTCCATCCAGAAAGTCTTCTCGAAGACCGATGTCATAGAACATATTGCCTATTATTTTTCTATGCATTTTATTATTTCTAATCTTACATCACAGTTTCAAATTCCATTTTGAATTAATTTTTGTGCATAGTGTTAGCGCTCTTTTTTCATTCTTTTGCATGTGTCTGTCCAGTTTTTCCAATACCATTTGTTGAAGTTACAACTTTCTCCATCGTATGCTCTTGATTCATTTGTTGCTTGCCATATATGTGAGTTATTTTATTTTGAAGGTTCAGTTATATTTTTTTGATCTGCTCATCTGTTTTAATTCCAGTGTTATGTAATCTAGATTACTATTACTATTAAAAAGCATATGATTGCTTTGGCTGTTTAGGGTCTTTTTTGTTTCCATGTAAATTAATTTGTTTGTTCTATTTTATTGATATATACTACTGGAGTCTTGAGGGGGATTGTATTACACCTGTGCATTGCTTTAGGTAAAATGCCCATTTTAACAGTGTTAATTCTTCCCAATCATGAGCATGGAATATCTTTCCATTTCTTTGTAGTTTTAGTTCTTTCGACAATGTCTAATAATTTCCATTGCACCATTCTTTCATCTCCTTTGTTAAATTTATTCTAAACTATTTTGTTTCAATTTTAAGTGTTTTTTTCTTAGTGTCTTTTTCTTTTACATAATTATTTGCATATAACAATGCAATAGATTCTTGTTTATTAATTTTGTCAACTGTCAGTTGTACTTAATTCTATTTTTTGTAGAATCTAAGTTTTCTATGTACATTCACATATAAACTGAAAATAGTGATAGTTTTATTTCTTTTTCAGTTTGGATTTCTTTTATTTCTTCTTGCCTAATTGCTCTTATTAGGACTCCCAATGGAGGAAAATAGCAGTGGTAAGAGTAAATACCCAGATTTTTTCCTGATCTTAGACAAAAACTTTAATTTTTTCAATATTGAGTATGGTTGTGGCTTAGTTTTGTCATGTATGACTTTTATTACTTCAAAATATGTCCCATTTTTCTCTTTTATGCAGAATTTTTATCAGAAATGAGAGTTAAATCCTATCAAATGAGTATCTACTGATGCATCTACTGATATGACTATATGATTTTTTTCTTTTGTTGCTATGGTATAACACAGTAATAGATTTACATATGTTAAATCATCATGGCATCCCTGTCTGTCATAATGGATGATCCTTTTGATAAATTGTTGAATTTTGTTGAAAAATATTTTGCTGAAGATTTGCACCTTTTCATCATAGATATTGGTCTGGAATTTTTTCATGTGTGGTGATCTTGATTACATTTGGTATTATGTAATGCTGGTTTTGTAGAACATGTTTTGAAGTTTTTCCTGTTCTTTAAGTATTAAAAGAACTTGAGATGGATAGGTATAATTCTCTGAAGATTTTGTAAAACACACAGTAGAGTGTGTTTTAATAGTTTATTATATTTTTATTTGGGGGAGACTTTTGATTACTACTTTAATTTCCTTTCTTGTGATAGAACTGTTCAGAGTTTCTGTTTCTTCCTGATTCAGGTTTGGTGGGCTGTATCATTCCAAGAATTTGTCCATCTTCTATAGATTGCCTAATTTATCGGCAAATAGCAGTTCATTATATCTTCCTGTGATACTTTGTGTTTCTGAGACAGCTCTCAGAACTTCCCATTTTTAATTCTGTTTATAAAAGTTTCCTCCTTTTTTCTTAATGAGCTTAGCAAAAAGTGTACCATTTTTAATTACCTTTCCAAGGAACCAGATTTTAATTTTCATTAATTTTCTAAAATGTCTTTTTTATTTTCTATTTCATCTATTTATGCTTAAATATTCCCCCTTTCCTTCCTTCTACTGACTTTTTAGCTTTAATTGTTCTTCTCTTTCTAGTCACTTTAGGGGAAGAGTTAGATCATTTAAGATTTTTCTTGTTTCTTGAGGTAGGTCTAAATTGCTATAAATTTCCTTGTTTTTATTGTTTCACTGTGTCCAGAAATTCTGATAGCTCATATCTTCATTCTTAACATTCCAAGCATTTTTTGTGTTCCTCCTTTGAACTCCTTTGTACCCCAATAGTCATTCCGAAGCATGCTGTTTAGCCTCCACATATTTTTGGATTTTCAGCCTTTTTGTGGCTATTTTTCTATTTTTATATCATTGTGATTGGAGTTGATGCTTGTTATGATTTTGATCTTTGTAAATTTGTTGACACTGGTTTTGTTTCCCAAATTACAGTCTATCATTGAGAATGACTTTCCTTCCCAAGCCTTATGTAATGCACTTGTGTTAGGGTACCAGGTTGCAGAGTATAGGCCTGGGGTATTGGCCAGAATGCTGGACTTACTATAGTTGTATGATCTCTGCACCTGTCATAATGGATGGCACTCTAGAGCCAGCTCTCTGTTGAGGCCTAACAATCAAGCCTACTGTGTATGAGTCAGGGCAGGAAATGTAGAGGTTTCTCCCAACTTAAAGGCATAAATAGCAGGCACAATGAAAGTTATGTAGGAGATTAAGAAGCAGGCCAGAAACAGATCAAAGTTCCAACAGATGCTACTGTTAAAAGGGAGTTGGTTGTTTCCTAAGGTTGTTGATAGCAAGTCACAGTAAGTTACTTCCCATCTCCAGAAAAATCAGTCCTTTAGTTGGGTATTAGCCCAAGTTTGGAATCACAGATAACAAGCCCTGGTGTTGGGAATGGAAACCCTAGTAAATGGATGGTTGATATGCAAAACTGTTTGACAATAGCTCCAGGCAGGTGCACAAAACTTGTTTCTCTGGAGGCTTTCTAATGATCATTTCTGAGAGACTCCCAGAACATCTGCATGAATTCTGTCAGTTATCTATAACTGGATTGCATATCCAGCTGCCTGTCTGAACTCCAGAATCTTGAAAATCTGGAGGAAGTTATCTGGAGAACAAACTATCTGGCATCACAAATGTCCTGATGGTGGAGGATTGAGGTATTTTATCCTCAGGGACTTGTTGAAATATGGAAGCTGCTAGTGCAGGTATTGGAGTAGATACTTGGTATGATTTTAATCTTCTACACAGAAGAAAGAAAGCTCAAATGCCCAGCAGAGTCTCTTCTCACAAAGAGACAACTATTTTTCTCCTCTTTATTCCCCAGGTTTAAGTCATTTTTTTTATCTTTCTGTTGTTTTTACAAATGAAAATCCTGTAATCATATTTTCACTCTTCACCTATATAATCCTGGTGTAGTCTGTCCTGTGTTCTTTGTTCTCTAGACTTAATGTGCTCCAAAAACAAGCCCCTCTGTTTTCCACATCAGATTGTACACTCTTGTGGGCCAGTTCCCAGGTGTTCAGATACTCATAAGGGGCAAACACTTCAGCCCTGAAAGAGGATCTGTATCATTTGTCCCTCCCAATAGACTCCAGGTTTTTGTACTGGTTGACAATTATACTGAGACTGAGTGGCTTATCCTACCATTTACTGTGACATGTGTCCCTTCTCTTTGTGAGGATACTCATTCCTGCTCTTATTCAAAGGCCATCATTGTTAAATAGGGGTAGTTTTTTGGGGTCTGTGGCAAAGAAGTGAGTTTGAGATCTTAACAGTCTGACATTTTGGAACAGTCACCTCCAGTCTGCTTTTTTTAAATCACAATTTCTATCTTCTATGTAAGTTAAGCAGTGAATACTTCAGTGGACATAGTAATTTGTGGAAGAAGACAGTTACTGACAAAAACATGCAGTATTGGAGTGCAGACCCCTTCCTTACCAATAAATCTGTATATTTTTAGGCATTAAGTGTGAACCTGATGGTTTCTTCACAATTGTCCTTTCCTTGATAATGTTATTTATTTCCAATACCGTGTCATTTAAAATGTTTTGCCCAGTAAAACAGAACTGGATAAAAAATATGGTGATGATAGAGTTTTTCACTACTATAACTATTCAGTAGAGTATGAGACAGATGTTTCTCAGCTATGATTTTTTTGTATAGATTGCTTAGCTCTTAACATGATTTGAAAGATTTAAAGTTAATATTATTTGATCTTATCTTCAGTGTGTAAAAGTACAAAAGCAGCAACTATTTAGTTTTATAGCCAAGGTCACAAACTACAATTTATTTCCATTTCTTGCTGAAATATTTTTGTGTTGGTCAATTTACGTCAAACATCTAATAAAAGTGAGTACAAAAAATCCACTGTATAGGAATGGGTTATCAGAAATGGTGGGAAATTGAAAAAGAAAAGCACTTGCGCCCCTGTTCTTTTTGTATTCAAACAGAAAAATAAAGAGCAGTAGCATATGAGGAGTTCTTTCCATTTTATAAAGTAAGTCACAGTTGCATACTCACCATGTGTTAAGTATCGTAAGAAAAAAAGAGATACCGTTTATTTGTTGAGAAACTCAGTTATCCATTTTAGATTAATTTACATCAGACATTGATTGAGGTTTTCAAGATATCACCTTGAACAAAGCAGAAAAATTCTTGCTCTCTATTTCTAGTAAGACAAATTATAGGGTGGACTGATATATAAACAGGAACAAGACTTTAAATGGCCTATCCTGGTAAATTTAAGGGATTACACATTGGCAGATAAGTTTTAAGTGAGGAGTATCATAATTTAGTCTATAGAATAAAATTGTTTGGCAGGGAGGGCAGTGGGTTAATTGAGCAAAAGGGGGTCACTTGTATGGTTAAAAATAGGATTAGCCTGTCAGTAAACTTAATGCATTAAATATAGATACTAATTTTTCATGATGTATACCTTAAATCTATAAAATTATAAATCTATAAAATGTTGTGATGCAATGTTCCTCCAATAAAAAGAACCAACACAATCAGATTTTCCTTAGAGAAAGATAAAATTTTGTACCTATCTTATATATGGCAGTCATTAAAGTATTTTAAAAAAGAATAATATAAGCAGATTTGTATGTTTACATTGTAATAAAATAATTCACTCCGCAGTGGTTTGGAGACTGAATAGGAGAAATGCAAAACTGAAAATTGTAGGGAAGGTTTATATTTATAGTGTTAGAGTAATCCTGGGGAAGAATATGGGCTAGGGGGCTTGAGAGAAATTATTTGATTTGCATAATATTGAAAAGGCATAAACAACAGGGTTTAGTAACCCAAAGAATCTGCAAAGTGGAGAGAGGTAACTAAGGACAATAAATGGAGGTGGTAGAACCTTAGCATGACAATATTGTTTTCCATACATTTTCTTTCTCACATTGCAAAAATTCCTGAATTATCTGTATTTCTATCTCCAGTTTCTCTTTTCTCATTCTACTTCAAACCTTTCTAATCAAACTTTCATTATAGAACACTACTGAAATTATGCTTATCAATGCAATTAATGATTTCCAGTTTGCTAAATTCAATGGCCAAGTCTTTATTTTATTTGACTTTTCAGTAGTATTTGAAATAGCTGATTTCTAGAAATCAATTTGACTTCCAGAAATCTTGTTCTCTTGGTTTTCTCCTACCTAATTGATTATTTTTTCCCATTTCTTGTATTATTTTCTTATATTTGCATTTCCAAATGTTGGTGTTGCTCAAGGCTTTTGTTTTATCCTTTTTTAACTTTAAAATCACATTTTTAATTAGTTTATCCAGACTCATGGTTTTAAGTTTCACCTGTATGCTACTTATTCCCAACTAATATCTCCAATCCAAATTATTTTCTCAACCCCAGACATATATTTAACTTCCCCCTCAATATCTACACATGGATGTTTAATAGTCATTTTAAATTCAAAATGTTCAAAATATAATTCTTGATCTTTTCCTTCCCTTACCACCCACTGTTACTTCAATTTGCTTCAATTATAGTGTTTCCCCCATCTCAAGTGATGTCAGTTAAATTTCCCATTGGCCCAGACCAAAAACTTGAAGTTATTCTTAAATTCTTTCTGCTTTTCATAACTTACATCCAAGTCATCATGGAATCCTGTTAGTTCTACCTTCAAAATATTTTTAGACCTTGCTATTTCTCACCTTCTCTCCTGATATACTTGTGATAGAAAGATCTTCATCTTAATATTTGCATTGCTGCCTTTGCATTCCAGTTGGAATCCTTGCTTTGACTCTGCCCCCTGTCAAATCACTCCTTAAAAAAATAAAAATTCAAAATGAACCTTTAGCAAAAGTAAAGCAGTCATGTGACTTCTCTGGTTAAAAGTCTTCCATGACTCCTTGTATCACTTAACGTCAAAAAACTTGCATAGTTAATAAAAGTGTGCATGTTATGATAACCCTAAGACTTCTCTGCCTCTCTTTTCTAAAATGATTCCCCTCCTAGTCTCAACTCCAGCAGCACATATTTTTGCTATTCTTTTATTGAACATTGAATACACACACACAAACACACACACCCACACATACACACTTCTGAGAGACATTACTCTAATTGTTTCTTCTTTATGGAATCTTCTCTCTGTAGACACTTGCTTAGCTACATTTTTATATTGTTGATGGTTTTGCTCAAATTTTACCTTCTTAATGAAATCCAGTGTGGTTAAGTAATAAAAACTGGGTGACTGGAGAAAAATATTTTGATTTAAATTGGTAAGTAAGAAAGCCAAAGTATTTATGATGTTTGTCTTGATTAATGTAAGGCAATATGATATATCCAAAAATTCAAAGATACTCTTGTCCCCACAAACTCATGCTGATTATTTTCAAAGGCAGTGGGAATCCTTTACTTCCCATTTGTAAAGTGCACATTAATATAGAGTTCACTAAAGAATTTATTTTGAAAGATATTCATTTGACAGTCACTGCTCTTCCACAGTTCTGTTGTGCTGTCAATTATGCTTTGCAGGAGAAAAACTGAGATTCTGGGCCAAATAAAATAATTAAAAAAAATAAGCCTTCTACCTTTGGAAAACATTTATTTAAATGTTATTCTTGATGATTTCACTCAGATGTAGAACACAATGCAATGAAACAGTCAAACAACAGTAAAAACTCACAGGTGGAAGTTAAGGGCTACCAGAAGGGCAGGGGAGGGAGGGAAGGAGAGGGAACAGGTGGTGGTGAAGGGTACTGCAACTCTGGGGGTGGGCGTGGTATGTGATGTCGTAGACTGAGAAGTGTGTTCAGTATCTTGAGCATTACTTTGTCGATAAAATAAACAAAAATAAAATTATTATATAAAACAAAAATGATATTCTTTGGAGTGATCATAAGAATACCAAATTTGTATACATCTCCATACATATCGCTTTACAGATTAATATATCTGAAGAATATATTTCAAATCGTTCATTTTTGTGGCATTACTTCACATGTTCAGAAATTGATTTTCTTACCAATAATGTGAATAATAGTTATTCAATAAAAGATACAAAAATTCAGAAGCTGTAGTCAGCAGACCTGCCTTCCCTCTTAGACTAGGGTTTAATCTGCTGTTGCTTTAGAAAAAGAGACCGTCTTCTGCTGGCTATACTTCTATGGCCTGTAACATAACATTCGCTACTGATAATGTTGTTAAGTGTGTTGAAATAGTGCTGCAGGGTGCTCTTGAAGTATTACTTCTATGTGTCTTTTGGGAAAGATACATAGAGAAAGCAAAAGACACATTAAAAAAGAAACCTCAGAGGACTTATATACAGAATCTAATATTACCCAGTACAAATCTTAATATTACTTCAACCACCTTTTTTATGTAATAACCTTGACATTTTTATTCCCAAATTTACCTGTCTATTTTAGATTTAATTTTTTTCATACTTTCTCTACTAGGAAATGTATCAAAAATATTTTTCTGTGATATTCAGTAATTAATATTTACTATTTCCTAATAACTTTGATTTTGCAAAGTCAACAATAGGGTTTAAGATATGAAAGCTTGCTTGTATAAATTATACCATGGCAACAGAAATCTAATCATTTATCTCTTTATTCTTCATTAAAGTACATTTTTAATTAAAATAATAGTGAAAAGCAACTGCCCACTGATTAGTGAGTGTAGCTGAAAAAGAATGCACTACAACACTTTTAAAGAAATATGACCACCTGAGTACAAGCTAACAAATTCCAAGTTATTGGCCATCTGGCTTCAACATCTGTTGTCAGTTGATTACTGGTGTTCGTTTGCACAGTCTGGATTACTAGGCTGAGTAAAAAAAGACTTTTTTCAATTGAAGAGGATCATTCTTTGGACAAAAGTATGCATAATAAAGTGCTTCCCTTCATTAGAAACTCACCATTTATTGATGCACTTAATTATCTTCTGTTTGAAGTAATGATCTGCTCCACTGCTCTTGTACCTTTTGGGTTAGAGATCTGATGAAACCTGTCCATTGGTGAACTGAAATACATATTCCTGAATTGCTTATCTGTAAACAACTCTTGGATACTTGAGTACTGCCTCTGAATTCAGTGTTATGATAGGTAAGCAGAAATGAGTGAGACAAAGTCACTATTTTTCTGTTAGGGACATAGATAATAGTCTCTATTACAAGGAAGACTATAGGGAAGCATTAATGAGGCAGACATAGCATTGCCATTAGGCAGAGCCTTGTTTTAGTTATAGATGGTGAAAGCTATGGAAGGTGTTCATTCAAAGTGTCATGTGAACATGACATAGATACAGAGTTTACGTGCTAAGGGATAATCAAGACAGGGAAAGAAGCTTAAAACTACCATAGACAAGATAAATCAGTTCCTATCATCCTGAAATCTGTGTATTATATTCTTAACCTCTACCACTGACCTTTCCTTTCAGTTTCTCTGTCACAAAATGACTTCTTTATCTCAACGTGTTTACCTAATACTTGGCTAGTTATCTTTCTACAACTTCCCATTTTACTCTGCTTCATGTCTGGAAAAACTACCACTATTTTGGGGTTTTTATTATATTTCATTTTATTTTTAAATATTGATTGCTAATGTTCAGATTCATTTTTTTCATTCTCCCACCATTTAAATCCTCTTTTATAGAATCATTGCTGCCTACATAATCAGTCATAAATTAATCTCAAAACTTACCTGATATCTTCTTAGTCTTGTTCACCATGACTGATGTCTGTTATTCCTCTGTCTTGAAGAATTCTTATGTCTGTTAAAGTCTACTTGACTTTCAGTTCAAACTGTTGCCTAGAAACTAATATCACTTTTCTGCTCATCAAGTGGACCCCTGGTTACTTAAAGTTTGCAGCGTCATATCTAACATTGCTCATAGTGGCCTGAAACTTTCTGATCCCATATCTGGTTCATTGTTTGTGGACTAGTGAGCTACCCCAGGTATTATTCCACACTAAGAATCGAATTACTCTTGTGTACCTAAATATAACAATAACAGTCACAAAACTACAGCTAGCTATGATACAGTAAGATTTGTTCTTATCTTCCACTGAGAATAACCAGAAAATAAGGAAAAGTACTTTCAAAATCTGTTTTAAAGCATTATCAAGCTTCTGAGGCAGCAAGAACCTATGTATGCAAGAATCCAAGAGAAGAAAAACATGGGAGCCGAGCTTGACAGGACATCATTCTTCACTGATGGAATTTGCCATTGGGTTGTTCAGCTGAAAGGTTGAGATAGTAATAATTTAGACAGTTATACTGGATTGGGTGGATAAAAACTGGAATTTAGGACTTAACAATGGGGGGAAGCTCTGATAAAAACCCCAAACCACAATTAAGGGGCCATATCTTGAGTCTGCTCAGTGTCTGATTTGATGAACATCACACAATGCTGGATTATTTGTTTTACAGGAAGAAAAGATACTTTTAAATGAAGATGAAATCTTTTAGAGAAATCAACTTTTCTCTGTATGATTTCAATTATATTGCTTGTACTTTAATTAAAAAACAGTAATAAGGCATACAGGAAAGCAAAGACTGACAAATAATTAATATAAAAAAGACAATCAAAACATATCTATAATAGATTATTTAATTGAAATTATCCAGTCTGAGGAAATTCAGAAAAAAGGAAAAAGAAAAAGGAACGAACTTGCAGAGAACTATGAGACACTCTTAAGTACACTAACATATGTATACTGAAAGTTCAAGAAGGAGATAAAAGGGGAAAATTTAGCAAAATATTTGAAACAGCACTGGCTAAAAGTTCTTAGCTCCTAGTATATTTATATTTGATGATTAACGTTTATCTATACACCTGGAAAACTTAACGAACTCCAAGTAGGATAAACTAAAGAGACCAAGAGTTAGAAGCATAACCAACTTGTCAAAAGTTGAAACCAACAAAAAAATAGCTAAAAAGCAATGAGAGAAGCAAATAATGAGAAAAAAAAGAGCCCTTAATTGAACTTACAGATGATTTCTTATCAAAATATGTGAAGGTCAAAGAATAGTGGATAATCTATTAAAATTTTGAAAGAAAAATATTTTAAATTAAGAGGTATATATATGTATATGTATATATACATATATATATATATAGCAAACTGAGTTTTCATCAATGAAAGAGAACAACTTATTAACATAACAATATCTGATGGTTTGCAATTAACAGACCAGTTCTTTAAGAAAATTAATGGGATTTTTTTGAGTTGAAGTAAAAGGACTTGAGACAATGCTTCAAATGAAGCAATAAAGAGCTCCAATAATGATAACTAAGCAGGAAAATATAAAAGACAGTATAATTTTTAAAAATATACTTTATAACATTTTTCTTTGTATTTCAGTTAATATACCACTACATAAGCAATAATTATAAATCTGTGCTGAGGGAAATCCAATGCTTAATGTGAAATATCTCAATTTGTGACAATAATAACATAGAAGAACATTACATAGGAGCAAAATTAACATAAACTTATCAAAAATAAGTTTATATTAATATGAAATAAATTGCTGTAAATTATACTGTTAGTGATAATCCCCAGGGTAGCCATTAAAAAAGCAACTAAAAATGACATAGTAAATAAAAGGATAAATTAAATGCAAATTATAAAATATTTAACACAGAAAAAGTACTAACAGGAGAAATGAAGAACAAAAAGGACATAAGAAAACAGAAAACTGGTAGGTATAAGTAAACCTTACTACAGTGTGTTGGGGAATGTCCCTCAAAATATTTATACTCAGACAGAATTGACCATATTTGGAATAAGTGTCTTTGCTGATGTAATTAAGGTAAGGATTTTATCTTAATTTATATGGGATTAGGTGAATTCTAAATTCTGTGCTAGATGATGTTCTCAAATGAGACAGAAAGAAAAAGACACAGAGACATAGGGAAGAAGGTCCTATAAAAATGAAGACAGAAATTTGAAATTATGATTCCAGAAGCCAAGAAATGTTCAGGACACATGTAGCCACCAGAAGCTGAGAGACAGGCAGGGAACGGATTCTCCTTTAACACCTTCAAAAAGGCAAACCTCTGCCAACACCTTTATTTTGTACTTCTGACCAGCAGTGCTGAGAAAATATACTTTCATTTCTTTAAGTTATAAGGTTTCTGGCAATTTGTTATAGCAACCCTAGAAAACTAATATGCTTACATTATTAACAATTACTTTAAATACAAATAGATTAACATTTCCAAATATAAATCACACAGTGGAATAATGGATCAAAAAACATGATCCAACTAAATGCTCTTTTCAGGAAAACCAGTTTAGATACAAGATATAGGATAAAATTATTAAGGATGGAAAAATATACACCATGCAAACAGTAACCTAACAGAAGATGGAATAGCTATAGCTGTATAAGAATAATAAACTGTAAGATACAAATCCTACAAAGATAGACATTTTATAATGATGGGTCAACTAATCAACAAAATATAACAATTATAATCGTATTACTATGAAACACCAAACTATAGAATGCAATATCTGATAATATAAATAATGCAAAGAAGAAAAATGAACAATTCAACAATAATTGTGAGAAAATTCAACTACCCCCTCTCTCAATAATGACTAGAATAGCAGGGCAGAACTTCATAAAAAATGGAATTTGACAATTCTATGAAACAGCTAAGTAGACATGACAAATAACTAGTGAGCATTTTACTAAAATAGCAGAAAACATAAGTCTCTTCAGGAAAGCATGAAATACTCTTAAAAAAGAAGAAAATTCATAATCTTAATAACTTTAGATGATAAAACAAATGTATAATCTTAGATTACAGTGGAATAAAACTAGATATTAGTAACACAAAGAAATTTGGAGATTTTACACATATGTATAAATTAAACAGCAAACTATTAATCAGTGGATCAATGAAGAGATCATAATGGAAATTTAAAAAATATCTTAAGATGTATGAAAAGAAAAACACAACACACACCAATAGAATTCAGTTTAAATATTGCTCAGAGGGAAATTTCTAACTCTGACTACCTACACCTGTGTTATAAAAGAAGATCTTGTATCAATAACTCAAGCTATCATCTTTATGAATAGACAAAAATAAGAGGCAAACTAAATCCAAAGCAAGCAGAAAGAAATAAAAAATATAAGAAAGTAAATAGAAACAGGAAAACAATAAGGAAAACTAAAATAAATCAAGTTCTCTGAAAATATAAACCTTTATCTAGACACATTGAACAAAAAGAAAGAAGATGCAATGGTTAAAATCTAGAATGAGATATAGTGTATTAGCAGAAACATTACAGAAATATTTAAATATTCAAGGAATTCTATGATGAATTATATTCTAATAGACTAATATTGATGAAGAAGACAAATTCTTAGGAAGATGCAGATAACATTAACTTAAGAAGAGGTAGGAAACATGAAGAGAAAAATAGTTAAGTAAAAAGTTTCAGTTAAAATAATAAAAAAAATTTTGCATACACACATGATGCTCAAGACAAGATAATGTCACTAGTGAACTCTACGAAGCATTTTAAGTTAAATTAACATCAATCCTTGACAAAATGTACAACTAAATTAAAGAGGCAAGAACACCTCATCACTTATTGTTTGAGTCCTGATACCAAAGACATCGCAAGATAATTACAGACCAGTATCTCTATAATTACAGATGTTAATGTTCAAGTTCTAACACTGGAAATTTGGTGGAGGGTGTGGTGTGTAATATAGATTGAGATGTAATGTCAGTGCTTAAAAATGAATGTAGTATTATGAACAAATGAGAAAATAAATATTAATAATTTTGACAAGTGAAAGACAAATGATCCAATTAAAAAGGAGGCAAAAAAGATTTGAATAAGCATTTTTCTGAAGTAGATAATATAAGCTACATGAAGCACATCATTAGTTAATAGGAAATTTCAAAGCAAAACCACAAGAGATTTCACTTCCCACTGAATAGAAGAGCCGTAATTTAGAAAAACAGACAAGAAGAAGAAAGGCATTGTCAAAAAATGTGAAGAATTTGGAACTCTTGCGTATTGTAGGTAGGAATGTAAAATGGGGCAGCTACTGTGTAAAACAGTTATTTTTCATCAAAAAGTCTAACAGTTCCAATTCTAGACACATATTGAAGACAATTGAAAGCACATGTTTACATAAAAAACTAGTACATGAATGTTATAATAACCGAAAGTGGAAGTATTCTAAAGGTACAACTGATGAGTGGTTAACTAAAATGTGGTGCATTAGTGCAATGGAATATCATTCAGTCATATAAAGAAGTGAGGTACTAATATATTTTCATTGTGGATGAACCTTGAAAACATTATTCTAAACTAAAGAATGCAGACAAAAAAGGTCAAGTAACATATAATTCCATTAATGACCAATGTAAAGATTATGCAAATTCATGAAGACAGGTTAGTAGTTGCCAGGAGTAAAGGAAAGAAATCGAGTGATTTCAAACAAGTCAAGAATTTCTTTTGAAGGTGGTCAATATTCTGAATTAAATGCTTTAGTTTTCTAATATATGAGAACCTCTATATTTTACATTTCAAAGGGGGGTGAATTTTATGCCATGTGAATTATATATGGGAGAAGGAGAGAGAGAGACAAAAGATAAGAAATGCCAAATCATAGACTTTTGGATCACACTAAATAGTAGAAAATCATTCTTTGTCATTAGGTATTCATAAAGCATTTAATCAAGCAATACTATTGTAAATCTGGCTAAAGGGCAGCAGCACCCAGCAAGTCTAGACCAAGATGCACAGGGAATCAGGGTAGAGAAAAATCTAGGAAATGTCATGGGCACTTACAGAAAGCAAAACTAGGTGGAATAGAAAATAGAAAATTTTTGAGAAAAAATAGGTTATCCATGGTTGATAAGCCAATATATGACTGAGAGATATGTCACTAAGTCTTAATAAATGGTTATCAATAATTCAGTGTTTTGAATTATAGTTATTCATTCATATTTGATAGAACTAGCAAATGTAAAAATGTCAAATTTTTAAATTACGTTAACAGGTAGCACACACGTGCAGCACAATGAATGATCAATTTGTATTCATCATTAATCATCATAAAAAGTTAAGAAATTTTTTCAATGTTATCAAACAAGCAATACATTTCAAAGAACTACAGAGGATTTATCATTTGTGCTAAATTAATTAATCTAAGTATCAAAATGATATATGACTAAATTTTGTGAGGGCATAATCATGTGTGTTACAGCTCTCTCTCTACCGATGAAGCCGAGTGTGCTCTTTTAGAAGTGGTGAAGGCAGTTTTATTATGCATGTGCCCAGATATAATCTGAGCCAAGAAGCAATTTGGGGGTGCAATTTTATAGTGGGGGAGGTGTAAATTAGAATAAGAATTACAAACAGAACCCAAGTTAATCATTTGTGAATTCCTCACATGGGCAACACACAGGATTCACATAATTGCAAAAATGCACATAGGGCTCTCTTTTCAGGTGATAAAGAAAAGTCCTTTTATCTAGCCAGTAGCTTCCAACCAGCCCAGACTGCAAGGCACCTGATGGCTTGGTGACCTTCACAGCTGGTCCATGGAGGCTAGAAACTAGGGGAGCGGCTTTCTTCTACACCAGTACTTAGTCAAGAGTCTGGTACCTCAAGGTGTGTGAATGTGAGTGTGTGTGTGAATGTGAGTGTGAATTAAAAATATACAATGAATGGTAAGATTTAGTTAATAATTACATTAACTAACTTTTGTCTAGCTCTCTATATCCTGAGTGCTGTGTCAAGGACACTAGAAGTATTCTATCATTTATTGTCTTCAAATATACCATCTCAAATATCTTGAAGAAAGACATTCCTTTAAAATGAGCTAATTGAAACCTCAAGAAATTATATAAAGTGTTCAGTGCTAGTGAGTAGGAATCCTAGAAAAAGAAAAAAGATTCAGGGTTAGGATTGAGCTCAGAAAGGCAAAATAGGCAACGTAAGTCTTACAGTTTGTTCATTGTGAGCTTTTTGCATTGGTGCCTATTTTTTAAATATTATATTAAGTAACACTCTTTTGGTTAGGAGACTTTTTAGTATCTCCTTAAATTTTGAGCCTGCCCTCAGTTCTTTACTCACCTCCTTCTTGTCCCAACTCTGCTCAGGCCTGGAATACTTAAGCATTCTTGAGGAGTAGCCATTACAAAATATAGCATTATGGAGCATCTTTGACAAAACCTAGACAACCAGAAGAATTTAACTGATTAGAAAACTAAGATTCTTAAAAAGATTTGAATTTGTAGAGAGACAGGAGCAGACTATTTCAGATCAAATGTTACATCCTAGCCCTAATCCCAATAAAACTGTACCCAGAAAAAATACACCTTAGCTTGAAAGATATTTTCTTGCATATGTGTGTTTGCTAGATTGCAACCATTCTCTTTAAGGCAAAACAATTATACATGTAAATAATAGTCAACTTTGCATTTGAGAACTTTGTTTTCTTTTTGCTACATTTTGTGTAAAATTCAGTTTTTTCTAATCCTTTATCTTGATGTTTATTTAGCCTACGATTTATAGACGTATTTCCACCAAAAGAGTCCACCTCAAATATCTTGAAAATAAATATATTATTTTGTCATAATATAAATATGTATTTACTTTTAATAGATAGCTAAATGCTCAAAATGTGATAGACAATCTTGACCTCCGATTTATCTGCTTACATTTTTCTTAGACTGTAGGATGGGCAACTCTCTGCCCTTTGAACAGAACAATTTTTGTTTTGTAATAAAGATAAGAGCAAAAAAATTGTAAGTATAAGTAAGTTGCATGAAGATGATCTAATTACTACTTTGGTTAAATGCAGCAACTGATAAATTATTATGCCCACAACACTCATTTATCTTCAAGTAAATGATAATATTGCAAGCTCAGTTTTAGTTAGTATATTTATTTATTTATTTAATCCATTATTTTGACTTCCAGAAAATAAATCATTTAGAATCAATGCTTATTTTTTGCTGTATATATACAATAAATCAGCCTGATAAAATAAAACTAAGGTTTAAAGTCAAAGACCAAAAACAAGTATGTGTGACAGAATTAAATACTCTAATATCTCCATTTCTTTGATTCCTACTCTTTCTTACTGCTGGAACAGAGGAAATCTTATCATAATAACATTATGTTCATCCATGAGGAGATATGAATCATAAATGTTCTACTCTATGAGTATACCACAGAACATTAGGACAAGGTTTAACAAACTAGGAAGTATGGGGAGATAAATCTTAATCTGAGGGTCAGATGTTGTGGGAGAGGAAGCATGGAAAAAGCAAGAGGAGACCACCCATCCCAACATCCGTTCTCTTTGCTAATATTTCTTTGTCTCCAGGTTAGGCAAATAATTCACACTAGGCCATTTTAAGTCTCAAAATGCGAATAGGAGCATGGTAGGACAGATAGGATTTCTGTTCCTTTAGGGTAATTGAAATAGGGTAAATATACAGTCCAGAATTCCAAGCAATTATGCATGTGGTTTATATCTCCTTTCCTAGTATGTTTTTTCACATTCCAAGGAATGTTGCTTTCAATACCAATTAAGAGTTACTCGGACTCAAGCGATCAGATAAGCTTGGAGCTACTAGTGTCCATCTCTCTTGGTCAAAAGAACACAACTATGTGCAGAACAAAATCAATATCTGAAAGGTTACCAAGCAGAAAGATATGGAGAAACAAAACACTGAGGCCACCATGCCTCTGAATTGGTTTATATTTCAGGCTATATCAAACTTTGGCTTGAGCCAATTACTTGAACCAAAACATTTTCTCTCTTTCTCTTTTATTTTCTCAAGCTTGTCACTCAAAGCCAGAAAGATAATGTAGCATTCATCTTCCCATTTTTGATCTGGGTCAGGTTACCTACATCTATTTTTTCATATTATGCAACATATTAAATTTCATATCATATTTTGTTATCATCGGTTTACTTATATGAATCCCCAACTAGATTGTGAGCAGCTTTAAACAGACAATGTCATATTTGTCTGTTTGTTTATAGTTCCTAAAAAACAGTATTTAGGCGTGTCTTGGTGACCTAGTGGATAAGGTTGTTGGATAAAGTCCACACGCATTCTAAGAACCTGCGGTCTGAGACCTGGAACAGTGGACAGGGGACCACCAAGATGATTAACTAAAACTAAATAAAGTGCTACTTCCTCCTCTCTCTTTCTGCCTGCCTGCTCTCCTTCACGCCTACCTGCACCTTTCATATACCTATATATATACACATACATTAAATATTAAATAAGTGTTCTTTAAGTGTTACTGAATAAATATAAGAAACAATGAGTGAGCTAATTGAATCAATTAATATATGAATGAATGAATTGTTAATGTTCAAAAGGAAGCAAATAAAATATAACAGAATAATTGCTTTCCTAATAGATTAGTCCAAAGGTAGAAAATAAGCATATGTATAAGATTCTTCTTTGTCTACGTCTAAGTCTTACCAGTGCAAGGTTAAATATGAGCAGTAAGTCTGTATCTTGACTCCACCATCTTGGGAGGAAGGTTTTAGGGGCTGCACTCTTTTCACCATCTCTTATAAGAAAAAACACTGAAAACATAGGCTGTAGACTATCTTTTCAAGGATAGTGTATACCATACATGTATATAAAATAAAATTTTTCTTTCAGTGTAATAGAGGGGCAATTGGTCAGATTAACTTTCAGCCCATTACTTCAATTAAAATGAAATACTATTAAATTCTAAAGAAGGAATCTATTAGTTTGGACTGCCATAGCAAAACTCCATACATTGGGTGGTTTAAATTAAACAAAAGATATTTATTTTCTAATGGTTCTGGAGGGTAGTGATTCATGATCAAATTACAGGCAAATATAGTTGTTGCCGAGGACTGTCTTCCTGACTTGTGGATGACCATCTTCTCATTGTGTCCTCACATGGCATTTCATCTGTACTCACAGAGAGAGATCTTTAGCATCTTCTCCTTTTCTTATAAGGATACTAATCCTGTCATATTGTAGTCCCACCCTTATGACATTATTATTTTTATTTATCTTCAAATATAGTAACATTGAGGGTTAGGTTTTCAACATAAGGATTTTAGGGGAACACAACTCAGTTCACAGACTAAAAAGCCCTAAACTCAATGTTCTTCAGTTGATGCAACCCTACTGCCTGCGCAGCATCCACCTGGGTTCTTTGATATGCTCTGATGGAACGTGGGAGACGAGGAGAACCTGTACAAAAAAGTCTTGCTAGTTTCTGTTTGTTGTTACCAGTACCCTTTATCCTCCTGAAGAAAGTATTTTGTGTTTCTTGTCAGTACCCATGAAACTGCAGAGGGTAGTTAGCTTACAGTAGGGTAAATCTCAAACCATCATAATTTTGACCCACTTGACTTCAAGGACCCTCCTATTCATATCTACGACTTTCCTGGAGATGTTTCAGGGAGCTTAGAAACAAGAGCTCACCACCGCATCACTTGAAATATTTTCAAGATTTTCAGTTGCATAGTGATATGTTTCTGTTACCAGTCTGATGCTGTTCTGCTAAATGCCATAGGGCCACTTCCAACTTTCTGTCACCATTAGATATCCTTACCTCTACAGCAGAACTGCTCATATTAGTATCCTTGGTACCCTGATTGTACCATATTCTTTTGACTGATTGTGCAGCATTACAGGTTTTTAGATGTACATATCAAAGATTGCTATGTGAAAAGAGATTATTTAATTTTAACTTTTAAGCCAATAACATCTGGATTCAATGCATGCAAAAGCAGATATGAATCAAATAAATGTGATAGATTGTGCACAGAATATCTGCTCTCATATTATATCAGAACCTCTTTTACTGTAGCCACTTCAATTTTTTAAGGAATTAGATACCTGCTAGTCTTCTAGAAAAAGCAGCACAGCTACATTTTATTATTGATCAAAGTTTTGACTCATGAATGGACCTCTTACTATAGAAATTATAAAATATAATTAGCTATAATTATAAAAATGAGTTAATATCCAAGTGCTATTGCATTAAAATATTTAAATAATTTTTATACTATCATTTAAATGCTTTGCATTTTAGATAAGTACTTTAATCTTTTTCTTTTCATTTGACAATTGAGAAAATTTTGTATCAAGTAAATATAGACTGTCTAAATGTTCTATTTTCCTACTACAATTTGACTGATGGATTTTTCATTCTTCTTTGGATGTTTACTGTCTCCATGAATACATCTATTGGTTATTTCACCATGAGAAATATTAACTGATGGAAAGTTCTTAATACCAAATTAAGTATTCACACTATGCTTAAGTGTTTGTTACACTCTAAACCCACTTTGAGTTTTTCTTGACTTAAAATAATTGTAAATTTAAATATTAATACTCTGAACATTTCTTTAATTATGTACAATAAAGTTTAATAATTTGTAATTGAGCTCTATATGCAGAACTGACAACAATTTCATGCCATATGTTTATGAAATATTCAATTGCATTAGGTTATAATGATGGTTAAGATACTTTCTTTATGGAATACATATATTTTTAATAAAACAAAGCTTTACTTTATATTATTTTTGAAAAGCAAGTGTTTAATACTCAAAAAGACTTTCCGCAATTTTTAATAAGATTCTTTTTGTTTTGCTCACATTTTAAGGAAAATTTTAATGTAATAATTGTTGAATTAGAGACAATATCATTGTTGCAGTATCCATATGTTAAAATATATCTGATACAGAATATGCTCAATTAATATCCAATATTTTTCTAAGGATCCTGGAAATCTGATCAATATACAGCAACATTCTAAAGAAAATATAAAAATATCAAGCATACAATGTATGCTCTCTTTCAATTCTCTTAGATAATCTTGCACATGGTTCTTTTTTTTTTTTTTTTAACAATTGTTGCTAAGAAGAGTAGTCGAAACAATAAATGTATAGACCAAAAAGTATGGACTTCCCTGGACCCACCTTGAAGGAGTCTTCAAGTTTGGAGCAACATTCTTCTTGAGATAACTGCAATATATAATGTCATGCTATTAGCTCTTTTGCACTGTGGCTCAACTATCTAGGTCCCATCTTTTTTATCACATAAAAGGGAAAATTAACTTTGTTTAGAGTCTCATTCATGTAGAGTTACTATAATGTGTTTGAGGAGTGCAACTTAGTATTCTGGTGGAAAAGTCACTACCATTTCATACTCTGTATACATACTTCTACTCTTGTTCATCCAAACAAGAAGAACTTTTCACTTTTCTTTCCTCAAGATCGTCCCAAAAGGACTAGGCATTTAATATCTTACGTCCTCTAAAGTATGTCCCCTAAAGACGCACACAGAAGAAAAACCCTAAGTAGCATTGGTTTTATTTCTCTTTCACGGATCTGAGTCTTCCAAATCAGGACCTTAGTAAAATTTGGTTTTGTAGGTCAATATAAAGGTAATGTTGGAGTCGTATGGCTTATGTAAGTCAGCATGAACTCTGTGAAATGTTTCTTCCTCTTCCTTCTGTTTTTTTTCTTCTTTCTTCCTTGCTCCTTCCTTTTATTGGAAAATATATTCATTAAAGAAAATTTCTCTCACAAATTGAAATTCAGTTTGAAAATGGAGTTTATATAATTAATAAATCAATGCCAATGTCTTCAGTATTCTCAATAAAGTCTACATATTCTATTATTGTTTAGCTTATTTTGTTTGAGTAGGACATTTTCTGAAAAGTCTCAGGGTATTTATATGTGTTCAAGATAATCTTATAGTCAAATCCTAGCAAGTAAAAAGAAAATTGGCTGATAACAATGAAACTATTTTATATAATTGTCATTCCACTTACCATACCATGTCCTTCTCACATGGCTTCACTTCTGCATCTGTTATATGCTATTTCTAAAGCACTTTTAGCCTGCCTCATGTTTTTTTTTCCCCTAACATTGTACTTCTGATTTTCAGTCTTCCTTCTATTAATATATTCTTGATATCTCTGCTACATACACCATATTCTTTTCTGTATATTAAAATATGCATCCTTATTCTATTTCTTATTAGTGTAAACTTATTAGTATTATTTTCTAAAATTTCATATTTTCTTCTACATATGTTTCAACATACATCATTTGATTTTTATTTCTAATACTTTCTTGTTTCCCTTTTTTATCTTCTCTTTTATTTCACCTTTTGATGTCTCTCTACTCATTATGTACTTGCTTTGCCTTTAATTTTTACATCTCATTACCCGTGCTTATTAACTATGGCGAATATAAGTGCTGTGTAACCAACCAATCCAAAACCCAGCAGCTTCGAACTATCAGTATTTGTTTTTCTCACTGCACATCTGCATATTGGCGGGTGTAGCTACACTTTAGTTTGTAGACTGAGCTAATGTCTGTTCTACCTGTTTCCTCATTGTTCATGGACTAATGGGATAATTGGAGCACAATCTCCTCATTGAACTAAGAAATCAAAAATGTCAAGGCAAAAATCTCAGTTCATGGTACACCTATTCACATTCCATTGACTGAGCACTTGTTTTGGGAGACACTGTTGACCCCAGAGGAAGGGGAGTATCATTAAACAAAAAAAAACAAACGATCACATTCTCTTTTCTCTCTACTGTATTTTCATTATTTTCCATGCTACCTGGTTGATGTTTTAGCCTCAGTGCTCAAATCCAGTGCTATTGCTTTAGCTCCTAGTCCCAGTTTTCTCTGGTCCCACTTCTTTTCTCCTTGTTTAAAAACTCTTTGCTATGCAAATCAGTTTCTGTGTGATTAGGCTGACAGAGGGAAATTTATCAGCTCATGTAATCCATACAACAGTTTTTATTCAAATCATTTGGAGGAAAGGGTGTAGCTGACCCTTAGGACATAGGATTCTAGCAGCTCAGACACTTTCAGAAGTTCATCTGTTTTTCATCTTCATTTCTTTTCAGCAACCTGAAAGAACTGCATATTTTTTTCTCCATTTCAGTTTAAACAAGTCAGTCATCCCTAAACTTAGTAATGATGTGTTGTATATGAGGAGTTTGAAACTTCTTCAATATGGATAGAGACTTTCACCTGAGAAAAAGGGGAGAGAGAGGGGAGAGAGAGAGAGAAAGTTCTGTTATTTTGTGCATCTCATAATATTTTTCTCTTTATTTTATCTCATCTGTAAGCATAACACCAGCTCTGATTCTAACACAACCATTCTTGACTTGTTAATGACTACTGCTTATCTGGTTAATGCTGCTTATACATAGCATAATTGAGTTAACAGGAATCCATCATCAGCATGTATTTTCTGTATGTAAATAAACTTAGTTACATAATATAAAATAATTATTAATTAAATTTGCTTTAGGATAATACTATAGAAAATATATCAAAATTCAATATAATTTCTTAAGAGAATATAAAATTTTATGTGAGTTCTGAGATGTCATTCCGGTCTCCTTGACAGGAGAACTGCTCTATTCAATAAAAAACTAAATAATTTTCCTTCTGTAAATATAGATACCACACTTTTGGGAGAAAATATAAATCAAGCCATCAACTCCAGAACAGTATGACCCTCAAACTGTGAGTCTATCTCATTTGTTATATTACACATGTGAAAATTATATATTAATCTGACTGCTATTCCAGTGATAGCCTCAATAATAGGTGTTAGAAAAGGGGAAATGGCAAGCACTTTGAATAAACTTGAGAAAGCCTGTTAAATGGTAAAGTATGTCTAAAATACACCAAAGGGAAAATATAATCCTCAAAAATTAAATAAAGACAACTAACAAAGGAGTTCCTTGTAGGCAGTAAAATAAAATCCTTAGTGACCATTTTTGCATTATGTTATAAGTTGAATGTTATGAATAAATGTGACACTGGATTGAAATAATTTCCCATCTGGTTGCTGACCGTGCTGTCTTTTCCTTGGTTGGTAGCACAGCTGATAACTATTTTAAAATACAAACGAAGGACTTTTCAGGTGAACTGCAAGGGCAAGTCCTACTTACCAAACTTGGAGATGCTGTGCTAAGTACACCAATTCTATATTGTTCCTGGTAAACAATCTAAATAAAAGTGATTCTGTGACACCATTAAGTCTACTGTTTGTGTTTCAATGCAGAATTATATTTGCTGGCTTCAATGCTTGATTATATTGGGAAATGTTAATAGTCACTCTGTAACTGAACTTAATAAACCTCCGAATGATAAAATTAACACACACACACACACACACACACACATACACACACACACACATACACATTAATTTCCAAAGTGAAATGGGTCATTGGTTAATGACAATTTTCTGTTACGTATATTTAGCAATTAAATGGAATATTCTTAATAAATAGTATTATTTATGTAATGAACCACAGAAGATGAAAGTAATTCAATTAGTAGTTCAAAAGTTTGCATTTTTGCTGATTAGGTATTAGGTATTTATAACAAAAGGCAAATATATACTATATAAAAATAAAGCTTTATTCAAAACCTTAAGGATTATAAGCAGCTGGAGATCATAACTAATTGGGAGCATCAGGCAAGTCTTCTTGGAGGCGGTATCCATAAAAATGGAGGTCTAAGAAGTGCTAGTAATTTGATAGGTATATGTAAGAACAAAATAATTACTGTATAACAAATTTGTTTGAACATAATTACTATTTAATAACTATTAAGTTTGAATTCAGGTTCCAGAAAAACTAAGTAAAAAAATAGTTATTAAAAAAAAAAGTCTGAGGGGTGATGAGTAGTTCAAATTGTTTATACCATGGTTTCATATAAGATAAATCTTAGATACTATATTAGAGCTAGGTGGGAAATCAGTGTGAAAGGACTCATATTGCTATTAGAATTTTGTATATTATTAAATGTTCAGGAATATATGCACAGTATCTATACAGTTTATATAAATGTATATATGTGTATATACATAGGGAGAAACTGATAAATACGTACATATGTATCTACCTATCTGTATATGTATATATATATACATATATATATATATATATATATATATATATATATACACACACACACAAGCATATGTACCTGTGTATGTGCATGTGTGTTTACACAAAGGAGAAACTTAAAGTCAGAATGATCAGTTAGAATGGTTTTGCAATGGTCTTTTTAAAAGTTAATAATTTCACAAATGTGCTGCCTCTCTGTCCTTCTGAAAATCTATTAGTAACCTCCCTGGCCAGTTGAAGTTGGAGCAGCCAGCTGACTTTTTTCTTCCCCTAAAAACAGCAGCAAAAAATCATACGGGTAGATAATTTTAGAATCAGGACATATTTTGGCACTTTTCATTCCTTCTGCCATTTCACAAATTTACTGCCCTCCCAGTAGGCAGACAAGCAGGATGAAAGAGGAGGAAAAACTACTTATTTATTTTATTACTTGTTCATATTGATCATTCCCCTCTTTCTGCCATGAACCTGGATTTTTGGAATGTCTATTGACTACTCCAGCTAGAGACCACAGACTTAACCTCTAAGCCACCGGGTGGCTTTCATTTTTTTTAATAGATGGAGTTAGGATACCAGCTTCATCAGAATCAATGGGAGTCTTTATAGAAATGCAACTCTCTGAACCAAATGTATCAAGTTTTCTTGTGATAGATAGAATCCCAGAATCTTTACTCCACATGGAACTTCAGAGAAATGTAATGCCACACACTATTTTAAGGGTCACCACTAGAATTATTGTGCTCTCTCTTCTCAAACTCTTAAGGCATATGTTTTACTTTCCCCAATTATTACAACACTTACCATAGTCTGCCTAATTGCTAGTGATTTTCATATCTTGTGTTTTCAGTGGCATGAATTGCCTGTACATGTTTTATGTTCCGTAATATGCCACACAGTTGTCTCAGAGTAGAAATTCCAAAGCTGTGCTAAATACAAAGTTCATTGAGCTTGGTCATAGACAAACAAAAAGGCAGAGAAACAGAGAAGAAGGTTGTTAAACACACTGGATATCTCATAGAGTCATGAGAGGTGTGGAGAGAGAAAGCCTGCAACAACACCCAATCACAGCCTAAATGTTCCTCTAAGGAAACACTGCCACCTTGGTCACTGCAGTGGCACTTGGGACATTTTGC
This sequence comes from Solenodon paradoxus, assembly GCA_004363575.1. NCBI lineage: Eukaryota > Metazoa > Chordata > Mammalia > Eulipotyphla > Solenodontidae > Solenodon > Solenodon paradoxus. Next base: position 679,350 of record RJWH01000142.1, read on the forward strand.
AGCAGAGGTTCTGCCATCTCCACCCATGAAAACTGGTGCTTCAACAGGGTACATGACAAATGGTACATTCTGGAAAACATGACTGACTCCTTGCTCATTTCAGCATTCAGATTTTTAACAAATGAATATGGATAGAGGAACCTATGTCACATATCTACATTCATGGTAAAGGAGGCATAACCTTTGCAATGAAGCACTCATATTGTTGGAACATTTCAAAATGAAGGAAGATTCTAAAATAAAAGAACAGCCATAGATAAAAAGTGTCAAATGTCTATAATTGAATATAAAATTCTTGTTCACCTAAGGTGGTAATAGTCTGGTGTTCTAGTTTATGAGAATATAAAATGACAGCTTTCTAGCTTTTGATTAGGATATAACAGACAGACAATAAGTGCCTTTGAACTAAGATCTAGGTTACCAGTGTTCTCTTTCCTGTAAATTCATAAATTCTTGGCACGTTGGCCTTTTCTTGGTAGAATGAAGATCCTAAACTATATATGAAATATCTTTTTTCCCCACAAATTCCATTATTCTTTTATTACAGCCTAGCCAATGGAGAGGTTAATAATAATATTCAATAGCAAAAATATTATTGTGCATATGCATATTTGAGTCTACTAGATTTTTATTAATATTCACCAGTTCAGTCTACAAATTCTATTGTTAATGAAATATTTCAATATATATAGATCATACATTGGCAATAATAATGGGACAAGAAATGAGTCACTGATGATTCTTCCCTAGGAAACTGAATTTGAGAATCTGATCACAGGCTCTCAAAAATATCGCAAGCGTGATTGATACTTTTTAAACTATATTCCTTTTTTTTACTTATCATGACATCACTCATATCAAAATTTCTTCCTCCCAGTCCCCCTTTTAAGTAGTAACTAGAAGTCTTTTGTGTAGGTTATCTATAAATGTGTTATATTGCACATGATTTGATATCATAAATTTCAGTAGTTTTTTCCTGTTGTTTATCGGTTTGCAGGTTTACCTTTTGACCTTATGTAATGCTTCATGTAATACCATATCGGCCACTTGGGAAGAGGGTTATTGACCTCTTTGACAAAAATAAATGGCCAAATGTGTTCCCTGTAACCTCCAACAAGTAAGACAAAAAGGTCCCAATTGTATAAAATGGAGATATGAGCAACTATTTTTTTTTAAAGAAAATGAAAAAGTCATAAGCGTGATAAAAATTTTGGTTGACGTATTCCTGTTTCAATGTATTTTTTGCTATAGTATTAGTTGCAGGAATAATTGTGTGCTTTATAGTCACCAAAATTGGGAGTGGATACAAAACCTAGATAAAATTTTCTATGATGAGCTATATTAAATGGAATCATTAAATAATGGATAATTCAATATTGGTGGAATGAAATATCAGAGAAGGAGATGACAGTCTCTAATGACATTATGACACCTAATGAGATTATTTCTAACTACTCATCTTCACTTTCCAGATGAAACACATTTTTTTTGCTATGACAGCCACAATTTTCCAGCAACTAATTCTTCACTGTATCTATGACTATTTTCTCCCATTTCATCTGAGTAAGTGACTATTAAAGTTCAGATCAATTTCAAGTGAACTTTAATCTGGCACCTGCATGTCAAAGATGTTTCTAGCCCCCTCCTCATATATCATACACCCAATAACTGTTACCCGGCATGGACCCATCTTCCATCAACTTATGACTTCTCTTTTATTCCAGTATGTCCTTGTTAAAACTATATAATATAAAAATGATTAGGTTTATTTCACACCCCATCTCATCTCTTTTTGAGAATTTGAATTCTTGAGGTATTTGAAGCACCGTCTTTATGATGTTTCTCAATTCTTATTTCTTTCACAAAATATAGTATAAACATGTGACTGACAAGGCAAGCAGCCAAGCTCTCACTCCTTAATTTTTGATAGCTAAAATTTTACTCCCAGCAAATATTTAGATGTATTTTAGACACTGACTTCTCCAGTTAGCCTCTTTTAAAATAATTTCTTGTACCAGAAGGTCAATACATTCATTCAAAAGTACTTATGATGAACAAGTATAATTAGCCTCTTTATCACACTTCAAAAACCTCAATATTAAGGATAGGACATGGCAATAAGAACATTACCTGCCCCCACCAAAAAGACAAAGACAGTATATTTCTACATAAGGATTTGGTTGAAAAGAAACATTATAAGACATGTCTTGAAGCTGCATTCATTTTTAATTATATTGTTTATGTAGGACAATTTGGGGACGATCTGATAGAGGCTCTAAGGAACTAGAGTTCCTTCAAAGTCAAAACTTGGTATGACTTGGTATGACTTCTGTGGAGGTGAGAAAGGCAGGAGGAAAGATGGTGTTTGTGGCTTCTGGGTCTCAACTCTCAACCATCTTAACAGAACCCTCAAGATCTAATGGATGTATGTTTTGATATTTCTCATAGTAGTGTATTCACCTAATAAGCTTTTCCTTAATAGTGATTTACCTTTCTCTCCAAATAAGCCTACATTTCCCTCCTGGAAAAGCAACAGTAGAGGCATTATTTTATACTCTGAAAAAACTTCAAGATAATATACAATGCTTGGGACTTGAAAGAATTCAGGCACAATAAAATGTGAAAACCTTGTCTAGAGAAACAATTGAATATAAAAGAATGTACTGGTTGAACAGACACAAGAAAGGAATAATTCAAAGAATAAGGAATCAAGACACAATCAGGAACTGACATTTCAGTTATTAGGTGCAGAAAATAAAAGTAATCTTTTAGAAGAGCTATTGGAATATATACAAACTGTGATAAAGTATGTAGACATGTACAGAACACCTGTCTTAGAGAACAGGTTTCCCTAAAAAGAGGATGACATCATGATCAAACTCATGATAGGAGATAGTTTGAAAAATTTCATTTTGTTGAGCAAGAATATTACACAATTACCATGATGTAGGCCCTTGCATTAACGAAAAAAAAAAAAAAGAAAAGCAAGCATTGCATTGAAAGTAGAACAGTGAAGAATAGGGAAGAAAACGTGAGCAAGTTAAGGCAGCCCTGTTGCTGACAGGGCTAGGGAGAGAAAAACTAATCTTTGGTGACAAATTAGTGCCATGTGCTTCTAGTGCAAGAATAACTTTCCAGAAAAATTTATTCTTTCCTTAAAAAAAAAAAGGTGCAGGCAAAAATGAAGGTGAACGGAGGAGCAGAGGCAGGCAGGAAGAGAGGGGAGGAAGAAGCATATATTTATTTCATTTAGTTGTTCATCTCGGTTGTTCCCCTGGGCCCAGGATAGGAACCCGAGTCCTCAGGATGTGTGTGGACTGTTCTGTCCACTGGAGACAGCAGGCCAAGCCACTACTCCACTGCGGCAAGTCTTATTGTTTTTGTTTACAAAATCATACTTATTTTAAGACATCGAATTTGTTTCTCGTCTATGGGCTTGTTTGTTTTCTCAACTTTTTTAGTATTTTATTGTAGTAGCTTTGTTTTACAAATAAAAATAAACTCCTATGTGTAGGTTCACCATATGTGCAGTTTCTGCATTCTTCAGATATGTCAACAAACACTACTCTCTAACAAGTCGCCCAGTGTTCACTATGATTCAGTTCCATTTATGTCTGCTTCTGCTACTGTCCTAGTAACATATCATTTTGATCACTATGGCTTTATAGTATAGGTCAAAGTTTTGTATTTGTTCTTTTTTCTTATAACTGCTTTATCTATCTATGTAAACCTTAAATTTTGTTTTATTTCCTTGACATAAATCTGTGGGATTTTAATGCGGATTGCATTAAGTCTGTATATAACTTTAGGGTAAGATGACCAATGTTTATTCCTTAACAATGTTGATTCTTCCCAACCATGAGCAAGGAATATATTTCCATCTCTTTGTGTCCTCTTCTCTTTCTTTAAGGAGAACTTGTAGTTTTCATTGTACAGGTCTTTCACCACAGTTGTTAAGTACAGTCCAAGATTTTTTTTTTTTTTTTACTTCTGTTTTAAATTCTGTGGCTTTCTTCTAGCAATTCTAGCAACTGTTTATATACAGCCATGATATAACAAGGATCTCTCCTTCCCCTCATTTCAAATAACATGTTCATCACTTTTTTTTGAACTTTCAGCAGCAAAGTCCTTGCAATACAGATCTGTTGAAGACAGTTTAGACTTTAAGCATCTATAATTTGTAAACATGGAGCTCTGGGCTACCAACTTATGAAGCTTACTTGTGCCTTCTATTCCTATTCATTTTTCTCCCAGAAACCATTTCCATTTCATAATAGATTGTTTCTGAGTTCATTCTACTCTGTGACTTGATGTGTCCAAGAGAGATAATTCATAAGAAGCACTTTACATATTTTGTGCTTCATGCTCAGGCACTCAATATCTACAAAGGCAGTGTAACACATAGTATACGTTTATCCAGAAGTGCATCATTATTTTATGAGCACAGCCAAGACTCTGAGTTATGGTTCCTCCACTGGAGAATGTTTTTATGCTCTACCTTGCATCTTTTGTCATAACTGACACTTCCACTGTATCGATTCTGACAGATTATATGGTCCGTGTGGCAGGAATACTTGCACTGGGGCTGCAGAAACCTTTTCTGGTCCAGACCCCATTTACCACTGGCAGTCTTCCATCAGCCCTCTAGTACATCGGTCAGATTCATTATTCCTAGGTGCAACCTAAAGAGAGCCAGGTGTTGTGCTTTCTACATTATAACAGGGAATAAAATATACAGCAATTTGTCTGTGCCTTTGCAGGGAATATACTATTATATCCTTGACCACTGGATGCCTAAAACCTGAAGTAGAGTCACAGGTTGCTGAATTTTCATAGGTTTTATCTCCTACCCTATGGAGCATGTGTCTGCCCAACGCTTCCAGTATATTAACCAACTCCAGCTGGTCCTGTCTAATCATCACAATGCCATCAATTAGTATGTGATGGATTAGTGTGATATGCAGTAAGATTCCCAACAGTTAGTCTTTTTAGACTCCATCATGACAGAGGGTGGAAGACCTAGTAAGTCCTTAAAGCAAAACTGAAAGTAAATTTTGAAAATTTACCATAGAAAAAAAACTCTTTCTGGTTTTTCTTCCTAATTAAAATCTAAAATAATACGTTTTCCAAATCAACTATTATATCACATCTGATAAGATTTATTAATTTGCTCTACCAACGATGACTCATCTGTCAGTCTAGACATGTAAAAGAAACCTGTGATATTCCAGTCATTATCCAAGATGTCTGCAATTTCTGCCGCAACTTAAATGGAAGATTAAATGATAAGGCTGTGAAAAGATTCTCCAGTACACACACAGATACACACACACACACAGACACACACAGACACAGACATACACACACACACACATACACACACACACATCATGTTCTTTCAATCTTTGATAATGACACTAATCTCCACCACCCCTTTGAGGATTCAATATCATTTTTAATTTACTACTTGATCAGGAGTTAGGACAGTTTCAGAGGTTGATACTTGACCTCCCCCATGTATGGTTAATATCCAATAGACCAAAGATAGTGTATGGAGATTCATCTGATTTCCAAGTACATAAAATCAAATTAGATTTTGGAGTGAGAGAAATGATACAGTCATGGTGGGTTTACAAATATAAGTCCTCTGTGTGCTAAGTTCTAACAACAACTCCAGTTAACACTTTTTTTTTCCCCAAGTCTTAACTGTAATGGTGAGGGAAAAATGTGATGAAATCTTCCATCAGCAGGGAATAATACCAACTCGATCTTTTAAAATATCAAGTATTATCCTTTACTAAGGTTTAGTTACTTCAGTAACGGCTGTATAGCTCTTTAGGATAAGAACCAGGAGTGTATTCTCATGTGTTGTAGGGTCTTTCCTCCTAGGAACCTATCTTTTTAATCAATGGTTCCTGGATCTAAAAATTCACTAACATTCACTAACTGAGATCACTATATTTAAGGCAGTAACCACCCTTTGAATCCTGATTCCTTGTGATTACTCCTTTTCTTGTAAGTCTATTTCTTGTTATAGATGTTCACTAGCACCTTTGTATACTAACATTTGGCTCTATGACAATTTCTTGGAGGTGAGAGCTTTTGACTGCTACTCCTATCTTATGAGCTGTTAGAAAAATCGTGATCTCTGACTTTCAGAAGGACCTGTATCAAAATCTGGTTGGGTTCCAAGACCTTCATAGGTGTTATGGTAAACAGCTCTGTGGCTACTTCTCTTATTATTATCACTAACCTACAGAATTTCGCCATTGAACTTTTTATTGATGTTAATATGCCTTTCACCAGCTCATTTCCGATGGCCTTGGAGAATGACCTGTCCTCTGAATTCTACGTTGGAGCATAATCCTCTGATAGATCTTCTTGTTTTGCATGATAGATCCATTCCGGATGTTAGGATTCTAGTTTCCTCCATCAGAATACTGATGCTATCATAATAAAATGTCTTGCCTGGAATCCCTGGAGAACTGTAGTTTTAACTATCAGATTCTGAGTCTGCTGCTCAACTGCACATTTTTTCCATTACAGGAGACCATGGCTCTTCATAAGATGTCAAAAGACTCTTATTATTTTCTGTCTTCACACTATCTTTTATTTCAGTTTCTTATTATTCTTTTATGAGTTAACAATGCTGCTTACTAGGCTAAGCCACTGTCATTGTAAACATTGCTTTTCTACATAGTTTTTAAATGCCTGAATATTACAAACTGGGACAGATGTTAATCTCTGCTGGGATATATTCAGAGGTCATCATTTCAGTAAAATATTTACTATGGGGACTCAGCCTTATGCTAGGCATGAGGACAAGAATGGACTCTTGTGCAGGACAGCTGCCAATTTCAAAATTTGCTTACCTCTCAGGAATCTGGCCTTCAAAAATTCCCTTATATTGCAACCAGCTCAGTCATTAAAGTTTCTTTAATAGATGGCTTTCTTTAATCCTTCATCACCGATATATTTGGAAACTAAATCTCAAGGGCATTGTTATATTTATGAGAATATGAAGATTTATTTTCCCCTTATTTCTGCTTTCTTTCTCTTTCTTAGCTTTGCATAAGAATGATAATTCACATGTCTTGTTAGATTATTAATGCATTTATCAGTCTTTTGTAGCATGAAAAATTATTTTTTCATGTTTTTTGAATGCTGAAATTAATGTGTGAATGTTGAAATATGTTCATACTTGCCCTTCTAAACTTTGTGAGATATATAATTGATAATTCTCTGACTTACTCTTGCAAGTCATAGCAATGTCTCTTTTTTTTATAACCTTTAAAAATACATATACACACATTTTCCAGATAATATTACAGCAATAATTAATAGATTTTGTAGTTGATGAATACTTATACATTTATTTTAAGAAGTCTGTATGAAATCATACTCATTTCTGAGATTAGCTTTCTTTTCCTGCTTAATTCATTATCCCACAATTTAGTGGATTAAATTATTATCTCATTGTTTCTATAGGCCAGGAATCTGTTATGACTTAGCAGGGTGCTTCTGGTTCAGGGCTTCTCATTTGGTTTTAGTCAAGCAATCACCCTATTTATTCTTAAGTTCCACTAGGGAAAATCTGCTTCCAATGTCATATGAATTTTGATGGATTCAGGTAGTCTCACAAGGACCAAATCTAGTAGTAAGAACATCGAACTGGAAAACTGAGAACTTGTTTCTTAAGGACTGTTGGACAGACTGTTGGCAAGTCGAAAACCAGCTACATTAGCCTCTAGAGAGATGATCACAATATAGCAACTGGCTTTCCTCAGAGTGAATGAACCAAAGATCAAGAGAGACATTCACCAAGATAGATGCCTCCATCTGTTATGGCCTAATCTCTGAGGTGTATTCCATTACTTTTGCTGTATTCTAGTCAAAATAAGTCAGCAAGTCTACCCCACATGCAAGGGAAGGTGATAACACAAGAGGTGGCAGCTGTTGAGAGTCCTTTAAAGACAGGTGACCATATTTCTCCTCCAATAATTTTGGAAGAATTTCTCTGGTGTTTCAATGATTTATGTATTACATGATAACAAAGCACATTAAAATCACTTAAGACACTCGGGGTTTTCTGTTATTTATGCTGTTTGCTAGCAGTGTGACCTTTGGCAAATTATTTAATTTGGGAGAGGCTCATTTTCTTCCAGAAAATCTGAAATAATAATATAAGTCCTACCCATAGCACAAGGTCATAGTTATAATTCTTTCTCAGAATGGTCCTTGCTGTGAGTTCAACATGCATTTGCTAAAACAGAACACAAGAGACGGTTTTTAGTAATTTCTTTTTATGAGGTGATTATTCACTAGCATATGTAGCAGTTGTGTAAGCTCGCAAATAGCAGTTTCCTTCAAACTGAAGTGTAACTACAATTTGATTAGTAAATACACAGAATGACAATATATTTTTTAAAGTCATAGTTACCATTTTTATTATTTACATTTTAGTGGAAACTAATATCCTACTTGGATAAAGTGAGACATTAATTCTGGCTGTTTTCCACTCTCTCTGCTCTGCTGAATTATAGCAGTACAAGTACAGTGGGTCAGGCAGTGCCAGATCTCATTACTGCTCTCCCACACCCATCCATCCCCTCTGTAGCATTAAAGACCACTGACCAGAGACTCTGTGACCTCTTAACCTCTCAAGGTCTCCCTCTTTTATTTGTAGCATGATGGGGGTGAAAGAGATGATTGGACAAATTCCTCTAAGGTTGTGTCAGTTTTCTGAAAAGCTATTAGAGACTGCACCTTGCTTTACAAGGAGCATTTCTAAAGCAGGTCTCTATAAAGAGAAATTCTAAACCATCCTTTTACAATGACTACACATAAGGATTTCCCTTAGATTATTTCACAAATTACCATGTAATATTGATATGTCATTAGATATTTCAACATGAACAAAAAAATTAGTTGACTCTCCTGTAATTGTTATCAATTTTATTTTATTTTATTTTTTTTCAGTTTTAGGATTTATTTATGTTATCTTCATAATCGGAAAGAGAAGCATTGATATTTATGAAAATGTTTTATTATATCTAACTATTGATTAAACTTGACCTAATATTCCATAACAACTTTCACTGAGGATTATATAATATCACAATAAAGCATATTACATAGTCAAATATATATTCATTTTCTGTTTATTTTTAAAATTTTAAACTATGCTTGTACAAACAGCATAGCTTATAATGAACACCAGCTTCTTCTGGTAATCTGGAACAAGGGTCCTTCTGGGCAGAGGGTGTCTGGATGCAAATATATATTTGCTTAGATTGAAATTTGGTTTTGGAGTTTTTTATAGTAGAAATGACTTTGCAGGAGAAACAGTAGAAATGAGATTTTTGTAATGTGCTTCTCTTTTGTATTTTTTTTATGTGTGTGATTTTGTAAGTGCTGTTGCCATTCCTTTAGAAATGTGATCTCAAGGGTCTTTGGCTATATACTATGGGTAAATATAGAGAATAATATAATATGACTCTTAGATAACCATAAATGACTATATAAATGTCCAAGTCATTAGGGGAAAGAGGAGGTCATAGAATCTGTATTTCAGCTGGCAGAGCAAGAATAAATTATGCCCTAGAGAATTTAGCTGTGTTCGAGGAGGCAGAGCATTACCTATGTAACATATTGACAGAGGACAAAGGAAAGTTTAATTAACTCAATATTAACCTTAAAAGTTTAAAAGAATTTATAGCTAGAAAATCAATGTCAAACATGGAGCTTCAAACTATGAGACATGTTTCCATGGGGTTTATAACAAATTGGAGAAATTAGAATTAATGAAACTATTAAAGAAATACTTGTATGATTACAAATACATATGCCTGTGTGCCTTGAGAATATCGAAGAGAAGAATTCTCTTGAATTTTTCTTTGGAGGTATAGTAAAAGTAATCAAAGGACTGATTCTAGCTAAGAGTTAGTGATTGAGGACATTTACTGGCTATTAAGCAAAGGCAGAGAGGGAGGTGAAACGATTTGGACTAGGAAAATGATAGGGACCTATGTTTTATGATAACTGCTGCGTTAATGGCTATTTAGTAGGGAAGAAAACTAGTGTGCTTGGATAAAGAGGAAGAAGAAAACTAAAAGCAGTCAGTAGTCTTGGATTAAGATCTTTAAAGAACACACCTTAGAGGCCATGTTGGCTAAGGTACTGACCATGTGGGGCCCAAGAAACAAAATTCAAAACCTGTGACTGATGGTGAAAAACATTAAATGGTATTTAGAGGACCTAAACTTTGGAAATTCTGTAGTATTTGATCTTCTCAAACAATATTACAAAGGATAGCAATTCATAAATAAAATAAGCTTAACAAAATTTTAATTCTATTTAAGATACTAGGTTGATGAAGTTTTTGAAATATGAGAATGTTTGAGAAGTTATGTTCTGAGAACAAGCTACCCAAAGGGAATTCCAATACTGGGTGGGACTCTGATAATGCAAGACACTGTAGGATTTGTTAAATGTGGCCTTTATTGTAAGAAAAAGGTAAGCACTTTTGGTGGTGGAAAAACAAATGATTTTAGAGAGAAGATGAGGGAATGTGGCAATGTTCTGATTTAAGGTCATTCGATTACACATTCAAAAGATGTTATGTTGAAAACAATAGTGTGGGAGAAAAGGAGACAAACAGCATAATATAAGAGAATATTAAAACTGGAGAATTTATATGTACCCCTAATTTTCTTGCTTACATTTCTTCTTTGAATATTGGAAAAGAATCCAAGTTTTTGGTGGAGGTGGAGTGGAAGGAGACTGATTATAAGTCTGTACTTAATTTTGAAAGAACTTTGAGAAATTCAAGGTGAAATGTTTGACACTTCAATACAGTCAATCTAGAGTCAGAGGGGAGCCCTGGACCCAGCATATTGTTTTAAGGGTCACTGAATTGCAGAGAAAACAATGCTCAAGGGATTATTGTGTTCTTTCTTCAAGTAGTTAAAGAAGAATCTGAAAAGGAGATTGAAAAGAATTAGAAGTGTGTAAATAAAATCAGTAGATGGTGATAAAAGAAAAATCTGAAATCAAATAGAATATAAGGAAACTAAATATAACTTATCAATTCAGTCTTGAAAAAGAAAAATAAGGAGCATAGATAAAGAAGGAGACAGACTCTCAAATCTCTGAGAAGAATAGTTGATGTTAGGTGTCTGTGAGTTGTGTTTATGTTCATCTGATTTGTTCAAAGAGATTTTACAGGCAGAATTCTCTTATAGTCATTTTTCACTTAACACATTTTTGATTGCTTATTATGAAACATTGTAGAAAGAGGGGAAGGAAGGAGGGAGGCGGAAGGAATTTAGAGAAAGGAGAGGAACAGGCAGAGGTGGAAAGAGAAAACTTTTGTTTTATTTTCATGAAGTTTGCATTCTAGTAGGGAAGTACAGATAATAAGCAATGTGTTAAGGAGGAGAATAGTATATAGTTGGTGTTCAAGGATCATCTTCTGATACAATAACATTTGACCAGAGCCCTGAATGAAGTCCATACTGAATCATGGAAGTAGCTTCCTGGCAGAGGCAGATAGATGAAAGTCCTTCAATGGGAAAGGAAACAAGTAGCCTAAAACAAAATTCCAAATGAGACTGATGAACCAAGAAAGGAGTAGCTGTGGGAAAACTGGGTAACCAAAATATGTATTGCCTTTTAAGCCATGCAAATGATTATGGTTTTGTTCTACTCTGAATGAAATGAAAGAACATTAAAAATTTCCTTGCCATGAGATATGATATGACTTGACTTCTGTTTATAAGGAAATACTAGGATCACTTTGACTGCTGTAGGGAAGTAGAATTTGCAATAGGAATAAAAGTTAAGAGACTATTGGAGGTGTCTAGATTATTGAAAATGGTAAGGATTAGCAGTGAAGATAATAAAAAGGATCGTAGGCAATAAATGAAGAAAATCTGTTAAATGTCTGTATTGAACAGAGGAGTAGAAGAAGTAGATGTAGAAAAGTATCATCATAAGGCATAAAAATCCATACTTTAATTTGAATTGCATCTGCTGTGTATGTGTGTGTTATTTGGGAATATATTAATTTAATATGAATAGCATAGGAGCAGATGCTATATATGGATGAGAACAATCCAGGAGGGACAAAAAGTGACAGAAATAAATTGCTGAAGTGATATGCTTTAACTATAAGCTCTTAAGAAGTATTGATAAAGCAATTACTATGTATCAGGCAAGTTCTAGTAGATTCAAAATTAAACAGACAAAATACCCAGTCTTACAGAGCTTAATGCTAGCGATTAGGAAGAAATAGTATATACACTGCAATAAATAAACAATATGTCAGATGACAAGTGCTAAGAAGGAAACTAAGGTTTCCAAGTGGAATGGAAATGGAATGAGCCACAGTGTTAAGAAGTCCTGAGAAAATGACTATGACAAAGGTATAAAGGACAGAGGTCAGACTCTCAGGTTATGACAAGCAAATTCCAAACTTTATAATAAGTTTCTATCCTCAATAGAGTTAAAGCCGAACTGATAATTTCTTTGAACACTGAGCAGGTTCTTGCTCAATTGTTGAAAGGAAGATTAAAAATAGTTGCATCATATTGCATGAGAAGTGTGTTTGGACAAATCAGAAATTTATCTTTCTATTTTTGGAAGATCATATAGAGTGAATGCTAAATATTCTTTATGACTATATAAGAATGCCACACATAGCTCCCAGTTTACAAAATCTGAGAGTATGAATGCCATTGCATATTTATGCAGTCATTAGAATGACAGAAAACATGGAAAATAAATCTTTTCTTTTACAGTTACTTCAGAATACACTAAATTTGCACTCATCTCTATGTAGGTTGCTTTAAATTGCATCCTTTCCCTAGTTTTATTATTTGTAAACTGCACAGTTGACACAGCTACCTAAGGAGAAGTGTATTGCTGATATTCATTCATGCTAGAAGGAAGAAAGTTGCTTTAAAAATAATAGTTTGGTAGTCTTAGTAATATACTGCTTTGTATCTTGATAGTATACAAGATTTTGATAAGAATATAATACATTGAAAACTATGTGAATTAAATTGCATTAATGTAATAATGTGGTGTCATTTGTATAATGTAAAAAAATTAATTTTCCAAGTTAAATAGTTGATATGATACATTTAAATACCTAGTGAACAGCTTGGTATATTGAAGCACTCAATTAGTAATTAAGTGATAGTTTTATTAGTAACATTATCTTAGCATATAGCAGAACATTAGTTAAATATAACATGTCTTACAATAAAGGCATCAAAATCTTTGAACTTGGAACTTGAAATGATGAAGATGGGTACTCAATGTGTTTGGAATTATAAAATATGCTCTCAATCATATACAAGTTGGTGGTTGTATATATAGAGATAAAATTCAAATGTAAAAACAGAAGAAAGCATTTATAAACTATTTGAAATAATGCAAATGAATTCATTTTTTATTTATCTTTAACTTAGCTGTCTTCTCTTTATTACATTTAGCAAAACTATGCTTAATTTTGCCCGTATTTGTGATCTAGCACAGAACTATTTCCAAGGTATTTATCTTCTTTGGCTAACAGCCCAGTATAATCAGGTGTTATAAATATGGAAAATATTATTATTCAGAGGAATTCTAACACTGCTGTTAAATTCATAGTGTTTTTCAAGTTGAAAAGTTTTATTTAACATTTTTTGCAATTTATTTTGAAAGTCAGTCATTTACATTTTAGATAGCTACATTTCTTTCATGTGTTTAAAGTATATGGTGTTTATATGATTTGCTATTGGTCTGTGCAAATACTTGAAACATCAGATTTAACTTTTCTGGTATAGAGCAAGTGTCATGATGAAGCAGTCCTTGAGAGCTTGCTTTGCACATCTGCAGTACCTATTACAAGACAGAGTGGAGTGTCCTACCTCTGACCAAGGGTAAATATAGTCTTCCAAAACATAATTGAGTTCAAAGTCACCTTCATAGTCTCTTATTCATCCTGAATTTTAAAACCAAGTAGTTATATATTTAGTGCATTTAAATGGAATAGCATGAATCTGGGTACAATGAAATGAAGTTCTATATACAAAATCTAGCAAAATTTCAAAGTAAAATATATATATATTTATGCCTTATGATTATGCATTTCTCATTAATATCCACATTAATTTTTATCTTGTTAAAAATAATTAACATTTGTTGAAGCCATGCTTTCATATATTTCTTTTTCCTGAATATACTAATATAATTTAATATATTTATGCATATAATTTCAACTATCATTTGATAACTAAAGCTTTTCTTTCTTTAGGAAATCAGTTTGTACTGTGCTTGCATAATTTAAACAAAATGTCTTCATGGATACAGTACACAGAGCATTGTGATCAGTCATTTGATTTTAGGAATTCAAACATCATGAAAACAAAGAATCATATGTCCTGTAAATATTACAATAATGTTATTGATACATAGAAATAATGTGATTTGAGAATTTCAAAGTATATTTGAATAAACTTTCCATGTAACGGTGGAGAATATGAGCTAGAATATTCTGAATATATTCATGAGAAATGCACAATAGTGTATGATCTGAGATGTGCTGCTTTCTACAGGAATCCACACAGCTTAAAAATTGGATTCAGATAAAAATATATGTGTAATGAAAATTAAATTCTACCCTGTTTCAAGATACTCAGCAAATAGTGCCTTTCAGTGGTTGTCATATTTATTAATTTCTCCAACTCTCTTATTAAATTTCCCATTATTATAATGCCAACCTGCCTAGAGGATAATAGGAAGCAATCTCCATTCAAGATAAGAAAATTCTATAAATACTGCTCCTCCTCTCTGTACTTACTTTATTGTCACAGACTATTGCCTATGATTGCCACATAAATGTGTACTAGAAAAAATTAAAGTATCTATTACAATGCATGTAAATAAAATGTATTGAACTTCAAAGAGTTTATGTATCAATATAAATGAACTAAGTAATAATGAATAATCATGAAATTTATGCATATATATGCATAATTTTTGGCCTTGATGTATTCTTAATTACTGTCTTTCTCTGACTTCACATTTAATAAGACAGAAAATGACATTAGCTCTACATTATATAACTGATCATTTCCCACTAATCCTGCTAATTTCACACTGGTCCAAACCATTATCATCTCTTGTTCTAGACAATTAGGATGACATATCAAAATGTTTATCCTTCTAATGATCTGTTCTCAACAGAGCTGACACAATAATGTTTAAATAGAAATCACTTCATGTCATTCTTCTGCTCAGTGCCCTCCATTGGATCTTTCTTACCTCAGAGGTAATTCAAAGTCCTTATATTGTATTATACAACAATTTTCTCATCATTCATTGTCTGACTTTATCATCTATTAATTTTCTACTTTTTTGCTCTCTTTCAGCCACCATGCCTCCTTGCTGTTCTGTGCACTGTAGGACATCTACCTTCATCTTTTACCTCTACCCACTGGAAGCCATTGACCAGTCCAGTTTAGAAAACAAAAAATGTTTCCAGACATTGTCAGATTTCTTCTGGGATGCAAAATCATTTCTCCCCCACTGAGAATCACTAACCTAATGGAACCTAAAAGTCATTTGTAGGATAGAAACTTCAGGGATTTCCCAGTTGTAATATGAAAACAGTTCCAAATTGCAGAGGACAGGGAGGGACCAAATAATGAGACAAGGCACCCAGGTTGGTAGGTAGCAGTTTGAATGAGCAACAAAACTGACTTACAAGCTTGGACACCTCCAAGAGAAAGAGTTCTCCACACCTCCCACACCTATACCAAATCTAAAAACTTTATATAGTGGCTTTAAGTGTATTCAGTCATATATGGCATTCAGATAATCTAATTAACACATTGCAGTTCGTTTTACAAGACTATCTTCCTGGAGTAGCTGCTGGGAGTGCACACTCTAAGGGGCAAGGTTGTATTACACATTTGGAAGAGTGGGTGTAAGTTGTCTCCACAAGTCCTACTTGAGTCAAATAGACAGTCACATTCTCTTAATTGCCTCTCCCAACATATTGTAGTGTCTGGTCACCATATCCTTAAATTCAGTCTTATTTTTAGGCTTTTATATAACTTGTAACTGGCAGCTGTTTTTCTCAAAAGTCTTCAATGTTTGGCAAATACATTTTTTTTTAGAGAGAAGATGTAGAAACAAAACTTGACTTCACTATACATCATGCAGTAGACAAATGGTGTCACTTATTTCAGCTAATTTAATTGAAGGAGCATAGCATCATAATATTATATGGGTTTAAGGTATGCATAATTGTAAAACAACATCTGTATATAATAAATTAAGTTCAACATCACCACCATTTCAGTTCTCCCTTCACTATGCAATTGAAAACCTCTATCCAGTTTGCCCTACTCTCCACTTTTTTTGCTGCAACCACTAATTAGCTTTTATTCACTAGTTATCTTTTTTGCTTGTTTCATTTAGTTCATTTTTCTTTTCTTTATATACCACATATGAATGATATAATGCCTCTCTGTCTATCTTTTCTCACTAAGCATAATTCCCTTTAGGCTCATCCATGTTGCTTCAATCTATTGAGTAGTATTCCATTGTGTAGATTTACCACGTCTTCATTCACTCATCTGAAAATGGACACTTAGGTTGTTGCCAACTCTTGGCTATTGTAAATAACACTGCAATCAACATAAGGGTGCATATACCTCTTTCAGTTGGTGTTGATGTGTTTTTAGGGTAAATACCTAGTTCTTGGATAATTTGATCATATATGATTTCCATTGTTCACTCTTCGAGGAATCTCTATATTGCTTTCCATAATGGTTGTCATTTTACACTTCAACCAACAGTGTAACTAACAGTATACCCTTTTCTCCACATCCAAAACTTGTTTCCAGACTTTTGGATAATATTGACTCTCACATGTATGAGAGGATATCACATTATTTTGGTTTCAATTTCCCTAACAACAAGAGAGATAGAACATTATTTCATCAACCTATTGGCCATATTTATGTCTTCTTTGTAGAAGAGTCCATTAAGCTCTCTACCCAATTGTAATTGGATTATTTTTCTATTGTTGAGTTTTATGAGTTCTTTATATATTTTGGATATTAGTGCTTTGTCAGATGTACAATGTGCAAATATCTTCTACCATCCAGTAGGGTGTCTTCAAAAATAAGAAGGTGGGTAAGATTGAAGGCAGGCATGCAGGCAGAATGGAGGGAGAAGCATTTCTGTTTCTTTGTTCCTTTCTGATTCCCTATTACCCCCACCTGGGCCCTGGATTGCAAACTTGGATCACTGATCTTTATGTGGTCTATGCCCCAAGCACAGACTTAACATCTTAGCCAACAGGGCACAACAATGTCTTTTTGCTCTCATGAGAGCTTCTGTCACTGTGTAGAAAATGTTTAGTTTGATGTAATCCCATTTCTTTATTTTGGAGTTTATTTCCCTTGTCATTGGAGTCAAGTTCCCAAAGACATCTCTTAGGGCAATGCTCAGGAGTGTTTTGCCTGTTGTAGTCTTCTATGTAATACATAGTTCCAAGCATTGAATTTAAATCTTCAATTCATTAAAAAAATTTTTTTTTGAGCGAGAAGGAAACACTTCATTTATTTTTTTAGTTGTTCACATTGGTTGTCTCCTCAGCCCTGAGTTTTGAACCCGGGATCTTGGGATGTACATGGGACTGCTCCCAAATGTACTAGAGTAGTAGGCCAGCTGGGTGCACCTATTTTGATTTATTTTTTGTGTATATTGTTAGGTAGTGATGTGGTTTCAGTGTTTTACTTGTGACTATCCATTTTTCCTAAACACAATTTATGGAAGAGACTGTCCTTGACCCATTGTATGCCCTTGGCTCTTTTGTCATAATTTGATTGTTCATATGTGTGGTTTTATTTCCTACCTCTGACTTCTATTCTATTGATCTGTATGTATGTGTTTATTCCATTATCATACTGATTTTATTACTATCACTTTTTAATATAGTTTGAAGTTAGGAAGCACAACACCTCGATTTTTATTCCTTTATTTTCCAGTTTTGTTTGTTAGTTTGTTTTTGCTCTTTGGGGTCTTGCAATCACAAATTAATTTCAAACTTTCTGGTGCTATTTCTGTGAAGCATGTATTTAAGATTTTGATAAAGGATGTGCTTAATTTATATTGCTGTAGGTAATATGGCTATTTTAGCATATTAGTTATGCCACCAAAGAACATGGAAAGTTTTTCCATGTTCTTTGTGTCTTCTATATCTTTTAACCATGTCTTTTAGTTTTCAGTGTATAGATCTTTTACTTTTTTATCATACTTTATGCTTCTGTACTTCTATATTACATTCTAAAATATTTAATTAAATAAATGTAATTGTTGATAGGATATCTTTTCTGATTTTTGTCTATAAGTTTGTTATTTTCAGATGGAGATGCAACACATTTTTGAATATCAGTTTTGCAGTCTATCATTTTGCTGTATTTTTTCCATTGATTCTTGCAGCTTTTTACTGGAGCTTTTTAAGTATTATTTATATATATATATATATACACACACACATATACATATATAAAAATCATGTCATATTCAAGTAGCAATATTTATACTTCTTCCTTTTCTTTTATGTCATTTTCTATCTAATTACACTATCCAGGATTTCCAAACCCATATTAAATAGTAGGGACATTCTTGCTTCTTTCCTGCCTTAGAGGACATTCTCTAAATTTTTCCCCTCTGAGCAAGATGTTGGCTGTAAGTTTGTCATATATAACCTTTATTATTATGTTGAAGTATGTTTCATCTAGACCCAGTTTTGGGGAGTTTTTAACATAAAAAGATATTGATACTTATGAAATGTTTTTTCTGCATCTATTGAGGTCATATGTTTTTTCTCATTTTTGTTGGTGTATTGTATACCATTTATTGATTTGCATGTGTTGTAATAGCTTTTCATATCTAGGATAAATCCAACCTGATCATAGTGTATACTATGGTTTTTTGTTTTTTTTTAAAGAGTGGAAGGGAGAGGAGGAAAAAGTATTTTTTTAAGGAAGGAAGGAAGGAAGAAGGAAGGAAGGAAGGAAGGAAGGGAAGAAGAAAACACCTCAGTTCTGGGTCATGAATCTGGGTCCTTGGATAGATAATGCACACTCCTATTGCCTACTTAACACCTGAGGCACCAGGTATATACTTCTTTTAATGCATTGTCGAATTGTTCTTATTGATATTTTGCTGAGGATTTTTGTATCAATATAAAATAATACAAGATATTGGTTTATAATTTTCTCTTTTGCTGATATTTTTGAAATTAGAATAATGTTAATATAAAAACTTTTAGGAATTTTCTTTCTTTGAGTTGAGCAGAATTTGTATTCATTCTTTGAAAATTTGGTAGAATTTACTCATGAAACCATCTGTTCCAAGACTTCTGCTTTGTTTGTTTTGGATGATGTTTGATTACTGTTTGAATTTCCTTGCTCATGATCAATCTGTTCAGTATTTGATTTCTTCTGATTTAGTGTGGGGGTGTCATATGTTTCTAAGAATGTGTCTATATTTTCTAGGCTATCCAATTTTTTACTCTACAGAAATTTACAATACTCTTACAATACTCTTATTTCTGCAGTATGTTTTAATATTTTCTCTTTCATTTCTGGTTTTGTGTTCTCTCTCTCCTCTTCTTTGTGAGTCTGATTAGTGGTTTATCTATTTTTTTCTTTTCCAAGAGTCACTCTTGGTTTCAATGATTTTTAAATAATCTCTATTTCATTTCTGAAGTTTTATTATTTTCTTCATTCTTTTAACTTTTGCTTTCATTTTTTTCTTCTTTTTTAGTTACCTTAAGTGAAGATGAAGGCTTTTTTATTTGTGATTCTTCTTGATTACTGAGGTACAATTCTATTGGTGTAGCTTCTTCTCTCAATACAGTTTTTGAGGTATCCCTTAGGTTCTGAAAGTTGTGTCTTCATTTTCATTTGACTCTAGGTATTTTTTAATTTTGCTCTTGATTGTTTCTTCACTTTGTGTGTGTGTGTGTGTGTGTGTGTGTGTGTGTGTAATTTCTCTCTCATCTTCCACCTGGCTCATTTCTACCCTCCAACTCATTGATTCATTCCTTCATTTGATCAATTCTGTTTCCATAGCTTTTTATAGTACTTGATGTTATTTATTGCTTTATTCACTTCCCGAATCTCTTTTTGTTCCTTTTTAAAACTTTATTTCCTATCTTCCGCTTATTAATTTCTGTTCATTGACTTTTTATGCTGTATCTTCTTGTACTTTTTTTGGATCCATTTTTCAGAGATTTTTTTATCTGAGTTTATGATTAGTATCTTAAATCCTTTATTTATTAAAAAAATCCTACTCTATATTTTCAAATTTGAGTAATGGGGTGTCCTCTATTTGTGACTCCATAATACCTTGAGGTCTTGGAGTAACTTGAACTCTTTTTTCCCCCCATGGGAGACTTATAACTGACTATTCTTTATCAAGAAATGATAGTCTGATTTTGTTTGATATTTTTGATACTCACGGACTTCAGTAGTAAAAATCTCTTGCTGAGTCAAGGAGTTTGAAGATGGCGGCTGATTGGTGAAGGGGTACACCTGGTGGGTTGTAACTGTCATGGGCTTCAGGGTGTAGGGAAACTTCTTTATGTGGATATTACTGGCGTCAATCCTTCTCCCAGGGGTACCAGCACTGGCTCTGTCAATCTACTGCAGTATTTGAATTCTTCTCTGCCAGAGCACAGGTTCTAGGGTGTAAGGGTGCATTTTTCTTTTTCGTGCTCTTTGCCAGTCTTCTGACCTGTGTAGAGACTGGGATCCTGACTTGAATGGCTCCTCATTGGGCTTCGCTCAAGCCAGCACGTATGCCACCAGCAATCTTTGCTCCTGACTTCCATGGACTATAAGATGGGCCTGCTGTCCCATCAGTCAGTCCTGCCAACTCCTTCTATCACACACATCCCTCTAGAAACACATCCAGTAACTGAAATGTTGAAGATTCCTCTCCTCAACACTGTCACCATTGTTCTTGAGTTGTTGGGGTGTTGTGGGTTTTCATGCCAGCAACGCTTCTGCAGGAAAGGTTATTTGTATCCCTTAGATATGAAGCAGGAAACAAAGAAGCAAGTAACTCACTCAAACGATGGGTAGAATGGACCTCCTTCTAAAAAAGTGCATAGATGGTCAATATGATAAAATGTTCTACATCATTTACCAACAAAAGAATGCAGATAGAAAACACAATGATACATCACTTCACATCAGTGAGAATGGCTTATATCAAAAAGATTAAAACCAATAAATATTGTAGAGGGTATGGAGAAAACAAAGCCCTCATATGTTATTGGTGGGAATGTAAATCAATGCAATGTCTTTAGAAAACAGCATGGAAACTTCTTCAACAAAAAGAAATACTATTCCATACAGGAATCTCACTTCTAGGTATATGCACAGAAAATACATAACACTAATCAGAAAACAAAATATTCACCCCTATGTTCACAGCAGCACAGTTCACAATAACGAAGACATAAAAATCTAAATGCCCATCAACAGATGATTTGATAAAGAAACTATGTGTTATATACTCACTGGAATTCTATGCAGCTGATTAAAAAAGTTAAAATTGTGCACTTTACCACAACCTTGCTGGAACTAAGCAAAATAAGCCAGAAAGCTAGAGAAAAAAAAAAGAAGTGCAGAGTGGCTCCTTGCTATGTGGAATATAAACAAACAAATGAGCAAACAAATTTCAAAATCCGCAGGTTTGAATACTGGCTACAAGGTTGATGGTGACAAGGGAAAAAATCATGGGTCTAACTTAAACATTTATGGTCAGTCACTGTTCTGCTAGGTAGTTGTGTTGATATTGCTAGACACTCACATATCTGATGACATGGCTGGGACAACTGAATCAAACTGTTCATCCTGCACAGTGTCAGATTTTCCAAAAGGTCAGCTTGGGTTTGTTCTCATTAGAGGATGAGTTCCCAAAATGAATAAACTCCCACAAAACTTCTTGAGGTGCAGTTTCTGAAATACCACATGTCATAATGTCTACTAAGTTTTATTGATCAGGAGAAATCACAAGGTTGACTTTGATTCATAGGTTTCCACCCAGTGGTTAAAGAAACACGTCTCTTTGCAAAAGGTTACAGGAAGACCACTAATGATACCATTACTATGCACTTCATGAATATTTTTTAAGATATTTGTGAAATCACCACCTGTATTCCCCTCTTTCCAAACCCTTAGAGCTCCACACACTGCACTGTATGCAATAACATCCAGTGATGTTCAAACAAGTGTACCCTAAACTTTCTGCTAAATTTAGAATTTGAAGGAAGACTGAGGATAGCAGAGGCCAATGACCAAAAATAAGAGAAAAAACTTCGTTTTTCCTTGGAAGTCATCAGTGATCTTCTCAGCTATTTATACTTCTATAAAGAACATATTTTCAAAGTAAATTTGAGCTTTAAGGTCTACTTTGAATAACAAATATTTATTCAAAAACAATTATCAGTGTAACATAAAAGAAGAAAATATAAAATCATTCCCAAGAAAATAACTTTAATGACTTTTCATAATTTGATGTTTGCTTTTTGAGGAATCATTAGTCTCTTCAAACATCTGGCTTTGGTGCTTATGTAAAGAACTCTTATTTGAGTGTTATTTAATTAGAATTGAATAATTCCACTGTCTTTCATTAATATTTGGAAGATAACAATCCATGCCAAATGAGTACACAGTCCAAACACATTAAGCCATAGTAATTCTTTCCTTAAAGACAAAATGTTTTTAAATAAGTCTTTTATTTTGAAAAAAGAATTAATTTTCTCCACTTAAATTTTATACAAAAACTGAAAAGTGAAAGATTTGAATTAGAATAGTTCATGATCTTGTCCTCAATTCACACTTCTTATAATACAACCAACAAAGAATTCCTCTTTACTGGCAATATATTATAAATACGTGACTAAATTTTAATAAATTTAAGTATACTTAATTATATATGTAATTTGTAAATGCAATAATATAAAGGAAATCAATAAAAATACGTTGGGAAAATATATTTACTATTTTACAAAATGTGAAGTGCTAACACATACCATTGTCACATAATATTGTATAGTTATCATGAGACAATTTATTTTTTCTTCTTTTGATTTTTATATTAATTTTATCTTTATGCAATGCTATTTTATTTGTTTCATATTCAGGATGAAATAAAAAATTGAATATTTTGAAACCAAAATCAATATATCAATAAGTGCTTTTTCATTTGACATCTGATTGCTCATTTTTTAGCTCATAAAATCTATTTAGAAAATTTGTTATTTATATACATTATCAAATGTTCCCTGGTACTTTATTAATAATAATTATTATTATAATAACAAAAATGAATATAACTATGCATCCTGGTGAATTAGGAGTTGGACACAGTTCACATACATCTCAAGGTCCTGGTTCTACATCTCAGGACCAGCAGAAACAACCATAATAAACAACTAAATAAAATACAACTAAATAAAATAAATAAAATGCTTCTTCCTCCTCTCTCTTCCTAATTGCCTTGCTCTGTTCACCATCATTCCTGACTGTACCTTTCATTCAATAAATGAGTATAACAACTGATGCTATTGATTGTACTCTACTTTTTAAGTATTGTTCTAAACAATGTACATATATCTGCTCATTAATTTTCACAGATGCAACTATTGTTCCTATTTTACACATGAGAAAACTCAGATAAGAAAGATAATATAACATATCCAATTAAGGTCACAGACAGTAGTGATGGGAAAACAAAGCACTTTAGTAATAACTGATGTTTGTTCTAATGCCTCTCTATTATTATGTGCATGTTTTAGAAAAATTCTCTATAGGAGATGCCTTATTGCAGAGGTACAGCATATGCTTTTCTTGAGCTTGTTCATAAAATTTTAATAGAAATACTAATAGAAATTCTCTTTCAAATTCAGATTTCCTGCAATTTAAGTCTCAGAAAAGTATTAAAAGTATTTAATATATTAAATATTTGCACTTAATATTATTATACTTCAAAATAAACTTCGTGCAATGATATAGGTATAGATACAATCTCTTTGTATATAATATTCCATTCAAATAGCTTGTTATATGTCCAGTATAGTACATGAATAAAAAATAAATTTGCTAATTAATAAAAACAGAAGTATACTATGCCATACAATTTGCTTATTTAATTAATTCAACAATTCACTTGGTAGGTATTGTAGTAGGTATCTATTGCTAGTTAACAAATTACCCTAAAATTTAGCAACTTGAAGCAATTAAGATTTATTATCTTACAGTTTCTATGGATCAGACATCTAGGCACAGTTTATTTAACCTATGACTGAGGATCTCTTACAAAGTTGCAATAAAGCTGCCCACTAGGTCTGTAATCAATTTAAGATCCAAATAGAAGAGAATTTGCTTCTAAGACAACTGCTCTGGTTGTGCTGGCTTTTGGTCAGAAGCATCAACACCACCCCTAAGTAACAGAGTTGCTAGACTGTTGACTTGCCCTACCAAAGTAGGCTGCCCATACGTACCATTTTAAATAGGACAATACTGTTTATTTCATATTTCCCAATCATTATGTAATTTTAATATAAATGTGATTCTGTCCCATTTTTAATAAACCAGGACTGTCTTTAACTTGAGCAAATGACAGTTGAGTTTCCCTGAGCTCAGTCTGTTGAGGCGACCCCAAAAGAGCTGTGCCTTTTTCCCAGTGTTAAAGATGGCCCTTGCTGAGACCTGACTGTAGTGGGATGCAGCCACTACTTCTGTTTCTGGCCCTGTGAGGAAAGAACTGCTCAGAGAAAGGATGGCCCTTACCCTGCATATGCCTGTTCTTCAAAGAGAGTATAGCACTGAAGCATAATCAAGCAATGGGTAAGTACTGTGGAGATTATTTCTGGTACTAGGGTGTAGTTAGCTTTGGTACTAATGGAGTTATTTCTGGGTACTGTGGAGGTTGTTGGGCATTTTCTGGCCCTGGGATAGTTAAAGTGACATATGTTTTATGCAGTACATTAGAGTAGGGCTTTAAGGGTGCTAATTAAAAATTTTTTTTTTTGCCT
Source organism: Solenodon paradoxus (assembly GCA_004363575.1). Classification (NCBI taxonomy): domain Eukaryota; kingdom Metazoa; phylum Chordata; class Mammalia; order Eulipotyphla; family Solenodontidae; genus Solenodon; species Solenodon paradoxus. The sequence continues at coordinate 704,470 of RJWH01000142.1, forward strand.
AAAGCACTAATATTCATTGTGTGGTTCCTAGTCATTTGCATGAAGTCACACCAACCACACATGACTACTATGGGCATCACATAGTTATCACTTGTTGCTGGCCTGTCTGCTCTGCTCCTGCTGGGATTTCTCTGCCTCCTCCCCTTCCTTTAGTTACCAGTGCATAACTCCATTCTGTTTTTGCCACCCCAGTGTCCTGTTTCTGTCTCATGGAAATATGGTCAGCCTATATCAAAGGCACACTGAAACATCAAGTTAAGGGGCAAAATGTTCTGCAACTGTTTGGTGTAATACTTCAGAACACAACATATACACTAAACCAGAGACCAAAAAAAGAATACATAGGTTAAGAAGCAGAAGCAATATAGACCCCACCTACAGTCTCTGAGGTTTTGGGGAGAGACTGTATTTTTTTTTTTTTTTTTTAAATTTCAGTCCTGGTGTCTATCAGGATAGAAGCTATGATTACCAGAAAGACACATTTTTGCCAGAAGACACATATAGGGCCCCACTAAAATACAAGCTCTGCTTTGGATTCCTTCTAACCTAGGACCAGCAGGAGTGAAGAACCACCGTGTCAGCAGAAGTAACTGACCTTGGTGAAGAGATGGTTATAGAGTCCGGATGTTCATCACTTCACCCAGAATCCTGTAATGGACTGATTTTTTTGGTATTTGCCATCATTCTGATCAAGTTTTTCTCATAACTATGCTGTAGTCTTAATCTCTCTATAGTTTATCCATCTTTCTATCTTTCCACTTACCAGAACTGCATCATGGCCTGAGTCTCTCACCAGCTACTCTCTAAGACCATTCTGTCAATAGCTTAAAGTTTAATTCTTTTTTAGAATATCCTTCTAGAAGAGTCTGATATGGATAATATCTAAGTTTAAATAGGTAGTTTGAGGTAGAAAGAGGATAAAGACCTAGATTTAGCTTAGATATACCCCATGCTTTTATCATCAGTTCATAGTGCTGATTAGTAATTTAATTTCAATAAATAAATACTCTATTATGCTATACATACATCTCTAAATATGCTAGACAGTTAAAATATACTCAGAACTCATGGACTCCTACACATACTGAAACTAAGTTTTTCAAATCATTAGACCATTTTACAGGTTTAAGTAGCAGAATCATTAACACAAAGGCATCACATTATGTTTTGTGTCATAAAAAGCTTGTTTTAAAATACAATTTTTGAAAGAAATCATTCAAACAGACTTTGTGATACTTAGTGCAAGTATATTCAACTAAACTTAACTCTGCTTTACAACAGTCACAAAAATAAATACAACATTGCTTAAATGAAAAGTGCAAAATATTGGGAATAAATATGGGAAATATTTTGTGAGTTTAGATCTCTTCCCTGACAATAACAGCTCCTAAAGATAGGCAGGCTGTTTTACCATTCTGTACCTCAGTTTCTTCTATAAAATTATATTATAAATTGAATCTTTAAGAGAAGTCAAAGATTGAAACATACCGAATATATATAAATTTACAGAAGGGTTCCTAGAGCATAGTCAGTATTGAATACATTCTAACTTATTGTTGATCATGAAAGTTAGTGTTTCATTATACTCCACTAATGAAAACTTCTCTGCCATGGAGAACATAATTTTTAAAAAAGTTTAAAAAACTAGTAATAAATACTTGCAAATAGTTTAAAAATACATAAACAAATGATACCAGTGATGATTTGAAGAGAAGTGTGAAAAGGATAATTGATGGATTTTTTAAAGATAATCTGTCCTATATCTATGCTTTCATCTTTAAATTTAGTTTATTTTGAAAAAGTAGCATCTTCACAAGTTATTACATATAACGTATGTGTAATTTCAGATTGACATATTTCATAATGAACATACTCAAATATATGTATATGGTTAGATCTAGCTATACCTATGTATTACTTTTGTCTCCACCTTCTTTTACATATATATATAAAATTTCCCTATTAGAAATTATGTTAAATGATATATAATATCAATTTTTAAAGGTTATGGTCAAATGATTTCATAGACATTATACATATGTATATTCAATCAATCATCCTTATTACTCACTTTTTTCATAGATGATATAGAACAACTTTCACATATTTAAAACATAGATTTCTGATTCCTACTTGCAAATATTGCATATTCTTTAGGTAAAATATTGTAATCCATTAGAAGGGCTATTCCATTAACACAGTTGCATCATTAAGTGTTTAACAAATATATGAATCTTATGACTTAAAGAGAATTTCTTTATATATATATATCATGAAAATTCATATCCTACATTAAAGGTTTTCTCTGTCTTAAATTCAGAGAGAATGGTCCCTAAGGTGCACATTTCAGGTCTTAAACGTTTTTGTCTCCAGTTCTAAACTTCTCCCAAAATTCCTACTTCTTTTGTTTTTGCTATTGAACCCACTTTGGGAAGATCATATTCAATATCAACAAATTTACTCTATTCACAATTTATATTGTATTTTCAAATAGAAGACATATAGTCTAGGATAATGCTGCTTATAGGGTAGCTGGTGGCCATTTGTAGCACCTCTGGGTCTAGAGGGCTGTCCGGGGATCCGGGTCTTGCATCACATATCACAATGACTATAGGCACTGAATCCACTGGTCTTTTATACCTCCTGTCTATGTCGGTTTCATGAGTGCTATTATTTCTGTAGTTTGCCACTCTGTAAAGCAATTAACATTATGTACACATCAATATTTCCTATGTATAATGTTAACTCAAAGTATAATCTAAATCCTAGTAGAAAAAATATCCTTAATACTATCAATCCCACTTTTTCAGAAGTACAGAGCATTTCCTTAACTTGTTTACTTATTTTTCATTAATTAAGACTTTGCAAATGATAGATACCTAAAGAAATTGATTTAGACTATCATCCATCTGTCTATCAAGTCTACTATCATTGTCATCTGTTCTAATTTCATATGTTTTTCACATATACATAGGGTTTTACATATATTTGTATATAGATAGATATATGGAATTGGAAAATTTAAGTGATGATATGACAAAGAAGAGCAAAATAAAATTTAAGATAGATGCCATTGAGATTCTCTGTTTCTTCTCTCTCTCTCCCTCTCTTTTTCATTTTAATTCCTACACTTTCTGTCATTACTTTATCATTTTCATTGACACCCCAAACCTCAAAAATCTTTACTTCCTCAGACTCTTAAATTCAACATAATAAACAATATGATAAAAACCAGGAACGATGAAGGTTCAGTAGCATGATTCCTTATAGTTGTAGAAAAATTCTTAAGAATATACTTTATTGTCTATCCTTGGATTATAAGACATTTCTGAAACAATTGCATATAATTCAACATTTTGGAAAACCTGGGACAGGGGAAGTGAAGCCAACTCCACTAACCAAAGGTTTTGTGATGGCTGTGAGATAAGACTACTAACCATCACTGGCTGCAGTTTCTGATGATGAGACGGTAAGGGATAATTTTTCCACTTACAATTGTGTGCGTATTTTTTTTCATGTTGTATATACAATTGTGTATACATATTCTTATAAAAATAAACACAGATATATAACATATTAAATGAATTTTGAGTTTTTCACCAAATACATGCATGTGCATGCATATTATATAGTGCACATTTGAAATACTTCATATAATTTATACCAATTAATCATATCTAGAGTATTAGAAACTATTTTAAATCTTATACTATAGATTTTAAAAATAAAATATAATATAGATTTACAAAATCATACTGTATTTAAAATTATTTAAGTTATATTGTTGATCAAACGCATGATTTATTGCCATATAACATATAGAACATTATGAAAAATAGATTCAGATATGCTCTTTTCATGCATCTTCTTTTACTTAATAAATCCTTAGATTAGTTAAAAATAAAGTAGAGATAGTTGCAGAATAGTGAATTCTCTAGGTTTATTATTTTTTACTTCAAAAGAAAAGCATGTTTTCAAATGTCTAATAAAGCTTTTAAAATGTGTAGTCACAGATGTTATTTCTAAAGCTTGAATTTAATTTCTGCATGATTTGAAAAATTGTGGTTTTTATGCAAAGGCACATAGAGAGAACAAATATGCAAATGTAAGACAGAGATTACTGTACATGTAAGTGAAATAGCAGAAAATGTGGTTTTCAGTAATTGAAAAGTGAAATGGCACAGGCTAAAAAAAGAAAACATCATCCAACATTCAAAATAGGTATAACCTTGATATGATCCTTACTTGATAATCAGTTTTGACTTCTACTTTTCTTACATTGAAGGATATGCATATTTGAATTATAATATGGATGAACATAAATATAATTGGTGACACAATTCAGTATAATCATAAAAGTGAATTTAAATTGTGTTAGATGATGTTTCAAATATTATGTATCTAAAATGCATCTAAAAGCGAAAAGTTAAAATGTCTATGAAGAATTAGGCTAATACTGGAGTTATTTACTTTTATAGTATAGAGATATTAGGCATACGTAGTAAAATGTATTAAAAGATCTATTAGGTAACGAGTTACAGAGAAAAAGTCTTAATGTTAGTAAAGCTTAATCTTATTTTTTAATTTGTGAATTAAACATAATATGGTGCATTTAACATAGTTAATTAATATAACAGTGCATTTAAAACATCAGTGTAAATACACATAGGTGCTAAGTAAATACTAACTACTTTTTCTTATGGAAATATAATCCAAGAAAATTACAGTGTTTTACACTGCTTTACAGTGTTTTAAAGAAATGTGATCATCTAAAAGCTGGAATTAGTATTTTTGGTTAGAGTAAAAGAAAAGAATTAGAATAATCCAATTATAAAAGCTTTTCTTACAAAAGAAATGTTTATTATTTTTATTTTTTAACAAATAATATGATCTCCATGGTGATTCCAAAATTTGAGATTCTTTAAAGACTTATAAAATTCAGAAAGACAATACATTTGTTAATTTTGTGAATTTGCTTTTGATATCAATTATGTAATTATAAATAGAAGAGTGCATTTAGCATTTTACATTTCTGGAAATCATATCAATTCTTCTTATGAACTTTTGGCCTCATAAATATGCTGTTTTGTTACCTTTTCATTTAATTAACTGTCTTTATTGATCATAGAAAATGAAACAATAAAACAGAATGATTTAAAACATGAAGCGAAGTCTGGGGGGCAAAATGTCTATCTGGTAAACTTGAGTGAACTATAAAATCTTCGATAAGGTTATATTTGAAAAAAAGTCTGAATGAATTTGCTGTTTGTTCTTAAGAAAGGAAAATTGTGGTGCTCTCTACAAAACAGAGATACTGCCACAGGATTAAATGAGATAATATTCACCTACCTTTTAACAGTAATTGTTACATAGTGTTCCAACACTCTCAGCTATTATTAGGCAAGTAAAAATAAATAATAAGTAGTCTATCAATTGTTACTGATTTGGGGAAGATAAGATTCACAATTTCTAAATTTCTAATGTCTAGCTGAAGAGTGGCTCATTTTGATTTATTATAAGATATGAACATGCCGCTTTATTTTAAACATGTTTGCCATAAGTTTTGTCACAGTAATATGACTAGTTGTGGCAGTATTACGTTGTCACATGTTGGGGCCAATGAGTCCTGATCCAAGGTTAGATTCGCATGGCACTGAAACACATAGACCAAGAGGGTATAAAGACTTTACTATTCACATAATTGAAATCAGTGGGGACAGCAGGGCAGACCCTAAATGACTTGAGCAAACAAAGAAAGGAAATTTGTCAGATCATTTTTGTGTGTGTGTGTTTTTTTGTGGTTAAAGAATATGTCTGGTGGGATTTAAACACAGAGGAAGAGCTGCGTGACTTAAATACTCACCTCTACATCTAAAGAATGAGCACTTAGACTTTCTTATTAGTTTGTTCAGTTATGGAACACAAGAACAGAGAGAGAGAGAAGGCTTAAAAACTTTTAGTATCATGTACCATCCCCCCCAAAAAAAGATGGAGTTAGAGACCTCATTACACACCAAAAAACGATGTGAATTCCTTTGGCAACTTTGTGATATTCATCTTAAGACATTACTGTCAAGTAGTATTTTTAATGTCGTAGAATGAATTGATCGAGTTTGATGACATTCCTTTCAATCCCAGGGAAATTTCATTGCAAGTCAGCACGCTGCAGTTGTCTTCTTGTCTCCCTTCTTTTCTTCTTTTTTTTTCTTGAGTCTTTTCCTTCCTTCCTTCCTTCCTCCCTCCCTCCTTCCCTTCCTCCATCCATCTTGCCCTCCTTTTTTACATCCTTCCTTACACCTTTTCTTTTTCTTGCTTTTCTCTTTACAACTAACCACATTTTTATAGTGATGTGATAAAGTATGTTTGTTTCATAATTTAGGGTTTCATATTAAACATGCATGATAGGTTGTGTAGTAAGAACTAAGAAAGTATATTTTTGCTGTTGTTAACCTTATATCTTACCATCTTATTTACACTACTCTCTGGTGAATTTATGGAATATATCTGACTGATGCTTGGCTTTTTTACTTTTTTAGTGAAGCCAGAATTTGTAAATACTTCTAACATTTTAAGAAATGTTATCCCAACTACAAAAAGATATTTCTTCTCGGTGACAATCATCTTCCAAATTTTATCAAAATAGATTTTGATTGTTATATTGATCTTGTTTTCCTTTTCAGTTTTGTATTATAAAGAAAACTTTAGAAATATTCTTCATAGATTACTTTTAATTTTAATTTTCAATACATGAAAATTCTTAGGGCTATTTCATAGGATTATACTCCTGTTTGTTAATAAAGCATGTATCTGTTATACAAATTAACTTATATTCATTCTGTTCAATTCAAGAAGCAGTTTTTAATGCATACTTTTGGATCACTGCAATTTCCTAAGAGTGGAGGGAGAGACACAGAGAGAGAGAGAGAGAGAGAGAGAGAGAGAGAGAGAAAGAAAGAGAGAATGATATTCTTTATCATACCTAAAATAATTATTAAACATTGGGAAGTCTAAGGCTATGCAGACAAAATATTAGAAAATAAATGGATATGGAACAAACCATAAGATAATGAAACATGTTAATGACAAATTGTGTTATTTTTAGGTTTTCATTTTCCTTAGCTGAGCTATTTCTGTTTTTCACTCCATCCAATAAAACCATTGCTACATATTAAATGCTCAGTTCTTGTTTCTCATAATGAATTAATGAACAATAAAGATGATAATCATGAATAGTGTATAAGATGACAAATGATTGTCTGCTAGTAATATCAGAGAAGGTTAATAGAAGACTTGAGAAGAATTTTATAAGACAGGATCTGAAAAGAAATGGATTTGAGTGTAATCATCATGTACAAAGTTGTATCTTCATGGAAAGGATGATCATGATCATATAGAAGAACAGATTGCAAAATGTAAAATAGAAAGTAAAAGTAAAAGACATTGTTACAGAATTGAAGATTTTGACATTGTTTTTGAAAAATGGCACCAGACACTGAGGACACCAATTTTGACCAAGGAATTTAGCATAATCTTATAAACAATGGAAAACAAGTATAGGTAATTAAGCTAAAAATCATAATCAAAATAAAATTCTGAAGAATATTCTTATTTATTATGTGGGAAATATTGGAGTTAAAATTGTGAAAAAACAATGAAAGTCTGTCAATGTTGCAAGTTGAGATATCTGGAATACAAATTCTGAGATGACAATTTCTGAGATGACAAGAAATTTATTAGAGAATTCTAAGGAGAACCAAATCTAAGGAAGGAAAGAAAATAGAACAGAGCAGGAGAGGATGGACTGTAAGTGGATTTGCAAGAGCTCATTCCATGAGTGTTGATGTTAAGAGAGCTTTAAAAAACTGCCCCAAGTTGTTTTGCGGGGACCAGACTTTCATCTTCTGTGTGGCTTAGTCATTGTGCAAAGATCCGTTCTGGATAGAAAACTTTCACATGCATCTCCTGCAAAGTGGATCTCTTGGGCTAAGAACAATTTAAAAGAGAAGCAGAGATTTCAGATCTGTCAAACAGAAGAAGCTCCAGGTCTTTCACTTCTAAAATGGAGATATGTGTTCTAGGATAAGGTCCATTACAGTCTACTTGAGATGCTTAGAACTTTTCCTCACTAAACTTTTTAAGGAAGCTTATCTAAAGTGTATTTTGCTCTCTTTTCCTGGGATCCTAAAGCTGAAAGGTTGGTGAGACAAATTACATTCATTTTGTCTCTGTTCCCAAAATTACAATAGCTACAAATTATCTCCCTCGTGTTTATTCTTTCTAGATTTTACTCTAACCGATACATTTACTGTTCTAGATAATTTACATTGTGTCATAACTCAGACCTCCATGCCTGAGAGATCTAAGATCCTTCAATTATTTTTTTACTATCAAAATTAGGCAAAGAAGAATCAAAGTATGCTCAGTAGATTGCCATGCTACAAACTATATTCCTCCTTGTGTCCTTAATAACAACTGACCATGATGATTTTAAGTCTCTTCAATTTAATGAAACTTCAGACAGGTTTTTTTCTGACTGCAATCTCTCATCTCTTTATCTAGAACATTTAATGTAGAAAATTTAAAATTACGTTTTCTTTCCCTGTCCTTTAGAAATATATGTGAATCTTCTTTCAACCACTTACCGATATTACAATCTGGGAAAAAGTAATTGGAATAACTCACTATACTATATACATCCTGTTGATCCATCTGCTTCCTAAAGTCTTCCGGTACTTTTTCACTATTTTACTTTAGTGCTTAAAAATTTCTCACCTTTCATTTTAGTGGGATTGAGTTTAGTTTCTCCCCTCTATTGCACTAAACTTGAATATGGTCTTCCTTGCTCTATAATATGAACTCTGAATATTAATTAATGGATTTAATAGCAAATATCATTGTGACATTTACAAATTATAATATAGCTCTTCCTTGAATTATGATGCTACTATGTTCCAATAACCCATCTCAAGCTGAAAATATAATTAAGTTGAAAATACATTCAATAGCTTTACAAGCTAATGTTATAACTTAACCAAGCCTAACTTAAATGTGTTCAAAACACCTTAGCCTACAATTGGCAAAATTGTTTAACACAAGGCTTATTTTATAATAAATGTTAAATATCTTCTATAATGTATTGATTATTGAAAGTGAAAAACAGAATGGATGTTTGTGTTCTGACCAATTATGTCCACAAGTGAAAGCGCACTGGGCTTGAAATATGTTAGAAGCATTAAGCTAAACTTAATTGCTGGATAATGATGGAGTTGCTATGACAATAGAGTCAACAATTTCTCTTTTTTTCTGATGAGACTAAGAATATTTGTTAGAATCCTTAGACTGCTAGACTGGTAGGAATCTGTGGTTCACTGACTTGGCCTGGTATCACAAGAGGCTATTAAAAAGTATTTCACTATCCATGGAAATTCAAAACTTGAAGTAAAGTCCCTACTGTATGTGTATTTCTTTTGTACCATAGTAAAGTCAAAAAACCTTAAGTCAACATAACATGAGTGGGGGAGCATTTGTATCACTGAAGTAAGATATTAAAGCTTGATTAGAGTGGTTCAAGAAAGAATAGTGTAAATAAATCAGAGGTATAGAAAAAAAATTCTCTATATTTTTTGGGGAAATAATGAGGTAGAGTCAAGGCAGACTATTTTAGAGATTAAAAAACAATTACATGTTTAAATATTGGTAGAGGAAGGAAATAAAAAGTGGTGATTCAAGCTAGGGTAGAAAAAGTTACAGGAAATACGCTCTTATGAACATAATATAAGATGGATCCAAAGTGAGAGTGAGGAGATATTCTTAATTAAGGTGATGGAAGTTAATTCATGGCAAGAGAATGGAGGTAATACATGCAAATAGGTAGATGTGTTAGATCAGATTGTATGTGTTCTTTTCTAAATTCTTCTGATTTTGTCATGAGTAAGGAACTGAAAATAAGGATAGTCTAGAAGGCAAAAGACATTTGAGAGTGATAGGATGTTTGAAATAATTCTCTAGGAGCGTGGGAGTTGAATAAATGGAAACAAAACAAAACAAAACAGTAACAACGTAGTAATACTGCAAGATAATTCCTGAGAAATAATCTAAGGTTAAATCATCATGTGTTTAAAGTCGTCAGCATGCTTGTTTTCTCTTTGTTTTTGTTTTGTTTTCCTTTCCGGCAGGTTGAACTGCATAAGCATGGGTAGGAAAATGGTTTTAATCCATATTGGGTTTTTGTCAATTACGAAAGAGATGGGTAGGGGCAGGGATAGTGACAGAGAAGCCAAGGACAGACACTTCACTTTAAGAAAGAGAAGAAAGAACATAAAAATTGGTAGATCTTGGGGCTATGGACCTTGATAAGCTTGAAGGATTGCTGGGGTCAGAGAGCATGAGATGGAAAAATAGGAGTCGGAAGACTATATTAGCTACTTAAAATTGGTATGTTGAATGAATTCTATTTACTGGTAATAACAAGGGTGAGAAAAAGAGTCATTAGAAGAGTTTAAGTATTGGTGAGGACCAGTATTAAAGATTATCTAATTATCTAAGCAGTTATTGAAATAACCACTGATATTAACAGAGTAGTGCTGAAGATGTCACCAATGACTGAAAAAAGACAGAATGTTTTATAGAGGCACAGGGCATGAGATGGTAATTTTGATTAGATATATTTGTCAAAAAATTTTAATAAATCCTTAGTGACTACTTTTGTGGAAATTTTTAGTCTTTAGGAAATTTATTAGCTCATTAAAAGTTTTACAGGAGCACCCTTGTGGCTTAGGTTACTAAGAAAGCTAAGAAGCAGGTCATGTAAAACCTAAGGACCCTGGTTTAAGACTCAGGACTAAGGATAATAATAAGAATTCAAAAGTAATTTAATAAATTATAATGAATGTGTAAAATGTTTTTCTCTAAATTTTGAGTTTGAGTGATTTTTGTGTGTTTTCCTCTTTCCATTATAAAGATCTTTACAGTGTTATGTCTAACTTTATATCATTGAAAAAATCCTAGAAATCCCTCAACAAATGAATAATATTACCCAAAATTAGTAAATACAGGTAAGAGTGAATGCTTCAGAGAAGACACTAATGATTTCTATCATTTCAGATACAGAATATCTTAAGAAATTAAATTTTTTTCTAAAGGTGCTTTCTGATAGGTCTATAATTTTCTAAATCAGATATAATAGTGTAATGTTGCTATTAATGAATGACTATGCTATATACACATGTATATCTTGGTGATAAGTTACTCAGAAGCTGACTATAGGAAAGATAGAAACAGAGTATTGAGTTTGTAGTAAGAAGGAGATAGACTCAGCTGATTTTTTGCCCCATTAGTCTTACTGCAATATAATTTAATATAGCCTGAACTAAGTAGAAGTGGAGGTTAGTCTGAGGGTAAAGAAATTGTAATTACTTTCTGTTTCACTCTTTTTTAAAATCATCCAGTCACCCCAACTCATCTTCCAATCTAGACTTCCTCTTCTCTGGTTTTCTCTGTACCTGGAAAAGTTGGTCTCCAGGCAATAGAGGACCTGGACTCTACTATCCACAGGTTTCTGGAATATTGAAAGAAATAGAAGACTTTTAAGTAGATATTTAAAAATATATATTTGTGATTACATGGATGGCCCTTGAGGGTCACAAACTAAGTAAAATAAAGACAGATGAACACTATGTAATCTCACTTATATGTAGAATTTAAGAAAAAGCACAAACATAGATTCAGAAGTCAGATATGCAGCTATCAGAAGTGGAAAGGGGAATTGAGGGACTCAAAGTGTACAAGCTTCTAGTAATATGGTAAATGTATTGTACAAATGGTGACCATAGTTAATACTGCTTTTTGTTGTATATAAAATTGTCGAGGGTAGTTCTAAGAGTTCTCATAACAAAGCAAAAAACTGTAGTACCTATATAAACTGTTGATGGAAACTAAACTTATTGTGGTAATCATTTCATAATACATGTAAGTCAAATTATGCTGTATAACCTGTAACATACTGCATTTTCTGTTTTACAATAACACTGAAAAAATATCTTTCTGGATATTATTATGTGGGTAATGAATGTAATTCACAGAAGATAAGTCTCTTACTGTCTTGGAATATATAAACCAGAGGCAGATATAAATAAATAAAGACTAAATAATACTGAAAATGAAATTGATGCTGAATCAGGACACAAGTAGAATTCTGAGTGAAGGCAGAGGAAAGAATAATTTATTCTGACAGGAAGATCTATGAAGACTTCATAGAGATGATAGCACTTGAGTTTAGCAACGCACAATGAATTGAAATTCAATACAGTGAAAATAACATCAAAGGTATTCGTAGCATGAGGAGACAATAACAACTAAAAGACTGAAGTTTAAAAAAACGCACTCTCTTTGCAGGTACATTAGGCACACTCTAACCCAGTTTCTAATGTACATAAACATACAAGCAATTTTGTTATTTTATTTGGGACAGAATTGTGGGTTGAAAAGCACAATAATAAGGTTTTGTTCAGACTTTTTTATTGACAAACCTTGTGATTTATTTAGAAAGTACTATAATTTTTTGTCCTAACAACAGTGTTAACTGCCCTTCATTCATAAGGATTTCAAGAAAACATATAATTAGTTAATATTACTAAACTCTAGGCAACAATAATATATTCCAAAAGAATAAATTCTAAAAATGATAAAAACTTGTTGCAAATGAGGATAAAATAACATTAAAGTATCATGATTAATGCTTCAAGAGTAAAAAAATCATTATTTGAATTATTTGTCATATTCTCTATGATGACAGGAGATATAAAATATCTCGAAGGAGTTTGAGATCTGTATTTTCTACACAGAAAAATGTACTAAAATTCAAGCTTATTTTATATATTTAGGTGTTCTGAGTTTTCTCTCTGATTTTCTCTCCCCTCCCCTGCTGTCCCTTCCAATCTTTCCTTTCTTCTCATCTCCTCTCTTCTCTCATCTCACCCTTCTGTCTCTTTCCCCCATTACACCCTCTCCTCCTCCCTGTCTTCTCATTCTTCTTCTAGTGCCTGTGAATTTACTTCTTAGTAAGTTTCCCTCTATGACTAAGCATATTTTTTTCAAAAATTCTATTCTCAGTAATATTTAATGTCATGTTTAAAACTCAAAAAATAAACATCTTGATACTCATGTGATTGCAATCACAACATATTATTCTGTTTATGAGAATATTCTACATATAGTATGTAGCTGCAGATCATTTATATATCTGTATATTGTTCCACTGTACGACTATACCTGATATTTGTTTGACATTTTGAGTTATAAATTTGAATTATTTCTATTTTAATATCATTATAGTTAAATATGCTATATACATTTTTGCATCATACCTCTGACAAAGACTCAATATGTAAACTATATAAGGAACTCATAAAACTCAGCAACAGAAAAATTAAAAAAAAATCAAAAAATGGGCAGGATAATTAAATAGATATTTTCCAAAGAAAGTATATAGATGGCCAGCAAGCACTTGAAAAGATGTTTCTCTTCTGTTGTTATTAGGAAAATGCAAATTAAAACAACAGTGAGCTATCACCTCACATTTATGAAAATGACTATTATTCAAAAGTCTGAAAACAATAGATGTTGGTAATGATGCAGAGGAAAATAAACCATGAGAGTGTGAATATGTGCAACCTTTATGGCAGGAGATTCTTCAAAATTTTAAAAATGGAAATTCTATATGATCTTGTGATCCCACTTCAAACTATTTTCCCTAAAAACATTTAAAAAATCTATTTCACAGAGATAAATGAAACCCCATGCTTATCACAGCATTATTTACAAGAATTAACCAAGAATTTAAAAGTATCTAGTTGCCCATAGTATTATGAAGTATTATGAAGATATGGTACATATACACAGTGGAATAATGCATATTCCTAAAAGATAAAATTCTGTAATTTTTGACAACATGGATAAATGCAGAGGATGTTCTACATAAATCAGAAGGCTAAAGATAAAAGCCAGATTATCTCACTAATTTGTGGAAGATAAAGAAACAAAGCAAAACAATAGACATAATATAGGCCAACCCTTGGACACTGGCAATAGACCTGAGGTTACCAGAAGGGAAGGCGCCAGTGGGAGAAAACAAGTGGTGATGGGGTTCAATAGATGGTGCTGGGGGACTTTGTAATTTGGCGGTGGGCAGGGTATGTTGTCATATATTTGATGAATGATGAACTTATATATTTGGACTTACATTGCTTTGCAAAAAGTTATCTCAATACATTTAAAAGAAAAATGAATATAAACAATTCAGGATAGATTATTTGCAAAACAATATGTGAACTTTATTTCCTTTCTTACGTCAAACTTTTCAAAACCTTTGATGAATTTTCTATTAATATGAATTACTACTGCAATATTTAGCTGAATTACATTTATTTCTCAAAGTGGTAATGCAATGTACAGTATATGTTAAACATGTCTAAGTACATATTTGCTTGTAGTCAAGTAATTTCTAGGGAACCTATAAACACCATGAGAATTCTATTTATAAACGATTTCAAAGGCTAACAAAGTGTTGTTAACGACTGTATAAACAGTCAGGAACAGGCATGCATATTGTTGGGTGGAAGCTCTGCCTTTATGAAGCAACGTGTAGATTTTAACTAACTATGCTGTAAGGTCTGTATTTCATGGAAGAAAAACAAATTTCTGTACTAAAATGAAATAGCAAAATTAATTAAGTATTAAAAGAATACAAAAAAAGGCAGTCTACGGAATGGGAAATGATATTTGCAGGTCATATATCAAACTAGAGCTAATTTTCAAAATCTGTAAAGAACTTACACAACTCAACAACAGAAAAGAAAAAAAAAACAAAATTCAATACAAAATAATAAGCAAAAAAAAAAGATTAAAAAAATGATCAGAGGATCTGAATTGACACTTTCCCTCCAAAAAAGAAAAAAAAAACCAACAGATGGCTATCAGGCATAAATACAAGTTTTTCATGATCTCTTATTATTAAGGCAATGCAAATCAAAACAATAATGAGGTAGCATCTTATTCCTGTAAGAATCACTATGATAAAAAGTCAAGAAACAACAAATGTTGGCAAGTATGCAGGGTTGTTTTTGATGCAGTATTAATGGAAAACCATATAGAGATGTCTCAAATATTAAGAATAGAAATGCTATATGATCCACTTATTCTATTTCTAGGTATTGATGTGAGGAACATACAAACACTAATTTTAAGAGATATTAGAATATGTTTGTGAGATATGTGAGATGGAGAAAGACATTATGATTTTACTCATATGTGGTACATAACGAAACAAAAACAAACACAGAATCTTAGACTTTAAGAACAAAATAGTGGATACCAGAAGGGAAGGGGAACTGGAGTAGAAGATAATCATGTGAATATTGAGGATATTTGTTCTCGTATTTGAGATGGGGCAATGAATATACTCATATACTCACTAATTATAACATACAGAACTATTTCAGCATTCGTACTAAAAGTGCTCAAAGAGAACTTAAAAGTTGACTTGGAAAGGATTCCAGCCATTCAACTTGTCCAGAGTCATCCACCGACCTCAGAAACTCCACCTGGAACACCACTTATTTAGTACGTTTGCATTTTTCCAGTTATTGAATGTTATACATAAATAGATAACTGCATTTAAAAGAGATACATTGGTAGCTTATTTTCTCTGATTTTTGTCCTTTAGATTTTTATATTTCCATTTAAAATTTGTCTTCAAAGTTTGCTATTCTACTTAGTCATATTTGCTAGAATATTTCTACATAAATTCTCTGCCGGCTGGATTTGAGTAATTTGACTATTGCTTCTCTTGCTGCTGAAAAATCATACTTTTTTAAAATCCTTAACTTACTCCATAAGTCTACCTTGGTTAATTTTAGATGCTCTCTGCAACGACTTGTAGGTAATTGTTTTATAAATAAAAATAAGTATATGTAATTTTAATAACACTAAAGAAAAAGAAAACTATCAGACAGTTGATGGGTTTATAATAGAAATAATATATAGACACAATTGTTTTGACAAGTTTATCTTCACCTGAAACTGAATTATAAGATTTCATATCTATATTTTAATAAACGCGTTAAAATTGCTCTTTCTGAATTTAGATGAAAAACAATTTGTTTAGAAAATAAGAAATAAATTTGCTGACACTTCATGGGAGAAGTGTAAGAAGAGTGCTTCCAATGGAATAATGGTCTTCTTTCAGATTAGACTTTTGAAGATAAGTGGATGGGGTGAGGAAGGATTTTAAAGCTGGCTGTGTTGGTAGCATCATGGTAAGCTACATTTTGCATATTTTGATGACATAGTAAATCACTTCTATTATTTATATTGTCCAATGTAGGAAATGTGTAGGATACTTACTTATTAAGAATCTTCTGAACCATTATGATTGCAGAAATCAACTTTCTTTTGATAGAAAAAATTTGATTTCTACTTGAAAAGACATGAGTTCTAGTCTTCATTCTAGAAAGATAGGCCTTTACTATAAAAATAATGGTATGTTAATAGGTAACAGATCCTATATTCATAATTTAAGTAAATGCCAAATTAAAGGAAATGCTTGTCTTTAAGACGTAACTAATGCTACAATTCACCCCCCGCCCCCTACTCCTGCACCCTGGATATCTAGCAGCTGGAAGGAAAGTCAAACTGAAATAAAGGAGGGAGGTTAAGAAACGTGACTTTTTTGATTTAGGGAAATGCCAGAGTCTCTTTATTTGTATGTACGTGTATACATAAGTGAGTGTGTACGTGTGTCTGTGTGAACGTATTGATACTGCTAGTGGCGTGGCACCTATTTTGTTAAAAATTAGCATTGTCCCTTTAGAAAGCAATTGGTAACTATCTTTCCAGCTATTATTTTCTATACATTAGGTAGAAACTAAGAGATCTAAACTAGATAGAGAGAGGACAGATAGATGATAGATAAAGACAGATGCTTAGATAGATAGATAGATAGATAGGTAGTTAGATAGATAGATAAATAGATAGACAGGTACATAGATAAACAGACACATCACATTTGGGAAGAAAATATTTTAATCACAAACTCCAGAAAATAAAATACCATTCAGTGACCTTCCAGACAAAATGGACAAAATCATAGTGTAGATAATAGCAGAAGCTGTGGAGACTAATATTTTTTGAATCCTCAGTATTCCTGAAGAAATAAAATACCCTGTCTCTCACTTCTTTTATCCTGACTAAATGTATGCATTCATAGTTGTCACTCTAGATTTAAACTCTAGATATTGCAGTTTATTAGTCTAATTTTTTTAACTTTTTGCTTTTTTATTAGACTTTTTTCTTACTGTTTGAACATATTTGCCTTTGAGCAGTGATTTTTTTTTCTTCCTGAAGCAGCATGTTCTCTCATGATGCATTCAAGGTCACAGTCTCTCTCCCTTTGCCTGCTGTACATAGGCAGAGCAATAAAACAGGTAATACTCTTACTCAATTGAGGTGCAGATCTCATTTCTGCTGAACATCTGTGCAGTATGAATCTCCATATTATACCCTAAACACCAATTTTTTTGATAATATTATCTACTTTGCCTCTTTGCATTTTTATTTACATTGATATGACTCAATTGGGATGAGACATTGTCGAAGCATGCATAATTTTTAATGATACAAAATGTAAGAAAAAATATACTACTATTAGGAAAATGTCAGTTTTAAGGAATACAATTTCTAATAAGAAACAGCTTAGAGAGGCATTAAATATTAGAGAATAAGCTGCTTCACAATGCAGAGAATGAAACTGTAGGAGAAAAAAAGAAGATTGGATTATCATATCAAACGAAAACAGATGATTTTCTGTGATAATATTAGAACTCTTCTTCCTTTCAGCTCTTACTCTGTCCTACCCAAAGGTTTCATTTCATGGCAATGTTGATTTCTAAAGCAGACAAATAAGAGTTATATAAATCAATGACAATCAATGCACATCAGTCGTTACAAAAAGTAACGACCTTGGCAATTTGTATATTTTTTCAGAATGATACATTTGACTTTTTTGGACTAAGGACTTCTGTATATTCAAGCATAAAACGCTTATATAAACGTAAGATTTCTGTTTTCTTTCTTGATGGATATGTGTAAACATTTGTCATATATTCAGGACACATAGATGAAGTAGTTAGCTGTGTCAAATTTCTAGAAT
Organism: Solenodon paradoxus; assembly: GCA_004363575.1. NCBI lineage: Eukaryota > Metazoa > Chordata > Mammalia > Eulipotyphla > Solenodontidae > Solenodon > Solenodon paradoxus. The sequence continues at coordinate 722,675 of RJWH01000142.1, forward strand.
ATTTGGTGCACTATTATGTCCCACTGCCTCATTTACTGGATAAGCAACTGATTTTGCAATTGTTTATCTGAGTACAAAAGAGTGTGTCAGATCCTCAGTTGAAAGTCATTCTTCTCATAATATTAAATATACAGACTATAGTTTATGATGCATAAAGAAAAAATTTTCCTTGATTTATTCAATATTTCCTGTTTATACACACACATACAATCAGAAAGAGTAGTTTTGCTTTATATGATTACACTGAAAGATGGAATTTTTAAATTCACTGATATTTTTCTTTTAAGGTGGAGCTTTATGTAAATCATTGCAAGTACGTTCAGGGAGAATGAATTGATCTTCCTTTGTGCTCCCATAAGACTTAATTCCTTACAATAGTTTGATTGATAAAGATTTAATAAGGTTATATGTTTTATGTCTTCATTCACTAATTGTGAGTTTCTTTCATACAATTCTCAGTACCAAGTAGACAGTAATATTCAATATAAAGAGATTATCTGAATCCATATTACATAATGGAGAGAGATGAGAATTCATAACAGACAATACACTAATGATATCACTGAGCTATTTTTAATTAAAATGCCACAGATTGACTGAGATATGGAAGACACTGCCAGAGAAAAGCACTAAAGATAATCATTAAATTGGATACAAAATTCCTATGAGGAAAGTCTAGTGCAATTAGTAACTGTTTTAGTTGGTATTGCTGCAGATGTATATGAAGACAAAGTCTTTAATAATAATCCAATCTGTGAATATGAAGTCCCTTAGAGACATGCCGCATGTTTACATTATATACGTTATACATTTTCTTAGGTCCTCATGACAACAAATATTAAACAACAATTATCCAGTATAATATTCCATTGATCAAATTAAGCAATTTTTTTAAATTAAGCAATTGTTGATTATATTTCCATCCACTTTAGGTGTAAAACCATGGATTATGGCATATTTTGGGCCACTGAAATTGTGTGTTAATTAAAAAAGCTGTATTTTACCTCTCTGTGAAACAAAGCAAATAGATTGCAAAATTATCTTTTTTCCCCACTGTAGGGGCTTTTCATTATTGTTGTTCCATGAGCTGCTTTTTATGCTTATACCTCAAAAGATTATTAATAATATAACCAAATAAGGAAGATCCTAATTTTTCTTGTAAAGATACTGTGTAAGACAATGAAATAAGTATTTGCTCACCAGTTCACCAGTTGATGTATTTCTGAAAGTGTAGTGACCAACAAAAAGACAAAAAAAAAAAAAAACATGATAGCAAAAATAATAAAACAAACCAAACAGATTCTATGATTTATCAACACATGTTAAAAATGAGAGTTAAAGGAATAACCTCTAAAGATTTTATTGTCTCCACAAAAATAGAGCAGTCAAACCCAGCTGTGGTCACTGACATTTTTTGATGTTACAGGCTATTTTACCATGCTAGAGAGAGGGTTGGAAGTTTCTAAGTAGTGATGTTTGCCGACTTTATAGAGTAATAAAATATTCAATGAATAGATTATAAAGTGCTGATAAAATTTTACAGGCAGATAAATAACAAGAGATGTAGTTTGTTGGGAAAAGAAAACACATGCTCACACATACACTCTAGGTTGCTAGCAGTTTCATTGGTATTATGAGGGGGCAGGAAGGGAGTAGTGGAATGAAAAAGGAGAAAGGACAAAAGAAGAATGGAAAATGCTGATGAGATTCTTGGAAACAATTTGCTTTCTGAAGAACAAAAGTACATATATTTTCCACTTTTTTTTCTCTGAAATAACTAAAGCACTAAGACTTCCTCTGAATCATAAATGTTAAGCAATAATTGAAACTACTGGTAAACACTTTTTTTTAAAGACCACTATTTCAAAGGTAAAAGCTTTTGGTATAAAATTATTATTTGCTATGTTGCTTTGATCTGTTCTACTAACATTAATTGTATATGAGACACATTGTCTGTCACCTTTTCTCTTGGTTTTTATGCAATTTACTGGAAATGAGTTCTTCCAATTGAGTGAATATTTATGGTTTGCTTGTATACATAAGCAGACAAAGTCAAAGCATAAAAATTGCTGGAGTTTGTACACAATACCAAGAATACATATTGAAGATTTATAGAAAACTGCCCAAGGAGTAGGAGGCTGGAAGGTACTTTGCAAAACATACTGTCAGAAGGGTGGCAGAGAGGTCCTTTGAAGCTAATGTACTCAAATTTCCTGGGGCTGCTACCATCTTCCACAGGAGCAGCGTCTGAATGAGAAATATTTCTGTCTAATCCTGTCGAAGACAGATAAGTCTGCCAATTGAAACTGTAAAGTCCTGACAGCCAACGGCATTGGTTTTGTAATAGTAAAAGACTGATGCCGAAATATCAGAAACGAAATAGCATTCTGACAGCAAGGAAGTAACATGTTTGACAAGAAATTGGAACCATGATTTTGAGTCAAACAAGATGTCTGTTCATTCACAGCTTCAAATTTACCTTCATTGCAAAGTTCAAAATTCATTTCATTACTGACATATTCTTCTTTCCCCCTTATCCAGTTTAAAGGAACATGTGCTTGATATATTTTACCAAGCAACAACGGTGCTATTTTCCTTTTAATAAGATCATAATAAAAAGAATACAAAGCTCTTCCATTGTGTTCATTCACATCTCAATACTCATTCATAAAATCTGATCCATTGAATCATCATCCCTGAAGATTTCAAGGTTTTACAGAAGTGTTTATTTCAACATCTATCAAATTTGAGCTGGTTACCAATTCCTCTTTTCCTCTGTTCTGTCTCATAACCTATCTAGGTGCTACCCATTAGCCTTAATCACCTTTATGATACATTAGATTGTTTGGATAGGCCTAATACAAACCAACAAAGAAATGGCACCACTTAAAAATACATCAGAAAATTAATCGAACTGTGGTAAGTGAAGAAAGTGGAACTTATGCATTATTCTACTATCTATTGAGCATAGTTTACTGACTTTGGGTAACTCTCTTGGATATTTTCTCCAAGATTTAGGAGTCTGCATAAAAATTTTATTAGAACCGAAGCAGCACTCTTTGGAACAGAGTTTAGAGATGCTTCCTATAAATTTTAAGAATAATTACGAAACAAGTATAAATGAATAGCAAACTTCATTACATATATAATACTTATATCTGCATATACATATGTATACACACAAAGTGCAATATTATTTTATTATTGTTATAGTGTATGACATTTTTCCATTTTAATTTGCTAAACATTTCTAGGTCAAAAACAGTTTAAAACATATGCCAGCTAACTACATTTTAACAATTATTAAAAATGAATTAAACTCATAAATGCTATGTATTACAGATAGCAACACCAAATGACACACAAGCACACATATACAAATGGCAGAACACATTTAGAGCACAATTTAGGTAGGGTATTTTACATAGTTTGCATGTTTCAAATTGTGTTAGTAATGTTATGTAAACAATGGAAACATGATTCATTGACTCAAAATTCTCTCTTTTCTTAATTATTGGTGTCAGCTCATTACATTCTATTGTGAACATAATTTCTATGACAAATCCCACTGCATAAATGTAGCATTCCTAAAATGGTTTGGTACAATGAAAACTAGATAGTTTGTATTTCGTTTATACTCAGAATTTGTGCTATTTTTGTCAATAGGATGCCTAGGTCTGTGGTTTGAGAAAAAAATCAGTAAAAACACTATAAATTGGGTATATGTTAAGGGAGCTGATGAATTCTGAATGATATTTATATATTCTATGGACAATGTTATCACATTGGAATTGGCAAGTATAACTGAAAAATCAAGACTATCACTTATCAGTTATCTTGCTCTTTATAAGTAATAGCTCTACTAAATTGTATTTCTCCTTTGGCAAAATTTTGATATTTTAGGAGTAAAACTATATTCACTCTGGGATTTCCACAAGTATGGATGGAGTTGTTGTATGATGAAAATGTATAGCACAAATGCTTGGAGAACATTAAATATGTGTGCTTGTTATAGTCAGGCATGGTAAATTTGAAATCTTTGTTTTTTTGGTGCTGCCTTTCTGCTTCCAGACATGATATTCTAATCATCTTAGCGAATGGTTTTAAAAAAAAGAGGAAAAATCTGAGCTGTGCGCACATTGCTAAACTAAGCTCAAAATGGCAAAACTTTTGAACATGTTTGGGTAAAAGATTCTTGAACTTATGTCAAGCCCTTTTAGTCAAGCACAGCTTTAGTCAGTTGTTTCAGGGAAAATATTAAAGTTATTTTTTTCAAGAAATCAACTCTCTTTTATAATATGCCTATTTGGAGTCAATGTACATGATGCTACAATTAAAACTAATATAAGACATGACTTTTCGTAAAGATGTGGGACAATAACTCTTGATTAAAATGACTTATAAATAGTATTTGTATTTTTTATCACTTGTACTTCTACAAAAGTTCAAACTTCGAAAAAAATCATTTTGTCTACTTTAAGACTTCACCATCACAAATGAATCTAACAACCTTTCTAACTGTTCTATCTTTATATTAAGACCACTAACTCAAATGTGCCACAGTTCATTCACTCTCCCATTATCCTGAACTATGTCATATTTTATTATCCCCACTCAATTTCTAATGCTTCTTCATTCATTGTTATGTTCAAATGATTATCTAGATTATTTTTCAGAATTACAGTAAAAACAATTTTAAAAAGACTTTCACAAACTCCCACCATTGCATCTATTTATATGAGTCAACATCTGCTTCCTTCAGTCTTGTTACTGACATCAAATGGCTATACCTAAGGCCAAGAATTACACTTGTCACCACATCACTTCTTGTCTATTCAGTCACCTCACCATCCTCTTCTCCTGTTATTTCACATGCATCATTATCATTTTCTTCTATCTACTGGATAATTTACATTAGCATTCAAATATGCTTAAATTTCTTTTATGTTAAAAAAATTTATCTCTATCTCATATCTTCACAGATAACAATTATTTCAATTATTGGTGTCACTTTGCATTGTTGCACTGAAACAGCTCTAGACAAGTTTTCCAATCTTCCTGGTGCTCATTCTTTGATTTAAAATTCTCATTTATTATGTAAAATATATGATGCACATTTCATATTTATAAATATAAATTTATATATGTATGTGTTTATATATATAATATCCCAGATCTTTCCCTTGAGCTCCACACCTGTGATTTTTGTTACCTATTTGACACCACCACTTGCAAGTTCAATAGATATTTCAAACAAAAAATGCCCTTTCTATGCACCACTAATGTGCTCTTCCTAGTATCATTTGCTTCTCCTCTAGTTTTCCTTTACTAAGCTTATGGAAACTCCATATAATATATATAGATATATAGCCTCTTTTTGTTCATAATGCTACATTCATTTTTGACTACTGACATTGCATTTCTTTCTATATTTCAAAACATACCCACCACCAGATTTCCAGAGTCCTTTACCACCACCTTTTCCCCTCTCTCCTTCCCACCCTTGTCCCATCACCGGGGCAGTCATCATCTTGTATCCTGTGAGTTTTTGCTGGGGTCTATCTGTCTATTTGTTTCATTTCATTATATTCCACATATGAATGAAATGATCCTGTATTTCTCTTCTTCTTTCTTATTTCACTTAACATGATCCATTCCAATTCCATCCAGATTTGCAGCTAAGGACACACTTTTTTAATTCTTTTTTTTTTTTTCAGTAACTGCATAGAATTCCATTGAGTGTATATACCACAGTTACTTTATCTAGTTGTCTGTTGTTAGACATTTAGGTTGTTTCAATGTCTTGGCTATTGTGAACTGTGATACTATGAACACTGGGGTGCAGATACTTTTTCTGATTAGAGATTTTGTATCCTCTGGATATATGCCCAAGAGTGGGATTGCTGGGTCAAATGGTAGATGCATCTTTATTTGTTGGAAGAATCTCCATACTGTTTTCCAAAGAAGCTCCACCAATTTGCATTTACAACAAAAGTATAGGAAGTTTCCTTTTTCTCCAAACCGTCTCTAACAGCTGCTACTTTCAGTTTTTGTGATACAGGCCATATTCACTGGTGTAAGATGTATCTCATTGTAGTTTTTATTGGGAAACTAGTTTTTCCATGTCTTTCAACTAAATCCCCAGCATCAACCAGTTTATTGCCTTCTTACCCACCACATATATAATTTATTCATAAATCATGTCATCTGAACCATTTTTCACTCTTTTGCTGCTGTCATATTGTCCAAGGTGCAATCATCCCTCACACTGATTATTGCGATAACATCTATCCAATTTCCCTACTTGTGCCTGGTCTGCTACTTCAGTCTGTTTTCACTGTAGTAACCCACATGATCTCACTTGAAACTGAACTATTCCTTTACTCAAAATCATCCAATGATTCCACACCCAGGTGAATACCAGAATCTTTACAATGTCCTAGACTGTCTATCTCAAGCTCATTTCTGTGATCTTATCTTCCATTCCTCTGAGCTCACTCATTCTATTCCTATTTACTTTTCATTTACTCTTTAAATTTTTGTCCAATATTACCATCAAAATAAGACTTCCCTGACCACAATATTTCAAATATCAGTTTTACTCATCATAGCTCTCTTCTCTATACTGCTACGTTTTTTCAATGTAGATATAATGAGTATATTTTAAGAAAATAATTTAGTTCTAAATTATATCTTTTCTATAGACATCTTGGGCATATTATCATCTGAAAAAATGTAAGTATACAGTTTTTATGGACTTGTAAGCTACCTTCACTATCAACCATCTATTTAAGATAAAGCCTCCATGAGACAGGGATTGTTAATATTGTCTTCACATGTATAGAATAGCACCTGCAGATGTTCTTTCAATATTGTTAAAAAACAAAATTCATCTGAGCAAAGTTGAAGATCTAATCCAAGGATTTATGAATCAGTACCATACCATCCTACAAGTTCAAAGATGCTTGGAGAGTTGTAGAAAATGGAAGGTTTTTATAGGCAGAAAGACGATAGGAAATTAAGTTTATTAGCAAAAGAAAAAAATGGATTGTTTAAGTCAAGGTTGCTTTCCTTTAAGACAAGGTGGTGGCTGAATCTATTGAGACGATTGGCTCACTAGTGCAGACCGAGAAACATCAGATTAATTGGTGTAAAATCCCAATCCTTGGAAAATGCTGGAACTAGAATTAAGTTCAGTGTTAAACCTTGGTTTGAAATGTGAGACTAAACACAAATTATTCTATTTTGGGTCTGCTGTCTTCTTGATAGAATTTATTGCATAAGTAAATTAATTAAAATAAGAAGTGAGCAGGCCTGTCAGGGGGATGGTATTTTCTTAATGGTCACATGTTCATCTAAGTATTAAGATGAATGTCCTTTACTTGGAGAATGAAGAAGAACTCCTTGACAACACAAATGTACAGATGTAGGAAAGAAGCATATAGCATCTTTGCTATGCTGACCTGAAGAAAGTGACAACTGAGACTTAAGAAGTCACTAAACAGAAAAAATTAAACATCATTTCTTGCCTTGTAAGTCATCTTAAATATTGGTGACAGTGCTTCCTGTGAAATGGTGGATTTTCTTCGTTTTTTATTAAAATTGTCATTGCAGGAACTGTAGAATGGGTGCCAGTTACCTTTTAGGGAATGTTAGGTAAGAATTTGGCCAGGGTTTCAGAAGAAAGGAGAACAAAAGTCAGGAAACAATAAGTCAAAACCATCAGTAACCAGAAAACTCAGAGAGGAAGTGTGGATTCACTTAATCATTGAAATGAAGCTAACCAAGAAGCTCCTGAAAGACGTGCTGAAGCTCAAGGTTATGCATTGGACTACTAGAAAGAACAAAGACAGTAACTCAAAAATTACATAAATGCTAATCTGAAGCTCTCTAGTAAGTGTAAAAGAAACCACTAACAGGCCAATAAGAAACCTTGTCCCAATGGAGAAGAACACTTGCTGTTTTGGTGGAAGGCATGGTGTGCTGAAATATATCTAAGAAATGGGGAACCTATACATAGGAAATCATTTCAATGTGTAGAATAATTACTGCTCGCTCCCATGTCTACCTGGGGATGAAGTGTTTTTCCTTTTCTTTCCTAAATGAACATCTTTTGTTTCTATTCTGTGCTCTAACTAAACTTTCTTCTAGTGCCTTATGGCAAATCTTCTCTTTAAGGACCATAATACGGTGACAAAGAGCATTTCAAATTTTTGGTTCACAATGATCTCTTCTTCTATAAGGTGAAAGGGAACAATCTTCAAGTGACCCACTGTGTTTTGCTTGTTTGATTTTTAAATTGACAAATAAGTAAATAAATCTTAGATTTGGTAAGAAAAAAAAGTTTAAAAATAGCATATATGCCACTTGTATTCACAGAAGAAACCCAGTTATAAATACCTTCAGACAGAGTAAAAGGACACTATGTGTGAGGGCTGGTGAAGGGAGGAGGTTCAGCCACATGAGGTAGGAAAGGCACAGCAAGCAAAGACATGACCTTTACTGAGATTAAGATTCTGCTTTCTCTACTGGCAAGTTAAGCAGATTAGATTTCTTAGTTTGGTGTGAGAAATACCCTGAAAGAGTATTTTTCTTAACACATGTAAATGTTTTATAAATATGGCAGCCTCCATCTAGTCCTCTGAGCCCTTCCTGCAAAATAATATTTTTATCAAAAAGACAAACTTGGAGCTGATAGATTTGTGCTTCCTTAAACTCTTTTCTGTTTATTGATAGAAATCTTAGAACCAGACTTGTAGCTCACCTGCTATGATTATACAGACCTACAGAAACTCACTTTGTGTATATCAAATACACATGGCATTAATTTAAGAAATAAAACAGTGAAAACACTTTTTACTACACACAAACAATTCTCAGAAGAACCGTGTTTATTTAACAAAACATATGTGATATCATGGTAGCAGCATAGTTCAGCCATACTGGTGATTAGCACATAAAATATGATAGAAATAGATTCAATCGACCGCAACTACTTCCTACTAGTTATAGCTGTATTTCTCTATATGTTCATTATAATGAAGAAGAAAAGGAGTGACAGTGCCAGACTGCAAGGTAATAGCAGGGTCAGACTAAGCTAAGAAGAGATTCTGTAGAAACATGGATTTCTGATTCTGAACATGAGGGCAAATTTCTAAAACTCTGAGAAGTGTCTGGAGAATGGAAGATGGTCTATAAAATGTAGGGCACACACGGTCACCTGGGAAACATGGCTGCTGGGTGCGCGAGAGCAATGTGCCAGAGGATGAGGAAGGAGCCAGAACACTAAATATGAGCCCCATCAATTTACATTGCATTCAAGAGAACTTGTGCTTCTCTTGTCTTTTAAGTCTGCATTAATTGAATTTCTATCCCATTTGCCAGAAGTCAATTCACGAACCTGTGTTTTACCAATAGTAGAATTCCAACGCTGCTTCTCCAGTCTTACAAGTGTCTACTCTGTATCTGTAGACACAGTCTGCATTTTTTAATGAGGACAAACAGCTTTGGAATAAATATTTTGAACACAGAAAAAAAATTTGAAATCAAATATTTCTAACAAAATTACATCCCAACACAGTGATAATAAAGTGGAAGTATAATCACCCACAGAAAAAAAATTTAGCTCACTACACCCTTCACTCTTTCTCTCTCCCATAAATACCTCCACCGGCTGCTTTTTTCAATGTAGTTTAATTTAATGAAAAGCTATTAATAACTTGTAAAAGATTGCAAAACATGTTTGAAATCATCAAAATTACTAAAAGTGTTTTTTTATTTTTAAAAAGGAGATTTCCCTCTGAGGCAGAGCACAAATTGTACACTGCTACATTCAATGTATGCACATTTTTCAGTGAATTTGATGTCTTATCTTTTGCTGTTGTCTGAAGAATATGTTTGATGGATTTGGGGCTTACATCTCACTGCAACTCTGTTTCTGTTTTTAATGATTTCCAAAGTGTGGACACAAACATCTCTTCAGTATTTAAAATCTGGCTGGCAATCCTCTAATTACACAGTCAGAATCCAGTCTTATTTGTAGGACCCAGGACAAGTGTTAAAAAAGGTCCACAACTATATTTCCAAATATTAAAAAGCTCCAATCTTCTGATTTGAAAGTGAACATTTATAACATCTAGAAGAGACCAGGTTAAAATGCAGAATTTCAAAGTCATGAGTTTTTCCTCACCAAGATGGGATAGTATGGGACAAATGAGTTTTGGGGCACAAATCTTCCCCTTATTGTCTCCCCACTACTCACTCCATCTTGATCACAATGTCCATATCCATATTCATGCACATATGTATGGCTACCTTGTTTCCACAGTTCAAGTTCAGTCAAATTCATGCAAGTAAATACACTTTGGACTCATCATTAGTGATTACAGTATTGGAAGTGGGCAGGCCTGGAGGTGAACCTGACAAGGAATTTTATAGTTCCTCATAGCTAGAACATGACTTAAAGGGAGAGCATGGGATCCAAGTGGAAATTTCCCTTGGTTCTTGAAATGCTAAGCTCCATGGAGGAGGCGATGGTGATCAGACTTTCATAAGAGAATCACACTGGGTTTCTTAGACATTTGCCCAAGTTTAAGAATGTTACTGCTTAGTCCTAAGATTTGGAAGTTCTTTCTAAATAAGAAATATATTTCTTAGCCTTACTGGTAGGCGTAAGAACAACAGAGTTGAGATTAGGCTAATTTATAAATTAAATTCTAAATTTTTGCACATTAAACTGTGATTACTAGTCATTATTATTGCTATTACTACTACTTGGTATAGTGCTGAAATCTACATCATGGTTTATACCTATTTATTTTTTTAAACTGTTTTATTGGTTTATAAATGATATACAAAATATCCCATGTGTCTAATTATGTATATATATATATATATATATATATATACACATATATATATATAATTTGATGTGTTTGGGAGCATATTCATGCTGTGCAAAAAACATAGGATATTCTACACCTTTTCTATCAAATATGTCATATATGGTATAGATATATAGGATAAATATAAAATTTGTAGTCTTACTGTTTTTCTTTTGTTTTTCCCTTTTCCCAATTTCTAAAATTCTCTTTGTATACAGATGCCACTGAATGAAGAATACTGATAGAACATTCATGAGATGTGACTGGCAGAGTAATTGAATTCACACAATTCTCTTAACTGGTAAGAAAGATGTAATAATTTCTGGAAGGAGTTATATGTCTTCTTCCAGTGCTAGATTTGGTTAGAATGAGTAAGACATAATGAAATCATTATAAAATCTAGCATTAAGGAAAATGAAGTTATTTTTGATCTCATTGGTCAAGTCACTTTTTTAGAGTAATAGCTGAAAGGGTAGGATGATTTTATGATATTAAAAATCTCACTTTTGTTATGGACTCTAAAAAAGCAGATAAATCTAAATTTAGTATTCTTTTCATTCAGATTAATGTTGAATTCTTCATCACACTAGAATGTTAGTTTTGATTTACCCAGATTACGCTGTTATAAAAATATTCTACACAACTGGCTCTTTTTTTCTTCACAGAAATGGTTATGTCTTTTAGTTTGTCCTAAGCTGGATTAATGTGATTTTAACTAACATGTACATTTGTTACTAAGTGCAGTATTCACTAATTCAGAGACAATTCCCTAAATTCTATAACTTTATATTTTTATGTATCAATATACAATTATAATATATATATATATATTTAGTCTTTTTGAAATACAATTGACATGCAACATTGTGCATGTTTAATATGTACATAATGTGTGCAGCATAATGATTTTCATGTAAATAAACTTTCATCACAAAGTGATTAACTAAGTTTAGTTAATCCATCAGTTCATATATATACATATATATATATATATGTATATATATACAAAAGCAAAAATATAAAAAGAAAAAGGTGGCATGGTCACCTCTATCTCTATATCATAATTATAATGAGAGTGAAAGCATTTCTATGCACACAAAATTGTATTAAACATTAGAATATTACATTGTATTAATATTTAAGGAAAATGCAGGGGAGAATTCAATGCATGTTTGCATATGTTACACAATAGATGAGGATTCAAATAAGGTATTCAAAGTGGTAAGATACAAATCTTTTAAGCCATTTAATTAATTTAGGCTTCTATAACATGTGCAGATACTTGTGGCTGACTTTATTATGAGAAACATGTTTAGAAAACTTTTCCTGTATACAAAGCAAATCTTGTATATGATTATAAAAAATGCGTGTTCACTGTAGCATATAAGTTAAATGGCAATAAAAATGAACAAACAGGAACCATGTAGAAATCTCAGGTGGTAAATTAGGAGAAGATGAAAACCAAGTGTTTTAAAACAGAAAAATGCAAGTTATGCTTGACATCTCTGTTTAATAAAAGCAGAAAAGGAGGTGTTAGAAAGCTATAACTTTGCTTATTTCATGAGGCGAAAAGGGAGAGAGGTACTCAGGGAGATAGGTTTGCATCCAGATTTCTCCATAACTAGTATCTTCTGTTGAAATTTTCTGAATAAGTCATAATGGAAATATGACGACAAATACTATAAACACAAAAAAAAAGTAGTTAGGATTGTGGAGTTGCTATATAAGGCAATAATAAACAGATGTAAACAGGAAGGAGGCAAGGAAGCCAAGGACTAAAGGCCAGTGTTCAATGGACTATCTGCTTATTTATTATAGGAGCTCTCAACTAACTTTCCCTATAATATATAAAATATCTGTAAATCTTAAAAAAAACAAAAAAACAAAACCAGTGCTTGCATCTGCTCAGATCAACTCAATTCAGTGCTTTGGTAGTGATTTCTGTGTAATTTTATTTTGTATTTAAAAACTCCCTGCAGGAAGAATTAATTGAGAAACATAGATTTGCAATTATGATAGAATTGGGAATAAGAGAGTTAACACTGAGAAGGGTATTTAAGTTTTAAAAACAAGTACAGATGTTACTGTGATGCAATTAGTCAATGGATTAATATATATCTATTAGCTGATAATAAAGTGGAATGTCAAAAGCAATAGCCAACTGCTTCATACTCTAAGTCTACCATAATAAATATAAATATGTACTAACTATATTTACCTATAAAAATGCAAGCATTTGTTTAATAAAGATGGTAAATTCGTAGAATAAAATATTTAATTTTCATTAATGTTTCTACAGTGGAACTGCAATCAGTACGCTTTTGAAACTAAAATGCAATATGTTACTAAAAGCAAATAAATAAAACAATTGACTCACCAACATGAGACATGTCTTGCATTTAACTTTTGACTAAGACTCCTTGGCAACTAAATTCATGGAAAGGAAGCAAAAGTCATTGCTATTTCCTCAGGAAATAATCGGATTTTCTTACGCAAAGAATGCTTGATCAGATTTCCTTTAGAATTCTCTGGGAAATGATAATGCTATTGCTATACCTCCTGATAAATCAATATTCACTGTCTAATTCCTCTGTTCTTTCATCTCCACCTCCTGATCCCTCTGTACTTATACTTCTTATCGGCATCATGACAGAATGCTTGATTCAATGAGTAAATTTTGACCAACAACTGTCTTCGATGTATGTCCTGAATATTTTTGAAGATGTGAAGACATTAAGAATAATAGAAATATCACAAGGTTAATAATGAGCATGGAATTTAGACCCATACAACACTGGATTCAAATGTTATTTCTGTCATGAATTGCAGCCACCATAATAAACCCCATCCACACTGTCGACTTTCCATATCCCACACACTCAGTTTATTTAATGTTTATCTCACTTCATTAAAAAACAAGGGCTATATGATGATTAGTGCCTTTATCTCCTCTTTTCTCTGCTAGTGAACACTGGAGTGTCTAGAACATCTGGCTCATAGAAGGTTCTTAACAATACCTATCAGATGAGAAAATTCAGCACAGCATCCCAGTGGCATTTGAGTTCCCAGTCAGTTGCCACTTGTACAGTTTTACCTGAGGTCATAGAGTTAGTATGTTGTAGAGAAAGACTCTGAACATTGGGCTTATATGAGTACAAATTCCATGCTGGTCTTGTTGATTTTTAAGTGGCAGAGTGCGTGTCTATCTCAAAACCTCTGCATTTGCCATTTCTGCAACATGAAATGCTTCACCTACAGTTAACAGAATGACTTTTCCCTCATTTAACTCAGGTCCTTATTGAAGTGAGAGAATATGAAGACCAGTGTGATTAAGGCAGAATGACTGGACAGGTCAGTTGCTAAGGAAAATTGGAAGCCATCAGAACAAAGTATGAAATGCATGTTATCACAGGTCAACCTGACTAAACTCTGGGGACTACAAATGGCAGGAAATGGTAGATGATATGTCAGAAATTATTGAATGACTCCAGAAACAATAATGATTGTTGTCTGGAAAAAGGTCATAACTTAGATAAGAATTCTTTAGAAAATGATTATGCATTTATTTTAGAGATATTGGGTTTGACTGTAGAAATAGATATATAATTTATATAAGATGAAAAGATGACTCATGTGACTTTTAGATTTTATTCTGAGGAACTGGAAGAATAGAGTTTTCTTTTGCTGATCTTGGAAAATACAGGAACTAATGTGGTATAGAAGAGAGATCAGTAGCTCCATTCTGTTCATGTTAGGTTTGAGATGATTATTAAATATCCAAATGGTTATTGTGAATATGTAGTAGGATATCAATGTGAAGGATTCATATATTTAAATTTGGATATTTAAGTTGGGAGAGTACATGTAAAGTGACTAAATGAGATTACCAAAAAATGAATATTCAAAGAGAGAGAAAACTATTAAAACTTCAGCCTGGCCATCATTATTCAGAAAGTAAAGAAATGATGAAAATTGTCAGACAGGCTCAGAAAAGAACACATGGAGTGGAAGGAGTAAAACCAGGAGTAAAACCAAAGTGTCATATCTTAAAAACCAAGTTCCAAGGAGGCAGAGGTGATGAATTGTATTATAACTGCTTAATAATCAAGCAAAAGCAGGAATTAAGAATTGAATATTGGATCACATTCTACATCCTTCTACATGTTGGCTAAATTTTCTCACAGCTGACTTTCTCCACATAACAGGAAGCAATTAGATCCTGTACTTTATAATTTCCCATCATGGAAAATAAAAGAAGACTTTATACATCAATCTGAAAATGCTGGAGGAAGGTGCCTACTTCTGTATGTATAAACTTTGACCCATAAGAACAGCATGAGGTAAAACTCCTGTTTGGCTTTCTTTCCAGGGCCACTTCATATTGTAATTATAATGGAAGTGGAGTATTTTTAAGACAAAATTGTGATTTCCACTTTAATTGTTTATTAACTAATAATGTATAAGGCATAAACTTATTTTCTTATTCTCTCAGACGGTATTTATATTTTATGTTAATGTTTCTGTTAGGGCATATATGCTGTCCTGCTAGGTACACAGGTCTTGGGATTCTACTGTACTTTAACTGCCTAAGTAATCCTTTATGTCTCTCTCCTTCGATAAAAATCCATCACTGGTGAGCCTGATGACTCACCAGGTGGCTAAACCAGTGGCGCATGGACAATGTAAAACCCAAGGATCCAGGATCGAGACCCAGGGTTGAGTAGAACAACTAAAAGTAAACGAACAAATAAATTAAAAAGTGATTCCTCTCTCTCATAAAGAAATGAATATAAATACAAAAAAAAGAACTCCAAAATATTATCATTGAGACCTTCAAACTTCTCTGTTTCTTCTACCTAATTTAAATTTGCATTTTTAGTCTGCAAAAAGTCTCTAATACATAATATTGTTCTCACTAAATTAAAAACACATACTAAAAATGCAAGAAATATTTTTTTTAATTCTCAATAATTTAAACAACATCATACAGCTAGTAAGAGATTAAGTATAGATCTGCTTAACTACAAAGTGTATGTTTCCTCAACCTCAACACATTTTTTTTTGCCTTGTTTGACTCTCTAAACCAAATGTGCTATTCTAAGGTTAGCTGGTATTGTCTCTCCATTAAGGTTCAATTCTCCTGGTTATGCTTTCAATTAATATAAAATTGAGATCTAATATTAGCTATGAGGTGCAAGAGTTATAAGAGATCTTGTGAAAAAGGGGAACTTGGTTTGAAATAAGGTAGACATGAGCTCATGTCTCAAAAGCTATTTCATACCTGGTCTATAATTAGACCCAATACTTAACATTTACAACCTTTGGTCATGCATCTGTAGTAAAGTATACTCTTGTTCCTGTCTCATGAATTTGTCTGGATGTTAAATAAAATAGCATATCAAGTATCTAAAATACTCTCTTGCTTGCAATGTGTGGGAAAAGGACCTATCCAAGAGCTTCCAGAAGGAAAGGGAGAGAGGTTGTTGCCATAAAGGGAATGGATGGATGATTGGCACTGTGTGACTTCTTATCATAGAGATCTTAGAAGACCTCAAGTTTATGTCTTAGAGAACTAGCATTATCATTCAAGTCATTTAATAAACTTCAGGGGATAGAAGTTAAAACATTGCAAAAACCACATTTTGAGATTGTAGGAATGCTGGAAATAGGGTTTAGCACCTTTGTTGATTGAGAACAGATAGGAATGAAGCATAAGGGATATAGCTACAAGCAAATTTCTTTGGTGTAGGACTCCAATCTTGGTAGGTGGGTAGGGTGGAAATGCTGTTTTATATTAAAAGACTGTAATCCAGATTGACTTTTCACAATGGGGGTTTAGAAAGAACTATATTTGCATTCAGTCAACAGGGAGCAAGTGATCTCTGGTTCTCACTTACATGTACTCTACACTTAACTTTTCTTGGCTTTGGCCACAATAAGCTGAACCTAAAATTGGCAGATTCTTCATAATTGGGCAGACTAGAAGAAAGTAGGAAAAGGTTACTACCATTTACCTTGGATTCTTTTATTCATGTGCATAAACACATCAGAGACTTTCTGGCTGCTTTGTAGAATAAGTTGAAATACAGGCAAAGTTAAATATCATGAGGATGAAATGAATTAACTTGCTATAAACCAAAGTATTTGATACACATGACTGGCTACATTAAAACTGAATAGCGATTGGATTGTCCAGAAATTGCAGGTTTCTTGAGTTTATGTATTTTAATAGTAGAGAATATGAGCATCCTGTTTTTGTTGTTGTTTTTCTGCTGAGCATGGAAAATTCAAATGACTGAAAGGATGCAGCAGACATTTTACTCATTTCATTCTGCTGTTTTGCACCAGAGTCAAACTCAGAGATTAATTTTCATCTATTTATGATCATTTCCATTGAAAGGAAAGTTAAACCTTTTACACCAACAATTAAGGATTGGATATGCAGCTAGTTTATAAATAATAAGCTTTCAATCTGTGAAAAATTAAACTGCTTGCATTTATAATATTTTGTTTCTTGAATTTCCAAATTCTTTAGTGTTTAGATTCCTAAGAATAAATTATATCAGGAGTGTTAATTAAACACAATAGACTGTGGGAATGATTTCTCAAACCAGATAAATTACACTTTCAGTTAGTAACTGTTTTAATGACAGAAAGTTATTTTCAATAGATATTCCTAATGTGAAACTAGTGTTGCCCCAATTTATTAAACTGTATCACCAGAGTAATTGGATATTTTGATTCCAAGTATATGAATATTAATATATTTGGTTATTAGAAATAATTCCAAACATCGGTAAAAATTATTAATAAAGTAGGATTCAGCAAATAAAAAATTCACCATTGTATTTGTTAAAAAAGATAAATTGAATGAAATTAGACATGTGAATAATTAAGAGAACGGCTATAAAGTAACAATTGAGAACTGAGTTGTATATAAGTTAAAGAGTTACACAATCATTGATACATAAAATAAAAAATATATTATATGGATATCCTCTTCTGTCTGGTAGTTACGATAATGTGTATCACACTAACTTTTTCACTAATGAAAATCAAGAATTATGGGACAAATATTGACTGAACGTATGGGGAGTGAAAGGAGAAGTTCCTGCATTTTTTGTGTTTCTTCATGGCTGGGCAAATGAACAAATGAACTTTAGGTACAATTAGTAAGAGAAAATTCCAAATTTAATAATAAAATATATATGGAGAAGTTGCATGATGGTAAATTCTGAGGTTGCTGGGCAAACCCACATTTACATCCTGAGCTGAAGCCTGGAAGTCTCAGGGGAGAGAGCAGTGTCTTCAAGTGGCTAGAAGCAATGATTCATCCTTGCTCTTACTCTAAAAGAAAAGATAAACTCGTCTTCCTGTTTTCTTCTAGAGAATAGGGACAAAAAAATGCCTTGATTAGGAAAAGAGTGGAGACAAAGAGGGAGCAGATGGTTTCTTTGATTAAGGAAAGGCTAATGATTTAGGAGAACAGTAGCTTCTCCTTTGCCTCTGGGACTGTCCTTCACTGTCTGTGGTTCATGTGGAGTGACACATGTACAGAAGAATAATTATGAGAAACTTAGGGTGTCATGTCTTAGTCCCATCAAAGGAAATAGAAAATAGAAAAAAAAAGGTATGAAGTATAGGGAATACAACTCATAAAAAAGGAAACGATATTAGGTGCTATTCTTATTTATGTGACTTTCTTCCTGAGGACCCTGTTTTGCTCTGTCTGCAAGATATTGGGTGGCTCGAACTTAAGTACAAAAAATTCTTTTGGTTTGAAGTCAGAGGACAAACTTTGAAGGGGTCTGAGTGATTGGAAATTGAAAGGTAGTGGGTAATTCAAAAGGAATCCAGAGAAACAAAGAGCCTAATATTTGCATACAAATGCATCTCAAACCATTAAATGACCCTGAACTATAAATCAGGAGAGGATATTCTAAAGAATCTGGTGGAAAGAAACATTTGAGGGGGAAGAAAAGTTTTAGTCCTGAGGTTTCAATTTTCATCATTAAATGAGGCAGAGTTGGAATTTGAGGTCCCCAGTGAGGAAAAATGTATAAAGATGTTGGGATTTCTTAAAATTACTGTAATGAAATATTTAAAGTGAACACTCCTTAACTGCCCATTAGAATAAAAATTAATACTCTACAGAAGAAACTGTTGCAATTATTTCTAAAATATTTATTCACAATGTTTGTCATAATAAAGAAATTACTAAAATCAAAAGAAACTGGAAGATTCTAATCATATTTAGGAGAAAAACATTATAAAGAAATAGAAATGTTCTTACAGATGATTAAGATACTGGAATTTTCAGACAAGAACTCCAAAACAGCTAAACAAATTGTTTAAAACTTAAAATAAGGCTGGATGGGGAGTGATCTCAGAAGAGAAATGCAATGTTGAAAATAGATAGAAATTTGAAAACTGAGAAGTGCAATGTATGAAATGAATACTCCACTTGGTGGGCTCTACATACTGGATATGGCAAAAGATATGAACTTGAGAGATCAAATAACTGCTGGACTATATCAAGTTGTGCAATATCTGTGTACTTTGAGTGCTAGAAAGAGAAAAGAGGATAGGTGAGAGGAGTATTTGGAGAAGAATGGGGAAAATTTCTTCTTGGGCTGGTTAAGCAAACAAATGAATTTCAGCCATCAGATTAGTATAAGAAAAGGAAAATAACAATTTAATTATATACCTCTGGAGAATTTGCATCAGTGTAAATTATAAAGTAAGTGAGACAGACTGAGACACTCTGTGTGGAAGCCTGGGGCATGGGCCTAGGACATCAAGGAGAGAGGAGGAAGTATCCAATGATCCACTGACTTATAAGACAAATCCTCCCCTCCAGATGTTTGCCCTGCCTTAAGATCAGTGTCTCTGATAAAGAGGTCCTTTCTGGAGATGACTGTATATCTACATAATCTTTTTACTAGCTAATGGTAACAGTTTCTTTAGAGACCCATATGATCCCTCTTACTATTTAGTTCCACATACTAAAATGACTTGTATTGGACAAAGTTCCTCTGGACAATTTGGAAAAAGTCTGTCTAAATATTTTTGTAGAGACCAATTCAACCAAAACAAAACAAAACAAAGCAAAACCTGAAAATATCCCCAACTTGGTGGAAAGCATGAATGTATAGAGTCAAGCACCTTTGCAAACCCTAAGGTGGATAAATATAAAGAATATGAAAAATGAATGCTCATAGTCACGCTTACTCTAGTTGCATATGAAGGTAAAGAGAAAAACCTTGAAAGAAGCTAGAGAAAAATGACATTCAGTAGAGGGGAACAATGATACAAATTAAATGAGCTGATAAACAGTTACTCTGATATTTTGTGTAGGACAATCAGCCACTTAAAACAAAACTTACAGCATTGTATTACTGAATTTATACCAGCTGCATAAGTGACTATATAACAATGATATATATAGTTGAGATAATAAGAGGAAATATACTGTGACAGTAGTCTTATATTTTAATTAAAATGATAAAATATTAACTATGTGATGACTACGGAAGGTAAGAGTAGATATTTTAATCCTTAGAAATATCACCAAAAATTAAAATGAAATTTCCTTGAAATTTGCTCATTTAAAGTGTAATGATAAAAATATTTAATTAGAAAACTCTGCTTATTAAAACTCACATTAATAAAATGAAAATGCAATATGAAATGAAAATGACAGGAAAAAAACTGTGTAATGCATATTGAAAAGAAACTTAAAATGAAAATAAACCAAAAAGTACTCTAAGTAATCAGTAACAAACAGACTGAAACTTTTGCAAAAAGTTTAACATATGCTTAACCCATGAACTAGCAAATTATGCTCTTTGTATTCAACAAAGAGAAATTAAAGCATATTTCCACAAAAAATCTGGCATAAGAATGCTAATAGCTATATTTGTAGTACATACATACATATGTATATGAATGATGCAAAAAAATTCTTTCTTTTGATTGCACTGGAATATATATGTGTGTATATACGTAAATCCATATGTATGTACCATGTACATATATATATGTACTATGTACATAGAGATACAAATTTTTATATATAAGGCTCATCTAATTATAAAGTTGATACCTGACATTTTGCCATAAGCAAATTTTGCCTCAATTAAAAAAAAGATGATAAACAAATCTTCTAATGTTATTTGGCTCCTTGAAGTTTTCCATGCTAATATTCCTGTTGAGTCAAATAATTTTTAAGTTGTTTTTCATCAACTTAGAAGTAGATAGACTCACACATTTTATTTCATTATTATTGCTTTTATTTATTATTTATAAAGCATCAGTAAAGTGCACACATCAAATAACTTGCAATCCAAAAATGAGAGATATTGAAACCAAGAAATACCGTGTAAATGTAAGCAAATATAAAATTAATTTACATCTTAAATTTTTTCTCCTAACTGTATTTGTCCTATTATATTAGGAAATGAAATTAATGATACTATTATTTAAAGACTTTTAAAAAGAAAGCACACAGGTGACTTAAGAGATGCACTCAGGTCTGCAACCTGGAGGGTTTTCAAGATGGATAACCATTCAGTTTATTTCAGCAGACAAACGAGAAATAAAGAATACAATCCAAGGAAGTCTTTGCGTTATAAACACTAAAAGATATGTAGTAGGAAGTACATTTTATCACTTGCTTATATTTTTTCATAACCTTTCTTTCTCTTGCTCTCACTCTCACTCTCATGGGGGATGTTTTAGGGGTATCCTCCCCTCTCTTTTTGCTCTTTTGACTCAATTAACAGGACAGACATTAGCAAGATAAATGACAAATTTAATTTTATGCACATAGAGGTCCTTGTTTACATAAGTTCCCGTTGCTGTGTTGCTGTCTCTGATTGTAAGAGAGGTCTTTCCATTTCTGTATAGAGGAGGTATATTTCAAATCGAGTTTTATTTCCTGATTTCAATGGGAATATAGAGAAAAGTTACTGCTTTTGAGAGAAAAGGAGGTTTGGGTATCATTCGTTGACTGTTTCTTTAATTCAAGACAATCAAAATGCTTCTTTGGCATATTGTGGGGCAGCCTGATCTGAACCTGACTCTATCATCTATCCTCTATCTGCTATCTATCGTCATCTAGCTACACGCCATGCACGTATACACACATCAGTATATATGTATATATATATATATATATATATGAATGTGAATAACAATTTATATTTTTTCAGTTTCTACTCATTTTGTGTCAATATTTCATATCATATTCCGTCTGCATTTTCCACTGAATTAATTTGAATTTATAAATATTTTAATAATATTTTAACAATTGAAGACATTAACATCTTTCTGTTTTTCTATTTATAAAATAAGAAAATGATAGAAATCAGTGTTATTATTTATACATGGCTAAGAAAGAATTTGACACATTGCT